>CAJQZP010001584.1:6415000-7035000 GCA_907164705.1 Parnassius apollo
AGCCTGTGGTGCAGAGGTCACACAGAGTAGAGATTGTTGCCAGAGACATTTTGTGTGATTTCAGATTTAGTAGAATAGTCTGTGTGTATATCAAGACAAAAACTTTTTTTATAAATATAGAAATACAAAATTGAATGTGACATAGCTATATTTTAATGTAAAGTGGAAAGTGAAAGATAGCTTGCTACAGTACAGATAATATACGAACTTATATATGTAATAAATTACGGTCGAAATACGACTACCAGGCGAGCACTAGTACCAATAATAAGGGTAGTAAAATATAGGTACATCGCTCGATCGTCTACCAAGAAGCGATTTAAATGCGTTCCTGTTCAACCTAGAATAATATCTATGTCTTAAAATTTACTTTGTATATTTTAAAGAAGGAAACCTATCCCTGAGCTAGTAGGGTATATTTTGTGAAATTTGCACTAACTAACACGTGTTTGAAGCATGACTGTGTATGTATTAACCGAGTATTAACGATGTTGGAATTTTCACTATTCAATGTCAGTTCGTTGTTTTGGGTTTATTCAATCAAAAAAGGTAGTCTCAATAGGCGACAGAGGAAAACTGAACCAGGAACCGAGCAGTTATGGCAACATGCCCCTTAAGATACCAGACCACGGGAGAGTTCTATGTTCAGTAGTGGACTCTTGATAGGTTGTTATGCGTCTGGTGTACGTGCACCATTAACCGATATTTTCTTCTTCTTTATTTGTTAGCAAATATCCATGGCATGGTATTGGACTATATACTATCTATTATCTATCTATTGGTTTGCTATTATCATCACGCCGATCTTGTCAGCCTCAAGCAAAGACGCCGTTTCGGCGAGTGCGCGTAGGAATTACATAACACATCCCTAAATATCTCCCTCCCTTTTCCATTATACGAAAATCCGCAGTAGCACCAGAGTAACTGACATAGCTTAACGGATTAGTAAGCTAAAGTGACAATGGGCTCGCCATATGGCTCGAAGAACTATGACCGGAAAGCGAAATGTAGGGTTAGATGAAGTGACGACCTGGTAAGTACGACGAGGTAATGCAGGAAATCAATGGATTCAGGTAGCTCAGGACCGTGCTTTGTATGCCACTTTGTACGCCTTCAAGTCCGGCATAACCGGTATCTATGACGATTTCTTCATGAATAAAAAATGCCTATGTTCAGCAGGGGACTTTTGAAGGCTTGTAATGATGATGATGGTGATGAGTAGTAATTCTTTGTTGAAATTATATATAAAATAAAGTAAACATTTTATTACGTCGTAAGTCTTTAAATTGATTTATACAACAAAAATGACGGGTTGCACTCCGGAAGTGCCGGCATTAGTGAAAACTTGAATATTAACGTTGTGCATTTTTGATATTTTGGAATGATTAGGGAATAATTTTGCAAGTGCCCTGCGCCGCCTAAACAGCAGGCGCAGGCATACATTTTTGCCGCGCCGTAGAAAGAGAGCTCTCTCTCTCTCTCCCCATCCGTCTTACGAATTTCTGATCAGGGTCACGTGACCTGATGCGAGTTTAACGTTTTTTACCCATTACACAAAAGCGTACAACGCCGTTAAAGAAGTTTTCACTTCATTAATTATATTTTACAACTATTAGAAATTCATTAGAATCCGAAATAAACTTGAACTGTAAAACCCGTATGTAAAAAGTTAATGTGATGATTGTGTGTTTAACTATTGGTGTTAATTGTTGATATTTTAACCGTAATAAGGTACAATTTTACTAAGTTCTAATAATACAGTTAGAGGCTGTCGGTTTTACTTTTAAAATGCGGTGCAATTTTATACCGCATTATTAATATTCCGTAGTAATAGCACTCCACTTAAATATTTAATTATTTTATAACACTTGTTCGCCTTAGTAGAATTTATTTATTAAAAATTTTGATTCGTTCTATACCCATTTCTCAGTGTTCACTATAAGGCTTTTAAAAAAATTGGACGACGGATAAAAAAGTTGTTAAGCATAAATTTTTTTTGCAGAGTAAAATTAAATCAGTTAACTTTACAAGCCAGCAATTTTAGATATTACGCTGTGAGTATCCTTGCGTTTTAAATACAGATACAGATGCATGTAGTCAAAAATGCAATCTTTATTTAGCTGCAAGTTCTTAATATGGAATGACCTAATTTTGACCTATATTTGCAATTAAATTTACGAAGGAAAGCAAGTTTAGTGGCTTTTAATTTTTATAAAAAGCAAAATTTTGTGACACTTTTAAGTTTACTAAGGAATATCAAAGCTCGAATGTCATCTAAATAGTTACATTCAAAATTTTATCCCCTATTTTCCATCTTTAGATGTATAATATTTTCACTAAACTAACACAGGCCCATCCCTGAAGTATAACCTCGTATTTAGTGAAAAAGAATCATTCTTATCTATCCACCATCGACGAAGACATCAAATACATAATATAAGGGAATGTATATATATAAGGGCAGCTTTTGCTGTTGCACGTATAGATCGGCTCGAACCCGGGTGGTACCACGACCTCACAGAGCAGAGTGCAGGTGATCGGAGGCCCAACCCCCCTCCCCCCCTTAACATGATGAATGAAATTCGTCGCTGAGCATCCACGCCCGAGCTACCCTACTCTTCCTGAGTATGGGTGCTCAGGCGGCCCCACGTATATTCTGAGGGGGGAGGGGATTCTGCTCGAGACTAAACCTGCTTGTAGCAATGGGAGCAATAAGACAAAAACACCCCCTGCTACGCTATTCATGAGTTTCTGCAACATCAGGGAATTTCATTCAAACCTTGACGCCGTACACTAACTACCATCTGTAAACAGTTAAGCCGGCCTTGCTCTTTCTAACCGAGACGCAGATGTCCCCTCCGGCTGCTATATTGTATCTTTCCTACCCGGGGTATAAATTAGAACACTTATTTGTGCCCCGGAGTGGAGTTTGCGTGTACGTCAGAGAGGACATCTGTTTTCAACGCCTAGGCAGGCTTGAAGGCCATCCTATGGCTGCGCATAGACAGCAACGACCATTCCCGCGTTTACGGGTGCCTCTATAGGTCCCATAGCGGTTCTATTTTATGATACCGACACAGACCGACTCATTGGCCACGTTCAAATGGCTGCAAATGCCGTACTACAACAAGTCCCATCCGCAGAGATCGTTATGCTTGGTGATTTTAACGCCCACAACACTGATTGGTTTGGTTCCCGTTTACATAATTTTACTCAACACAACTGTTACCTCGCCTCGCCCAGATGTGGAAGATCATACCTTCCCTTGGCTTCTTCCTCTCACCCGGCTAAGGATATCAGAACTTGTCCATATTCGTCAATGCCCCTCTTGGCTCCTCGTCTCATTGTCTGATCCAGAGTACGGTTTCGCTCACGCTCCCATCGGGGTTTGCTTCCACAGGCTGCCGCCACGTTTGGCATTTTATAGGTCAGCCGATTGGGATGGGATGCGATCTTTTTGCATTTTACCCTTGAATTGGATTGCTTCTCGCCTGATGATCCCAGCGTTGTAGCTGATTCTGTCGTTGATCTGGTGCTACAGGGAATGGAATTTTTTATTCTATCATCTGTGGTATACCTATGGAGGCAGAACCCAGCCATGGTTTGATCGCACCTGCAAAATTGCATTACGCCATAGGCAAGAGTGCTACCAGGTATGGACTCACGCATCGACGTCTTGAGATGCAAATATCAGCGCTCTTAAAAATAAGTATAATTCCGCCTCCAGGTCCTTAAAAAGTGTAATTTTCAAGGAAAACTCAGAGCACATCGCCAGAATTTGCAAAAAAACTAATTCGACTTTCTTCAGGAACACGTGCATTCTGGTCCCTCACCAAGTTTGATGAAGGGAACTTCTATCAGTCGTCTCTAACATATCTACACAGGGTGAACGACTCACTGGCCCATGCCGCAAAGGAGAAAGCCGATCTGTTGGGCTTTCTATTTGCTTCCAACTCGACTCTTGATAATGGGAGCTATACACTGCCAACCATCCCACGGTGTGAGTGCATTATGCAGGATGTGCTGTTTATCCAGCGCTCGGTGCGCAGAGCACTCCTATTCCTGGATGTCGATAAGTCGAGTGCACCTGATGGCGATCCCTAAAAAAGGTGACTGCTCAGATCCGTCTAACTACAGACGTATGGCTATCGCCTCCTTTTTCTCCAAAATAATGGAATCCATTATAAACGGGCAGCTCATTAGATACCTTGAGGATCACCAGCTGTTTAGTGATCGCCAGTACGGTTTCCGTCTGTGTGGTTTAGCTAGTGATCTTTTGGGTTACCTAATTCATAGATAGGCGGAGGTAATAGAGGTGTTGGACGTTAATGTGGACATAGTGAAGGCCTTCGACCGTTTTCGCACAAAGCGTTTCTTGCGAAGCTTCCTCGCTATGGGCTTTCCAAGAAATTGGCAATTGCATCACCAGTTTTCTTGCAGATTGGAGCATCAAGATCGTAGTTGACGGTGCATGCTCCGATTACAAGCCCATTGACGCTGGTGTTCCACAAGGCTGGGTGTTATCATTTACTGTCTCCAGCAATATTTTATAGAATAAGGGTGATAAACGAGCACACAATTCACCTAATGGTAAGTGGATGCTGTTGCTCATAGATATTTACATTTATCCTCGATGAAATTCCTCGACTAAGATGGAATGCCTTGTTTCCAGTAAAAACACACTCACCATACGAAACACAGCAGTATTAAACTGCTATTTAACGCTGGTATTCTGTGAGATATGCTGATATGCTGATCTTCTGCATATCAATATGTTGCAAACCGGTAACATTCATTGCTATGCAGACGACAGCACTGGTGATGCTTTATACACCGGCTGTGCCAATATTTCCCGGGAAAATGTCGCCAAGTACCGGGACAAACTCTTGTCTGAAGTCAAGACTTTGTTGAAACAAGTCTCGGACTGGGGGTTGACTAAATCTAGTCCATTTTAATCCGCAAAAGACACGTTGCGAAGTTTGCGCATGTACCGCTAAAAAGAACCCCTCCGTCATAACTCCTCAGTTTCAACTCCCCTTATTGCCTTAGCCAGTATCGGAATCCTCGGCGTCCACATATCTAGTGACGTACAGTTTCGTGGTTACTTAGAAGGAAAGGAAAATTGGCCTCTAAAAAGCTTGGTGTGCTCAGCAGAGTGGAACAGTATTTCATCGGTACACCGCTTGCAACTTTATAAAGCTCAGGTTCGGCCGCACATGGAATACTGTTCACATCTCTGGGCTGGGGCTCTCCAATGCCAGCTCTTTCTATTTAATTGCATTCAGCGCAGAGCTTTTTCCGATCTGCTTGACCCACTGGCACTGCAAAGAGATATTGCATCTCTTTGCGTATTTTATCACATTTACCACGGGGAGCGCTTTGAGGAATTGTTTGCACTAATACCAGCCGCACAATTTTACCATCGCACATCGCGACAAAACTCGTGATACCATCCGGATGACTGGGCCGCCAGTCATCCAGACTGTGTAATTTAAAAGAAGTTTTCTTCCTCGCACAACTTTCTTCTGGAATCGACCACCACTTCTCCGGACCGACACGACTTTGGGACTTTCAAGAAAAGAGCCTACTCCTTTTTATAAGGCCGGCAACGCATCTGCAATGGTCTTGGTGTTGCAGTTGTTTATGGGCGGCGGTAATCACTTACCATCAGGTGAGCTGTATGCTCGTTTGCCCCCACTCCTACAAAATATACATAACATAAGCACTCGCGTCTGTAACCTCGAGGGCTAGGCAGATACTATGGACAAAAAATAACATACACTTGAATTGAGATTCTCTTTTTAATATCTGCTAAAATTAAAATACATACGAGTATAAACATAAATATTGGCGTTTATTACGCGTAAATATACGAGGCCTACACCATTCGAAACTTTTTTTCTGATTCTTATGTTTAAAAATAATAAATTTCGGTACTTTGCCTACTTACAACAACATTACCTTCCCACGTCTATATTATATCAGTACATGTTTTATCTTTGAGAGATTTTAATGACATCGGATAGAATAAGTAATGAACAACAATTTGTATCTGCAGAGATCTAATCTGCTTCTAGCGAGTACGAATTACTATTGAATGGTTTCATATTTGATAAGATGCGTTGGATAGATTGTACTAAAGGCATTAAGTTTTATTTCACGCCTTTTATTATGCGAAATATTTTTAATAATATTATACGAACATATGTGAGTATGTGTGTGTTACCGTTACCGTTTCAGCCTATATGGAGTCCACTGCTGAACATAGGTCTCCCCCATAGATAGACTCATAGGGGGTTTAAGGACTGGGGGGGGGTTACCATAGTTGCCACCCTTGGCAAGCGTGTTGGCAACCACAGGTTTTTATTTTTAAACGTTATTAGGAAGACGCTGCTGTCCATCTCCTGATTTGTTTGCCTCTGTCTTGTCGCCCCTTACGACACCCACGAGATGATAATATCGAGTAGTGGATATTCTTATATATGTTATATCCGCCACTATGTTATACGTGGTAGAGCCATGCTGCACTTATATTAGTAGTATAGTTGTAGCACGAATGGGTCGGCTCGATAGAGGAAGGACCACACTCTCATAGAATACCAGCGTAAAATAGTAGCTTAATGCTGCTATGTTTCGAATGATGAGTTTATAGAACCGGAGACCCTTTTTTCCTGGAAGCGAGGCATTCCATCTTAGTCCACACTGGTGACAACGCATGTGCATTTTGATTCGTAATTGAGGATAGATGCAGATGTCTATGGGGCACAGCTAGCACTTACCATCAGGTAGGCTGTGTGCTTGTTTGTCACCACATCCTATAAAAAAACCACGGTAAGTACATGTGTGTACTCAGTGTATTTTATATGTAGTGGGTGCGTATTGTGTGTGTCATACTTATGTTATGTATTTCGGTAGAAAGGAAATAATAATGTAACCGCTTTTTTGTCCTTAATTTGCACCTAACAACATCTTTATTTTGACTGGTAAGTAACACCATAGGTCATTAAATCCGCCCTATATTAACTTGTTGCATGTATTTTTAATAAAGGATACAATAAATAAATATTATATTATACCATTAACTACAACAATAATGTTAATAGGACGTTCCGTTTGCGTTCTAAAAAAACGTGATATGGCTACGCTATTCTTAATTATGACTGAAACTCGAGTGGATTGTTTTGACGGGGTAATGGAATTCGCTCCCTCAGAATACCACAGAAAATCAAGATCAGCAGATTTTTTTATTAACTGATAAAAATGAATTTGCAAATAATCAATCAATTTTTATCGAACTATATTGCTAGCGGCGGTATGGAACAGACAACCCGAACTAAAAGTTAGCTTAATTTTGGCAAGAGTTAGAACTAAAGTTCGGTGCAGCGCTAAAATAATAGTTACGTCGTCTAAACAAACTATTAAAACATGCAGCACTAGTTTGCATTAGGGATTAGTTTCTCTCGCGACCAAAACGTCATAAGCGCCAGGAATTTTTAATTTTCACAAGTCGCTCCCATAGATTCTATATTTTGCCCGATTCTCGTGAGCATTGTAACAACGTGAAAAACTTTATATCAAAGAGTTTAAACTTTTTAACGTCTATTTACTGATGAAATGTTAAACCATTACTTTTTTGATGTTCTGGAGTGTTTACTGCAGTCTTAAGAACACAACCAGGCATTTTGAAGTTGTTATTTATGCAAAGCGAACACGAGTTTTCTGTGCAGGCGTTGGAAACTCACTAAGCAGATGCGGTACAGTGTACGCGTACTATGGTACATATTATAGTACTATGTTCCAGTCGGAAGGGTATAGACTAGAGAGACTACTATGTTCTAGTCTGAAGGGTAAAGACTAGAGAGACTACTATGTTCCAGTCTGAGGGGTATAGACTAGAGAGACTATTATGTTCCAGTCTATAAGGTATAGACTAGAGAGGCTACTATGTTCCAGTCTGAAGGGTAAAAACTAGAGAGACTACTATGTTCCAGTCTGAGGGGTATAGACTAGAGAGACTACTATGTTCCAGTCCATAAGGTATAGACTAGAGAGACTACTATGTTCTAGTCTGAAGGGTAAAGACTAGAGAGACTACTATGTTCCAGTCTGAGGGGTATAGACTAGAGAGACTACTATGTTCCAGTCTATAAGGTATAGACTAGAGAGGCTACTATGTTCCAGTCTGAAGGGTAAAGACTAGAGAGACTACTATGTTCCACTCTGAAGGGTATAGACTAGAGAGACTACTATGTTCCAGTCTATAAGGTATAGACTAGAGAGACTACTATGTTCTAGTCTGAAGGGTAAAGACTAGAGAGACTACTATGTTCCAGTCTGAGGGGTATAGACTAGAGAGACTACTATGTTCCAGTCTATAAGGTATAGACTAGAGAGGCTACTATGTTCCAGTCTGAAGGGTATAAACTAGAGAGACTACTATGTTCCAGTCTGAAGGGTATAGACTAGAGAGACTACTATGTTCCAGTCTGAAGGGTATAGACTAGAGAGACTACTATGTTCCAGTCATGAGGGGTATAGACTAGAGAGACTACTATGTTCCAGTCTATAGGGTATAGACTAGAGAGGCTACTATGTTCCACTCTGAAGGGTAAAAACTAGAGAGACTACTATGTTCCACTCTGAAGGGTATAGACTAGAGAGACTACTATGTTCCAGTCTGAAGGGTATAGACTAGAGAGACTACTATGTTCCAATCTGAAGAGTATAGACTAGAGAGACTTCTATGTTCCGGTCTGAAGTGTATAGATTAAAGAGGCAGTATAATTGCAGCCTGTGGGACATTCCATCTTAGTTCTCAGAGATGACAACGGATAGAGGTCTATTGGCTTCAGTAACTATACTGATGATTATAGTTATAGTAAGTTACTTTGACGCATCATTTAAAAAAAACACTCTTCGTGTTTTGTTACAGAATATTCGACTAAAACGGTAATCTTTTGCGTTCTTCCAATATTATTCTACAATTCGCAAGATGTTTTGTTATCTTTTATTAAGAAGAAACTTAATTCAAATTTCTAAGATAGTATTGTTTACGTATCGCAAAGAACACACAAAATAAGGGAAGAGTAAATATTTGCCAAAGAAACAATATTATTTTCGTTCGACTCCCAAAGAGAAGTCCGCGCAATTTGTAGTCGATATGGGTCCGTTGGGCATAGATTAGCTGCAATATTCAAGAAATAAAGAAATAGGTTTGACATATAATAAATACATTATGTTTTCCGTAACGATATAATATACTTACCCATAATGGTAGCTGAGTGAGGAAATCCATCACCAGGGTCGAGGTGTAATAGAGCGTGTACCATCTCACTTACGCTTCGTTTTTTTTATTGAATGAGGGTGACAAACGTTGTGCAATTGTACGTCCACGTCCACCTGATGGTAAGTGGTTTCTGTGGACCATTGACACCTACATCTATCCTCAGATAAGAATCAAAATGCAGATGCATTGCCAACCCTAAGGACTAAGATGGGATGCCTCATTTCCCTTTAAATAATCTTCAGTTCTCTAAACTCACCACTTGCACTCACATAGCAGCATAAAGCTGCTATGATTAAAACTACTTTTACGGATTTTATCGCGTTTATTTTTACTTTTTATTTACTTTTATTTTTAATTCCCGACGTTTCGGGCGCTTTCCAGCACCCATGGTCACGGGGGACTGAGATGACGTCATCTCAGTATGTATGTATAGTGTTCGCGTAAATATAAGAAATCATTATATAAAGCTGCTATTTTACACGTGTATTCTATAAGAGCGTGGTCCTTCCCCGATGGAAGGTAATGATAAAGGGTCGGCCAATTTGTAGCACGAAAGGGATGTATATAGGCAGTACAATTAATGTACGTAAAATGCCTCTATAATACAGGAGAAATCCCTAAGAAGTAACGTTTTTCAAAAAAAAGAAAAATTTTTCGCACATAAAGTTAGTTGAAAAAACGAATTTAGAAGTAAGTTCAAAAAACTGGTTTAGCTTAATGGTCTTTTCATTTTAATGTAGTTTATAGTTTTAATTGGAACATTAAACGTTAAAACTAGTAACATTATAACCTCGGAATGTTGAGTAGCCAGCAAAATGTTGGGTAGCTCCTACTAAATAGAGTAATGTTATGCTAAGTGACGCAGGATATCGACGTAGAAGGTTCCTTAGGACCGCGCTTTATAGCACTGTTTGGGAAAGACATTTGTTTAACTGTGCACTTACGATAGGCTATGATGATAATAATGATGATGATTTATTATAAAGCATTTACAACCAATAAAACTTAAACTATAAATGTCATATTGACAGATCTGTTCGCCTATTCTATGGCAATACGTCACATAGTCCAGTCACGTAGGCCCGCCGACCGACCACCGTAAGCTCGGTTAGAGCGATGCATAAAAACTAAGCTTTGCTTTGGACTTTGAAATTCAAATGTAAAATATATTGATACTCTCGCAAACCAATATGTCGGCAAGCCATATTTACAGACAGAAAGCACCCAGTTAACGTATTCAACGTTCGTGTAAGTTACATTGAGAATACCGGAAATGTCAGAGGCTAGATTTTACTCGAAGAACATTATTCCATTCTACTTGAAATGATAATCGTGAATTTGTATGATAATTATTGGTAGAGGTGAAAGCGTAAAATAGCACCTTAATGCTGCTGTGTTTCTTATGGTGAGTGTAGAGGACCGGATACCCTTTTTACTGGAAACGAGACTTTCCGTCTCAGTCCTCAGGGGTGAACACATCTGCAATTTGTATTTTAATAGAGAATAAATGGACATTTCTATGGGCTACAGTTGGTCACCCTCATTCCGTGAAAAGCGATAGTGCTGTTGTTTGTCACCATCAAATCAAATGCAAAAATACGGACTATCTATTAAGTGACAATAATGATGTTAGGGAAAAAGTCTTAGGCTGCACCAGGCCATTGTCACTCTTGCTACCTGCGTGAAATAATTACCTACAATCGCGATGCACCTAGGGTGAAATACGCAGTCGGGGCAGCGAGTTCTAGGCGATTGAATGTTAAAGTTTTTTAACGCTGTTTACGTAATTTTTTTTAAATACTTGAATTAGTTTTTGTTTATTGTTTAGTAGTTTATATAATGTATATTACCCATCCATTTGATAAATTTTAATATGGATAAACATGGTTCCTACTACAATTGTTGCGTAGATAGACGCTCAATGACCAACAAAATGTTTCAGACAAATCATTCATCATCATTTTTACAAACGTGAATTTATTTAATTTTTATTGTTAGATAGGTAGGTACTTATAGAAAAATAATTAGGTAATAATTTATCTAAAACCTACGAACTTTATTACAAAATTTAGTTAAAATTTACTTCACTATCCAAGTATCTACTTATATACCGATACTTGTGTTTTGTATTTAAAATATTTTAAGTTATAATAACACAAAACACTAAAATTAAAACTGTGAAGTAGAATACGATAACATTTTTGTTAGGAATCGAATTTCAAGTTTACTTGTTGTTTACACTATTTACCTTTTTCTTCCGAGCCAAGCATCACGATTCCTTACGAATGGCCTTGCAAGTTGCATGCGTTAGGCATCGCAGAATTCACATAGGTGCAAAAATATGGTCAGTCGATCATAGTCAGAATGGGTGTTTCACCTAAGTAACTTAATCAACATTTCGCAATGGATTTTCTTACTCTTTATTGACATCCCTTCGTAACAACGGAAAGTCCGCCGTGACGTAGGAAGGGGAAAAGATGCAAAGTAATACGGACACTTTCGCGCAGTGATAAAGTTTTATTTAGACGTATCTAATTAACAATAATTATGTAGGCTATTAAACGTCGAATATTATTTATTCTGTAGCTGCACTAACAAGCTGTGTATGTGAGGGTATATGGACATCCGGTTAACATGGTCACTTACTTGTAACTCCAAAAAGTGAAATTGACATTTCAAACTATTAATATACATTCTACACTTATTGATTTTAATATACAAGTTTTTAATTAAAATCTTAACATGGCAATAAAGAAGAAGTATTTTGTCGTTCGTCAGAATTAAAAAAATCAAAAATTTAATTGAAATTATTTAGCTTATAAGTGGTATACATCAAAACTATAAAATAATATACATGGTAGAGCTATGCCGATATATTATGGCTACCTCGTCGGTCTAGTCGTTATAAAATTATGTGGTCCGGGGAACCATCACCTGAACGAGTAACAAAACTAGTTATAGAGATTATCTGTCACGAAATCCTCAGTAGCAGTAGCCCGAAAGTTTAATAAGAATTTAGCTTATAACGGGATAGGCTCATGTCTAGCAGTTGGCACTTAAGGCGATTAAAAGTTTTGAAAAAGCAGAAGATGACTTGGTCTACTTTAATAGTTTTAAAAACTAGACTACGTTTTCAATATAAATCTGCTTTTCTTAAATCTAATCCAAATAAATCTGTAACCTGTGGATTATATCTGCAAATATTTATTATCTGCGACTGCGATGTCATCAACCCATCTGGCAGTTGGCCTTAAAGCTTGATTTAAAATATGACGTTGTTCTCCTAAATAAAAGTCTTTATTCAAAATATGCCAGGCGAGATGCCAAAGCATTGCCCGATGCATTTCAGTGCCGGAATACACGTATTGTGTTGGATCACTGAACGATTGTGACGTTTTTGCTAATTGAAGTATTTATGTAAATTTTGTTGACCGGTGTACCAACTGCTAAATTTCCCAATGCGACTTGTTGGCGTAACAGTCTTATTTAATGATTAAATCAAGTAATTACAGATTAGCTTTTTAAAACGTTACTAACTGTAGGTTGAATTTATTTGTTATAAAAACAATATTTAAAATAAACACACACATATATAAATTATCCTGCTGTTACCGGGATACGGTACCGTATATACCGGTATACGGGGACCGGGATAGACAGACTACGGACTTCCATTCTGCATGATCCTGAGACGCCTTTTTACTTCTTTCGCATTCATCATATATATACACATTGATCGAAGATATACACGTAGATGCTCGGTGGTTAAGGGTTTTAATCGCTTGGATCAATGGCTTGATTCACGTTTTACCGATCATGCGGGGAGATCTGTTTATGGTTTTGCCTTGGCATATGGTCTGACACAGCTGATTACTTCGCCTACGCAGATTCCAGATGAGGAGGATTATGCACCTTCCCTGTTGGACCTTCTGCTGACCTCTCATCCGGACAGATATCAGGTCTCCGTCGATGCTCCTCTTGTCTCCGCGGATCACTGTCTTGTCCGGAGTGTGGTGCCTCACTCACGTTGAAATCACGGTTGCATTCTGCAGGCTGCCGCTGTGTTTGGCACTATAGGTCAGTCGATTGGGATAGGATGCGTTTTTTCTTTTCATCCTACCCTTAGTGCTACCGGGCCTGGGCTGACGCATCAACGTACATACATACCGAGGTATGTAAACACCAACGCCCAAAAAAGAAGTATAATTCCGCCTCTAGGTTCTTCAAAAAGAGTCATTGCCAAGGCAAAGTCAGAGCACATAGGTCGAATTGGTGAGAAACTAGTTTTTTTTATAGGATAGGGTGACAAACGAGCACTTAGTTCACCTGATGGTAAGTAGTTGCTGCGGCCCATAGATATCTACATCTATCTTCGATTACAAATCAAAATGCAGAAGCGTAGTCACCCGTGAGGACTAAGATGGATTGCCTTGTTTCCAGTAAAAAGGGTATCCTTCAGAGTCATCCCTATTCTGAAATACCCACTTTTTACTATGTTAATTATGAGATACCGTTGTGGATTGCAATGCAGGCCCGTTTTGACTAATTTTACCAACCGCAATAGAGTAAACAGCACCGTTAAATCAGTATCCTGTTTTCTGTCCACCATTAACACTTTATGTCAGGTATATTTAACACTTTGATGTCAGGCGATGCCGCCGTCCACGTAGGTCCACCCTTGTGCTAAGGATTGTCACGAAAATGGTAATAAAATAATTTTGGATATTATAAAAGATACTTATTATTATTTATTTACATTATGTACATACTTATTATATATTAATCGTCATATATATTAATCGCACAGGATCATCTTTTATTACTACAAGGATAAACATGCAAACACAAGCGTTGCACTTCCAAATATTTTCGTGACACTTTCTTTTTATAGATGTTTTCAGTTTTCGATTGTTAAATGTTTTGTGTAGTGTATTCGCATTCGGATAAACATTTTTTTATGACTGAAACATATGCATGGCTGTCATTTGTATTCAATTTTATTTAGTATAGCTCATATAACTTTAACAGTAATTCACCATAATAGATAATTTTCTAAAACGGCACTTAAAATTATTTAAATAAATACTATTACTCGAAGAGGGGAAGGTCAAGAGTACTCGGATATCTAGACGTGCATGTATGAAGAAGATAATGTAAGGGTGCTGTAAAGTGTTTAGAGCACTTTACAGCACCCATGGTCACGGGTGGGGACTGAGGTGTTTGACGTCCCGATGTCATAGTTAACCTCGGTTACCCACAGATCAAAATTGTTAATTTTTGTTCCGATCTACACAGTATGAACTATCTCGAAGTCTTGCAGTTGTATGCTTAGGTTGGGATTTAATTTTATTGATTATAGTATTTCAAGCAGATGGTAGCACGCAGTTATCTTCTTTACTGCAAATTTTGAGTTTTTTTTTTTTCATTTCAGGGGCCTTGCGAATCATCTTTGAAAGGAAGCGGTGCTCCTTAGCAAGGATTTGTGGTCTATAAAATCTGATGTAGTGATGACTTAAAAAAACGGTAAACGCGCAAACTTGTGTCTTATGGTAAGTGACCATTGGACTAGATTTACTCGGCCCCAGTCCGAGACATTCTTCAACAAACACTCGACTTCAGACACAAGTTTGTTCCGGTTTGTCCATTGATTTATGTAATCCTATTATTCAAAAACCAATATTCAGTTTGTCAAATTTTGGTTAAGATTATACAGTGACATCATCAAAGGCGTGAGACGTCTGGTACTGTGAATATCAATCCACCCTCCAAACGAAGCGGTTATGACAGTTCCGTTTCTCAACAAAAGAGGCTCATGCACAAGTTCTTATGAATTGAGTGGGAAGAAGATAAGTTATTTGCAGAGAGTTTAGTATTCGAAAAAAGTTCGGTATATTCTCCCACTTTATAATATCCTATTTCAAATATTTTAGTACTAAAAATAGCATGTTTTTAAAATTAACGTGTATTGTCCTTATTAGTAAGCCACAAGTTTTCTGTATAAAATAAAATATAAAGGTCACAAGCATATATATTATCTTACTCGTGCCTGATTGACTTTAATGGCTAAATAATGCTACCTGCATTATTTAGCGTGTTCCAAATGACACGTTCGACATTTACGGCCACAATAAGTTCGGCAATGTCGATATATAAAAATACCAAATGATCATATTTATTTGCTATTTTTGTTTTATTACTACCAAAGCCCCTTTGCACTGAATAACTTGAACGCAAATTTAAGCGGGATGAGAATTAATCAGAATAATGTAGGTAAACTTGTCAGGCCGGTATCCCACAAGGCGAAGTTTTTGGACCGGGATGTCAATGTCACTGCGAATTGGGTCAGCCAAAACAGGCAAAGTACTTTAGATCAAAATGAGTGAAATGAAAGAACGAGAAATATTTCATTGTTATTTTAAGCAGCTTATTTTTTAATATACTGACCGACACAACACGACCCAAACTTCTTTTAATAAATAATCTTAAAATTATATTTGTGTTTATTTTCGGCCATGATCAAGTTGCCAAAGATCCTACTCCTTAATAATAATAATAATAAAAATTTACCACCCAATACATACAAACTTTTACAGAAAGCTGTAATACTGAATACATGCAGAATAGTTAGGAAGTTCCTGCAAACTGAAGAACAAACCATACCTCCTATACTTAGACAAATTGCCTCACAACCTAACACTGAATAAGGCAGTTCACAGGATAGCACCAAATCCAGCACTAATATACACTTGGCTTAGGCCCGTGCTATTAGTAAACCGGTAAAAGCCGAGATATGAAAGCAAACAAAACAATAATAATAATAATAATAATAATCTTTGTTTATTTATGCATTTTTTGTATTTATTTTATTTTATTGATATTTATGTCTATTTATCTTTTCATTTTAATTTATAATTATGTATTTATAGAACCCAACTAAAAAAATACTATATGCACGACCGAACTTGGGCTTTATATACTAATTGAAGTATCCGCAAGGCAAATGAACCATAAACATTATCAAATGTGTACCAATTTCGAGATATTTAGGTTTTATTTTTTTTTTCAAAAATCCCAAAAGTCGGTAAATTTCTAAAAAACTTACAGCTGTATTATTTTCATTTTATTATTTTTACTTAATGAAAACTTGGATACTTATTTATCAATACTACAGTGTGCATAAAGAAAGTATCTGTCCCGGCGTGAAGTATCGCCACACCTTTGCAAGGACTCCTAGCTTCCTTGCAGCCGCTTTGGCCTTGGACTCAATGAACCGCCCGAAGTTCAGATTTCTGGTTATCTCAAAGGCGTTCGGTGTATTCCAGTGATACATTTCGGAAAGAAGAAGCCAAGGTGAGCTGGCTTATTTTTGTAGTGAAGAGACACGCTTGTGTTTTGGAGGCGTTGAATTTCACAAGATTTGGAGACTGCCTGTAGTGTGAGATTGACACGCTCTACCATAGCTTCTCTGTCGGACTGGATTTGATCCCGACTGGCCCGAGGACATGGTTGGTATCTCTCCACAGCTGTGCTGTAGTCAGCGTACCCACAGATATCGGGCATAAGCAAATCATTTATATGCTGTAGGAACAGAGTTGTGGAGAGAACGGACCCCGGCGTTTGTCGTCACTGGATCGGGTGAGCAGCCATCGAAGACGACCCGGAGAGATCGTTTATTCAGAAAGTCCTTAAAATTCCGCTAAAGAAAAACTTAAATAACTCTTATCAATAAGACATGATACCAAAAAAAAATCTTAGACAATGGGTTACTTAAATTTCAAAGTGAGTTTTTTGTATCGGCCAGTGTATACCGAGGTATTATTACATTTTTATTATTTTTTGAGAATCTTTAACTAAAGTAATTGCAATGTTAAGGATAAGGAAATTTTTATTTTCTGTTTGTGTTTGTTCTTTACCCATCTGTCTGTAAGAAGGATCTGTAAGAGGGATACGAGACCAAAATCATTTATTTTATAGCTTTATGCAAGGTTAGCGATAGCTATGGGAAATAATATAAAGATGATTATGACTAATGATAGTTTTATGTACGTTACTATGTTGTTTAAGGTTTATAAGTGGTAGGATTCGTTTGCAGTCAAAGAATCCATCTGGGTGAGTATAACTTTCAAAATTATTTCTGCCGCTAAGCAGCAATGCCTGATCTGCTGTGACTGGTCTGAAGGGTAGAGGGAGCATAACGATAGACGGAGAGACATTCTGTTTTAGTCCTCAGGGGTGACAACGAAAACGTAGCCTCATATAAATGAAGTTCCTTGCAAGTATCCATGGGCTTCAATGGCCACTTACCACCAAATCTGTTAGTTCTTTTGTCATTCCATTATTATAAAACAAAAAAAAAAAGATTTAAAATACTCCGATCAGCGATGGGCGGCTCACGTCAAGAAGTGATCATTCACGTGCTGATAAAGAAGAAATTAAGCTATGATTAGTTGACAGTTAAGCTGGTTACTGTTATTAGTGATACAGTTCTTCTATGCTATTTGTTTGTCACTATTTATTACTAATTTTTAAATTACATCAACCCCCCCCCCCCCCAAATTAGGAATTTCTTTTGTATCGTCTCAAATATTGCTCGTGAACCACAAAAAACTTGTCTTCAACTTCTAAACAAAAACTTCTCATCAACGTTGTATCACAATCAAAACAACCTATCACGAGTCCACTGCTGAACATATATCAACTCAATTTATTGCTGAAACGCAAAAAGTAGAAGATGAATGCAAAAATAAAACTAGTATAGTCTTGGCTACTGACTACGTCAAAAGTGAAAACTTAAGACTTAATAATATAGGAATGAAATTTTCGTTTACTGCGCTGTTTTACGTTGAAAAGAATAATTATTATTTATACAATAGAAACAAATTTATATAATGATTTCTTTTAATAACGCGAACACTACACATTTAAATAGTTGTAAATAAAACTAGTATTTACGGATTTTATCGAGTATATTAACTTTGTTATATACCCGACGTGCTGTTAAGTGCTCGAAACGTTACGCAAACAAATCCGTAAAACTAGTATTATTTAAACTAATTTATAAATACATATCAGTTTTATAAAATTTTATCAATTTGATTTTCAACATTATTTTCATCAATTATTGTATCTGCGTGTGATAGTCACGCGAGTTGAGTGATTTTCCCCCATCCTAAAAGTGCCCAACGTACCTAAAGAAGTTTTCACTCCAAAAAGGATATTTTAAAGTATCATACAAGCTAAATAATGAACAATGATGATCCAGATATCTATGCCGTGGTCCAGAAGTAACATACATACAATAAACACACATGTATTTCTTTTTCTTCACTTTTTTTTAATATGTACTACACCCACACGTTGGATTTTTATGTGTGTCGTGGAGGCAGTTTAAACACATATATTATTAGCAGTATTGCATAAGGACCAACATCCATACATGTAACAATTGTTTGCAATTATTTGCATTATACGTGCATACTTACGTACATACATACAGGTGAAGATTATAAAAGCGTATAAGCATAAGAGATTCTTAAATACCGGCACTGCATATTATAACACACGATTTAAAAATTAATGCAACCGTTGAAATATGCGACATGTGGGAAGGAACAAATGCAATTCCCAAGTGTGTTGTTGGCAGTCTCGTGCGGAAAATCATTGGATGGATACATTCTTAACAAAACGTGGCATTTCTCCCAAAACATCCCCCGCGGCCTCGTAAATTCTCATTATTGTACTAAAAAAGAGCAAGAGGAATGCTTGTTCGAGACCATTCCCGGCGCCCTTCTAAATATATCATTGTAATACCTAATTGAGATTAAAAGGCTTGGCTGGAAATGACTCGAATTTTTTTATTAACTCGGGAGCAATGACCTGATGTAGTTCATGTGGCTATTCGTTTTATTTAAAAACTATTTATTGATAGTCCCAGTAGTTAGACTTCCTGGTTAATCTTGTGGTCGTAAGCGCAAATACTGATCACGAGGTCCAGGGTTCGATCAAGAGTCGGGAAAAATCAGTTATCGGGTTTTTTGTCAAGAAATTCTCAATAGCAGCTCAGAGTCAGGAAGTTCACTTCAGTTCCTCGGAAAGCACGTGAAGCCGCTAATCCTGCGCCTGATCACTCTCGGGTCGTGACTGAAGGTTAAAGAGAGTGCACTTGGTCACACGTTCATGCACTATAATCTTGCCCTGAGCAGAAAGCTAGTCTCCGTTGAGATAAATTTCTCAATACGCGAGCAACCCGGGTTCGATCCCCGCTGCCACCAACGATATTGTTAATTGCAATTTTAAGTGCTGTTTTACCACGGACTCGGCGGTGAGGGACAACATCGTGGAGAAACCTGCATGTTTTAAAAAATATTCAAAGACATGTGAAGTTCGCCAACACGCATTGGAGCAGCGCGGTGACCAGTTTCGTGCCCTAAAACCCTCTCAGAAATTAGAGGAGGCCTGTGCACAGCAGTTGGAAGTATAGAAGCCTGTTACTTCAACTTTTAAATTTTAAGAGATGAAATATGTGAGATAAAAATTTTAGTATAGACAACGTATGTGAGGAGTTTTTCTGTTAGACAAATTTCGAAATGAAGAAATCCGCCGAAGAACCAATATTACTGACATAGCCCTCCCTTTTGTAAGCTGAAGTGACAATGGGCTGGTCATGTCTGTCGCAAAAGTGACAACCGGTGGAGTAGACGTATTATGGAGTGGAGACCGCGTCTAGGCAAACGTAGTGTAGGCCGCCCCCTGACCAGATGGATCGACGATCTGCGCAAAAGAGCTGGTAGAAACTGGATGCGTGTAGCCGAAGATTGGGCTAAGTGGCGCGCCTTGGGAGAGGCCTATGTCCAGCAGTGGACTGCCGCAGGCTGATGATGATGATGATGTATGTGTGTGACGTAAACAGGCGATATTCTTGTTGTTGGCTTAAACTTGTAATAGTCCTTAGTACACTAAAAGGGCAACACAATTTAAAGGAGATGTATGAAATTGGGTGCTTGACATTGTTCGGAACAGTTATACAAAAATATGTAGGTATAGGTAGAACGATAAATTGTATGCATAATTAAATGAAGTACTAGTACAATCATAAAAACATTTTTAAACTGTAAAACGAAAGCTAATGCTTTTACTATAGCAGAAACTAAACGATATTAAATATGTTCTGTATTTTGTTTATGGCAATAGATAATGACGGCTTTTTTATTAAGATTCTGGGCTAGGATATTTGTCATTTAAGACATGTCTTTATTTTCGGGATTTTCGTATTTATAGATTTTTTCTCACAATATTTTTATGTGTCATATTGCGAAGTTTTGTGAGATTTTGACAACAGCTTAATCCAGCGGATAGTCGATGACAACAAACATTCATGATCATAAGGCCATAAACGATCAAAATAAGTTTATAGTATGAACATCTATGCACTTGTTTCGTCGTTTTCTCTATTTCGTCGTCGTTATAATAAAATGGTCTTCATTATCAAATATATATACATACACACACACACAATATATATATATATATATATATATATATATATATATATATATATATATATCGAAACATAATAATAATATCGAAACATTCAGGCGAATCTGTGATTGATATTGAAAAAAAGTCATATATATTTAGAAAAAACGATTAAATAGGCTATGTTACCCACAAGCGAAGCGTACCGAAGACTAAATCGCGCTATCAAATTCCGAAGCTACCGCGCTATATCAATAGCTCCAAATTAACGCAAGAAGCGTTGGCCGCTCTCCGGGCTGAACACTTTATCTACGGGAAATCACCCTTCTTCTTTCTACTGCCAAAAGCGTAATGGTTAAATACTGTTTTAAAAAACACCTGACCGCGTAAAATAATTACTAAGTACACCTTTTGTACGATTATATTAAAACCTTATCCCAGCTTTATTATAAGTTCTGAAACTTTAAGTGAGAATGGGTACTACCAAATTTAAATCGTTATAGATACTAAACAGTCATTCAAAATGAAAAATTGTTAGAGAAACCTAAAGATGGGTTTCAAAAACCTATTCAATGATACCCCACTCGACATAGTTCGTCGACTTTCATTTTTTCTTTATCACATTATAGCGTCTGTTTGTTGCCATATTGAATTTTGATTACAGTCATGTGGTTATACAAGGATAAGACAAATCGTTTGACTAGTGTCACTAGACTAAACATACATACCTACATACATAAATAGGCTGACAAACACATTACCTTTCTTTGCGACGCGTAGTCGTTTTAAGAGGTAAAACTGCCTAAAAAAAGCTTTTAATTAGAATACGTCACTTTAATTTATCGATACACTGTCTTAGTCGTAAGCTATGATGTGGGAATTTTTTTTTTTCATATTTTCGAAGTCAAACTCACCTACGTTTTTTTCTTAGATAGTTTAATTATTTTAAATTTCCTTTTTCATAAATATAAAGTCGATCATAAATATATATTAGGCTTAAATTACTAACATTAAGTTAAATCCAATAACTCAATATTTAATAATAATAATAATAAATCATTTATTGTGGACCAAAACTTTTATACATTGTTCACACCCACCAAACTGCGTAACAGTTTGTCGGCGGGATTAGCGCTTGTCTTAATACATTTGGTTCAAATACGTAACTATAAACTAATGAAAATAAAAGTGTAAATAAAGCAAGTTTTAATTTTTTTTTAAACCGGTATTAAACTATTATTAAGAAATATTTACTAAAATTTAGCCTATTATATAAAAAAAACTACTACATTTGGTAATTACAGTTATTCAATTGCTTGAGTCTTATAATTTATTCACTAAGGCTTTTGCATGGCAACTGAAATGAAGCGAAACACAACTTTCTTTACCCCTACTCGGACGCAAACTATTAAATTCGCTTGTACGCATTCTTAAGCTGTTATTATAAGGTGTATTTTGGGTTAAAATAAATGATGTTATAAATTACCGGCCTATTTTCATGGATAATTGCAATGGACAGGACAGCAAGTGTGCATTTTCCCGCGCCATCGGCAATTGCACTGCAAGACATGTATTTTAAAACAGCAAAGCACGGTAGCTACGAATTTAGTTCTCAATTTTTAAACGATTCTTGACTTTACCTTAAAATGAGTTCGATGACATTTATAGCAACTTATGGTTACCTTTACAGGTCATTCAAAGTATACATATATATACATGTAGTGGTGCCACGCTTGGCATGGAAGATGTTGCTCCCTATCTCCTGTTTTTTAACCACCTTCAAAAAGGCGACTGTATGTTTTTATGTGTTACCTCAAATTTTTTTAAGAGAAACAATTTTGAATTTTTTTTTCATTTGAAAGCTGCCAGTAGTTTTTTGATATATCTTTAATAATGCGTATTTAATTGACTTCGAATACATTAATGAGGTTCTCGTTTTATTTATATAGTAGTCAGTTGAACAAAATTTTTAATTTTACCACTTGTACCAGTTGTAAATCTCTGGTACTTCGTACGAAACAATAGTATATATTATTACACCAGAAGTATACGGTCAACTTGCTTGTAGCAGCTTTCTATACTATATATTTTATATGCTTATTAAATCTTTAAATTTAAGAACGAAAATACTATACGAGTGGATATATAGCAGGACCTTTTGCTTAAAAATGTGTCCTTCCCTGGTCGAGACTTTTAAAAGGCCGGCAACGCACCTGCAATAGCACTTATTGCCAGTTTGTCGTCTACATGCACCAATGTGCTATGCAGGTATCGAGGCTCGTGGTATACCCCATTGCCCGGATATTCATCATGGCCCATAACTATGGGCCAGTCTTTGAAGCCTATTTTAGGCGTAGATGGTTAGTACGGAGTAGTCCGTAGTCAGATAAGATTTTTCTCGTAGTTAACCGACTACGGGAAAAAATGAGGTTATCCATTAAAAAAAGTCTAAGTTGGCCTTTCAGCGGCATTGAGGGTTGTTACTCGACTCTCTAATCGCTATAGAGAGAAGTTCTCTTGGAAAAGGTCGCCCGTCCGGAGGCCGGGTATACAACGGCGCAAAGCCGTTGAGGTGTTCGTGTGGCCCGTTGTCGGCGCGGTCAAACATGCCGCGCGCCAGGCGGGCCACGACGTCGGTGATGGTCTCGACTTTCAGATCGGCCGCTATTACGTCGTTCCGGACGTAGCGACCTGCTCCGACGATCGTCCTTAATGTCAGATTCTGCTGGGCCTACAGTCGCCGCCTCAGAGGGTCGCTCAGAAGCGCGTACCAGGCCGGAGCAGCGTAGGTGATGATGGTCCGGATATACATCTTGTATATTCGGAGCTTGGTTTTGATCGGCAGCTTGGATGCCAGGACCGGCAAGAGCGTCGCCCGCGCATATCGGGCAGCACTTGTTTGTTGCAGTTATTCATGAGCGTCGGCTGACACTTACCGTTAAGTAAGCCGTCATCTATAAAAAATATTTGAGTTGCAACTTTAATACGCGGCAGTGTGGCTTTATCATAAAATCTCTGTTATGCATATCTTTTTCCAAGAGTACCTGAAGCAAAATTAATATGCATAACAATGAATTAATAAGGCCGTTTATGTTATGAATAAGATAATATGCTGAATACAGGAAATAAACAAAAACAATAGATAATTTTTACTACTTCCTACATATTTTTACTAATTCACACTATATACTGTATAATTATATAACAATACATATATTGAACACAACAATAGATACACTACGTTCCCAGATACATTTTAAAGAATAAAAGTGACAGACGAGCACACAGTCCACCTATGAATCCATCTATGCTCGATTAAGAATCAAAATGCAAAAGCATAATTACCCCTGATAATTAAGATGGTAGAAGAAATTTCACTATGAATATAAGCAGTGCCTTTATACAAACTATCCTTTTTTATTATTCATTGTAACATTAGTTTGTGTGTATATAAATTGTTAAATAAATAAATAAATGGTATACCTTGTTCCCAGTAAAAAGAGTCTCAGTTCTCAACACTCACCATACGAAACACGGCAGCATTAAAGTGCCATTTTACGCTGGTATTCTGTGGAATATGGTATCCCACAAAAGAAATTAAATATTCTATAAAGAAACTAATTAACTCTTCATCTATCTATCAATCTCACCGTGTAACGGCGGTATAGAAATATCTGTAATAATATCGTCCCGTGAGTGTTGTAAAAGATGATGGAGAGGAACTGAAATAGAAGATGGGCCGTAGCATTTTTTTTATAGAATATGTGTGACAAACGAGCACACAGTCCACCTGATGGTGAGTGGATGCCGTGGCTCATAGACATCCACATTTATTCTCGATTAAGAATCAAAACAGAGATTGCGATTTTATTCTCAATCGGATTTGATGCGTATTGGATGCGTTGTTACCCTTGAGGACGATGATGGAATTCCTCATTTCCAGTAAAAAAGTGTCTCCCTGTTCTTTACACTTACCATATGAAACACAGCAGCATTAAGCGTGGTACTTCCCCGGTCGAGCCTACACATTCGTGCTACAACCATAATATAGTTGCGGCGTGTCTATTTTATAGTTGTATAAGATAACGCAACTGCAGCTCTAGATCTACATTCAGCAGTAATTTATAGGCTAGATTGGATGGAAGAATAATGGATCTATCTATCCATAAAAGTAGACCTTTACGAGTATCTAGTAATTATCTAGTAAAGTAAAAATGATTATTTTTTTAATTATACTAGTTTTTACGGATTTTATAGCGTATATTAACTTTTTTAAATACCCGACGTTTCGAGACGAGCACTTTACAGCACCCATTATCACGGTGGGGACTGAGATGTTCCAACGTCCAGATGTCATAGTTAACCGCGGTTACCATAGATAACACATTATTAATTTTTGTTCCGATGTACGCAGTATAAACTTATAGTGTCTTGAAGTCTTGCAGTTGTATGTTATAGGATCCCAAGCAGATTATAAATATTAATATATGCGATAAAATCCGTAAAAACTAGTATTATTTCAATGTGTAGTATTGGCGTAAATATAAGAAATCAATGATTATGTCCTCCAAACCGAGTTTCAGCGATTAGTCCCATTGGATACTATCTTCGCAGGACAGTAGAGAAAGAGTATACACGTAAGCACAGGTGCACTTTTTATTCCCCCACTCTCATAGTCCAACGGGGCGGCAATGCGACACTACCGGAGAGAGATCAAGGGCAGGATTAACGGCTTTACGTTCTTTTTGAGCACAGGCGTAAAATACCGTCAGTCTGACTCCAGTATCACCCGAACATTAGAGGATAGATGTAGATATCTATGGGCCGCAGCAACCACTTACCATCAGGTGGACTGTGTGCTCGTTTGTTATTCAATCCCGTATAAAAAAGAAGAAAAAACAAAGTACTGTTAGCCAAGTTTAAAAAAAATACTAGAGTAATTCCAAATTTAAAATGATTCAATCAGAAATAAAAAACTTATATACCTCAAGTTATTTACCAGTGACATTATTACAGTAATTTAAAGCAATTTACAAATTGTTTACAATTTCCAAGGTCAGAAATGCTAACGTCCTAGTGTATGGCGCGCTAAACATTTCGGTATGTGTAATGATATATACCGTTTCCAAGATAGTGATGATTATCAAGAAATAGGTAATCTACGTAAAACTATGAGGCAAACCTGTCTAGACAGTTTTTTTTTTACAGAGTCACACTGCAGTTGTGTTATGGTTGCAGATTGGATAGATTCACTGGACGTGCTAAGGGCCACGCTCTTACATTATATCGGTGTGATATAGTTTTGTATGTGAGTGTAATAAACCGGAGATCCTTCTTGCTGGTAACGAAGATGAAACATCTTAGTCTCTTTGCCTTTTTATTTTTAAGTGATGGTAGACGTAAGGGCTATAGCATGATGCATTTACCATCACGTGAACTTTGTGATCGTTTCTCACTCTTATGTCTATAATCTATAAAAGTCTATATAAACATGTCTTGTGGTTTGTATTTTACGTGGTAGAGCTATGCTGAGTTTATATTATGGCTGTATTTTGAATGGGTCGGCTTGACCGGGGAAGGACTGCGCTCTCACAGAACATCTGCATGAAATAGTAGTATAATGCAGCTGTGTTTCTTATCGTGAGGGTAGAAAACTGGAGATCCTTTTGAGTAACGAGACATTCCATCTTAGTCCTTGGGGGTGACAACGCATTTTGATTTGTAATTGAGGAATGTAAAATGTAGTTGCCTATGGTCCACAGCTTTCTCTTACCGACAGTTTGAACTGTGTGCTCGTTTATCACCCTAATTCTATAAAAAATATGCAGCTATGTTTCGTATGGCGAGTGTGGAGAATCGGAGACCATAATTATTAGTAATGAGGTATTCAACCTTAGTCCTCAGGGGTAACAAAGCTTTTGCATTTTTATTTTTAGTGATAGTAGATATATGGGCGAAAGCATTCATTTATCATCAGGTGAACTGTGTAATCATCTTTACTTCAATAACAAGCCCAAAGGTTAAAACTGTTATTAAAAACCTGACTGTATGAGAAAGTTTACGGCAAAGAGATACGTTATGTACCCTATATCACTTCCGCAACTTAGTCTAATCTAACGACACCCCATATTAATAATAATAATAATAATAAACGTCCTCCAGACCGGATTTCGGTCACAGCGGCCAGCCTCAACGGAGACTTGCTATCGGCGCAGGACAGGATTATAGTGCCCAAGTGTATGCGCAGGCACAAGTGCATACTCTATTCCCTTATTCCATAGTCCAAAAAGACGATAGACTGATACCACTGGAGAGAGATCAGGCGCAGGACCAACGGCTTTACGTGCTTTCCTAGACACGGAGGTGAGACATAGCCAACTTCCAGACTCCGGGCATATACTGTGAATTTCTTGACGAAAAACTCAATTAACTGAGTTTTTTATTGGCCCGACCCGGGATTCCACCCCGGGAACCCATGATCAGCAATCGCACTACTACAACCACTAGACCAACGAGGCAGTCCCCACTCCCTATCATGTTAAAATTCATAAAGCCTCAATCATGAATATAATCTATAAATTTTATAAGTAAATAATATTTCATTTATTCTTGTTATATTTGTATTATATTTTAATAAAATCAAGTAAAATAGAAATAAATAATGGTTAAGACATTTGAACTTATTAAAATGAATTTGCTGAGATCCGCGTAGTCTCTTTATATAAAAATTAAATGCTGCCCGTTAATAAAAACGGCTCGAAGAGTTTTAATGAAAATTTTTGTGTGCGTTTGAATGGGTCCCTGCATGGTTTAGATTCATTGCATGCGTTAGGTGGCACTGTTGCCGATCACCCTGCGAAGACGGCGCAGATCTCTAGTAAATAAATAGATCTTGAACGTGGTAGCACCACGTTGCAGCTATATTAGCAGTATAGTTGTAGGACGAGTACCCTTAACCGACGAGCATTTATGCGTAGCTATATGGATGTGGAAGAGGCGAGAGTGGTATGTCAGGATCGTGCTAAATGGAAGTCTGTAGTCTCTGCCTACCCCTCTGGGTGACAGGCGTGAGTGTTTATGTGTTTATGTTTATGTTGTAGCAAGAATAGGGTCGGCTCAACCAAGGAAGGACCATGCTCTCATAGAATACCAGCGTGAAATAGCAGCTTGTTTCGTATGGTAGATGAAGAGAACTGGAGACCCATTTTTACTGGAAAAGAGGCATTCCATCTAAGTCTTCACGGGTCGCATCTGCATTTTGATTCGTGATCAAGAATTGATGTAGAATGCCTTTGGGCCGCAGCAACCACTTACCATCAGGTGAAACGTGTGCTCGTTTATCACCCTTATCCTATAAAAAAATGATTTTTGCTAATAGGATCTTAGCAATACCATTTTGTCAGTGAGATAAAAGACCAACGTCTTACTGCCAATGAAACCATGGTCAGTTTTGATGTTCAGTCTCTATTTACATGCCTACCTGTTGAAGACTGCATCTCAATTATAACAAGGAAACTAGATGAAAATAACATGCCACCAGAATATGCATTACTACTAAGACATTGCCTTACATCTGGATGTCTACTGTGGAAGGAAGAGTTTTACAACCAAGTAGATGGTGTTGCGATGGGCTCAGCTGTATCTCCCATTGTCGCCGATATATTCATGGAAGACTTTGAGGAGAAAGCCCTCCTTACTGCACCTGTTACCCCAAGGTTCTACAAGCGGTACGTAGACGATACTTTCACAATTTTATCATCAGACAAAGTAACTGCATTTTTAGAACATCTTAATTCCATAAACTCTAAAATTCAATTTACTATGAAGTTGGAGGCAAATAATTCCTTAGCTTTCCTAGATGTGTTAGTCATCTGAAATCCTAACAACACCATAGGTCGTACTTTATATAAAAAAAAAAGAATCTCACTATCATCCTTCACAGTTAGCTACCGTGGGCAAATCTTTGTTACAGAGAGCTCGAGGGATCTGTGACAGCAAACACCTGGCCATCGAACTTCAACACGTCAAGCAGGTTCTGCACGACAACAAGCTTCGGGTCCCGCGCCTCCGTCACAGTGACCGAGTGAAGCCGGCCACAGTCACAGTCACAGTCACAGCGTGTGCCTGCTGTACTACCATATGTCAGAGGTGTCACAGACAAGATTGGCTACATCTTGAAGCGAGCTTCTACTAGAACATTCTACAAGCCGCCGAAGAAGATTAGTCAGTTCTTACCATCCGTCAAGTGTCATATTCCTCTACAAGATGCAGGAGTGTACAAGCTTGATTGTGATTGTGGTCTCTCATATATAGGGTAAACAAAGAGATCAATTAGAACCCGCGTAAAAGAACACATAGATGACGTGAAGCATCAACGTCCCGGGAAGTCTGCAGTTTGCGATCATAACCTAGATGGCCCCAACCATTACATAAGATTTGATAGACACAAATCCTCGCTAAAAAACATCGATTCCTACCAAGGATGATACATGAGGCTATTGTAATTAAAAAAAAACATCCTAACTTCAATAGAGAAAGAGGCTGGGTACTACCACCTGCTTGGGAACCTATAATTCATAAAATTAAAACTAAACCCAAGCATACCATTGCAAGATTTCAAAACATAGTTCATTCTGCGTAGATCGGACCAAAGACAATAATTAAAAAGCTGAAGGTACTCCTTGTTAACTTTGACATCGGGACGTCAGTCAACTCAGTCCCCCGTGACCATGGGTGTTGGAAAGCACCCGAAACATCGGGTATTAAAAATAAAATAAATAAAACGCGATAAAATCCGTAATAGTAGTATTAATCAATGTATAGTGTTCGCGTAAATATAAGAAATCATTAGGATCTTAGCAAAGTAATTTTTATGATCTTTCCGCAAAATTACGCCTGATTCTATGAATTAACATATTATCCGTTATCTCTTTTTTATAATAAATTATTAGTAATCTTATTAATTAGCATTACTAATATTCCTTTTAACCACCCCTGGTAAGCTTGAAACGCTTGTGTTAGGAGTGGTTCACGACAGTAGTCAAATGACGGATTCGAACCCACGACCTTCTGAGTTCGCGATCCGCGCCCTGCCATTAGGCTACTGTCGCTTCTTTATACTTGTTTTTCACGCATACCAAAATGCTGCTGGGCTTTAGCATGAACAGCTTGACGGGTCTTTGTCAAGAATTCTTTAACTGCAATCGATGAACCTTTAAGCTTGGACTTTGACCTCCACACCGATGTTCTAGAGTCTATGTTAACAAACCGTACCTAGATTGGTCGTTGATGGTTTTTACTGGCTGCTCCAATCCTGTGACAAACTCTGATGCTAGAGGCTGTAATGTCTGTTAACTGCATCTTGCGAAAAATGCTCACCACAGTGGCTTTACAATCTTCCTTCTCTTCTTCAGTAACACCGAGGAAAATGAAAGCCTTACGACGATGCCTGGTTTCAATGACATCTACCATACGAGAGCACTCAATAATCTGCTTGCGAAGCATCCCAAGCATTGAGTACATGAGCTCACGGAAAGTCCGGAATTCTTCAGCCACCTTTGCAACAGTGTCTTTAGCGGGTCCCCCAGTATGCAGCTGTGCTTCCAACTCAGCCATCCTTTTGGAAAAGCATTCCTCTAGAGTATTTTGAGCAGTTCTTATTTCTTCTAGTTGAGACATTCTGTTGTAAAAATTATTCAAAGTGTGATGTGCTGGCCGGTGGTGAATTTCAAATCAGTTTACATGCATAAACATGTAAGTACTAACTAATGATGTATTTTTGCACCAAATAAATACACGAATATTGTACTTTAATGTATTAATTACTTTAAAATATATTTTTGAAAACGTAAGAACGTGTACACTTTTTTCTTCACCTACCGCCAAAAAAAAATCTTTTAGTGAAAGGTCAGAGAGGGAGTAACATTAAGCATTTCTTAAATTGACTTAAATTTTTATTAGTAAGACCAATTATCTTTTCTTTCCCTAATATTTGTGTGTTCCTTATAGTTTGGCAAATTCTAATAATAGAGCGAAGTATTCTATGTCTTGGAAATCAACCAATTAATAGTCATCAACGGAATGATAAATTAATGCGACAATGTTTTAAAATTTAAATAAGAACAAAACCTATTGGCCACTCCATTTTGTGCCAATTTTGCGTAGTAAGCGTCTGAGTCAATGTTATTAGAACGAAACCAATTTGTTTTCAATTAAGCTGGAGCGAAATATCGTAAACAAAATTTTATAATGTTGACAAAACAACATTTTTACTCGTGTTATAATCAAAATAAAAACCTATTATTTTAATTTTATTTTAAGGTTGCAGAACAGCGTTGAATGCTTTTCGAAATTCGTTGCTATGTTCACCCAATACGTTAACGAGCTTTTTACAGAATATGGATGACAAACGAGCAAACACAACTCCACCTGCTGATAAGTGGATGCTGTGACCTTTATACATATATCCATACATACTTGATGAAGAATCAAAACGAAGATGCGTTGTTAATCCCAACGACTAATATGGAATTCCTTGTTTCCAGTTAAAATGTTCTCCTGTTCTCTATACTCACCATACGAAACACGGCAAAAATTAGTTGTTATTTTACTGCTTATTAGAGAGTTTTAGGGTAAAGAAATACCATCTAGCTGACTTAAGATGTCAATTTTTTTTTACCCCTCCGTTTTTAGTTTAAATCCACGTACAATATTATTTAGAATTCAAATAATACCGGTGATATAACAAAACTAGGCACACGATTTTTTTTACATATTAGCAACACACTTCGTAATCAGATTGAGACCTAAACCGTAAAGTCTTTTCTACAGTATTCGCTTCGACGTTATTTTATGCCACCGAATTCGGAATTGGTTTTTGGGCCACGTGCCTCACGGGCTTATAAATGATGAGTGCACACGGAGTGCGCCAAATCGATTTCGTATGTAGTCAGAGTTATGAACATACCAGCTAGTACAAAAATTATAGAGGTGACGCCGCTCTGGCATCGGTACGTGCGGCGATGCCAAAATTTTCACTGCCAAAAAAGAAGTCTTTTTCTATTTCCACGTAATAGTTGAGATATGGCCGACGATAGGCATTTATATCAGGATTCTTGTCATTTTCAATTTGTCGGATTTTCGGTAATCGGGTTAAAGTAATTTTCAATCCGTAGGATTTTCGGTACTGTAGTATGTACGAGTATGTATATGGCGATCATTTTAATGGTTATCTTTTTAATCTCATCTAGATTAATCAAGACTGTAGAGGAAAATTATTTTGGTTTTCCATTATTATATTTATAAGTAAAAAAAAAAAAAAAAAAAAAACAAAATAAACCATAAATTAAAAATGTTTATCTGATATCGAGCTATCTAGTATTTAATATCGAGTTTAAAAAGATAAATTTTTTTCTAAAAGCTAGAATAAGTTTGAAACACTGCTCCAATGCGTATTGGAGTACTTTACAAATATTCCCTCTATTTTTCCTTTTTATTGTTTTCCACGATGAAAAGCACGTGTCACAACGTTAAAATTATTTTTACTACTATAATGTGAAATATATAAGTACAGTTCTTTCAGATTTTATTATTATTGGCTACATCCAAGACATCGATTAATACAAAAATAAATAGAGCAAGGAGTAAATGCTTATGGCCAACATATTCTGATGACGAAATACAACAACCTAACCCCTGAGTAAGAGTAAGTCTGCCACGAAATGAATGTCAATAAGAGCATCATTGGATTATGAAAATGCGTACTTAAAAAGACTGTAACGGCCTTATTACAAAATAATGTTTATATTAACAAACATTTTTAAACGTTTTAGCGATCGAAATTTAAAAAATTTTTGTTTGGCATATACTATTGTTAAAAATTAACCCCAAAATTATTTAAAATAAAAAACATTATTCTTATTAGAAATTATTCTGGAAGTTGATTGTTAAAAACACATTCAGTATAGGGCAAATACGGTACGACCAACCGTAATAAGTCCCCGTCACAATCACACGCAGGAGTAACTTGAAGGACATAAGTACATGATAACACCAAAGTACGCAAACCAACAGCAATACTACTTATGTAATACAGAGTAGCTTCTTAGCAACACGATCTTCCTTGCCAATACTAGTAGAATAGCCCAGTGAGTATAGCAACGAGAGTGAGACACGTAGAATCACCGGCTAATCCCTTTTAGTTGTCTGCTCGATACTTTATACTGCTGTAACGAGTGGGAATTATAGTTCTATCTTCATCTATTCGTATTTCATTTTATTTTTTACCCTCATTTCCAACGCTATTACATAATTACGTGATGCAACAATTTAAGCGGAACTAATACACATCGGAAGAAAAATTACAAACACACAGAAAACATGCCGTGAAAACATGTCAATATTCCATATAGCTTTTCGAGGGTTGGATCCATTTTGCATAACTAGGTGTAAACTAGAACCTTTTTGACAAAATAGGTCCCAAGGAAATAAGTATACTAAAATGTAAAGTAGATATGAATGTCAAAATTCACATAGACTGTGGCACCAGCACTAAGTGACTTTTAGTTAGTACTCTTATCAAACCAGAGTTTAAGCCAAGTGCTATCAATAAGTCACATTTTGTTATGAGATCGTTAAAGTTTGAAAAATAGTATTCCGATACGATTCTAAAATTTATATATATATTTCAATGAACATTATTTTTCTTCGTCGGCCAGTAAAAGCTTATTGCTGGAAATGGGCCTCCTTCTGACATGTACCTTTCCTGTTGAAATTTTTTGTTGCATGTTCGACGCTGCTGTTTTTTTATCGGTTTGCATATTTGACATATGACTCAAACCTAATGTAACGTAAACGTAATGTATTTCCGTAGTGAGGATGTCTGCTACCCCATATTGTCCCGTGAATGTCGTAACGCGGCAATGAAAATCAGTAGATGGGCAGCAGCATCTGTCTAATGACAACAATAAATAAAATCCGCGGTTGCCTACCTGCCTGCCGTAGACAAGAGAGAAAACTAAGGAAAGTATCTTCTCTATGAGGACATTTATGAGGGAGGCCTACATTCAGCAGAGGACTTTGATTATACCGCCATCTAATAGAAATTCATAAGGTTTTTCTTTCATTTCACGTTTTTTATGCAATAAGTGTGCCAAAAGAGTACATATTCTACTTGATGGTAAGTGGATGCTGTGGCCCACAGACGTCAGATGCGTTGTCATCCTTGAGGACTAAGATGGAATGCCTCATTTCCAGTAAAAAGGGTCTCCAGATCTCTACACTCACCATACGAAACACAGCAGTATTAAGTTGCTATTTTAGGCTGGTATTCTGTAAGAGCAAGGTCCTTCCCCGGTCGAGCCAACTCATTTTAGCCTAGAATTGTAATATAGCTGCAGCGTGGCTCTACTACGTATAAATGTAATTAAAAATATATCATGTAGCTGCATCTTACGATACCCAGGGAACTCAGAAGGGTAATTCACTTTTTACACTCTTACACACTCAATTTTAAGTAGGTTCTTTTAATTTTCAAACTAAAACATTAGGAATTTCCGATGAATAATTAGTAATTTTACTCAGAAATTGTTTTGTATAATTGTTGTTGAGTGTGTTTCTATTAGAGACTAGTAGTATTGATGAGCGTAACTACTTAATATGTTCCACTTATATAGCCCAATTAAAAAGAGAATTACTATTTGAAGACTCATTGATGTGGCTTGGAATTGTTCCGGGTGCAGATATTCGTCTTTGTGCAATTTAAGTTTGTTATTATCTGTTATGTGTGTGTTAAAAATTTATTATCATATTAATTTAAGATTTTAGATATAATTACTTTTTAGATTACTTTTCAGTGAAGTGCTTGTATGGTCTGCAAATATGTGTTCTGAGACTAGATGCTTTTTAATATACAATTTATATGTATATAATGACCCCAAGATGCAAGAAGATTCAAGAAGAAAAAAGAAAGGGCTCCACCTCTTATTAAACCCGGTTCACAATTTTTTACTGCACTAATACAAAACAACGCCTTAATATAAGAAGCAAAAATTATGATTAAATTGCTGTTTTTGGCAAGCTTTGTAATACATATTATTATCAAAATTTGACTTTTTTTTTCTATTATCTACAAACTACCTAGCATATTATCACTATGTCTTATAACTTAGACCACCGTGTATGTAGAGCAGTTAATAAGGAGTATTTGCTTCAGGCTGTGGACGAAGCTTACTTATTTGTCGTATGTTTTCTATCGCCCGATTATAGACCTATTCAAGTAGTAGTAGTAATAGTAGTAGTATATACTTTAATGTACACCACACATATACAACGAATAAATACATTACAGAGAAAACTTAATATATATGTATGTACAATAAAGCTCTACTAATGGACGAACGGACCACTATTCCTTTCACTTATTTATCTAATAACTGTGTTTCACGAATAGGCATTTCAAACAATTATGAAATTACTTGTTCATGTAATGATGAATTAAATTTATGGGATGTTTACTCAAAGCGTTTCACGATCGTGTGTTCGCAGAATACCACTTTAGTAAACTAATGCTCAATAACCTCAAATTATTTTCTAAACGCGGTAGAGCCATGCGGCAGCTATATTTAATGATGCACGAATGGGGTAGAACGACGCCCAACCAGATTACCAGCGTGAAATAGCAGCTTAATGCGTATTTCGTATTGTGAGCGTAGAGAACCAGTGGCATTTTTTTACTGGAAACAAGGCATTTCATCTACGTCCTCAGGGGTAACAACGCATCTGTATTTTGATTATTAATTGAGGATAAATGTAGATGTCTATAAGCCACAGCATCCACTTACTAGTCGACTATGTGCTTGTTTATCTCCCTTATTATATAAATGAAAAATAAATCGGATCTAAATGAATATATCGCGATAGCAACCTAGTGTTTGTATGTAGAATTCAAACAAAAAATCGAAGTATCTGATTGAGGAGGATTGTGACCCACCATTTGAAACTTTATCGTATTGGTGATCGGAAATATAGCCTTTTATGTTAATAACGTAAAAGAAGAACATTGGCACTATCATCATCATTATCATCATCATTACAACCCTTCACAAGTCTACTGATGAATATATGATTTCCCTATGGAATGCCACAAAGTACTGTCCTGATCATTTGTGTTCATCGACTTTTTGCATGTCTTACCAGGGCGTCAATTCGCCTAGTGAAGGGAAGCCCGACTTTTCGTCTACCTGTACGATGCTACCACTCGAGAACCTTTAATCTCCATCAAGCATAGTGCTTAGGTTCTTCAGAGATTCTGCCATAAGGACTTTATCGTCGGCAAACTGAAGGTGAATGAAGTACTAGCCTTTAATATTAATACCGTATTATTTCCAGTTCAGTATCGTGAAAACGTCTTCCAATGCAGCAGTGAAGAATTTCGGGGATATAACGTCACCATGTCTTATACCTTTCTGGAGTTGAATAGTAACAAGGGTACGATTTGCAGTGCAGATAGGTAGTCGGATCGTACCCTGGTTACGGTTTATACGAATAGCTATTTATCTGATGATCATTATTACCATCGGACAAATTTAGATTGGAAGTCATGTTTGGTCAGGGGATAAGTGTTCGGTATAAATTTACCAGCGCGCGAGCAAACTCGGTTCGATCTCCCCCCCCCCCCAATAAAATTGTTAGTTGCAATTGTAAGTGTTGATTTCTGACGTGCTTGGCAGTGACATAAAACATCGTGAAGAAACATATATATGTGAGGTATAAAATATTTCAAAGACACGTCCGCCAGCACGCGCGGCTAGCTGATTGCTCCAAAACCCTTGTTATTGCCGCCACCATATGCCACATAATATCATAACGATATAAAAAATAATCATACCATCAAAATATCATATTAACATTACAACCAAGATCATAATATTTTCCCCCACACCAGGATTTTCTCCTGTAGCGTAGAGGCAGTTTACAAACATAAATAGCATAAGAACAAACAACCTGCAATAGGTTGTAGGCCATACACACTTGTTCCGTGCGGGATTCGAATGCGGCCTACAGCCCCGTAATCAAAATCACCCCCGTAACTCGTTACTGAGCCACTGCGTCAAGGATACGGAGCGGAATATTTCTAATTATTCCTAATTTTCACAGGTTTTTATTTTATCTGCATATCCCATGATCATTTTTTATATTTGAGTTCCAGTCTGTCATTAAATATTTGTTTTTATAAGAATATCCACTTCCCCATATCATCACATGGGTGTTGTAAAAGGCGACAGAGGGGAACAAATCAGGAGATGGGCAGCAGCTTCTACCTCATAACGATTACAAATGAACTGCGGCTGCCAAGCTGCTTGCCAAGCGTGGCAACTATGGCAGATACCAGAGAATCTATGGGGTGACCTATGTTTAGCAGTGGACTTCAGTACGCAGCAACATCAACGGAGTTGTATAATACTAGTCCTGATTCCATTAAACAAATAAAAATAAACCCTTAGTTTTTGTATCGCAGCTTATTTATATTAAATTATGGATTCCGATAGCTTTTCCAGAAATAACACAGGCGCACTAAAAGCCTTGAAGCTTTAATAGTCAGAATACGGCTTCAAACGCACAATTATTGCCCTCTGTTTATCTTTTCATTGTTTTCTTTAAGGTCCGCTTCGGGATTGGCACGATCGAATTCAAATTTGGCTTTAATAGCTGATGAGATAGCCTTTTGTATGGTAACATAGGGAAATGGGGATTGGTTTGGAATTAAAAATGCTTTTGTATAATTCTACACTTCGATCGTAGTGATAATGCTGACGATGAAGATTATGGTGGTCTCCATGCTGTTTAAAAGCATGACTTTATTATTTTAGATATCTAACAATCGTATTTCTGTGAGGTTTTTTGAACAATTAGTTCGCCGATCGGCTTCACTACATGTTGGCGGACTTGCCTAGCGCTGAACTATTTTCCAGCTCATTATTCTTCCTAAACCGAAATATTAATTGATACCTAACAAGTTTTTTCTAATAATATAATTGATCAAACTTATATGGGACCACGTGAGAAGCATCAGTAAAACACAAATGGTCAAATTGATCAAACTATGGGACCACCAAAGCCGTTTAAAAACATCATTAAAATCGGTTCACCTAGAAACATTTCTTCACCTCCTCCGTTTTTGAAGTCAGTTAAAAAGACTTTATTACCAATTTTCTTTTAGTTTAAGGAACAATACCTGGAATAATCTTTCTTATATGGCACCAAGCAGCCATTTCATTGCATTTAAGAAAAGTGTTTTTGGTACTTCAAGATCTGCAGATCACATCTCGTGATCTGGCTGCTATCAAAAGACATAACTTTGAATTTAATATGAACCAGTTTAACACTATATTTGTACTGCTTTAGTAGTAAAGGCGAAATTAGATTGATTACTCTTGTATTAAAATAATAATTGTACAATAAAAACCTAGCGCCTTGCATTATTTTGCATCTTTAATAAATAGAATAAGTGTGACAAATAAGCACACAGTCTACCTGATGTTAAGTGGATGCTGTGGCCCATAGATATCTACATTTATCCTCGATTAAGAATCAAAATACTAAGACTGAGATAGAATGCCTTATTTCAGTAAAAACGATCTCCGGTTCTCTACGCTTACCATATGAAACACATTATTTAGCTGCTGTTTTACACTGGTATTCTGTGAGAGCATGGTGTTACCCCGGTCGAGCAGAATCATTCGTGCAATAACATAGATGAACCATACCTAAACATAGCTGCAGCGTGGCCATGCTAGAACGGACGATCGCCCAATTCTTCCCCTCACTTCACCTGCTTATTCCAATCCTATTCTTCACCTATAATAACGGTTTGACGTAAATACAATTGCGCACTGCGGCCATATGTACGAAATGTTGTATCTGTGATGTTATACTTGTGATCTCGCGCGGAATAATTAAGTACTCATGAAGTGCAGTTTTCTTTTTCATTCTTGTTTTACGTTGTGCATATATCACATACTTATTATTAATAATTTTATTTATGTGTATATGTGTGTATTTATATGAATATGTTAATATAATCATATGTACCTATGCAGATATAGTTTCAGTATTTTAATTTTTATACTTCTGTTATACTTTTTTCTGTAATCGCTTTCGAAGTTAAATCATTGCCCTAAGATAGAGAGAGAGAGAGAGAGAGAGAGAGACCGGCAGAGAATGCTTGTCGTATTGAGTCTACCTTTTTACCTATACTGGTGGAATGAGGTGATTGACATCTCGATGTCATAAATAGGCTTAAAATTAAAAAAAAATCCGTAAAATTAGTGTCATTCTAGTACCGTTTTTAAATATTGTTTCCTTCCTAAAATATTGTTTCCCTCGCTTACATATCTATAAGAATATGTTATTGAATCACCAGATGTTTTTTCAGATATTTCACACGGAGTCTATCTGGGTAGGTTTCTTAACTATTTTGATACCAAGCAGCTGTGCATGCAACGCTCTGTTCCAGTCTGAGAGCTAAACAGATCCAATGTAGTTACAGCTCCATATTAGTCTTGAGAGATATAACGCAACATTAGGCTTTTTCGTTTAAAGTCGGTAGCATATGCTCGTAGACTACACTTACGATCAAGTAGATTATGATTTAGTTTGTCATATCTATTTAAAAAAAAAACCCAGAGAAAAATAACAGCTGTCTTTGGCGCCTAGGGTTGACTGGTTGAAATTACAAACCAACATTAAATCCGCCCTATGAATACTTAGACCAGACCCAGAAGAAATATTTGTAGGTCATAAAAATTATTCTTACTTGCGGGATCCGATCTTGCCGCCTAAAGCATCGCAGCCAAACGCTACTTGTTATCGAGCCATTAAAAAATTTATATTTTAATAAATTCAATCAATACTGAGAGAGGAGATCATCGGATGGTGCTTGTGCTCGTATTTATGAAAGCGTTCAAATGCTAAGCCCTTTTCTGCTATATGAAGTCTTTTTTAATATTAATAAATGCTATCAATACCAGTTCAACGATAATATATACAATCTATGTTCACATAGACTGCCTCAGAAAGCTTTGGAGCTGATCGGTTAGGAGAGCAGAAACCCAAATAACCCGGCCGTGTAACTTGGAGTCGGAATAACGGCTGCTCTTAGTGTTTCAGATTGCGCGCATTGGGACGGTTATCGAACTTTCGCTTACTGCAAAGACGTTAAATAAATAATTAAAAAAATTAGCAAGTATTGGCGGTATAAGTATATTTACCACCCCATTTTTTCATAGAAGAGGGGGCAAACTAGCATACGGTTCACCTGATGTTAAGTGTCTTCCGCCGCCCATATCGTTCCGAGGGTGTTGTAAGTGGCGACAGAGGTGAAACTTAAACAGAAGTTGGGCAGTTTAAAATAATAACAAAACCGCGTTGCCAGCGCAACTTCCAAGCGTGGCAACTTTGGCATAATCGTCTCTATCAAGCCACATTTGCTCAGCGATGAAGAAAAACGTCGTGAGGAACCTGCTTGTCTGAGAAATAAGAAATAATTCGAAGACGTGTGAAATCCGCCAACACGCATTGGAGCAGCGCGTTGGACATTTAATTGCCCTAAAACAATCTCAGATTTGAGAGAAGGCTTTAGCCCAGCAGTGGGACGTATAAAGGCTGCAACTTCAGGCAATCTTTGGGGAAGGCCTGTGACCACCAGTGGACTTTCATAGCCTTTAATTGATAGATGGATAATGGAACTAAATAAATAAATAAAATTTGTTTATTTTGACATAAAATAATTTCAATAAGTATTTCAGGTATAATCCAAAGATTTAAGTTTAATCCATACAACTAAGAGAGTATGCAAGAGTGATTGTGATGATGTGAGGGATTTTTTTAATAGAGCAGTGGCAAATGAGCATGTGGCTCACCCGATGGTAGGTGGCTACCACCGCCCATGAACAACCGCAACACCAGGGGAATTGCAGATGCGTTGCCGGCCTTTTAGAAAGAAGTAAGCTCTTTTGTTGCGGTCGGTAATGTTCGTGCTGATCTCGGTTAAATTCGTTTTCTTGAGGAACTGCGGCGGCCGGCAGCGCGGCGTTAACGGCTGTGCGGTGGCTGCTTATCCACGGGTTATATTGTTAGAGCAAGCGAGATAACAATAGTCCCGAATTGCCGATTGCTCGCGTATCTACCTACGAACACGAAGCTTCCAGAGTCAGTTTCGTGATTTCTCCAGACAGTTTTCGACTCTATACGCGCGGTATAAAAGCCACGCTAACCGCAGCGACCGACAGTTCGGTTTTAATTTGAGTGAAGTGTCAATAGTTCTAGTGTAGATTTTAACTCGACTAGCCGATGTCATATATTTCGATCCATATTCAACGTAGATTTCCCGTCAAGTGCCGTGTATAATTGTGTTGTGTAAAGTAAAACTCTGTTATTAATAAGAGTTCCCTACCTATTTAATCACTTATTTTTGGTAATTTAAAAAAGGATGGGTAATTTAAGTAGGTCCTGTAATTGTTTTTAGGTGCTGTGTTAATCCTAGCCAGGATTAGAACGCAACATGGACAAACCAGGACCTAGTAAAAAACGTAAGTTTAAAGATGAAAATTGACAGTTTCAAGAAATTTGGACTGAGAAATACTATTTTGTATGGTCGCATAACAAAGTCGTTTGTTTAATTTGCAAGAATTCTGTTGCCATTGCAAAGGAATATAATGTAAAAAGGCACTATGAAACGCAACATCCTGATTTTACCAAGTTTACAGGCGAATTAAAGCAAAAAATATTGTCTTTAAAACGGGAGCTTATTGGTCAGCAAGCTATGTTTACAAAACCCATTCAAGATTCAGAAACAGCCACAGAAGTTAGTTATGAAATTTCTTGAATGATAGCAAGGCGAAGTCACTCCTTCAATGATGGGGATTTTGTAAAAGAATGCATAGAAATTGCCGCTAAGAAAATGTGTCCAGAAGCAGCAAAAAAGTTTGAGAAAATTCAACTGAATCGTATGACCGAATCCGAAGACGAATTATGTCTTTGTCACGTAATATTGCGGAACAATTAAATGAAAAAACTAAGATCATTGAATTTTTTTCATTAGCACTCGACGAATCCACTGATATTAGTTCCACAACTCAACTTCTGATATTCATACGAGGTGTTACTCAAGATTTTGAAATATTAGAAGAGTTATTAGGAATGTGTTCATTGAAAGGTCAAACCATAGGAGTTGATATACTCAATATACTTTTGGATGAGTGTTCAAAAACTGATTTGGACTTATCAAAATTATCCGGAATTGCGACTGACGTTGCTCCTTCGATGATTGGTGTCAATTCTGGGCTAGTTACTTTGCTGAAAAAGCATCTGCAAGAAAAAAACATAAACGCTGAAGATCTCATGCAGTTTCACTGCATTATACACCAAGAAGCCCTCTGTTCTAAAAAAATTGAATTTCAAAATGTCATGAAAGTGGTAGTTTCGACTGTAAATTTCATAAAATCACGAGCACTCAATCAAAGGCATATCAAATAATTTCTTGATGACATCGAAAGCGAATATGGAGATTTAATGTATTATACAGGAGTAAGGTGGCTAAGTCGTGGATTGACATTGGAACGATTTCTAAATTTAATAGAAGAAATTGGAATATTTCTGGCGGAAAAGCAAAGGGATGTCCCGGAACTTAAAAATCCTGATTGGTTGTGTGATTTGGCTTTTTTAGTTGATATTACAAATCATTTGAATGTCTTGAACACACGGCTTCAAAGCAAAAATCAACTGATATCCCAGCTCTACGCTCATGTATCATTCTTTCAATGCAAGCTGACACTTTTCAATCGCAATTGAATTCTGGAAACTACAATCATTTTCCGAATTATAAGAAAATGGCTGATAAATTCAATAAAACTGCGATTAATTCCGGTTATGTAGAAAAGCTAGATATTTTGATTCAATCTTTTCAAGACAGATTTTCGGAGTTTAAAAAAGTGAAACCTCTATTGGACATATTCAGCAATCCTTTCACGATTTCAGTTGAAAATGCGCCAGAGTCAATGAAGTTAGAAATTATCGACATTCAAAACGACCAAGATTTACGCAACAAATTCAACGAAGGAGACTTGATGTGAACTTTTACCGTTGCATTGATAAAAATACGTACAAAGAGTTGCGCATAAACGCTTTGAAATGTGCCAGCTTATTTGGTTCTAACTATATAAGTGAACAAACCTTTTCAATACTAAATAATAATAAAACAAAAAATCGAAACCGCCTTGCAAATGAAAGTTTGGAAGCAGTTTTACGTTTTGCTACAAGTAAATTTAAAAAAGATTGAGCCAAATGTAAAAAAGATTGTAAGCACTATGCAGTGCCACGCTTTAAATTAACAAATTATTTTTCAATTTTAATACATTATTAACAATTCTTTATTGTCTTTAATTACCTATACTCCTGGCGGCCCGCCATCAGTTCATAATTTGCCCGAGTGGCCCCTAGTCGTAATAAGTCTGTGCATCACTGATTTAAAGTAAATTGTTTTAATGCGATCAAATTCGTTCTGCTTTCCGCGCTGGTCTTTGTGAATGTACCCTTAGCCAAACCTGTCTGAGTGCCTGTCCAACGCATTGAATATGATCTTTCGAGATGCTTCTCGATTGGCGTATCCTATAAGGGCCTTTATCCGTTTAAAAAAAACTAGTTTTTACGGATTTTATCGCTTATTAATAGTGTTCGTTTTGAATAATTTTCACACATGTTACATGGATGCCATGGGATCACAGGAGGAATGCAGTGTTGGACGTCCCAATGTCTTTTATCCAGCAGATAATTTAAATAATACTAGATCAAATCAAATCATCAATATCACAATAATGGATCAATCAGAATCAATAAACACCTGGTACAGCCGCGCTGCAGCTATTATAAGGTGTAGCACGAGTAGGTTGGAACGGGAAACTTGCACAGAATACCAGCGTGAAATGCCAGCTTAATGCTGCTGTTTTTCGTACGGTGAGTGTAGAGTAACGGAAATCCTTTTTACTGGAATTGAGGCGTTCTATATTCTTCCTCAAAGGTGTCAACGCACCTGCATTTTGCTTACTAGAGGATAGATATAAATGTCTATGAGCCACGACATCTACTTACCAACAGGTGGACTCTATATCCGTCTATCAATTTACTACACAAAAACAAGCGGCCAGTAAACTTTTCATTTCTTTCTTTTGTTCTTCTATTCTTCTTCATCATCATAATTCTGTACAAGTTCAATACTGGACATAGGAAACCTCCTAGCAAGAATTCCGGTTAAGTAATCGTCATACTTCTGATTCATGCCCAATTGTAAAATGTGGATGACGATTATTGGCCCTATGTAAAGACATGTTGTATACAGAAACAGAAACGTTTTTATTCAAAATAGATTATAAATAATATTTACTGAATATCGCTCTTTGTTTAATTTACCATTAGTTCGGAAAAAAATCTTTGTCCTGAGAGGAACCAGCAAGAAACCCAGCGGGCCTTTTAAATAAAGATAACATATTACAATCATGTACTCGTATGTTACACAGTTAACAACACGAAACAAATTGGGAATAACGTGGTAGCAATTACCCAGCGGGTTATTATCATCCATAATTCCTTAATATTATAATAACCCTTTTTATACAAACTTAGTAGGTATAATAAAGTTTTTGAACATTGAGCAGGTCAAATTTTATATAAAAGAATAAAGTTTATCGGAATGAAGGATGTTGTTATCCCTTATAAAAAAAAAAACTTGGCAAGTGGATTGACGACCGCTGTACCCGAAGTGTCGCACCTTTGATGTCGCCGCCTTTTTGATTTTACAACTATAGTTAGGTACTTATGATCTAGTGCTAGGCACAAGCTGCCTCGCATATTTTAGATCTAGGAATAGATTCCTCTATGACTTAAACTTGACTTTTAAACCACTCTCCCTTTAATAACTTTTTAAATTAAAAAACGTTACCTGAACACATGCGATTTTCTCCTGTATCGTAGAGGCAATTTAGGAACATAAATTTAACAAGAACAAACATCCAGACCCGGAACCAGAGGTACGCCATGCAATAACTTGTTCTGTACGGGATTCGAATCCGCAGCCCCCAACGCCGCAATTCATTAAAGCCACTGTGCAACGGAGCCGTCAACCTAAATATTATTTCTTTATTTGCGGTGATATTTTCAACTTTTATACAAAAGTTGACAATGTCACCGCAAATAAACAGAAATCAATTAGGGAAACACTCGTGTCGCCCATTTTCGAAGTGAACATAACTGTCAGGGCTAGCAGGAAAATGTGCGGCGTACAAATAAGGGTATTTGTAAGGAAGTGTCGATAAAACGCCCGGCAGGGAGAGGTGTGTTCGACAGATAGTGCGTGAGTGGAACGACGCAATAGCGACGTGACATTGGAGGATCTCTGAATATTTTTGCATTGTCAAGTACACATACAGGTATGTGTATAAATAAAATTGTAGTTTTCTATTCAATATAAAACCGGAAGCGTCTATATCATTTGGCCCTAAAAAATAAAAAAGAGGATATTTTTTACGTGGCAGCATGAATGGGTAGGCTCTAACGGGGAAGGCCCACACTCTCACTGAATATCAGCGTAAAATAGCAGCTTAATGCTTCATAATTATGGTGTGTGTAGAGAACCGAAGACCCTTTTCACTGGAAACGAGTCATTGAATCTTAGTCCTCAAGGGTGACAACGCATCTGCATTGTGATTTTTAATTGAGGAGATGTAAATGTCTCGAGGCCACAGCATCCACTTACCATCAGATGGATTATGTACTCGTCTGTAAAACCGTGATAAAAATAACACTGACGCGATAAGATTTCAGCTAGGCTCTCAGTATCTTAGGTGCGGACAGTCGCACCGTTTGCAGATCATAAAGGCATTGATTGACCATTTAGTGGCGGTGTAAGAATATCCACCGCCCCATATCGCCCTGTGAGCATCGTAAGAGGCGACAGAGGTTAACAGGAGATGGACAGCAGCAGCTTCTTCATAATAACTGAAAAAAACTGAAAAAAACTGAAAGCGGTTGATAACTCGCTTCGTACGCGTGGCAACTATAGCAAATATCCCCCCCTCCCCTGTTGCGCAATCTGTGGGGAGCCCTATGTTCAGCAGTGGTTTGATAGACAGTGACGGTAATTTAAAAGCTATTTGTGTTTTTGCAAAGTTATCGAATTGCTTTGGGAACAGAGCCCAAAATCCGCGACGATGAACTCGCTAGATTTACTAGTTTTCGCTATTTTTAAAACACTATTGGACAAGGAGTTGTAATTTTTCTTTTAGAAAATTATTACCATAGACCTAATAATTGATACAAGTTTCTTATACAAAAGAACTGGGTCAACACGATTTATAGAAAAAAAAATCATCATATTAAAACGACATAAGTAAAAGCCAACGTAGCTTAAGCGCACGCAGTAAATTTTTCAGTATCAATAATATATACATGTATATATATATATATATATATATATGTAAATTTTTCAGTTTCAATAATATATCAATAAATATTCCTCGATCCTCGAATAATCCTCGATCCTCGCCGGCACCAATGAAATTGTTAAATGCAATTTTAAGCGCTGCTTCAGGAAACCTGTATGTCTGAGAAATTAAAAAAAATATATTTCGAAGGGAAATAATTTCACTCACACGCATTGGCGGATATTTCCTAGCCTAAATTCCTCTTGGAAATATATAAAATATAGGAGGACTTTGCCCAGCCGTGGGACGTATATAACGCATATTAAAAGGTGTAACATTTAACATGACATATGTAGTACCTTCGTACGAACTCATTATATGATTGTTTTTATTTCTAGTTGTGTATAAAAAAAAATAAATGATATGTTAAATAAGCATTTTATATCAATCAAAACTGAGAGGAGGGATGTGTATAGTGGAAAGTATTTAGGCTGCAGATATATTTTACACTTTAAGAATGTATAAAAAATACAGTTTTATCCAAATAAATAATTTTATTGATGCAAAAGTTTCCCTAGGCATCCATGAAATAGTTTATTAGAATATTTTAGCACATATAGTAGAGGACTAGGCAAGAGCACCTCGGTCGTTCGTTGTCCTGGCGGGTCAAGCACGGTCACGCAGTTCGTTCCACCATTGAGAAGTCTTGCACCCGCTTATTGCAAGCTAATTTTGCAATTTTTCACATAAATATTTACCTTTACTTACTTTTAAAACTGAAGGAATTTGTAAACAAATGGCTGGAAATTGTTAATCTGAATGTGAGATTATGTATAATAGTTAATTTTATTGCAATTTATTAAGTAGAATCAGGTGTTAGTTTGTAGATGCATTATATTAGACTAGGTAAAACACTATTTAAACAAGGTAATTATTTTTTAATATCTTTTTTATAGAATGAGGGTAACAAACGAGCACATAGTCCATCTGATGCTAAGTGGTTGCTGTGGCCCATAGACATCTACATTTAACCTCGATTAAGAATCAAATGCAGATGCGTTGTCACCCCTGAGGACTAAGATGGAATGCCTCGTTTCCGGTATAACGGATCTCGGTTCTCTATACTCACCATACAAAACAGTCGTATTGAGCTGCTATTTTACACAGGTATTCTGTGAGAGCGTGGTCCTTCCCGGGTCGAGCCGACCCATTCATTCTACAACCATAATATAGCTGCAGCGTGGCTCTACCACGTATAAAAACCTTTTAAACATTCTAAAACCTTCTCTTTTATAATAACCCTTCTATGTCTTACCGTGTGGTGGCAATTTAAGAATATACACTACCCCATATCATCACATGGGTGTCGTAAGATGCGACAGAGGGAAACAAATCAGGAGATGAGTAGCAGTGTCTTCTTAATAACGACTCAAAATAAAAATAAAAACTTATCTCGTAGGGGGGTATATTTGCTATAGCTGTGACCTATGGGGAGGCCTATGTTCAGCAGTAGAGTTTAATGGGCTGTTAACGGCAACGGTAACTGCTATATCTGTTTCACTTTTACAGTTAATTTGTCTCTAAAAATCGATCATCCGAATAAACCATTATATCACTTCATCTTTTCTTCATCAAATGAGCTGTCCATGTTTTATAATCATTTGTTATATTTACGCGAACACTACACACATAAGTAAAGCTAGATTTTACGGATTTTATCGCGTGTATTAACTTCTTTATATTCCCGACGTTTCGAGCAGTTTACCCCTATGGTCACGAGGAGACTGAGATTTTCGACGTCGCGATGTCATAGTTAGGTTACCGCCCGCCGCGGTTACCTTTAGATTCAATTTATTTTCTATTTTTGTGTAAATCGGAACAAAAATGAATAACTTTAATCTATATATATTTAATGTATTCACGGCTAACTATGACATCGGGACGTCAAACACCTCAGTCCCCCGCCGTGATCATGGGTGCTGTAAAGTGTTCGAAACGTGGGGTATATAAAAAGGTTAATATACGCGATAAAATCCATAAAAACTAGTTTTATTCGAATAAGTCCAAGTTTTCTTTGTATAACATATTACAATCGCCATTTTTGGTCGTGATCGCTATTAAAGAGGTCTTATACCTTTGACGCAGGTTCGTTTGCAGGTCAGTATTTTGCTTCCGCTATACAGATGCCATACCGTCATCCATTTGAGGCCATGAAAATCTCATGGTATTTCTGACAGTATCCTTCTGTGATACTCACGCGTCATTTGGATGGATGTATTTTTCATGCCGCCAACACACGCCGGATATGTTATGTTAATATTACCTACCAGTGTGTAATGAAGCAATGCTTATTCAGCTTTGTTCTAGTTTCTATAATAAGAGCTGTTCTAGCAGCCGTAAGTATGACTGATTATCATGTGTGTGTGTGGTCCCATGGTTGAACCCCGTGTCGAGCCGAAAACAGTTATTTTGTTTTTGACTGGACTTTTTGATTCATTGTAACGTTACGCTCATTGTAACGAAAGCGAAAGGCACGATCGGCTTGAGCGTTCGGCTTGCGCCGCGTCTATCTCTCTTCCCCGCAAAGTATGCAATCATTTCGTTAATGTTTTGTTACGACGTTGTCACATTAAACTATCGTCCGCAAACCAACTTTAAAGACAACCTATTTTTATTTTGAAATTCGGTTTGAAGGACATTATTGTTACGTTAGAATAACATATTTAATGATTTTAAAACGCCTGTTCTGCTTAGGAGTAGGTTGAGAGGCATACCATCTTAGACCTAAAAGGTGACAACACATCTGTAGCATTCGTTTTTTTAAAGTTACTTTCAGGTGTCCATGCCATTTCTGTGTAGCATAGCCACTTCCCATAAGGTGGACTTTAAGTTCGTTTTGCACTTCAACTTTTTGCAAAAAAAAAAAAAAAAAACAATTTTCACATTTGTTCTGCTTGGTAACTTTACTCCAGTCGGCGATAATTATGTGCATAATTTGTGTGTGACAAACACAATTATCCATTTTGCTTGTAGTGCTCGCTTCAGTTGTTACGCGGCGTTGCCCGTAATTGTTACTTTGAGAACCACAATTGTTTCGCTTTATTACTTGTTAAATTTCAGTAAGTTTCGAATTTATGATAGATACAGATAGACACGTACACATTAAAGGCTCCATGGTGCAATGACTTAGCAGTGAGTTGCAGCACTGGGGGCCGCGGGTTCGAATCCAGCACGGTACAAATAATTGTACGGTCTACAAGTAATTGTTCCTTATAACCTGTTGTAACCGGGGATGGTTCAGGCTCAGCACCAACATATATGCTTTCCAAGGCACGGTTGTCACTTGTCAAACACCACTAAATTCCTATCTACGAAAAATTTCTTGATAGAAATCCCCAACAACTGATTTTGGTCAAATCTGTAACAACGTGAGACCAGCACTCCAATGAAACCTCTACGCTAGACCAATGAGGCAATTAACTCACAGGCAATCAAATCAATTACTATGAGCTCATAATATAAAGAAATTCTCAAGAAACTATGAATGGCGGTATTAATGTGATATGCATTATTTATTTTATGATTTAATTACCGTTTCATACGTTAATTTATTACCTCACAGAACACAGACATAAAGAGGTACATTGATTATGCAAATGAGTTAATTGTATCATGCAACCTATCCAGTTGAAAAAATACTAACCGTATTTCAACACGGACGGACTGCGACAATGCTCTTCGTATTAGACTCGCGCATTGGCCATGAGCGTTCAATGTCATACGGGCTGGAATTCCGTATGCGTTATAATGCTAAAAATCCGGTAGGGCGTTCCTATGCACGTCGTTAACAAGTACTAGCTCATGTTTTATGCTAATTGAATCCGCGCGACAGAAAGCATTTCTTTGTATCCATGACGCGGCGTTCCCTCATTCCGAATCAATGACGTGTAACCGACTAGGTGTTTTGTTGTTACTAAATTATCTAATAAAGAAAATTAATTATACGTTCTTTTGACGTCTCTGTTATTTTTAGTATACATATACATAAATACACACGCCTGTCACCCAGAGGGGTAGGCAGAGACTACAGACTGCCATTTGACACGATCCTGACACACCATTCTCGCTTCCTTCACGTTCCTACGCATACACGCTCGTCGTTTAAGGGCTTTTAATATCGCTCATTTTAATATATCACCAATTTGGTCGATAAACTTTTGCCTAGGCCTAGGGCGTTCCTTCCCGACTCTGCCGTTCACTTCTGCATCATAGATTTGCTTTGTCACTCTTTTCTCGTTCGTTCTTTCCACATGAACAAACCAGAGTATACCTACTACTGTTTCAAAATTGGATAGAGGTTGCACCTCGTCCGTACTTTTGGTAGATTTTTACATTATGAATCTTTTAGATGAAAAAAGTGCAGTTTTTAATTAGACAATCTCTAATATCTCGTTGACCCGTTAAAAACTGTGGAAAGAAAATTTGTAAGTATCCCCTTATTTCTCACATTTTAATTTCAATTGACATATATGCTATACGAAAAAAATTGTAAAAATAACAGACCCATTTGTAACTGACACACATGGCAGATAACTTATGATAAAAACTAGGTGAAAAACGTAGGTTATCAGTGAATAGTAAACTAAACCGGACAAGTTTCAACAAGTAATACGTGTTTAAATGTAAGGCAGTCATCGCACTCTTCATTTATAAAAAAGTGTATAATATTATTCCTCCTTTCCATATTATCATAATCAAGTTAAAGGATCACTTCCCGAGTTATATCGGATTATCCTTTGGCCCTTGAACTATCAGGTCCACGTAATGAGTGGATGCAAAAATTTAAAGGGCTTTATTATTTGGTGCATTCCTGGAAAGGCTTGTATCCCCAACAGTAGCTGGTATGTGAAGGCATCGTAATCTACTTAACATCAGGTGAACTCTGTGCTCATTTATCACCTTTATTCTATTTAAAAAGCCTACTAGCCTCTTGTCATGTCATAATAAATATACAAAAGTTATAATGGCGACGTCTTGTTTAGTGAATGTTGCGTACAAGGTTTTTTTTATATGAAGTTGAAAGGTTTTTTTTATAAGAGTACCCTTAACCGACGAGCATGTATGCGTAGGTATATGGATGTGGAAGAGGCGAGAGAGGTGTGTCAGGATCGTGCCAAATGAAAGTCTGTAGTCTCTGCCTACCCCTCTGGGAGACAGGCGTGAGTGCTTATGTATGTATGTATGTATATACGTATGTGTGCAGTTGAAAGAAACTTACTCTTCAGTTAATACGTTGAAAAGCCACGTTGCAGCTACATTAAGGTATGTAATACAAAAGAGTGGGCTCGAGCAGAGAAGGATCAGGCTCTGACAGAATACCAGCGTAAAATAGCAGATGCCGCAGTGTTTTATATGGTGAGTGTAGAGAACTGAAGACCCTTTTCACAGGAAACAAGATTAAATTTATTAGTTCTCAGGGGTGACAACCAACTGATGATAAGTGGCTACTGAAACTAAAGAAAATAATGCATTAAATCGCACATTCTCAGCTATTCTCGGCGACAAGCTCGATCGGCACGAAAAATTCGTCATATTTGCTAACAGTATTGGATTTTTTTTCAATACGCCTATTTCTATTTAAATTTTAACTGTCAATAATGATTTGTTTTATTTAATTCTAAATTATACATTTTAAAGTTGATTGTCATTTTTTCATTTTCAATCAATTATTATTTATCTATTCTATTTGACATAATACCTAATTTTTAATTTTGTTTCTTATGTAATTTTTTGCATAACTTATGGAATGTATATGTAATTTAAGATTGTGTGTTGGAGTTTTGAAATTTTAACAGCTAATGCGTTTTTTTCACCACATGAGTTGACTTAAATAAATAAATACAGGTCAATTGCAACCAACTTCAAAAAAGAAGTCTACAGGTCATCTGCAAAGACCAAGATGAAGTGCCTAACAGCCAGTGATTATACTAGGTTCTTAGGTTTCTTAAATGTAAATCCCGCACAGTTGATAACTTCTTCAACAGTTAACTCAATGGAAAAGTGTGCTTAAAGACTCATTAATGACCTCTCTTATGCAGAATACACAAGCAAAGGTGCAAGAACTTTCGATGTTTAAAAAAATATAATTCAAAGAGTGTGGGCAGGAACTTAATTATGTGGTTCTTCTTTCACCAGCACGCATTGAACATCCAGGAGTAAAGCCAGTTTCTATCTTGTTGTTATCAACATACCACGCATTTAAAACAAATGGCAAAAGAGTGAAATAATTCGCAAGCTACTGTCTTTCTATCTGAAAACATCGTGGGTGTCTTCAAGGCAAGTCTGAATGGATAAAATTTGTGCACTTTGGCATTTACGGCTACATCAACGTTTATTATAGGAGGATAGTAGTCAAACACTGGCTTTTAAAACTTAAAAAAAATTTGAAATTGCTACCGTGATTGAAATGAGCCAGAAGAGGAATGAAGCGGAACACCTTTGGTCCTCTTTAGTGCTGTTGGAGAAAGTGAGTGTCGGCTGTCAAAACGCCTGCCAGGAGGAACCTTGGAAACGAGCGCGCGTTTACATTACGTTCCAAATTTAAACCAATGCACTCGCTTTGATCTTGCGTCGGCATGCACGGACGCATCGGTTACTGACTATTTTGTGTGAGAAGTGTAATTAGTCCGATTTGGGTGTACTTTGTTTGTTATTTTGTTTCAGAAGACTATAATGAAATTTCCTATCATAGGATCTTGAGTTAAATTATAATACTTTATCCAGAATAGTTAAAAACTTTACAACACAACTTTTGTGGTTCGCACACATTAATACAATTTTTTACTATGTAATACAATTTATTACGTGGTACAGCCATGCTGTAACTATGTTATTATATGTATTATAGTGGGTCGGCTCGACCGGGGAAGGACCACGCTCTCACAGAATACCAGCGTGAAATAGTAGCTTAATGCTGCTGTATTTCGTATGGTGAGTGTAGAGAACCGGAGACCTTTTTTTACTGGAAACAGCCATTCCATCTCAGTCCTCACGGGTGACAACGCATCTGCATTTTGATTCGTAATCGAGGATAAATGTAGACGCCTATGGGCCTCAGTATCCACTTAGCATCAGGTGGACTGTGTGCTCGTTTCAGCAGCTTCCTAATAACGACTAAAATATAAAACTGCGGTTGCCAACACGTTTGCTACGTGTGGCAACTATGACAATTATCCTATGAGACAATCTGTAGGCGACTCTGCTGAACATAGGCAAGTAGTGGACTTTAATAGGCTGTAACGGTAATATTAAATATTATGTTACATTTATGTTGTCTTGAACCGTTGTAGCTCAGAGGCTAAACGCTCGCTTTAAATATCACAGTACGCGAGCAACCCGGATTCATTCCCCGCTGGCAACAAAAATATTTCTTAGAATTTGAAGTGCTGATTTACCGCGTCCTCGGCGGCGGAGTAAAACATCGTGAGGAAACATTGGGGCACATTGGGGCAGCGCGGCGGACTTTTCCTAGTTCTAAAACCCTCTCAAAAATAAAAGGAGGACTGTGCCCAGGAGTGGGAGTGCGATTGTCTTATTTAGAGAAGATCACAATAAACATCGTAGATGGTATAATAGTATGATTAACATAAATTATAAAGACAAAAATACTTATTAAATTAAAAATATTAATCCATGTCTCCAATAATTTCTGGGAGGATTATGGAGCAATTATTCGGCCACGGTGCTCCCGTGTATAGGCGATGAAATAATATCCAGCATCCCAAATCGTCCCGTGGGTGTCGTAAGAAGTGACAGAAGGAAACTGAAAGTGGAGATGGGCAGCAGCATCTTCCTGATAAGAACTCAAAAAACAAAAAAAATCCCTATGAAGCAAATTGATGGGAGAGGCCTATGTTCACCAAAGGACTTTTATGGGTTATAATGTGTGTGTAACCCCACAACTGTATTCCATGCTATTATGGTGTAGTATACGCGTTAAAATTATACGCATGTACTTAACGGAAGTGTAATTAGGTCATGACGCAAATGAATGACGTGATTGCAATGGACCCTAATATTGCAATGATAACAGAAGCAGAATAATTACAAGCAGTCAGTTCTTCTATTTTAACGTCAGCATGTAAAGTCTATTTCATCTTAAGTTTAGTTTGATATGTGCATCTTCCGTTTATGAGGATTGCCTTTAAGTTTGGTGGGTAGATTGAATACTGCGGTACCAGACGGTGCGTATCTTTGATTTTGTAGACCGTCGCGGTCGGTATTTAACATCTGGGGTAAACGAGATAGCGTGGTGCCATCTATCGAAAACCATAGGGTTTCTCTAACACTTACCATAGTTGAATTTTCCGTCTGGTGCTAAGCGAAATAAGGTAATGGTCTATAACGCTGTCAAAGTACTATTCATTATTCATGATTCATCATTACAGGCCTTTACAAGTCCACAGATGAACATAGGCCTCCCTAAAGTATGTCACAAAGCAAGGTCCTGAACTACCTGCATCAGGTAGCTCAGGGAGGTCACCCTACACCTAGCTTATCGGTACGAGGCTTCCACTCGAAAACCTGTATTCTCCATCGGTTGTCGGCCCTCTTAGCTGGTCCATTGTCTCAGCTTACCGTCGCTTTCGTTGGTCTATGTCAATTACTCTGATTCTACAGTGAATATCCTCACTTTTTATTTTATCACGCAGAGAAACCCCGATCATAGCTCCCTCCATAGCTTGCTGAGCAACTTTGAGCTTCCTCATATGGCCATCAAAGAAGGACCACATCTAAAATCCATATGTCATAACTGGCAAGGATGAGAAAGGAGATATGTGTGATGTGTATTAATGTTGATAATTCGTTGACTGAAAAATTCAATAGCTGATTCAGATATCCGTCACTCTCTCATCACTATACGTGGTAGAGCCATGCTGCAGTTATATTAGTAGTATAGTTATATCACGAATAGGTCGGCTCAACCAGGGAAGGACCACGCTCTCACAGAGTACCAGCGTTAAGTAGTAGCTTAATGGTGCTGTTTCTTTTTACTGGACACGAGGTATTCTATTATAGTCCTCACGGGTGACTATGTATCTGCATTTTGATTCGAGGATAGATGTCTATGGGTCACTGCAACCACTTACCATCAGGTGGACTGTGTGCTCGTTTGTCAGCCCATTTTTTAAAAAAAATAGTAGCAGACCTGATTCAGGAGGTTCATATTCGTGCGTCGGAGAGCACGTGAAGTCGTTGGTCCTGCACCTGATCTCTCTCCAGTCGTATCGGATTTCCGATCCATGGGAATATGGAGTGATTAGAGAGCGCACCTGTGTACACTCGGTCATTACATTTCTGACCTGTACAGATGACTAGTTTTCGTTGAGACTGGCCGCCGTGGACAAAACTTGTTCTGTAGGACCGATTACATTACCTTAATCGTTAAATGCGAATATACTTACAGCAACGTTCAACTTATTAATATTGACGGATAACATTTTGAAAATAAGGTAAAATGTCTGTCAAACAAACTCGTTATTTATGTAGTTTTAAGAGAACACTCATCGATAGGACACAGGAAATTGTGCAGACGGAAAAAAAAGAGATTTCATGTTATTATCGTGTGCGACGTAAATTGCTGCAAGTGAAACGACCTCGAGCAAACATACAAACAGTAGTGCAGGGTGGCTGACCCGGTCAGGGTTGCAAGGTATGAGTCTTGCAAATGAGTCACTATATTTTTTAAATTTGCTAAATTTCAAATGTACTTCCTCAAACTTTTAATATTATATTGTTGTATAATATACATGCCGTGCTTTGTGGCATTGCTTGGGAGCGGCCTATGTGCAACAGTGGACTTCTGAAGGGCTGTAATAATGATGTACATCTATGTAATCTCTTGTACGAAATAATCTAATCTCTTTAACGAAAGTGGTTACCAAACTTATTTCTTGACACTCCTTATTAATTCTGGATTTTTATATCTTATTGTTTTTCCAACATTTTGTTAGGGTATTTATGTATTAATATAAATTATATATATATATATATATATATATATATATATATATATATATATATATATATAATACATTTAAGTATTTTTATATTTATTTATGTGTTTATGAATACGCTACGTTACTAACAAAGGTCGTTTGTATTGCTTGGTTTAAAAAAACATCGACAAAATATACAATCCCGGACTTTGTTTTTTTTTATCATTATTTACTTACAAAATGCTTAAGATTAAATTAATTTGTGGTTATAGAAATAGAAGACGACAACTAAAAGGTAAGCTGTGTGCTGGATTGCCCCTCCCCCCCCTCCATAAGAAACAATGGTTTAAAAAACTTTGTTCAACCAGGACTAATATTTAAATATAATCCACGCTGAAAGAGTGGCGTGTTTAGATCTTTCCATTTGTGCATTTTAACCCTGCAACCATCAGTTTACGACATTGTATTAATCAGAGGTGTCCCACTATTCTTCCCTATCCATTTTCAGTTCGAAATGACCGAATCATGCACTACGATGGTCATATGCTCTAAAAGATTTTAAAAATAGTAAAATGAGACTATAAACTTCAGCTTTAATCGACGAACGTAAAACAAACTGCGTCCAGCGTTGTACAATGTTCCAAATAGCCGGGCAAGTTTATGGGAGCTATGCGAGCTGGCTCTGTCACTGGAATATTTGGTCCGATGGAATTCAACCCGCTGTGTGCTAATGCGGCGTCAAGTTGCTCTCTTGCTAACGGTTTTGGCAAACTCTCAACTGTCACACGCATCGTGCTCCCAGGCGGACGATAAAGCATGTCTCCTCTAAATGCAACGCTATATCGATGGTAATATTTAAAAAAAGAACAATTTTCTAGAGTGTTCTATAACGAAAAAATTATTGTAATTTACAAAACTAACGTGACGAACGAATTTACAGTCCAGCTGGTGGTAAGTGGTTACTGCAATCCATGGACCTACCAACTTCAAACAAAGAAGGCAGTAGATGCGTTGTCACCTCTATGGACTAAGATTAAATGCCTCATAGCCTGTATTTATGGCCCGTAAATATAGAGACTAGGAATAGTTTTCGTCGTTCCACTGTTGGATTTGGTCTATCCAAGTCGTGAAGATCAGTTGTGATCACAATGCTCTGCAAAAGGATTGACGATTAAATTACCACATATTTCGTACCGTATACACTTCACTAACACTGGTAGATTTAAAACCTGCCCAATAGTAATGATGACACTGCCATATATATGTTTATAAGCTCGTGTATTCCTAAGAGTTATCTCAAAAACTCCATGTGATGAAGGGGGTTAATTGGTTTCTATTATACCATTATCTTTTTTCACGTGGTAGAGCCGTGCTGCAGCTATATTAGTAGTATAGTTATAACACGAATGAGTCGACTCGACCGGGGAAGAACCACGCTCTCATATAATATCAGCGTAAAATAGCAGCTCAACGCTGCTGTGTTTCGTATGGTGAATGTAGAGTAACCGGCAACCGGCAACCCATTTTGCTGGAAACGAGGCATTACATCTTAGTCCTCATGGGTGACAACGCATCTGTGTTTTGATTCGTTATCTAGGATAGATGTCAACGTCTATGGGTCACAAAAATCATTTACCATCAGTTGAACTGTGTACTTTGTCATCCATATCTTTAACAAAAACTGGGAAAGACACGCCACCGTCAACATAACACACGTTTCTCCTTTACAATGAGTAAGATTGACACAAACTAGGTAAGACACACCATTATATTTTATTGTGCAGATCTTAGATAATTGATTTTTAACAATTATAAACCTTTATCAGTCAAAGATACAGTATAGACTAGTCCCGCTGTTGAGAAAGAAGAAAAAGAGCTGAAAAGACTCCACTGTACTACTTCAGTTCGAATCTATAGATTTTACTTGTTCTCGAAACGTATTTAACTTATCAGATATGCTTAGACATACTGTTTGCCTCACAATTTTTTGTTTATTGCCAAACAGGGTTTGATTTAAAATCATCATATATTTGATTATTTTAAGTACATCTATCCTTGCATGCAATTTTGCTTTGAGAATATAAGTCAACAAAACTTCTTGCTAACATGAGTCTTGTGGTTTAATCATTCGAAAGTCAAACAAGAGTCACAAGTGATTTCCATACTAATAGAAATTTGTTTTTGATGATAAATACTTTGAAGACTGATTCTACTATATTTATATTACTTAATTTTGTTAAATCTGAGATGGACTTATAACATGAAGCAGTTTTAAATTTGTCTCTAGTTTCCGGAGAGTATGGAATCTGTTTAATAAGAGACGCCTATAACTATAATGTAAAGTATGAAAGTTGACAATAAATGTTAAAAATCAAGGAGGTTGTGGTACCGCATGTAATGGACTTTAGTTCAAAGTAATTCATCTTACATCATATCTTAAACAAGAGACTATCAAGAAACCACGTTTTCTAATAAGATGCTTCTAAGCTATAAGTGAACGTGAAGTCAAGTAACAGATTTTGTGTAATTTTCGTTTTATTATTAATTTCTTAATTATCAGCTGATTTTCTTCTATGAGGCAATATATGGTGAAGAACTATGCTCAGCGGTGGACATTTGATAAACTGTAACAGTTAAAATCAGCCTTTTGGTAAATTGCTGAATACAAACCTTTTAAATACGAAAGTTCTACACAATCACATGTGACGCTGCTCCCCATCGACGGACTATGTTTTGGAATAGTATTCCCCGTGAGTTTTTCAACCTCACTGTCCCTTCCTATAACATATTCGGCACATGCACACACCATCCTATATTATTCAAAGGGTGTCGCTGTGTTCAAATGTAAATAAGGGCGAAAATACACGATTTATTTGAAGTAAAAGGGTAACAAACAAACACATTTCCAGGTGATGATAAGTGGATTCTGTCGCCTGTAAACACCTACATCTATATTCGATTAAGAATCTAAATACAGATGCTTTACCACATCTGAGGATTTAGATCGAATGTCTCATTACCAGTGAAATGGGTTTTAGGTTATCATCACTAACCATAATAAACTAAGCAGTATTATGCTGCTATTTCATTTTTATATTCTTTACGAACGTGGTGTTTTCCCATTCAAACTATCCCCTTCGAACTACAGCCATAATAAGCTCAAGCGTTTATCTACCACTTGACACTGAGTTACGTGGAAATTTTTGGTGCAATGCAAAACCAAAATATTTTTTGTATATTTTTAAATATTGATCCTTAATTGATATCATTACTGCAGGATTATTAGTCAAGAGCAAGAGCCCCAAGTTCCCGCCTTGTCGTGGCGGGGGGCTTAGAAGCCGTGGCTTGGTCACCCACGGCGAAACAAAGAGGAACCCATATGGCTGGTCCGAGGTGGAGGGCCGGCCCGAGGTGGCCACTCCGAGTGGGCTTGGGAAGCCCACTTCGGATGTGTGTTGGTGGACTGCGGTGAGAGGTGTGTCCTCCCCACCTACCGCTGCAGCCGAGGTGGAGTCGCGGAGGAAGAGGAGCGTTGGTATGGCGATGCGCCACTCGCCCTATCCTCCGCGACTCAAACGGGGCCGCACCGTTGATGCGGTGGTGATGGGGCTGCGGGGGGGAGAGGATTGTCGGTATTGCGAGGCGCCGCTCTCCCTATCCTCCGCAGCCGAATCTTGGTTGGCGGCGGAGCCATAGACCAGATCCGCCGCTGGGGTCGGGAAGGCTAGTACTTCTAAGTGCTCGTTTTTCCTGGCCCCATGGCCTTCGCGCATCGGACGCGGGGGCGTCTGTTGCGCAGATGTAATTGGAGGCCGTGGAGGAAGGCGTGCCATGTGTTCTGGTGCGCCTTACTTGGCAAGGAGAACGGGGAGGAATATTCCTCTCCCGATGAGGTGCTGCCATGGGGCGGCAGTCGCTGGTGGGGCCGCGGATGTGTGCGAAAGCGTTCCCGTAGCCCTGCCAATATGCGACGAAGGTGGAACACCATGGGGTTTTAGTCGGTGCGAGTCCGACATAACCCGTCCTTGCCCCCGCGAGGCTAAGCGAGGGTATGCGTAGGCATTTCCCCATGTTAAAAAAAAAAAAGGTGTAATAACTTTTAAAACTTCGTGGTATAAAATATTTTTATTACGTTTTTATTATGAATAAATTGATTCTGTGTAGTTTGCATGTCCTGACCAAGAGAGACCGTCCAATCCAAACGTCGACGGCGCACCTACCATCAGCATAATTATTATGACGCGCAAGAGATTTTATTTAAAAAAATGGTCACTGTGAGTTATACTTAGAAGGTAGAGATATGCTGTCACGGACTTAAAAAAATTGTAAAAGTATTTTTCAAATAGCTACAGTTGCCCCGAAGGTGAGCTTGCATATATATCCATTGAGGATCCACTTATACAATATGTAACGTAATTAACGCACACTCTCAGACACCCCAATTAGTATATTATGTTATAATCATAATACATATACTGAATTTTTAGTTAAACATTTTTATGCACTGATTATTTATCAAATTACTTACACTAATTCCGAAAGAATTTTGTGGTCACAGTACAAATCCACGAACGCAAAGACTTTAACGTGCTTGAAATAAAGTTCATTTTTCTTTATTTTTATTGAATGACAGAATTAGTAATAATACAAATAAAACTGCACTCTTAAAAGTCTTATTGCCTTAAGTTACGGTCCATTTCAGTTTGTTTTGACTGTACAGATTTAGTGTGACTGTAATTTACGTAGTTTTAATTATTTTTGGGATAAAAAAATACCTATATTAAAATGATAGGAATCGATTCAGTAAACGATTCTGAACAAACTACTTTCTCAAAGTGCGTTAATTATATTACATGTTGTATAAGCTCACAAATTCGTACTTTACTTCAATAATATTAGTATCTATACAAATAAATTAAATTGAATTGTCTGTTTGTAATGTCATAATAACAGTATTTCACTCAATGCATATAAAAGTATACACGGTACTTATAACAAAAAAAAAATCTAAAATCTTTGGTCTGTCTGTTTGTCTATTTGTTCTAATCTCTAACGCTAATCTCTGAAACGGCTCGATCGATTTTGACGGGACTTTCACAGGCAGACAGCCGATGTTATAAGGAGTAACTTAAGTTACTTTTATTTAGATAAACATAATAAGGGTTGCGCGTAAAAAACTTAACATCCATGAAACCAAATCGCGATAAATCCCACGCGAACGAAGTCGCGGCTAACAGCTTGTAGATAATAAATTTAAAATATCCCGCGAAAAAGACACAATAGTTAAACAATCGAAATGTTCATATAATATGAATAAGTTAATTTAAATATTAAGTATGAATTTCGACTTCTCGATACAAAAAAAAAAAATCTTTTTTTAATTGGAAAATGTCTTCACATACCCACCTATATTTAAATTATATTGGACTTTCAGCTTCTAAAAACCCTTAACATTCCACCTTTGTCATATATACATAGAGCCTCGGGAACGCTTAACACTTCCGTGACTTACCAGTGTTGCCCTTCTAGCCCCTCCCCGGATAGGACAATTCCTCTTACTTAACTATTCAGGCAGGCCTTCCTTCACTGCTTTCACTGCCATATATGTAATATACCTCCCCAAATACATTCATCTTTGTAGACGGAATGACGAATTCAGGGAGGCTATGGGGCCAGGAAAAACAAGTAGAATGGAGTTGCTTACGGATAAAAAATTTCCCGTCTCTAGTAGTAGATCTGTTATATTGCACCACCGCCGAGTAGGTTTTGCCCGTGGAGAGCAGGGGGAGTAGAGTCTCGCAATATCAAAACACCTCTCAACCCTTGGCCCCACTAGATTCGCGAAGGATAAGACAAGTGGCGCTTCACTATACCAAATTTCCTATTCCTCCACGGTACCTTACTTGCGATAGGTATGGTTACAGGAGGAAAGTACGCCCTCTTGCCGCAATCCACCTACACGCATCCGAAATCGACTCAGGACGTTCATTCAGAATTCAGGGGGCCACTCTTTGGCCGGCTTTTCATCTCAAACCACTCAAGTGGGTTCCTATTTGTTCACCATGGGTGACAAAACCATGGCTTATAAGTCCTGCCATAACAAGGCGGGAAACCATTCTAGAGAGCCAGAAGAAATTTCTGGTTCCATTATCATTATAGGCCTTAACAAGTTCATTGCTGGAAGAACATAGTCCTCTCCCAAGGAATGTCATAAAGCACTGTCCTAAGCTATCTGCATCCATCGACATCCTGCATGTCCTACCAGGTCTTCATTCCATTTAGTGAGGAGCCTTCCTATACTTCATTTACCAGTACGAGGATAGGAGAAATGCCTAGTTTAACGTTTGTTGAAAAAATAGTTACTATGTCAATTCTATAGCGACAGATGCAGTGTACAGTTGCCTTAAAAACGCGTCGTAAAGGAATGCGTATTCACAGCGGGTCATATTAATCTCTTTCACATTTCCACCCAGTCTCGCCGTAACTGCTCAACGTAGCGTTTAATAGTTGAAATTCTTCTCCTTTAATTAATACGTCACGCTGTGATTCCATCTTGTAGCAATTTTCTTTCACGGTTACACCCTCAACGAGATGAATCGCTTTCATTCGAATGTAGTGTCAGTTATATTATTTTGCCAGACTTAAAAACATATTTAATTGTAATTGGACGTAATTATACACACACACACACACACACACACACACACACACATATATATATATATATATATATATATATATATATATATATATATATATATATATATATATATATATATATATATATAAAAGTAAAGTTACAGCCTATATACGTCCCACTGCTGGGCACAGGCCTCCCCTCATTTCTGAGAGGGTTTTAGGGCAAGGAAGTGTCCGCCACGCTGCCCCAATGCGTGTTGGCGAACTTCACATATCTTCGAAATATTTTTTTTCCTTATTCCTCAGACATGCAGGTTTCCTCACGATGTTTTCCTTCACCGCCGAGCACGTGGTAAATCAGCACTTAAAATTGCAATTAACAATTTCATTGGTGCCGGCGGGGCTCGAACCCGGGTTACTCGCGTTCTGTTATATTTACAGCGAGCGTTAACCATCTGAGCTACCACGGCTCGATATCTATATATATATATATATATATATATATATATATATATATATATATATATATATATATATAAAGGTAACAAACGAGTATGCGTACCGCCTGATGTAAGTGGATGTGTTGATCGGAAATCACTATTCTCGTTGCAAATTTGACCAGCAAAAGGAAGATCCTTTTGGTTCTTTAAATTCATTATTCAAAACACAGCAATATTCCGCCATTTTACGCTTACGCTAGTAATCTGTGATATTCCTGGTCTATCATAATACAGCTGTAGCGTGACTATACCGCGTTCAAAAAGACAGACAGCTCTAAAATGCTGATTGTGCATTTTTATAAAATACTAGCTGTTCTCCGCGACTTCGCCCACTTGTAATTTAGGGTTTTAATTCACTTTGGCGACATCCTAATTACTTTTCATAAATAAAAGTTTCCTATATTATTCACTGTAACACCAGCTATGTACCAGTGAAAGTTCCGTCTAAATCAGTCCAGTCGTTTTGGCTATTGGCCGAAACAAATAGACAGACAGACAAAATTAAATAATATGTTTTTTTTTTTTGGTATAATTATCAATTATATTTACATATGCATTTAGTAAAAAGCAGTTAATATAAGTCAGTGCTTAACTACCACCCCACCTGATGGTAAGGTATAAGTTGGTGATGTAGCCTTTAATGGTGAAGCGCAATGACTTCACACAAGCCTATACACTCTTGCCTTGAAGACACCCACACTGTAATCTGATGGAAAGTCAGATGCTGGCAACTTATCCACTACTTTGCAGTACGCATGATGAACATCGAAGCAAACCGTTTGGTTCGAATGCGTGGTAAATCAACAACGGAAGGGTGGAGGCTGGGCGAACGTCCGGTTGTTGGATGTTGGAAGATAGTTCGTTAGTTGTTCTTCTTCATAATCTCATAAAAGTTTACAGTTAGACGTGGGATCCACATGTTGTAAGGATTATTGGCATGGTTAAATGCAAGGATGTTTTGACGATAGCAGTAGCCTTTCGCTGGTCTGGATTTTTACGCCTGTTGTTAATAAAATCGCTATACCACCAACTATCTGAAGCACCTTGCAGATGTGGTGTAAGAATATCTACTACCCGATATTGTCACGTGGTTTTCGTAAGAGACGATAGTGGGAAGCAAAACATGAGATGGGAGCACCACCTTCCTAATTACAAGTAAAAAAATGAAAAACTGCGAGTGCCAAATTGCCTTCCAAGCGTGGCAACTATGGCAAATATCACACTTATTAGGAACTAATGATCGAAAGTGAACTGTGATAGACTACATCAGTATCGGTAGCCTTTTAAAGGCTCTGTAGTGCAGTGACATAGCATTAAGTGGGGCGCTGAGGACCACAGCTTCGAATCCCGTACGGAACAAGTATATGCATGGCCCACAACCTATAAATAATTATAGTTAGTCTGGATGTTTGTCCTAGTGCAATTTTACGATTCCGAAGAAAATCCTAATGTTGTAGCACGAATGGGTCGGCTCGATCAGGGCAGGACCACGCTCTCTCAGAATACCAACGTAGTGCTGCTGTGTTTCGTATGCTGAGTGTAGAGAACCGGAGACCCTTTTTACTGGAATTGAGGCATTCCATCTTTGTCCTCAGGGCTGACAACACATAGCATTATGATTCTTAATTGAGGATAAATGTGGATGTCTATGGGCCACAGTATCCACTTACCATCACGTGGAATAAAGAAAATTTTGTATAGAATTTATTCTTTTATAAGTACAATGAAAATAAAGAACTTATGTTAGGTACATTTTTATTTTAGCTGCGCTTTACCTTGTATGGCTCCAGAAACCATTTTTTAAACTTTTGATAGACCTCATTGTAACGTTTCTTTTTACAATAGAAACGTCTAGTTTAATTGATATTGACATGCGGGCCTACACAAGTAGTAAAACCAAGAAACCATGCTGTAGTTATACTATGGTTGTAGCACAAATAGGCCAGCTTGACTGGGGAAGGAAGGGCACTTACAGAATACTAGCGTAAAATAGCAGTTTAATGCTGCTGTTTTTGTATGGTGAGTGTTACTCTTACTTGGATTGTATGCTCGTTTGTCACCAATGCTACAATAAGAGAAAAAAAGTAAGTCAAAGTAACTTTGGTCTTCTTTGACTTAAGTTGGTTATTTGAGTCTGCGTGCAGCAGTAGCCACTTACTGCAAATTTCGTTTGTCACTTTAATATAATGAAGATAAATAATTCTATAAGACTTTGAAAAATTTCATGATCATCAGATCATTCCACTGCTACAGGTAGACTTTGTCTTAATCGCAACGTACTAAACGTTGCTAGTTAGTAATCAAATCTCCAGATAGCCTACAACTTTAAGCTTGCACCTGGCCTTGGTATGAGATTTAAATATGAGGGTACCGTCCGTCCAGATATACCTTAACACTTTCTCGACAGTTCCTCAATTAACTGTTATAACATGTAATTGGGCACTGATGTATTCTTTTAGACGACCTCTTGTAAGCTTATATTTTTATAGACAAATTAGATTAACTAAGGTGTACATGGTCCAAATGATGGTGAGTGAATGCTAGTGATCTAAAGGAAAATTTAATTATGCTTTATCATCATCATCATTACGAAGCCTATCGAGGTCTAATGCCGAACATTTACTTCACCCACAAATTATTTGGAGGACAGTTCTCATAGTTCCCACGCTCAGTTCAGCTAGTGTATCACCGCATTATAGTATCTCGATCAAAGAGTACCTACGTAATGATCCTTTAATACTAAGTCATTGAAAACGGCTGCTCAATGTCGTTACAGTAGACGGTACAGTACGGTTCTGGTTGTAGTTAGTAACGATTTTAAAAAACCGATTACAAAACACAAATATTTTTCAGGTTCCAAAATAAAAAGAGAAAAATGTTTTATGGAGTTTAAATTTAGATTAATTTTCTATTTTTACTTTGATCGAATTCGATTTTTTACAAGAAATATTAGGTATATTTTGTTTGGGTCGTATACTATTAAAACCGGTTACTGTTTCTCTTTAAGGCACTAGTTTGATAATCCATCACTTATTACCTCGAAGGTGTCGTAAGAGATGACTATGGTAAAAGCTATGTTCTTATGAATTCCGACAGATGGCGATGTAACCATCCCTATACTCTAGGCGTAAAGTACATACCCCGACTGACGAAGGGTAACAGCGGTAAGGTTGCAAGACATCTGGTACTGTCATAATTAATCCGCCTGTGTAAAGCGTGAAAGTTAATGCAAATCCTCTCTAAATCGGGAAAGGAACACATCCGGAGGAATAATTTTAAGTGTTGATAAATAAAAAGAAAAAGGGGAATTAGTTATACAGGCGGTTTGTAATTTTATTATAAATATATAAAAATACGGTCTCCCAAGTTCGGCCCTTACCCTTACAAAAATAAACAATATTTTATTCTAACAAAAGAAAAACTGTTTGAAATGGCCACTTTGTTATGGAATAAAAACATCTAAGCCAGTATAAAACAGGAGAAACACACATACCAAGTTGGCGTGACTCCAAGGCGGATAAATAAGATTAGCTTGAAGCAAATTTGCAGATATAACTTTTTAGTAAGTGAAACGGAGAGCTTAAATCATTGACTGTGAGTTTAGCTTATGTGAATAAATTCCAAAACAAATGAAAATAATTGTATGGAATAAAAATAATTTTCCGGTTCCGTTTAAAAATGTTAATGGAGAAGGAACATAGCCATGGGTGCAATAAAATGTTATGTCATATTAATCATATCTCTCCTCGGTGACTACGGGTGCAGATAAGTGGTAAAATTAAAAATATTGTACAACCGACTTCAATATAAATAAAATTAGAACATCATCAATGTAGTCGAAGTCAATTAAATACGTATTATTGAGGATAACTGAAAAACTACTAGTCAAATCTCGATTAAGTTCATGTGGAACCACATAAAAAGCATCAGGTACTCAATAAAAAAGAATCATCAAATCAGCTCAACTATAAAAAAGTTCTGAGATAACATATAAAAGTACAGTCAAATTCAGTTGCTCTTCCTTTTTTTTTGAAGTCAGTCAAAAAGCGCAGTATATAAAAATTGAAAAGCCGTGTTCGCGTAAATTATAGAAATCATTTTTATAAAATATAAAGATATAAAAATGTGTAGAGGCGGGTTTAAAGAATCTACTACTACTAGTAACTACAAGTTTTCCATATCAGCGACTTGCAACCAAGTGGCTAATATGAAAAACTTGTAGTTCCCAAGATCTTATTGCTTTCGAAAAATGACTTTACAACAATCTCTTTTCCGCCAGACGTGAAATACACTGACCGATGTAAGAAAGCAGTGTCAAAAGTGTGATATCTGGTACAGCATTCGGCGATCCACCTCTCGAGAGTAATGATTAAGGCAAATCTCTCTTACACCTTTAGATGTCCAACAGCTGTGGAGGTTTACGGGCTGATCAAGAATGACGCAACTTTCGCAAAGGTTTTTTTGGAAAGTGTATGTAGATGAAGATTCCATTGCATGCTCTATGTTTGGTGCTATGGAATTTCTTTTTATATATATAATATATAATGTCCATCAGACCGATTTCGTTCACGGCGGTCCATCTAGGAAGACTGAATTATAGCGCGGGTGTCTGTGCGCGAGCACAGGTGCACTTTCTATTACGCTTTCGTAGTTCGGTAGTTCGATAGGAAGTCGATCCGCATAACTGAACAGAGACCAAAGGTATTTTCTGACCGGAGGACAACGTGCTTTCTGAAGCACGAGGACGAAACATCGTCAGTTTCCAGACTCCGAATTGCTATTGAGAGTAATTCTATAGAAAACGTCGTTAACTGAATTTGGCTGAACTGAGATTTGGACTTGGGACTTACAACTGCTAGACTATCGAGTGTCTTAACGTAACAAACGTCTATTATATTTTGGGTTATAGTCTGGTTACCCTTCACAATGTATATATTTTACGTTGACGGCACCCAGATTGATATCTTTTCTTAGTTATTAACTTTATTCTCTATGTCTCAATAATCAAAACACTACTACAAGCGCTATCTTATTAAATTGGCGCGTTTACACGCAGCACACAAAGACATTATTCAATGTCGTCTTGTAATTATATTGGACTATTACTCTCCCAGTTTAAACAGACGTTTGCAAAATCGAATCTCAGTCGGTTCGTGGCTCAGCTTTGTTACGAAAATGGTACATGAAATTACTGCGCCAGCTGTTAATGAGGTTTCAAAATGTCGCAAAAGCAAATGGCTAAAATAATTTTGAAACGCACAAACATAACTATGATTTCTCGAGTTAGTTATCCCAAACGGGATGAGTTGTGCAATAAAACGAAAACACTAGTGGAGCATTTATATTTAAAAAAAACTACAACATTAATTGAATTTAATTCTTTTTAAATACCATTAGGTCACGACGTTTGTCATTATGATTTCATTCTGATCATCATGATGTCATGTCATTAATTTATCTCACAAAGTGGTTTATTGCAATTTTTGGAGAGGCCAATGTTCAGCAGAGGATTTGCGACGGATTTTAATGATAAGGATAATAACGATGATGATGATTATGATAATCATCATCATCCTTAATTTCAGACTCAATTATCAGTCCTCCAATTTGAATGAAAATATAAAATAACATTAGGTACCTAATTAACAGCCTATAAATGCTAACGATACTGTTTTTTGTAATTTTAAACAAACATGATACTATCAAACACAATCCTAACCCACCTGCATCCATCAACTTCCTGCATATCTTACCAGGTCATCACTACATCTAGTTGGGGCTGCACTACACTTTGTTTACCATTACGAGGTTGCCACTCGAGAACCTTTCTTCTTCATCGACTCTTGGTTCCTCGAGCTATATGGTCAGCCCATTGCCACTTCAGCTTACTGATCCGTTGGGCTACGTCAGTTACTCTAGTTCTGCTGCACGCAAAGAAACTCTGATCATAGCCGTCTCCATAGCTTGCTGAGTGGACTTGAGTTTCCTCATACGACCAGCAGCGAAGGAGCAAGTCTAAGATCCTTTTTATTTTTTTATACGCGGTAGAGTCACGTTGTAGCTACAAGTGGGTCGAATCAACCGGGGTTGAACTACGCTCTCACAGAATACTAGCGTGAATTGACAGATTAATTCTGTTGTGTTTCGTATGGTAAGTGTAGAGAGCCGGAGACACTTTTTACTGGAAACGAGGCATTCCATGTTAGTCCTCAAAGGTGGCAACCTATCTTCATTTTGATTCTTAATCGAGGATAAATTTAGATGTCTGTGGGCCGCAGCATCCACTTATCAACAGGTGTGCTCGTTTGTCATTCTTATTCTATAAAAAATGTCATGTATAATAACTAGTAACCGCGTTGGTTTTACGATTTTGTTTTCAAGCTTTCCGGAATTCCTTGAGAGAGACCTGTGTTCAGCAGTAGAATTATGAATGACTGTAATACTAAAATGTATTGATAATAATAAAATTATAACGTAATTAAAATCCGTCTTCGATACGCAGTACGTAGGCAGGGTTTCGCTAAATAGATTATTTTATAGGATAAGGGTAACAAACGAGCCAGAGTCCACCACCATCATTGTAAGTGGTCGCTGTGGCATATGTGGCCCATATGTACGTCTACATTTATCCTCGATTTACGAATCTAAATGGAGACACGTTCACACCCGTCCATTAACTTAAATTTTTTACAGAACTAAAAGCGGAGTTCAAAGAACTTTAAAGAACAAAATGATTTCCACTTAACCGCTTCATTTAAGTATTTTTTCTTCTTCTTAATTCTTTTTAATAATAATTTCTTTATTTGCATAAAACATAGTATTTGTAGATGGTACAGTAAAATGTGTTCACATGTTTGTGTAATTTATGTTATATACATTTCAGGTAACATTTATTTCAAAAAGGGTCAAATACATTCATAAAATTTAATATCAACAAATATAATTAATCAATAATTATAACTAGCATAATATCAATAAAATCTTTAATGTCATACACTTTAAGTTCAATTAGCCTCTTATAGAGTCTAGATAAAATAAATTCATTTTGAGGTTTTTGACGTAATAAGATCTCCTTATATACATTAACACATATTGCTAAACAACTTTTTCTGAATTTAGCAGATCTCGGAATGACGCTTAACACTAATCTATCCGGTTTTCCTTTCCATCGAGGCTTTATATCTCTGGCGTTTTGGACGAGCTCAGTAGGACGTTTAACAAGGAGTATGCCCAGGCTCTACAGGACTCGCCCGATGGAATCCCACATATGGTTCTAAAGCATTTTTTGCGCTACAAACGTCCTTTGTCTCTCAGTACTGTTGCCCCATATCATCAATCCCTTAACGTAGAATGGAGGCTTTTGCAAGTTGGTTACGCCTCTTGTTTTATAAAAAGCATAAACAAAGTTGTTGATACGCTTGCATGAGGCCTCAATGTGTAATTTATAGTTTAGATCCTGGGCTATCGTTACACCTAAAATTTAAGTTTGTGTGATTTATTTATTCTTTTCGATACTGAGGTTAAAATCGTATTTATGATGTTTAGATTTATTGAATTATATGAAATTTGATTTATTTAAATTTAATTTTAGATTACTTTCCTCTAGCCATTTAACAATGTTGTCAATAGTATTAAAGAAAAATGATGAATAATGATGCTGGGGATAATACAACTATCAAGTTGATAAGTTTTAATTGTAAATCTTTTAAAAGATCAGCAAACTTTGTGAAGTCTTTAAATGAAAGAGCGGTTATAATTGCGCTCCAGTAGACATGGCTTCTATCCCATGAGATTCCTGACTTAGGTCAGGTAAATAAGGATTTTTGTTTTCTCAGGAAGTCTGCAGGTTATACAAGCAAAGTCATATAAAAAAGCAACTATTGCGAGGACGAACTTATGGCGGTGTCGGTTTACTATGGAAAAACAACGTGTTTGACTCTGTATCTGTAAGTTCCGTTTATGAGTGAGCGAATTATTTCTATTAATTTATGCGTTTCGGATCGGTTCATATTATTTTTTAATATGGTGTCTACGGACGAGCTAGACAATCTGTTATAATTTGTTTAGAGATTAAGTGAAATATCTACAATAGTTGATATAATTGATGATATAAAGAGAATATTGAAACTATGTATGTGTTAGGAGACTCATGGTCATGTAGAAAGAATGAATGAGGAAAGAGTGACAAAGCAAATTTATATGGCAGATGTGAATGGCAGAGTCGGGAAGGGACGCCCTTGAAAAAAGTTTAGCGACCAAATTGGCGATATTTTGAAAATGGGCCACGTTAGAAGTATCCTTAACCGACAAACATGTATGCGTAGATATACGGATGTAAAGGAGGAGAAAGAGGTATGTCAGGATCGTGCCAAACGGAAATCCGTAGTCTCTGCCTACCCCTCTGGGTGACAGGCGTGAGTGTTTATGTGTTAGAAGACTTTAGTGCGCACCCAGGTACATTGTTTGGTAAGGAAATGTAAAAAAAATTGTCTAGAACAAAATTGGTTGTCAGCTGATATTTTGAAACTCGGAATTGACTCGCGTTCTTATACCTTTATAATTAATATACATGGTAGTTGTAGCTAGCTTGACCACTGTTTAACAACTCAGGATGCATTAAAGTCTGTAGTTACAATTAAAATTCATAATGACGTTTATTGGTCAGACCGTTTCCCATTAGAGGTGCAGTGTGATCTTACAATGGTATGGCGTAGGCCACTGTCGGTTCAGGAATATATAATCAATAGAGTGTAAATGGGGTGAGCGTAATTTGAAGCAAATTGACATATATAGCAAATATTGTAACGACAAATTAAGAGAAATCGATTTCCCGTATGAACGAAGTCAACGTTGTGATAATTATGTGTAATGTCTTAGCACATCGATCTGTAATACTAGGCTGCACTAAAAGTATCGGGAATGGATTATTTCCACTGTTCCTGTCATATTAAAATCTTTTTGATTGAAAACTCCTTGGTTTTAAAAATCGAATACCATTTATTTATTTAAAAAAAGATTCTCGGTCTTGTCACAAGGTTTTGTCAAACTTGTTTAGTCGTTGAGAAAATGGAATTGACTCGAGAAAATTCAAGAGTGATGATTTATTATGACTTTCGAAGTGGTTTAACACAAAAACAGTGACCGGATGATTTCTGCAGTTGGTGATGAAGCCTCATCCAAAACCACAATTTATCGCTAGTTTGCTGAATTTCAACGTGAACATGTCAAGCTCAGTGATGATCCCCGTCAAGGTCGTCCAAAAACTGCAGTCACCCAAGAAAACGTTGATGCTGTGCGTAAGCTGATTGAGGAAGATCGATGTGTGACATACCGCGAAATTCAGGCAACTTTAGACAAGTTTCGAGTTAAATACAAATAATCTTGCATGAACAATTAGGTGTAAAAAAGTTGTTTTCCCGATTCGCATTCGCTTTATGAAGAGCAAAAAGCGGCTCGCGTTACTTGGTGCGTCAGAACTCTCGAAACATTCCACGCAGGATCCTCAAATGCTGTATACAACATCGTATCAGGTGGTGAATCCTGGATATACGCGTACGAACCCGAAACAAAAAACCAGTCACGAGTTTGGGTGTTCGAAAATGAGTAAAAGCCAACAAAAATTGTGCGTTCACGGAGTGTTGCAAAAAAAAATGGTGGCCACATTTGTCTCCAAAACCGGCCATGTTACGACTATTTCTCTTGAGAGACAAAGAACGGTTAATGCAAAATGGTATGCTAGCATTTGTTTGCCACAGATCGTTTCTAAACTCCGTAAAGAGAACTGCAACCGCCGCATCATACTCAATCACGACAATGCTCACACCGCACACAGAACAAAATATTTTTTAGAGCAAGAAAACATAGAATTTTTAGACCATCCGCCGTACAGCCCCGACCTAAGCCCTAATGATTTCTATACTTTCCCTAAAATAAAGAATAAATTGCATGGACAGAGATTTTCATCACCTGAAGAAGCTGTGGACGCCTACAAAACGGCCATTTTGGAGACCTCAACTTCCGAATGCAATGGTTGCTTCAATCATTGGTTCCATCGTATGGAAAAATGTGTCAAATTTCGCGGAGAATACTTCGAAAAGCAATAAATAAATTTTTATATAGTAATGTGTCACTTCCTTGACTCCCGAAATTTTCAGTAGGTAAATTATATATGTCCATTGTTAACACTTTGTGTGAGGCTTATAAGTATAGTTACGACAGTGATCGCAACAAGAAGATAGTCAGAAAGCGTGGTCTACCTATGCTAGGGTGAGACTGGCACGTGCGCGATGCTCACCGGGAAAAATTCCTAAATTAGATTTGGCATGGGAAACCACGTGGTGGGTATATTTATAATGATATGATGGAATCTAAAAGAGTGTTTAAACGAAAATTTAATTTTTGTCAAAATAATCAAGACCAAATCAAGATGAACTAAAAATTGAACTAGCGTTTCGTGGATTTTGAAAGCATACTACGCAGTTGAGTCCTAGAGCAGGTACCCCGGTAAGCGTTGGGGGAGTGAATGAACCGGCGAAATTAGCCAATCATTTTAAGAGTCAGTTCCGGGTTCAGACTTCTTTACAGTCACCTGTTAAAGTCGATGCTGAGGTTTATCACCGGACTGGTGCATTAACTTATGTGCCCGATCACATCATCGCTAGGGAAATCGCTGTTTTGATAAATGGCATGACTGGAGGAAAGTCACCTGGTCACGATTGCCTTAGCATCGAACACTCTCAGCATGCTGGCCCGTACTTACCTAGCCTACTGGCGCTCTTGTTCACCATATGTATGAGGCACTCTTATCTGACGGAAGAGCTGGTGAGAACGGTCGTGGTTCCGTGCCTGATATATGCAACTATCGGCCCATTTCATTAGCGACAACTGCGGCTAAGATACTTGACAGTGAGACAAATCTATCCACTGAGTGTGCAATACTGTCGCTGAAGCACGCTGTGGAATATTACACTGTAAGGAATACGCTAGTGTACGCAGCCATTCTGGATCTTTCAAAGGCTTTCGACCTTGTCAGGTATGACATCTGTGGGATAAATTGAGAAAGGCTGATCTACCCGTCTTGTACATTAGTATTTTTAGCTGTTGGTACGATCATCAAATTAATCAGGTCAGGTGGTCTAGTGCACTGTCGGACGAGTACAGATTAGAATGCGGTATGAGGCAAGGGGGGTTAACCCCACCTACGCTTTTTAATTTATATATAAATGAACTGATTCATAGACTCGAGAGCGCACGTAACGGCTGCTCTATTGAAGGACTTTGCATGAATAACATCAGTTATGCAGTAGACATGGTGCTTCTGAGCCCGTCGGTCAGTGTACTCATACGGCTTTTGTTCATATATGTGAGGTTTATGCAGAAGCCCACGGTCTAAAATATAATGTTGCGAAGAGTGAGCTTATGGTGTTTAAGGTGGGCACGAAGAAACCTAATTTCGTATCACCTGTAACTTTAGGGGTTGTTGTATTTAAACGAGTAACTGAATTTAAGTACCTCGGCCATATTGTTACCGAAGCTGTCCGCTGCAATATGCTTATTGCTTGAGGTAAAAATTATTTTATTTAAGGCCTATTGCCAATTCCTCTATACGTGCGCCTTATCGTTCAGATATACTCGGCGGGCATACAACACCCTACGTACACAATATAATAACGGTTTTAGATTGTTGCTGGGGCTCCCACGTTACTTTACTTTACAATTTTTCATCACTTATTCGCAAAAGAACTGCGTCACTGATGCACAGGGTACGTGGGAGCGCCAACAGCATTCTTAATGTAATCAGTGAAAAACCCGAGTGTGCTTTTTTGAGGCACTGGGTTCACGTCCACGTACTAATGTTATTTAATTTATTACCTATTTTTAAAAGTAAAGTAAAGTTACAGCCTATATACGCCCCACTGCTGGGCACAGGCTTTCCCTCATTTCTGAGAGGGTTTTAGGGCAAGGAAGTGTCCGCCGCGCTGCCCCAATGCGTGTTGGCGAACTTCACATATCTTCGAAATATTTTTTTTTTATTTCTGAGACATGCAGGTTTCCTTACGGTGTTTTCCTTCACCGCCAAGTACGTGGTAAATCGGCACTTAAAATTGCATTTAAAAATTTCATTGGTGCCGGCGGGGAACGAACCCGGGTTACTCGCGTTCTGTTATATTTACAGCGAGCGTTAACCATCTGAGCTATCACGGCTCTATATTACCTACTTTTACTTACATATATTTAAGATTTTTTTCTTTGTTTTTTTTTTTAACAAATTAATTATATTATAATCATTATGGTAAGTTTTGTTGGTGGTTTTGTTAATATATAATTAAATTAGTTATGGTGTATGTAATGGTGACATCGGTTCATGTTATTTTATAATTATTAAAATATTATTATATTTTAGATATTATTATAAATACTTACGCATTTGATATAATTAATATTAGTATGTAGTGATCTATAATTTTAATATTAGAATAGAACTGAATGAATGTAATTTCACCCTATGATACTTGTTGATTGAAATAAGTAAATAAATAAAATAAAATAAATTAATTTCAATTTCATGGTCGTGTATAGAATTGTATTTATTTTTATCTGATGTCACAATTATTGATACAAACCAGACATATTTATGACCAGTCACTTTGGTTACGTCATTTATGTATAATATAAACACAAATCGACCTAGCACACTTCAATGAGGGATACCACACGTGTTATTTTTTAGCGTAGAAGAACATGTTAACAGTTCGCTATTGATTTTGTTAACAGTGACGCGCTGATACCGATTCCTCTAATAGGATGACAGCCACTTTATTTAACAAGAGGTCGTGGTCTACAAAATCAAACGCCTTTAACAAGTCAAAAAATAGACCTGTTGTTAGATAACCTTTATTTAATTTTATCAGTGTTGTTTACACAAGAGTAAATATTACTAAAGTTATCGGCTTTCCTTTATGGAAACCGATTAATGATGTTGTATGTGTTGCAATAATTAAGTATTCTCAGGTGCATGCAATTCTTGAATACCTTCGGTAGAATAGGTACAAGAGTAATAATTGTTGACGATGATCATTTTTTTTACTTTTTTATACAATGGTTTGACGATTGATTGTTTTAGTAATTCCGGAAACGTGACACATTAATTAAATACGTCAATACAGGTACTAGGTCATCAGTACACATTTTAATTATTCTTGTACTGATCCTGTCAAAACCTTCTGAGTTGATGTTGTTCCAACCCATAATTGTTTTTTTATTTCTTCTTTTGAAGTCGGAAGAAGAAATATGGTGTTTGGTATAAGTTTGCTCTTATAAGTTGTTTTTTGTGTCTTATTTGTCTTCAGATATTTTGTATTAGTCAATTCAATAAAATGGTTATTCGTTACTGAGACTATGTCAAAAGAATTTATCAATTGTTTTTTATTAATTTATTTTAGTTATAATATCGTCACATTTTAAACCACTAATTTCCTTTTTTATTACATTCCAAGTCGCCTTACATTTGTTTTAAAATTATTTATATATTTTATGTGTTAATACATTTAATACATCCTTTTGGAGCTGGTAAAACATTTTTAATACTTTCGAGTAATTTATATATTTGATTTTATTGTTTGCTGTTTTATTTTTATAATATTTATACCTTAGTGACCAATTAGTTTTGCAATTTGTTTTCAGACCTTTGCTAATCCAATCGTGTGTGTTCTTATGATTGTTGTTAACTTTAATTTTAATTAAAGGAAAACCCAGATTATAAACCATGCACAGTAGTTCATGAAACTTTTCGAAGGCAGATTTCAGACTCATATCTGTGTATACCTCAGACCAAGTTATACTTTTCAGGTTATACAGGCTTTGAAGTTGCATTTCATTTTATTTTTTAATTTTACTTTTACAACATATTTGAGTGAACTTATGAATATCACTAGCTCAAGGAGACTAGAATGTCGTCTAAATAGTTACAATAAAAACTTCACCAAGGATGAATCACCAAGGACATCTCTGAAGTAAACCTAGAGGAAAGAATCATAGAAATCACACACACATTTAAATATGATATAGAGTAACATACATACAAAAAAAGAACACATAGTTAAATTGACCACCTCTCTCATCTTTAAAAAAGAAGCATGGTGAAAAAAGATTCCATAATGTTAACCTTAATAACGCTGTGACACATCCATAAAGGTTTCGGTAGTTACGGATAACACTTCCGAGTATCCACCTGACTATAAGTGGAGGTCTATTATTGTTTAGAATCTAAAAGCAGATACGAGTACCTCATAACCCCGAGGATTAATGTGTAATTAATGCCTTGTTTCCAGTAAAAATGTTTGTTATAAATATTTACTATTACCATTAACATAAAAACCTACAAAAGTCCCCTGTTGCCACAAAGGGAGGATTTTACCATAGCTGCCAACGCTTGGCAGGTAGGTTAGCAACCGCGGTTTTTTTATCATTTCGAGTTCTTATCAGGAAGATGCTGAGCACATCACCTGTTTCAGTTTGTCTCTTGATCTCTAGTTATCTCTTAAGATACTCACTGAACAACATGAGGTAGTGTATATTCTTTCACCGCTACTACACAGTATGTAATAACTAATATTTATGGCTATTATATCTAAATATTAACCGAACTAATTTCGTATGAGCCCGTCTTTTATATTTGATTATTAACCGAACTATTTGCGTATGTAGCGCCGTGCTTTTAAAATTATAATTATGTCTGACACGCTAATACTCTTAGTGAAGCCGCTACTGAAAATAATGAACTACGAGTTTAGCTTTGCGGCACTGCGTTTTCCAGCAACACCGTTTCATCGTTTCACGTTGAATTACAAAGAGCACTTCGAGAATAAATCGCCACATGTAAAAAACGTAGACAGCTCGAAATGAATAGTGTTCGTGACAAATCGAGTTTCTACAAAATGACATGCATTTATTTATATTAAGAAGTTGGATTGCGGAAGTTTTCGATAAACACGTAAAATGATAAAAAACTGTAGTTACAAACCCGTCTCTCAAGCGTTGCAACTATGGAAAATAATAACATTGTCGTTCGGACCGAATTTCGGTCATGCGGTCATCCTTAACGGAGACCATCCATCTGCCATCTGCGTAGGACGGAATTGTGAAGTACCCAAGCATATGCGCAAGTAAAGGTTCACTATCTATTTTCTCATTCTCACAGTCCCATGGGACCGCAATACGATATGACCAGAGAGAGATCAGGTGCAGTAACAACATCTTTACGTGCTTCGCGAGGCACGGGCAGTCTGAGAATTTGTTGAGAGAATAACTCAATAACTGATTTTTTGGCCTGACCCGGGTTTCGAAACCAAACCTCATGAACGGCATTCGCATTTACTAGATCCACAACGCAGTAAAACAGTCAGTATGGTAAATAGTCACCGAAAGTCTAAGTTGAGACGGAGTTAGTATTTTTTAGGTGATAAACGAATACACAGGCCACCTTATTGTAAGTGCATGCTGCAGCCTATTGACCTCTACATTTAACCTGGATTAAGGAAAGGATTAAGGATTAAGGAAGGCTTAGTTTCCAAGAAAAATGATCTCCGGTTCTCTACACTTATCATACGAAACACAGCAACATTAATCTACTATTTTGACGCAGGTATTCTATGAGAGCATCCACCCCAGGTCGAGCCGACCCATTCTTGCTACAACCATGATATAGTTGCAGTGTATCGTGCACTTTGTCAGCCTTGTGTTGAGTTGATAATGTGCGAGAGTCTATAAAGCTGTATATCTCGATATATATTCTCGGAAACCCGGTATTTATCAGGTTTGCAGCCGGACAACCCGTCGCTTTGTCCGGCATTAAAAAATATAACAAGTGAGCAAAAATCCGCAATCATTTGTCCATCAAATCACAATGGGCCACCGTTAACTCTGTCATAATGCAGGATGCTAAATAATTATGCATTTACATTCAAATGTGGCCAACGGTATTGATAATGGCACACTTTTTTTCGTTCGGCGACCGCTCGGTAATTTCAGAGTGCGTTGCACCGCTCGCGATAAGCGGAAAATTATATTGTCTCTGGTAACGTACCGTTGGTGAGATGTTGTTGACAGCGGCGGTAATGCCTATACCTTTTTTTAGAGAATAAGGGTGACAAACGAGCACTCAGTACTTACGGTACCGGAATGTTATAGCCGTGGTAGCTCAGATGGTTAACGCTCGCTGTAAATATAACAGAACGCGAGTAACCCGGGTTCGATCCCCGCCGGCACCAATGAAAATTGTTAATTGATTTTTAAATGCTGATTTCCCACGTGCTCGGCGGTGAAGGAAAACGTCGTGAGGAAACCTGCATGTCTGAGGAATAAGAAAAAAAAATATTTCGAAGATATGTGAAGTTCGCCAACAGGCATTGGGGCACTTCCACGGACACTTCTTTGCCCTAAAACCCTTTCAGAAATGAGGGGAGACTTGTGCCCAGCAGTGGGACATATATAGGCATTAAAGTCCACTGCTGATCAAAGGCTTCCCCTATAAATTACCTCATATTTGCCATAGTTGCCACGCTTGCAAGGGGGTTGTCTACCGCAGTAAATTTTCTATGTATAGTCGTTACTAGAAAGACGCTGTTGCCCACCTCCTGATTTGTTTCCCTCTGTCGCCTCTTACTATAACCACGGGATGATATGGGGTAGGTAGTGGATATTCTCACACAGCTACCACACGGTAACACTTCACTGTGCTTTTTCATTTCTACGTGTGAGAATCACGCTACGACTGTATCGTGGTTGTAGCATGAAAGGGTCGGCTTGACTGGGGTAGGATCACGCTCTGACCGAAGTAAAACAGCAGCTTAATGGTTCTGTGTTTCGTATGGTGAGTGTAGAGAGCCAGATAGCCTTTTTAGCGGAAACGAGGCATTCCATGTCAGTCCTCAGGTGTGACAACACATCTGCGTTTTGATTCTTAATAGACGTCTATGGGACGCAGCATCCACTTACCATCATGTGAACTCGTTTGACACCTTTAGTCTATAAAAAAAGATTACAATGGTTTTTGTTAAGTCAGTAGCTGTGGCGTTATTTATTTTGAACACAATACATAATTTTTACGTGGTAGAGTCATGCTGCAGCTATATTATGGTTGTAGCACGAATTGGTTAACTTGACTGGGGTAAGACCACACTATCGCAGAATACCAGCGTAAAATAGCGACTTAATGCTGCTGTGTTTCGAACACCATTTTTACTGGATACGAGGCATTCCACCTTAGTTCTCAAGTGTGACAAAGCATCTGCATTTTGATTTTTAATCGAGGGTAAATGTAGATTTGTATGAACTTGCCTCTTTATATTAAAAACAAAACCAGAACTTATCTGAATATTAAACAGAAGTAAAACTACATTAGATCATCGCAAAGCAGCTTTCTGCTTAATTTATTTAATATTACATTACATATATTACATACTTATTTAAATTAATATTACATTTCATAAACATCCCACTTTGGAGCACTGGCTTCTCCTTTCAATACTGAGAGAAATTTAGGACAAGGAAAGTCAACGAAATGTTTTTAACTACTTAGATGTTCAGGTGTTCTCTTGGTGTTTTCCTCCACCACCGTGCACTTAGTAACTCAGGATTTAAAATTGAAATTAACAAAGAAGCCGGCGGAAATTGAACCCGACGTTCTCGCGTTTACAGAGAGCGCGTAATCACTGAGCTACAACGGCTTGCATTTAAATAGACTTAATAGTCGTAAATGTAGAAACCGATATTAAATTTAATGGACTCTAATCGAAAGTCTATTTACACATTAATCAAATATACACATACAAACACGCACTAAACGTTCTCTAATTAAGAAATTATTTAGTTTTACTAATTATGTTATGTAATTATGTTTACCTATGCTGAGACTACAACAATATATATGTATTATATACTACAACACTAATTGTCGCTACGTAATTCTGGTGTTTAGTTGGGTAAATAAATCAACAGTGTACCAAGCAGTGTACATAAACACATTAATTAGAATAACATACTTATGTACATAGTTATTCGCACTGCGTAATAAACTCGTGAGAGCTTTATTAATTACAATTCAGTCCGACTGTAATTTCGCGTAAGCTATTTATCTTTGATAGAGATGAAGATTTACTGTGTAGACTTTCACTCACCATACGAAACACTATTATATTATTGTAAATTAGTGAAAAGTAGTAGAATCAGTGAAAATATTTTCGATCGATCTTAAAGTACTTATAAATGCTGAATATACCTACAACTTTGTTTTATATGTACTATTATTATTCAACGGTGCACTATTTTAACGTATAATAGCGGAGAAAACTACAGGAAAATCGCTTTAAGTTTGTTTTTAGGTGATTCTTGGATTCATATTTTAATTGGTAATTTCTCAGGACTCCGTTTAGATACAGTAAAACTAATATTACTATTGTAATCTATAGATAATACAGAATAAATCGACATGCATTTTATTAATAATCCTCAAAATTTGTGGTGGGCCCATTCTCCTAACAAAATTAATTGTCACCTTTGCAATAAAACATTAAGGGTCACTTATCGGGATAAATACTATCACATCTCTCAAAGCAAGCAATTCACATTTACAAAATTTCATTGAAATCAATTCAGCAGTTTAGGAGTTTATCGCGGACATACAATGTGACACATAATTTTTATATATAAAGATTATACTGCGATTTAACGTTGATTATTATCCGCATGTTTGTTGATTCGGCATATTCTTTTTGTACCACAATACAGCAGATATAAAGCGTAGTTACAATATAATACAAGTCAATATAATGAAACTTAATAATTATAACTTTTAACAAAAACTAAAAACCAAGACCTAATTTCTAAAAAAGAAGTTATTTATTTGCAACCCTTAGGGTTGGAATTTTTTCTCCAAATTAAAATAAGACTACCCTTGAAGTATAAACTACTTAATAAAAAAGAATCACTAAAATCGGTTCTTTACTTGCGAAGATATCATATGAAATTCTTTAAAAATAGTGCAATATGCAACTTTTTCCCCTTTTATCCAATACCCACCCTAGTGGCGAATTTTGTTTTCAAATTTGAAAGGAATACCCTTGAGCTATAGCCAAATTATTAAAATCATTTCACAATCTGCGAACATATCGCGTAACATTCATATACAGCAGTAGCTTTTCTATAATGTATAATTCATATACAGGGGTAGCTTCCCTCTATCGCCTCTTACGCACTCCTCAGTCTACGCACGCCTCCTAAACCTTTTATTTTGCACTACCACTACACGGTAACCTACGCAATTGATGAAAATTGCGTTTGATCCACTAAAAAGCGATCATCGATATATGTTACTACACTATGTTCAACTGAACTGTACTGCAATCCGTACACCTGTTCTTGTGGCATCCATATTAATACAGTGCGGAGCGGCGCTAATAATAATTTTTTATTAAATTAACTCATATGCAAAATAAATTAAAATGAAAAAAAAAAATGTAGTCGATTAACAATACAATCTAAATAAACAATTATTTATTATGACAATTTTTGCGCGTTTATATTAACTGCGCATGCACGACTCTACTGTTTCCCGCGCATGTGCGGATGCAGAGTAGAGCACATTTTTCGTTTGGAATAGCTTCTCTTGTACGTAGTACATATACTCAATGAAAGCGATATAATACTGGGGTAGTTCTAGGGATAAGAACTAGCTCTTAAGACGCTACTCCTGGCGAAAAACCTTGAGCATTCGGTCTTATAAATTCCACGCGCTTTCGCTACAATATATCGCGTAAGAAATACGCCCAAATTTTAAATAAATATTTTCTTTATAAAATCGAATTTTAGTCCTTTGAAAAAATTAAATAGATCAAAATGTTCATTAATAAATTGCCTATCCATTAGTACAAACAGCAAAATAAAATAATGCTTTCTTTATGATGAGATGCATGTTATCAATAATTATTTCGCATTTCTGTGGTTTGGTAGTAGGAAGATTCATCAAGTATTTACTCCTTTAAAAAAATTGGAATTGACTATTGTAGAATCAAGATTATGGATAAATTTAATAGATGTTTTATTAGTTGATCTTTTTAATAACAAGTAAAAGAATAAGTTTTTACTCAAACACGCACCTTAAATTATATAACATGCTAGATAGGATCAAAGGAAGTTCAATCCACACTGTCATAGATGAAATTTTTTGTTAAAATTTAAGTGTTAATTTTTTACGTTGTCAGCAATGTCAGATAACTTCGTAAGAAAAATTTTATTATTGAAGCATGTAATATTTCAAAGACATGTGAAGACTGCCACTTAAAATTGTAAGTAACAAGTGCATTGGCACTGGTGAGAATTGAACCCGGGTTACTTTCACGTTTTGAAACTTATGGTAAGCGCTTATCGCCTGAGCTATGACAATTCTGACAGATAGAGGAATTATTGTTGCTATTAGCTAAGCAGTATCATAGGAGAGTAAAAATTTAAGGATATTTTTAGAAAAGATATCTTCCCATATGACATGAGTCTGGTAAAAGGCGAAATATTAAAAAAGCAAAATATCTTAATGTGGCTCCCGAGGTGACGAGATATACAACTGAAATTATTTTTAAATATTCCTAGTCAGCTTCCCAAATTATCTTAGGTGATTTCAACTCTATAACAGAACATCATATCGGGTCTCCAGAAAGTGGTGCTTCAACCCCCATATTCTCCGCTGATATTGGTGTGGAATAAAGAATAACGAATAATAAGAAAGAATAATTAAAAATATCTACATGGTAGAGCCATGCTGTAGCTATATTATGGTTGCACTAATATGTTAGCTCGATATAAGAAGTACCACGCTCTCACAGAATATCAGCGTGAAATAGCATCTTAATGCTGCTGTGTTTCGTATGGTGAGTGTAGAGGACGGTAGTAGGAAACTGGGCATTATTTCTTTGTCTTCAAGTGTGACAGACATTTTGATATATGTCTATGTGCCACTGTATCATCTTACCATCAGGTGGACACACTTGTTCTATAAAATAATTTTAAAAGAAATCAATTTATTACGAAAACTCGTTGAAATAAACATTATAACTCTTGCAATTTCTCTTCATTTCAACTATATATAACTAATGATAACTGTATTTTAAGGTTGCTCCGTACACATTATTGTTGAAAATATCGATGAAATTGATTTTAAATACTTTCAGAATTAAAAATAAAAACTTATATAACACAAATTATACATGAGCTGTGATACTAGTAGGAATACTAGGTAATAGTCAAGAAACTAATTTCGTCATTGGTTCTTAATGCAGATGCAAATTTAAAATTATTCAGACATTACGAAGGTGATGAAACTGAATTATAAGTTTCCATTATATGCATACATACTTACACACATACTAAAGCCCGGTTTACATTTTGAGAAGTGACAAATGCGAGCGGCAATGACAAGTAACAAATGACAAGTGACAAGTAGCAAGTTGGTGTTTACACATGTGTCATTATTATGTGAAATCTTCGAGTGTGAAGTTGGGTAGGTAATTGTCAAAGAGGCGCTAGCGTAGCTTTAAACTTTAAAACTTTAATCAAAAAAGATAAAATTGTATGATGAGATACCAAAGATGTGTAAAGTGCCTTATTGCAAAGATATTGGTGCACACCAATTTCCTAGAAACGCTTAAGTGAGAAAAATGTGTCTTAAAGATATTACAAGGAAAAAATTTAGGCCTGAATATAATATGGCTCCAGCCCCTGACCTACAGGAGTCTTTAATTTTCTTCTTTTCTTGGTAATATGTAGACTTAATGCTTCTTAACTTCACATATACCTACTTTTTTTGCGCCGAAACCGGCCATTCCCATTGCTTGAGATATTGAGGGCATAGCAGTGTCTCGCATCATTTTATTTTTTTAAATTCAGCGATTTAATATTGTATAAACATTCGTGTTTCAATAATTCCTTGACAAATTTAATGTTATTGCTATCTGACCACTTCGTAATAAAACAAAATTATTATAAATACGAGTATGTATACAATATATGTAACAAAAATATTTTATTTAATAACCAACACGTGTATGTTCTGACGTTCGCCGCTAGAACTGGGGCGGCGGTGGGAGACTGAGGGGAAAGCAAGGTTAGCGCGGGGCAGAGATACTTGTCAGAGAATAGAGCAGGCCGCTATTATCACTTGTCACTCGCACTTGTCACTGCCTGTTCACACGCACTAAGCACTTGTCATTTGTCACTTGTCATTGTCACTCGCACTTGTCACTTCTCAAAATGTAAACCGGCCTTAACGTACATAGATATAGATCAATCTAAAAAAAGTAAGTGTTAATGTCACATTTCCTTTTTTATATTTCTTATACAATATATTTGCTGTGTACTTGCGGCATAAGATTATCGTATACCCCATATCATTCCTAGAAAAACATCGTATGTGGCAACAGAAGGAAACTAAAACAGAAAAATGGCAGCAGCATTTTAATAGTAACAAAAAACTGCGGTTATCCCGCTAAGAATACGAGAAATATTAATCTTATAGGTTCCATTATGATATGATACGGTTCCATAATGACTAGTAAAATGATGCTACGCGTTATATATTAGGTGTTAATTTTTATTGCTTTTAAATTTTATTGCGTATAGATTTTATTGATTCATCATTAGCAGCGTAAATACCAGTGAACATACCAGTTCATACTCTTATAATATCGCAGGCAATTGATTTATGCGGGGACAAAAGTATAAGTTCTGTACGAATGAATACATCATATAATATTGATCTCTTTTCCTTCACTCGATTATACAAGAATTGATGAAGGGCAATGGTATAATATAATGTAATGTAATGGATAGTTTTTAAATTACAGTCAATCTGATCTGCTAGTATTTATCAAATGCATAGATGTATAACTTTACTACGAAGCAGATTTTATTTCTTAGATAAAATATAAAAAATAAACAGTACCTACATATGTATCTTTCAGCCTGTGAGAGTATATACACAACTAAAACATAAAAGAAAGACAATAAAAATATATCGATATTTTGCGTTGACAACCCTACTCAATTCGTAGTAATCAGGGACGTAACTATTGACTGTATGGTGGCAGTTAACTGCGTAGTATTGCGCAGGCGGCTCGTTGCTCACATTATTAGATAATTTGAGTTAATCTGCGCGTGCGTCGCCGCAATAGGTGTTAGAGGTCGCTGAACTGTTTATAAATTGATTGCGATCATTTTGTTCATTCTGTTCATAATATCTTCTATAATAACGCTTAGTATAACTTATTTGCACATAATGCGTTTTAGAATAAATCCTTATCTATAATGGCGGATAGTTTCAACGGAGACAAGCCGTCTGTGCAGAACAGGATTATAGTGCACGAGTAATTAGGCAAAGCACAGGTGCACTCTCTATTCCTACAATTTCATAGTAGATATAGATTTATTATCTGTATATTCTGGGGTACAGATCCATACAATTTTCGGCAGATCTTAGAACATTTTGAACGATGTTACGTGTGAAGCGAGCCGGAAAGGCTCGCGGCTCAGAATATCATGCACATGTATGCCCAATAAACTTCTTTTGTGTTAGTGTACGTGTATGTGTATGTATAAACTATCAAACGCAGTAGGAACCGAAATAAGCTATAAGCTGCAATAAATTTTCACCAAAGCGCACTCATTTGCGTCCTCAATAAATAATCGTACCAGCGACGATAACAAAACCCGATGCAACGTACAGTGTAAACAGTATCGAGTGTACGCGGATTTATACGTTCGTAAACGCTAACGTTAACCGCGCGTTTAGATTTTGACTGAATTCTCAAGTTTGCATTGCACACTAAACCGTCGACGGTTTACATGTCGACGGTTTAGTGTGCAATGCAAACTTGAGAATGTTCCAGGGAAAGTATTGCGTATAAGTTAAGAAATCTATTGGATGAAATAACTTGGTGTCTTCCAGAACTTTTTGAAGGTATTTTCGTGACAGAAAGTGAGAATTTACAAGAAGTGAAATTAAAAATCTTCTACAACCCACTTCAATATAAATAAAATGAGAACATCATCAATGTATTCGAAGTCAACGAAATACGCATTATTAAGGATAACTCAAAAAGTACTCATTGATTAAAAGTACTTTTACGGATTTTATCGCGTTTAATTTTAATTATTTTTAATTCCCGACGTTTCGGGTGCTTTACAGCACCCATGGTCACCGGGTACTGAGATGAATGAAGTCCCGATGTCATTGTTAAACCCGGAGTACATTGATAAGCTTTGAATTCAATAAAAAAAAATATTGAATTAAAAGCTTATCAAACTTATTGAAGCTTATGAACATACTCTGTAATTCTACTTTTCTTAAGTGTTACAATAATATATCCATTCAATTATTCGATCTTTTCAACCGATTCGAAAAGGAGGAGGTACTCAATTCGACTGACGGTTTTTTTAAGTGTGTTACTTCAAAACTTTTTTCGAGGTTAATTTCCTTCAACTTTTTTAATTATTGTTTATGGTTCGATCTATGCATAGATATAGACAATAATTAACAAAGCTGAAGGAAATTAACCTAGAAAAAAGTTTTGAGGTAACACAATTAAAAAAAACCGTCAGTCGAATTGAGTACCTCCTCCTTTTCGAATCGGTTGAAAAGATCGAATAATTGAATGGATATATTATTGTAACACTTAAGAAAAGTAGAATTACAGAGTATGTTCATAAGCTTCAATAAGTTTGATAAGCTTTGAATTCAATAAATTTTTTTATAGAATAAGGGTGACATACGAGTACACAGCCTATTGGATGGTAAGTGGACACTGTTGCCCATAGACATATCTACTTTTAACCAAACTGAGAGCTGAGAGTGTGGTGTAAATCGTGTTCGTTGCAGCCTATCAAAAGTCCACTGTTGAACATAGGCCCCTCCCACAGGCGGGAGTGGGGGGTACCAAAGTTGCAAAGGTTAGCTGGTAAGCAACCGCAGTTTTATATGCTGTAGTTTTTGTTTTTAGTTTTTAGACCCTTTTTACTGGAAACGAGGCATTCCATCTCAGTCCTCACGGGTGACAACGCATCTGCATTTTGATTTTTAATGGAGGATGGATGTAGATGTCTATGGGCCGCAGCAACCACTTACCATCAGGTGGACTGTGTGCTCGTTTGTCACCCTGTTCTATAAAAAAAAAGTTTTTATTGGGAAGACGCTGTGCAGCCCATCGTATGAGTTGTTTCCCACTGTTTCCTTTTGCGATGCCCACGGGATGATATGGGGTAATGGGCGGTGGATAACGACGTCACTACATGGTCAATACTAGACGAAAATCTATGTTATGGATCGCACGAGATAATGGAGAATTCTTTGTTCAGCTTTAAATCATTACATGTTTCTGATGACAGTGAAGACTGTAAATTAACACGAAAAAATCCTAAAACAGAATAATTCATTCCCAACCTGCAGTGCAGTCTGGATAATTTTTCGTTGCAGCATTTCCTGTCAAATTGGAGAATATTTCTGTGCTCACCTTTAGTAATGTAGAATAATGTATTTACATACATTAGTAGGATTCAAAAAAGTACGTAAGTAAAGTTACCCTAAGTATATTTTTATAAAATTGATGTAACAAGGGAACTAACATTCCACCTTTTTTATTGCACAACGGTGACAAAGTGGATGCTGTGGCTCATAGACATCTACATATGTCCTTTATTAAGAAACAAAACGCAGATGCGTTGTCACCCCTGAGGACTAAGATGGAATCCCTTGTTTCCAGTAACGTAAAAAAGATTCTCTGGTCACTCACCATACGAAACACAGCAACATTGATCTGCTATTTTACGCTGATATTCTGTGAGAGCGTGGTCCTTCCCGGTCGAGCCGACCCATTCGTGCTACAATCATAATATAGCTGCAGCGGGGTTCTACCACGTATGTACGTATGCCCCTTTGTAATAAACGAGAAGGCGATCGAGCGTACAGCGTACAGTTAGTGAATGATCCCCGTCACATATGAACATCTGCAACAACAGGGCAATTATAGATGTGTTGTACACATTTTAGAAAGTATCGGTCCGAAAAAATCAATAGCGACGGTTAAGTTCACCGTGAGGCAGAAAATTTCGCGTCCTATGAACATTTGCAACTAACTCTTAACAAAATATACTGCAAATGTGTTGCCAACACTGAGGAATAAGTTGAAATGCCTTTCAGCCTGTAATTATCCTGGCTCTTTATATTCTCTTCAGACTGGAACACGGCAATGCATTTACTGATATTGCTGCTTTGAGACAGAAATAAGTAAGAAGTACCTCACTATATGAATTTGAAGATAGAATAGGATTCCTGTCACCTAATATATATAGAACTGCTTGTTTGACCTTATACAAACGCTCAGGTTGAAAAGATATATACAAACCAGGAGAAGAAATTGTGTGGAAGGAAGAGGAGAAAATATTAAAGGATACAACCAAAATCTAATTTTGCCTAAAAGTTTAATGGTTACAGAAAAAGCAGGTTATATTATTATAAAGATTATAGAAAACACTCAATTTTACAACTAACAAAAATATTAACATATTTAGAAACACACACACACACACACACACCAAATATATATATATATATATATATATATATATATATATATATATATATATATATAATATCTTATTATATAATGCCAAGCGAGGGAGCCAGGAGATCCACAGCACAGGGTAACCTAGTCTGGGCTCCTGTCTGCCACGACAAATAAAATGGTTAAACTATTTATGAAAGAAATGTAACTACCAATTACTAACGCTGAGCTTTATGGAACAAATTTGCACAACAAGCTTAATGGTAAAAACAGTATTTTAATAACCTGACTGCGTTAAAACGTTTACTTATTTAAGCTTTCCCCGCTCTTTTGTATTTGTAGATACAATATATAACCTAAAAACTCTCACAATTTTAGTCTAATCTTACGCCACCTCATATTATGTTAAAATTTATCAAGCTGTTTACGCTACAGAGCGTGCCAAAGAATACATACATACATACTTAGACCATTCAACCCAACATACATATTCTCGAAAAATAATACCATCCTTCTGGGTAATCGGGTAAAAATGGAACTGTCTATTAAATTCGCTTTAAACCAAGGCTCCATTTTTGCTACAGTATTGGTTGACTCAGTTATTTTAAACCACATCGAACTGCATGCGCTGGAATTTAATTTTGAACGTTCTCAACACAGATCCACATTTAGGGATGTCTCTTTACCTTTTTAACATATTGTATATTCTTTCTATGCGACCATGGGGAAAACGCTGTAGCAGTTCTAAGGGCTATCCGTAGTATACTTTTGTCTCATCTTCATATTTAGTCGCACCTATGTCCTGGACTTTAAAAAACACGGCGAAATCAATTACTTAATTAGAAATCGAATTCAAAATAGTATAAAAAGCTCTCATACCATAGATACAAAATACATAAAAATTTGATTCGTTTAACTATATATATATTATATTCTGACTGAGTAATGTAGTTGTGAAAGGACTCATCAGCCCATTTCACATCGTGGTTTTAAGTATTGACTACGGGATACCTCTCAGATAGTTGGCGGTATAACCAAGTTTTTTTGGATGAACCTTTGTATGAACTGCCGTTGATCTATTGGTCGTAAGTACGGTTTTTCTGTCAAGAAAATTCTCAATAGTAGGATGTTAACGGATTTTCATACTATGCCTTGAATAACATGTAAAGCTGTCGGTCCCATGTCCCATCGAACTTTGAGAGTAAGGCAATATTAGAAGGTGCCTGTTTTTGTGCAAAAGATCCAAAGGTGGCTGCAACTTTACAAGACGCAGGTTCTGCCGCACATGGAATACTGTTCCCATCTCTGGGCTGGGGCTCCCCAGTACCAGCTCCTTCCACTTGACCGCATCCAGCGCAGAGCGGCTCGAATCGTCGACGACTGAGTGCTTTCCGATCGGCTCGATTTACTGACATTGCGAAGAGATGTTGCATCTCTTTGCATTTTCTTTCGCATATACCATGAGGAGTGCTCTGATAAATTGTTCGGATTAATCCAAGCCGCCAAATTTTTTTTCAAAGAACGAACTACGCGGCAAACGTCCCGATACCATCCACACCATCTGGATGCTTGGCGGTCCACCACTGTACATTTCGGAAGGAGTTTTCTTCCGCCTACAACCTCTCTGTGGAATAGTTTACCACCGGCAATTTTTCCGGATCGGTACGACCTGGGGACCTTCAAGAAAAGAGGTTACTCCTTTCCAAAGGGCCGGCAACGCACCTGCGATTCCCCTGGTGTTACGGTTGGTCATGGGCGACGGTAGTCACTAAACATCAGGTGAGCCGCATGCTCGTTTGCCCCCTCTTCTATAAAAAAATATCCGCTTCGACCGACCGCTGTGACCGAAATTCTGTCTGGAGGACATTATTATTATTCCCGACCAGTCTGCCAGATTGCACAGTCATTTGTTCCGTGAAACTACTCCTGCCAAAACTGTTCTGTTAATTTTGATAGTACAAAAGTTTCGCTGTTAACTCAGTGCAGTTTCGCGGAGGACGTTTTATTTTGTAAATAATGAACGCTCGTTTGTCCGGACCGGGTACGAAATTCGTTTTACAACTTTTTTTTTACAATTGCGCTGCCGGGACTGTCCTTTGGCGCGTAATTTGCTTAGCCCGTATGTGGACCTTTTTGAAATGTAAGCTCCCTAGAGTTGACCATAAATACACAACTCACTCATAAATTAGTTCGAGCGTAAATAAAAGTTTTGGTCTGTATACGTTTTCAAATTAAACTTTCCCGCTTAATTTTTTATAAGCTGATGAAATCTCCTAAGCTAGGAGTGCGATTTATTCAAATGTTTCAGGTATAAAATCGAAGCCGGTTTTGGCACTAAATGAAGTTTTTTTTTCATTTAATTAAATAAATTTACATAAGTTATAAGTAACAAAGTGTAAAAGTTGATTAATTTTTTCCATTTCATGCAATTTTACTTATGTGTGAATGTAATATTTTTATAAGTTGACCCATTTCAGTACACAATACAGACTTTAGGAATATATTTAATGTGGAGGAAAAGCGTCTGTAGAAGTCGTCAAATGTAACTGTGTGAGGCCTGCGGTGATCAAATTGAGTGTAGTAGGTCGTTGTCCATTAGTGTTTTCTGTGTATATGCCTGTAGATAGTGTGGATAATTTGAGTGAGTTTACGGAGGTCTTAGGCAAAATTAATGCCGTGGTTGAAAGTAGTGAAACATAATCTGTTTTCATTCTTGGTGATTTTAATGCTCATCCAAAAGAACATTTTGTCACGGAACTAATACATTTTTGTGTAGAGCTAAGTTGGCTCTGTGCAGACGTGTTCAAGTTGGAATTGACTTCTAATACTCACAATTTTTTTAGTGAAGCGCATAGATGTACACAGAATAGCTTGATCATTATCTTACTACTGAGGCAGTTGCGTGCAGCAATGTATAAATGAAGTAAAGGTTAATTGTGACGTATACTGGTCGGATCATCTTCCATTTTTCGTTGCCTCTTAATATGATATTTGATAAAAAGTCTTGTAATAAGATAAGGTGGGGAAAAGAAGCAGTGAATAAATCAATCATTATCACGACATTTGTTACAGTAAATCAAAAACTATCGACCTCCTTGATGTATTTAGATATTGCGCTGATCAAATATGTAGTAATGTGAAACATAAAGCACATACAGCGCTATCGTTAACGTTTTAAGGGAAGCCGCAGTAGATTTTTACGTGGTAGAGCCATGCTGCAGCTATATTACTGGTATAGTTGTAGCACGAATGCACGCACGCACACTCACGCACACGCACGCACACGCACGCACACGCACGCACTCGTACGTACACGCACGCAAACGTGCGCACACGCACGCACACGCACGAACACGCACGTACACGCACGCACACGCATGCACACGTACGCACACGCATGCACACGCACGCGCACGCACACGCACGCACACGCACGCAAACGCACGCACACGCACGCACACGCACGCAGCACGCACGCACACACACACACGCGCACACACGCGCACACACGCACGCACGCTCGCACGCACGCACGCACACATGCACGCACGCACGCACGCACGCATGCACGCACGCACGCACGCACGCACGCTCGCACGCACGTACGCACGCACGCACGCACGCACGAACGCACGCACGCACGCACGCACGCACGCACGCACGCACGCACGCACGCACGCACGCACGCACGTACGCACGCACGCACGCACGCACTCACGCACGCACGCATGCACGCATGCACGTACGCACGCACGCACGCTCGCACGCACGCACGCACGCACACGCATCATATATATACCTTTCCGGTAAGCGAAGTATACGACGGCTCCCACAAGGCGGAGCGATGACCAGGTATCTCAGGACCGTGTTTCTGGAAATCTTTGAAGGAGGCCTATGTGCAGGATTGGACTTGTGAAAAAAAAATATTAATCATTTTCTTTTCAGCTCAAAATAACTTTTACTTTTGCATTTTCTCATCTCAGGGTTGCCACATTTCGAGCCGGTGAGGCTGAGACAGCTGATTTAAGTAAATGTTGCAAATATAATATATCTCTAAGAGATGACTACATATTTTTTCCATTTACTGTAGAGACAATCGGTCTGTGGGTCTATGTATGGTAAAGCTGTATGTTTTTAGTTTTAGTATGAATGTTATATGAACATAGAATGTTATGTAAATATTTTTTTATTAAATTTTTATATTTGGAAATAACATTTAATTATGACACGTGTACACTCAACGTATTTTATGGATCAGAAATGCTGAAGTACCGGTATGAACAATAAAAAGGGACTATTTCAGGAATTAAGTGACAGGAGCAATTCCAACAGGACATTCGGACTGGCCACGTGTGAGTGCGCCGTAAATTTTAAAATTTTGTTTTGTTTAGTTTCCGCGAAACCGTTCGAGAACAGCTTCGGCGACATTGCAAAAATATATCTGTGATATTTTTAATTTATACTCTTTTTCGATTTCTTTTTTGACAGTTTAAACTACATAAACACTTTCTTTAACGTTTAAAAATCGAACGTCGAAATTATTAACAGTCTCAATCTCAACATTTTATATATATGTCAATGTGACCCTAGCTCCTGTAAAAGCTGAATAACAGGAGCTAGTTCCCTCCTGTATTTGACAGACTTATGTTGTGATAAACTCATATTTAAGTGAACACTACACATTTAATAAAACTTCTTTTACGGATTTTATCGCGTTTAATATACTTAATTTCAATTCCGTCCGTTCCGTTTTGGGTGCTTTCCATTATCCAGGCCAAATGTGTTAGAAAGCATCCGAAACGTCGGAAATTAAAATTAAGTAAATTAAACGCGATGAAATCCGTAATAGTAATTTTATTCAAGTTTTTGTTGAATAAACATAAATAATTGCATTAACAATTTGCATTCTTTTTGTTACTGTTTTCTAATACATTTCAAAATCTTTAATTACTTTTTTTCCGGTCTTTGAGTTCTGATTATAAAAACATATTAATTTACTTTCTTACACAAAGCAAATTTACATTTTTGTGCATGTTAATTTTGTGTGCATACATAAAAGCTAGGATTATAAATGCTTTCCACTCTTCATTGTCAAATCCAGTAATATATGACTTTTATGTAGACATCCAAACAATCATATAGTCCATAAGATAGCAAGTAAATGTCATAGCCCGTAGATAGCTAAATTTATCCTAGAATATTGATCAGAATCATTACGTGGTCGGTAATGCCGTCTGGGAAGGTGGTGGTCTCCAAGCTGTTTCTTAAGAGGATCGTTAAGCCGTAAATTTTAAAAACGATAACGGATTTCCTTCCGAAAACATGGTTTAATTCTCATAATATTTCGGAATTGTTGTAGATATATGGAAAAAATTAGTCCGTACGTTTTTATTTTATAGAAATATTGCGTATGACATAAGTTATTAGTACCTATCTAAATATCTGTATTTTTGACTTAAATAATTTCTCGAGATATTTTATTTTTAATTTAAACTATACTGAATTACTAAAAACGAAAAACGCTCAGACATATATTTAGGTGTACTGGATCTAATGAGACCAAAATTATCTCTTTTTGTAAAAGTGAGGGGGGAGGGGTGAAAACGTTATCGCCCGAAACAATATTTCAAAAAAGAAATGTAGGCAATTGCCTCTAAGATTTACAACACTCTCTATCGCAGGATACGGCGATGAAACTAATAGCATTTTTGAAAATACCTACTCACGGCGCGTATCGGTACGTCACAATCGTCTTAAATAAAATATGTAAGTAGTTTGTACAATCTTTGTTTTATAGTATCTTTGAAAATAAAACCTCTGGGTTCCTCGCTGGTTCTTCCCAGGATACAGGTCTCTCCAAACCAGCATTAAAAGTAAAAAAAAAACAACTTTCAATAAGAATTACTTGTACTCCGTATTTAATAAAAAACATTTTATTTTATTCTTTTCATTGTCACACGTAAGGACCAAGAATGCCTTGTTTCCAGAAAAAAGGGTCTCCGGTTACACTCTACGTACGAAACACATCAGCCAGCCAGCGTGGTCTGAGCCATTAATGGTGCAGTGAAAGTCTAGCTCTTAATAAAAAGAATAGCTCTACTAAGTCCAATTGATTTTTTTTAAATTTATGAAAATTTATAACACTTACGTAATAATTTATTTCGAATCTTCTATACAATTTGATAAGGGCTAAGTAGCTTGGCATTTTGTTACGGCGCTCAAGACCGCGGGCTCGAATCCCGTACAGAACAATTATTTGTATGACCTACAAATAATTGTTCAGGGCCAGGATGCTTGTCCCCATGCAATTTATGTAAGTCAACAGCCTTCATGATACAAGAGGAAATCCTAGAGTAATCTTTTTAAAACAAAAATGTTACCACCTCATTCCTATATGTGATAGAACCGAGCTGCCACTATATTATGGCAGCTGCACGAATAGGTTGGCAGTGTGAGGCTAGTGATACTTGTTTTGACGTGATTGTAAAAACCGATCTGGGAGCAGCAAGAGATCCAGGCCTTTATCTTCAGTACTGCAGATGACTGGATGATAATAATTAAAGGTTTTAGGTTTAGTTTTTTTTTAAATTATGGATATAAATATTGTATATTTGAATGTTATGTATATGTTTTCGTGTAGCGGTGGTGTTAGAATGTTCACAACCCCATATCATCCCGCGGATGTAATAAGAGGTGGCAGAAGAAAATAAATCAGGAGATGGGCAGCAGCATCTTAATAATAACGGCTAAGGTTAAACACTACGGTGGCCAACCCGCTTGCCAAATGTGGCAAATTGGCAACAATCACCCATATGAGATAATCTATGGGGGAGGCTTATGTGCAACAGTGGACTTTAATAAGATGTAACGGCAACGGTAAATGTAATGTAATATTATTAAATATTAGAAGCATAAAAAACAAATATTGCTGCTTATTTCTTCAAACTCGGTATATATATCAAAAAAGAATGTGTCATACTGGGCAAAATTTATTGTTTCGTCAACAAAAGAAGCTTTCCGTGGTTAATGCAGAAAACAACACAAAATACGATACTGACAGGAGCCGAGAAGAAATATTTGTCAGTAGAGAGTGTAAAACTTGAGTTGAACACATAATAAGTGTCTTGCTTTCTTCGTAAGAACGCTATTTAGGTGTCTTGATGTGACGATCGGAATGTCAGCTGCCGAAGTACGCATAAAGACCGTCTTATTTTAAAATTTGTTTTCTGTCTTTCCCTCTTCAGTCTTTCACAGATTATAAAAGTTTGTAGTGTTTAAAATATACGTCGGAATACTCACATTTATTAAATTTTATTTTTTATTTTTATCGAAATTTTAAACTAATATTCAGTTGAATGTATTGTTTATACTGGGCCACATTACAGCCTATCAAAAGTCCGTTGCTGAACATTGACCTCTATGTGTTTATAAATAAGAGTGATTTTTAACCGAATCCTTACTTTTCGATTACTTATTTTTAGTGTTTATAGACGTTATACTGTGTTGGAGTCATCCAACCACTTTATCGATTTTTATGATGAATTTACATCTTATATAGATTACATAATAATTACTGTTTGAGTTAGAAAAGTGCTTTATTTGTAGTTAATTATCAACTTTAAAATCGAAAGAAAATCTATGCAAAGGACTTCGCGGGCATAGCTTGTTAGTTATATTTTTATAAGAATGACAAACGAGCGCAAACCTAGTGTAAAGAAGAGGCTGTGGCCCAAAGACATCTAGTCTCGATTAAAAGTCAAAATGCAGTTGCGTTGTCACCTCTATGAACTTATATAGAATATCTCGTTTCCAGGGAGCTCCAGTTCTCTAAACTACGACGATACGAGTAACGCAGCATTAAGCTGCAATTTTACACTCTCAAGAACAGGTCAGCTCTACAGGAGAACACTAGTTCTCCTGCAGAGCCGACCTGTTCTTTTTACAACTGGCTCTACCACGTATAACAAATCTATCATATAATTAAATCACGTAGAAGTTAAAACCGTAATTAAGTAGTCGCGAATGCCGCGGTTTAAGACGTTGCGTTAAAACTTCATAGTGCACGCAATCCGTTCCCAGCCGTCACAAGTGAAAGTGTTATATTTGATTGAAATTGTTAGGTACTTATCAGGCAAAAGAAAACATTGTGATGAAACCATGTCAAATAACACGTTAAATCCGCTAACACATATTAGGGCAGCCGGCCTCTTTCTATCAGGTAATCTCATGATGACCAACATATTAAGCAGATTATTAAAATAATAAATAAGAGTATATTTATATAATATAATAAACACATTATAATATTTATTTGACGGCGCCAGCGCTGTTGCACGTGCGGCATCGCCTCTGTAGCCAGTCAGAATTCTTGTAAACAACACGAGCACCGCACACCAGCCTGTGCGTTGCATCTGCTGTGGTGCCCGTGTGGCTACTTGTTTCGCTTGTATAAAACGGACGGAGCTGCCTCCGTGAAGGTCCTACGCGGGCCCCGTCTTTGCCCACGCAAACCCTAATATTTTAAATGAACTCCAAATAGTTCAGAACCTCTTCTGTCGTCGAGCTGCGAACGCACCTTGGTACGTCCGTAATGCCGACCTTAGAGCTCCCAACAATTCAACAATTTTTTAAAAAACTCTCTGAGAACTTGTTCAAAGCCTCAGAGTCACACCCAAACCACTTAATTCGTGAGGCAGCTTCTTATGCAGCCCCACCCCCCCTCTCGCTATCGTGTCCGCAGGCCGAGAAACTCTCTCTCGGACCTGCCTAATAAACTGTCAAACGACCTGAACTGTCTCCTGGCGGCTCAGGCCAACTCTAATTAAATTAAATTATTGTAATAACTAACATTAATTTGCCTTCGTAGGCACTCCCTCAGCGGTAATTAGCCGCCTGCGCCCTCTTTTCCCAAAGGAGGGTCGCTTCATGATAAGGCACAATACTAGCTTGATCAGCCGGCTGCCTGTCCCCAAAGGCGGTTAGGGTACACTTAGTGTCCCCGGTAGGACAGTGAGCCCCTCATAACCACGATAGACCGGCTATCGTGGTATGCGTAATGCATTTTCCGTCTCCCTACGTATAGGGTAGCCCTTTAATTGCTTCGGGCGCAAGAAAAAAACGCCGTGAAGGCAGTCTTGGCTCTGGCGTGGCACGGTGCATTTGTTGTATCTCGCTACCAGCTCATCCTCGACCATTCGAATAATTAATTCGTGGAACCGAATTAAATATTACTCTCAGCTATTAAATTATTCTCAAGCCAATTTATAGTTGATTATTTCTTATCTGTGTATTTCATAGTTGTGTAAAAAAAAGATATTATTAATTAATTCTATTTAAAATAAATGGCCCGCTTGGTTTCTTTCTGGTTCTACCCATCACAAAAGTTTTCTTTGAACGAGTAGCAGAAGTACTATTTTGAATAAAAATGATTCTATTCTATTCCAAAAATCTTTTCAGTAATAACCCTATATATTACATTATAATTAAAATCTTCCTACCTCAGAATTGAGATTTATATAACAATCCCAATCTATCTTTCTACGTATTTATTATTACTAACGCGCCGCTGTATTTTAAAAATATTTGAAATAAATTTTTAAGCGATACAATAGTAACGTTAGGTATAAAAGCAAATAATGAAGATATCTTAGAGACTCATGAGTCAAGATAATCCCGAAACATTCAAACTCGTCAACCAAATAACGCTGGCCACTCTCCTAACATTCTTGGACTAGTGAAATATAATATGACACATCATATTATGTCGTTTCAATTTTCTATTTCAATATAACAAAAGAACGACATTCAGTATATTTTTAAAAATACGTAGATTCTGGTAATAGGGTATTACACCAATTTTCACTACAATTTTTATATATTTTTTTTTAAAACCGAATAGTGCCATAAAAATTACTTTTAATCTATCGTTAAAAAATTTCGCGTGAAAATGCTAGCCACCACGCTGTTCTGTCACTGTCCTAGAATTTTTCCGATTTCGGAAAGGAATAAGATACTTTTTAAAAGTTTAATAATGAGTTATCATCTATATCATTGATGTATTGTGCCTGAATGCAAAAATACGAGCATAAGAACACCGGATAAGGAAAATTTTAGATTAAAGTGCTTACTGATTTAAATATAAGAAATACTTGGTTAATACTAGCAAGAAGAAGAAGAAACACTTCTGTGAAGATCATTTTGATATAAGTATGACTTGTATTAAACTATCGTTTATATAAAACAAAACATCATGAGGTGAAGGGTAAAAGTAAAGTTACAGCCTATTTACGCCCCACATCTGGCCACAGGTCTCCTCTCATTTCTGAGAGGGTTTAAGGGCAAGGAAGTGTCCGCCACGCTGCCCCAATGCGTGTTGGCGAACTTCACATGTCTTCGAAATATATTTTTTTCTTATTCTTTAGACATGCAGGTTTCCTCACGATGTTTTCTTTCACCGCCGAGCACGTGGTAAATCAGCACTTATATTTACAGCGAGCGTTAAATATCTGAACTACCACAGCTCTTTGTGAGTTAAAGGGTATTAAAGTCAAATTTGGTAATAAATTACGTAAATTTTATAACTGATGATTGCTAATGATTGTAATTATAAATAAACTAAACTATAATAGCTACTAAGCTATGTTTTATCGAAATACACTCGGACCTGGTATTGTGTTTTTGTATAAACAAAAATTAGTAATTGGTACTTATATTGATGTTTTAATATTACTCAACTCAGCTTAGTACTTTCTGCTATTAAGAATTCGTCTTCCATGACGCTTTTTCAATAAAATTCACAACAAAATTCGATAATCGTAATGACAACTTTTACGTTTTACGAAATCTGTCATAAAAATATATTATTTGATGTTTTTACATGGTGTAAAATACCCCAGTATGCATTATTATTTTTGAGGTTATGTTATGCACGTACAGTATATTAATTAAAATAGTTTTATATGGCTACTATTTTCTAGAATTTTATTTCAAAATCGATTTACACTTAAGTATAAGTATGAATAAAACATAGTGATTTTATTTCAGAGTATTTTCATTAAACTAAATACTCTTCGGTATGCATGTTTTTTTTTTAAATGTACTTAATACTCTTATTTTTGGAACGTAAATAATTACAGATGAGTTCAATATATTAAATACTGGGTTCCGATAAGCAAAGTTATATTTTTAAAGACGTTTATTTATATTTCCTTTGTTTTTAAAAATAAACTAAAGACAAACTTTCTATAAATTAACAATATTCCTACATTTTGGTGACAGTCTCATGTCAGTAAATGTTTCTTCCTAAGCTAAAATGGCCAATTTTCTTTCAGTGTCTGCACAATATTATAGTTCTTGCACAAATTATAATATCTCGCTTCGGCGGGGATTTGCACTCGGAACTTATAATTGAGTCGAGTTGTCTTTAGCTAAGCCATTTAGGCGCTGTAATCAAGTTAATAAAGCAGCTAAACGCAGAAGTATGGTTTCAATTATTTTTATGACTCTTTATATTATGATGCATAACCTTGTCTGGAGCGGCTACGAAGTAAATTCTTAGAATCGCAACCAATTAGCGGTCATCCTGCTATATTTAGTCTGAAGTCAGATTATCCACACGTGTGTTGTGCAAACTAATGTTTTTTTTTAATAGCTCTTTGGTCGTTTTACATTGCCGTATACATTTTGCTATGCAAAAAATGCCCTGTATCATAGTATAAGCATTTTTATTGTTGCACTTATTGATACTCTGATTTTTAAGAGACTTCAAAAAAGGAGTCATCAAAAATTCGACTGTCTGTCTTTTTTCTTGTTATAGTTCGGCGGCGGTCTCATATACCATTGAAGAATAAATTACATCCCTTACGGTGGCAAAATAGTTGTTAAAGTTAGTTTTGAATATTTGGACGATATTCAGATTGTTTCATTCTTTATTCCATTCAAATGAAAAAAAAAACTTAACCTTTATTAAAAAGTAAAGTCTGACTCCAAACAACTAAAAAATATATAATAATTTCAAATTCTAATGTTGGAGCTTTAATTGTTTTATAAAATACTAGCTGTTCCCCGCGACTTCGTCCGATTTAGAAAAGATTGTTAGTACTACTTTATACTCGTACTACTTTATATAATAAGCCCTTGAATCTTTTCTATTTCGTTTTATTGCTCACGTGTATTAATTATAATTTATGTTGTTACTGTTTAATATTTTTATTACCTTACAGTGCATGAAAAAGAGCTGATGATAAAGTACCTTAGCTTACACCTAAACAATTTAGATAGCAGTGGGGCCCCATTTTTTGATTTGCTCCAGGGCCCTTGGTTACCTATTTACGCCACTGAGTAGGTCTTAGTGTGTTAGGCAGCAGAGAAAAGGTCGACGTTCTCTGGGGTTCCACAGGAGTTTTACTTGCACCCTTACTTCTTTCACGCGTCCAGCTCCTCAAGCTTGAAACTGGTTTTGGGAACATCCAGCGATAAATCATCCATTGTGAAATTACCCTACTACCTACGCTGGATGGTCTAGCTCCGTAGGAACCGTCGGTTTAATGGCGTTTCATCCTTGTTCTCTGGTGTCTCTGGTAAGCACCTCTGACACCTCTCCCTCTTTTCTGATGGGCCTTGAATTGTCCATATTATAAACTTGTTTAAGATTCGTCCCCCTGGCTTCCTACCCTCCATGGAGCCCGCACCTCTGGGGAGACCTACTTTAAAACTAAAAGAAATTTAGGCATTAAGATTACCGGGAGAATATAGGAACGCGAAATTTGCTCACAGCACGACATAGGGAGCTGCATTCAGCTAGGGAACCCTATGTCACTTGCTCCGTCAGCATGACCTTTACCACCACCTAGCCCTTTACAGGGAAACTAGGCAACCCCCATATCCCTCACTTGCAACCATCTGACGGGGCGCTTGGCCATTTACCTATCTGTGGCTAGCAGATAGTGCTACCTTTTAGCTTGACATCTGAACCAAAGGGGGCGTGTTGCCTCTCGCCACCATATCTCGTCACTATACCCCAGTGACGATCGGCTTAACCCTCCAGGACTCCTTCAACCCCGCGTACGGCGCTTAACTGTGCAGATCCTAGGGCAAGTGGGTGTATTAGTTCACCGGATATCCCAATCTCTCCGGCGGAACCACCCCTCCTCTTTTATCAGAGCTTGGGACCGGCTCTAAAAAAGTACAGGCAGAGTTAAGTCTTAGTAAGAAAAGAGTAAAAAAAGCCTATGACATCCAGATTGTATTCAGATGAAAAAAATGTACTTTGGCAAATAATTCTACTCTTTTGCAGCACGCACTACATAAGAAGAAGCAAGCCGTTTGATTCAAATGCGTGGGATTTCAATAACAAAGGTATAAAGACGCGTTATTCGATGATGGAAAGAGGAGAAAGGAGGTAAGCATCTGTACATGGTAGAACCCAGCTGCTGCTATATTATGGTTGTAGCACATATGGGGTGGCTCGACCGAGGAAGTAACACGATTTCACAGAATACCAGTGTAAAATAGCAGCGTTATGCTACTTTTCGTATTGTGAGTGAAGGGAACCTTCTAAATCCCCAGAAATGACAACACATCTTCGTTTTAATACTTAATTGAAGATAGATCTACAGTATCCTCTTACCATCAGGTGGACAGTACGCTCGTTTGTTACTCATGTATTATTAAAAAAAGGAATTAAAATGTTTGTTCAGCAAGTATGCTACTCAGTAGCATCATTTTGACCGTTATATTAAAAAATTCACTCTTAATTTATTTTTCCTCCGGAGTTTATTTTTTTATAGAATAAGGGTGACAAACAAGCACACAGTTCTTACTGATGGTAAGTGGATGCTGTGGCCCATAGACATCCATGAGGACTAAGATGATATGCCTCGTTTCCAGCAATAAAGGGTTTCCGGATCTCTACACTCATCATACGAAGCACAGCAGTATTAAGCTGTTTTTTTACGCGGGTATTCCGTGAGAGCGGGATCCTTCCCCGGTCGAGCCGACCCATTCGTGCTACAACCATAATAAAGCTGCATCGTGGCTCTGCCACGTCTTTCAACGATTCTATTTACCTGAGGAACCTGATTAAAAAATTAATAACTTGAAATAATGATATAGAATTAATGTTTTGATTTCTCACACCGAAGAAGTAAAAATGTTTTAAAGAATTCAGAAAATTAATTAGCTAAGTACTGCGTAATAAAATCAATGAAACAGATCAAATAAATAAAGAAGCATATTTTTTTACTCGTAATACGCGGATTGTTAATTTTTAATATCTCTAATAGATTTCCGCAAAGTAACGCTTTATTCTATTAATTACTTTAGATATATGATGATTTCTTATAATAATAAAAACACATTTAATGAAACTAATTTTACGGATTTTAACGCGTTTAATGAAACTTATTTTTAATTATTTTAATTTACAACATATCGTGTGCTTTACAGAACTCGAAAGCAAAACGAAACGCGCTAAAATTCGTAAACATTAGTTTATTTAAATCTTAAAGATTTTTGTGTCGTCGAGTTGAAAATAATTGTTTAACTGTAACAATACGCTTCGGTTTTTGGTCAGTGTAGTCAAACGGCAGCATGAGAAAAAAACATATCACTTATTTTACTTATGAATATTCGTTTCATAATCGTTACCATTTATATCAACAGTCCTTCACAAGTCCATTTTTAAACATAGGCCTCCGCCAAGGAATGCAAAAAAGCACGATCCTGAGCCACCTGCATCCATCGACTTGGTGATCATCGAGTCGCCACTCGAGAACTTTTCATCTCCATCGGTTTTCCGTTCTTCGAGCTATATGGCCCTTTGCCGCTTCAGCTCCGTTAAATCCGTTGGACTATGTCGATTACTCTGGTTCTACAGCGGATATCTTCATTTCTAAGTTTATCACACGGAGCCACCCCATTCACAGCCCTCTCCATATCTTGCTGAGGGTACTTAAAGAATATTTGTTTGATAATTGTTAAATTTGAACAATAAAATTTATTGAATTGGTACCATTGATTATATATTACTAGATTGACACACAAAAAATATTCATTGATTTTTATTATAGTAAAAGTGAGATAAATTATTTATTGTGAAAACAATTTATTAGATTTTATTTGTTATATAATTTTATTTATACATACAGTAAAACAATATTTTTTGCTGAAAGTAAATTGTCTCATCTCTTCGTTTCATTTTATTTAGGATTATACTCATCGCGAGCGACAGGTAATTATACTTTTATATTTGTCGAGAAACCGCCACAATGAATAAGCACGGTACGTGAGATAATGCTGCCGAATGGGATCCGCAAACGTTCGTAATTAAAAGATTATGATGATGTTAAAAAAACATAAATGTTGCGATTTGTCTGGAAGCCATCATTAACGCGGTTTGATTGTTTATGTGTGTGTATATATCAGCGTGTATGGATATTATGTATTTTATCAATATTACGTTTCTTGCCTTAGCCACTGCAGTACACACACTAACTTTCCGGTTGGCTGGTAATGCCATATGGCATCAACTTCGCCATTTATACCTTTAGCACAAAAATGGCGATGAACTCATCAAATAATAATAATCTTTATTTCTCTCTACAAAATTACGAATGTTAGTTGTAGAGAGTGGTGACAATGAATAGGATGCCCTGAAAAAAATAATACAATTTTATTTGTAATATCGACTGTCTCGTTGGTCTAATGGCAGTAAATCCCGTGTTCGAATCCCGGGTCGGAACAAAATCAGATTTTAGGGAATTCTAAGCGCCAGCTCAAATAAGGATGGAGGGTGGTGTTACCCTCGTAATTTGGAAATAATATAAAACCGTTGTTCCGTCTCATCTTTTTTCCGGATGTGTCAGAATTCCGTCTCATCGAAATGTTAGAATATGGTTATAAAAATGTACCTGTGTAAGCGCACACATTCATGCAATAAAATTCTATGCTGCGCCGATAGCTAGTCCAATAAGAATTGCCTCCGTGACCAAAATTCGATCTAGAAGACATTAATACTGAATTCACATTATAGAAAACAGTACCACTGCTATAGTTATCACAAAACCTTCTTCAATGTTCGTTTTGATGTCACCACTTACGCCATTACCTTTACCTCATATACAATATGTAACGTAATTAACGCACACACTCAGACACCCCAATTAGTATATTATGTTATAATCATAACACAAACACTGAATTTTTAGTTAAACATTTTTATGTACTGCTTATTTATCAAATTAGTTATACTAATTCCGGAAGAATGTTGTGGTCACAGTACAAACCCAAGAACGCAAAGACTTTAATATGCTTGAAATAAAGTTAATTTTTCTTTATTTTTATTGAATGACAGAATTAGTAATAATACAAATAAAACTGCATTTTTAAAAGTCTTATTGCCTTGAGTTACGATCCATTTCAGTTTGTTTTGACTGTACAGATTTAGTGTGACTGTAATTTACGTAGTTTTTAAAATTATTTTTGGGATAAAAATTACCTATATTAAAAATGATAGGAATCGATTCTGTAAACGATTTTGAACGAACTACTTTCTCAAAGTACGTTAATTATATTACATGTTGTATATTCTGCCATTATTGTAAAACATCTAAAAACGTATTACACATATACTTATATTATTTAGAAAGATCACTCCATAGATGTCGTTAGATGCGACGGAGGGAAATGGAACGGGAAATGAGCTGCAACATCTTCCTGATAAAAACTCCAAAATAATATAAAGGAAAAATGTGGCCAACCCACATGCCAAGCGAGTTAACTATGTCAAATATTCTATGAAGTAGTCTATAATCAACAGTGGTCACGTCAGTATCAAGTACCAAGTAAAGCAGTGTATGTAATAATTAACCTAAAAACTGTATTTGGGTAATAATAATTTTTATTTATATAATGACATTTACAGAAAAAACATTACATAATTTTATAACTTCGCCAAACTGTAAAAGCAGAATAAATGCACTCTTATATCCTAATTACATAATTAAATAAGTACTCAACCCACATAATATAACAAACAAATAGAAATTTTAAACATAAACACTATAATGTCCACACTCTATCAGTTCCAAATACAACACCCCACCCACATAACATTGCAACAAAATAAAAAATATCGATTACGCAGGCGCCCACCCATCCTAATCTGCAAATAACCGAGGTAAAGATATTTCAATAAAATCTAATGTGGACTAAATGATGGTGATGATGAAATATCAAATAGAGGGACAATCACAAAAATACTAGATTCAAACCTAAAAGCTTATGTTTTGCCACAATTGCTAATATCGGCTGGTATTAGACTTGGTAAGAAGTCAAGTCCTGTATACGCTACAAGGTCGCTCGAATTATATGCACATTTATACTTCATAAATTTCTGAGGCTTGAGCTGGGCATACGTCAGTTGATCTGACGTTTATTTATTTGTAATTTTTATTCAGATATTTATTTGTAATTTAACTAAAATACAAGGTAATAAACTAATCTGAGAGCTAACATAGGTTTTTACCGTATAGTCACGGTGTAAGAATATCAACTAACCAATATCATCCTGTGGGTGTCCAAAACGGCGACAGAGGGAATCAAATTAGGAGATGGGTAGTAGCGTATTCCTAATAACGGCATAAAATAAAAAATAGCTCCTGTTGCCAACCCGCTTGCCAAGCGTGGCAACTATGGCAAATAAGAGGCAATCTATGGGGGGGGGGGTCGCTATGTTCAGCAGTGAACTTTAGTAGGCTGTAAAGGTGACGGTACCAAAGGTTCTGGGCGGCAAAGGATATTCAAAATCATCAACACTAAGATTTGGACAAAATTAACTTTTGTAGTACATTTCAGCGCTAAAGTATCGTTCCGGGTAGTACTAAGTAATGGATTTTAAATTAATACCGATGACATGGAAACTTGAAAGCTCAAATTCGGATGAAAATGCTAAAATATGAAAAAAAAACGTGGTAAAATAAAAAAAATTAAATAAAAAAATTTCATTTGCTTTAAAATTGATTATAGCATTCTATGTGCAGTACTTACCTATCGATACACTTATTCATAAAACTGCTAAGTTTAATTTCAGATTCAGAAACCAATGTGCTATTCATTAGTATTATGATGATAATGAACGGACTTAGGTATTTTATCTAAAGGTAAACAAATACCTTGATATGTTTCTGATTTATCTAATTACTCTTTAAAAAACGGTGTCAACATAACTTGTAGCTAGCATACCTCGTATCAGGTCTTAGATATTCCAACATTAAAATACCAAATAGTCCACACCAGTAGATGTAAATCCACATGCTTTCTTTAACATAAAAATTCCGCAAGAAACACGAGGCGGAAACCTTAAAGAGGACGGCAAACTTAACTACGTCGGCACTTTTGATGTTTTAAAAAATTGTTTTGCTTTATTGCCCGTAAACTGCGGTCTGAGCGGGGTACCGTGGAGATATTATTTGGTTCGATAACGGGGTTTATTTGATGAATAATAAACAATTTTTGGCTTTTTCAGAAGTCGGTTTAAGACATTAATGTTTTTAATGTTTCCTTTTAAGATCAAGTTATTAGCGTCTGGTAGGTAGGCCAAACAATCTTGAATTAAGTAATAAAGCGATGTGGCCGCGTCTAATTACAAGGCGTTATTCGTTAATGTTGTTTGCTTTAATTCTTTATCTAAACTATTTATATTGGTTATGCGATAATTGCTACTAAGTCTCTAGTTTGAACCCTGGCGTACGTAATGAAAGTGTTAATAAAAGTCAAGCAGTCTTATATAATTTGATCGAGGAGCCGGTCAAATGGCTCGAAGGACCAACAAAGATGGTAAAGAAAGTTTATCGAGTACCTGGCCATTTCCTACTGGATGGAGTGACGACATGATGAAACAAGCTGGTAGTTAATAGATACAGCTGGCTCATCAGTAGATTTGAGATGGAGTATAATGATGATGATGATTTTTAAAATAATACATTAATTATAAATGAGTCGTATGGGCTGGAGTGTTATGAGTAATATGCCAACTTTTTTTCAAATATTAACTTCTTCTTTCTGTGTTCATTCCATTGATCAATAAATCGAAGGATGTCTGAAAAGGAGCAGCGATAGGTTTCTTCCTGTTTTCCTTCACCGTGAAGCAAGAGACAGCAAGTACTTAAAATTGCAGATTATCAGATTGGATTCTAACATTAATAACATTAATTATCGTGACGTAGAAAAGTGAAAAAATACTTTACTTTTAAACTTATATAATAATTCAGAAAATATTAGAAAGCTTCGATCTGTGTTTACGTGTTAGCACACATGCAGCAATTTGAGGACAGTTAAAAAAACGCTAGATCAAACAAAAAAAATTAATTAGTAAATGGACATCCATACAATATAGCCGTGGACTGGGTCTCTTTTTTAGTATAAAAACAACAAAATTATGCTAGCAGACTTCACTCATCCATAGCATCCATAGCATTGACATGTTTGCATGACCCTTATACATAATAATTAACATGATTTATATAACACTAGATCAGTAATAACCGCGCCAAAGCGTTTCCACTGCATATATGGCCACAGCCATATGCCTAGCTAACGTGGGTTCATTGTTCAATGTGACGCCGACAGAGTTGAGTCGCGACAAAAATGGGTAAATGCGTAGTGAAAGAATGCTATTCAAGGTCACAAATACGTAATAAACCAAGCGGAATCACTTGCAACACATAATATTTAGTTCTTGTTTTCATATAAACGTAAAAAACCTCAAATAATTAAATAAAATTATCGAATATTGCCATTTAGGTTAAATGTTGCCACTTTTCAGCATTTATGATTATCCTACATTAATGGGAGACTATATAATTAATGGAGTTTGTTAATTTTTTACCTCTGATTTTAAATATTTTGGAAATTATAATAAAAACTACGTTTTAACTTTCATACAAAATAATTGATTATTCTTATTTTAGTTTATTCATGAATTATCTATTAAATGTATTTTATTACCTATTTTATATTAATAATTTTATATTATTTATAATTTCATATAAATTTTATATTAATTATATTTTATTACCTATTTTATATTGTTTGATTTATTAGTACCATAAAATACGTTTTATTTCATCATTATGTTTACTTCTATTCATCTGATAAGCTTTGTATCCTTTTTTCTAAGGGGACGTAATAAACATTTTAAAATAAAATATACTTTTTAATATAAAAACAATTAACTGCAGCTTAAAAAAACTCATTTTTATTGCGTATTTTAGGTAAAATTTCATATAGTAAGCCCACACCAACCCGCCATTGCATGTTTGTGTGTCTATCTTTATCTAATCTTAGCGACGATATTGTTTTCGCAACTTGTGTAAGTGAGATAGATATATGATTACTTAAAATTGTTATTAGTTTCAAAGCTACGTTGTCGCGTTTGGATAGTGGTTACACTTTTTTCGACGCGCTGTAATGTGGTTTGCTCCTCTAGTGTTGTATAACTCAATGATAATTAACTATAAAATTTTAATAATATAACGCGCCAAAGTTGAATAGAGTATTTGTGTTTGCGTGTCATCATCATTATCATCATTACAGCCCTTCACAAGTCCACTACTGAACATAGGCCTCCCCCAAGGTATGCCACAAAGCACGGTCCTGAGCCACCTGCATCCATCTACTTCCTGCATGTCTATCTCTAGTGGGGGTCGCCCTACACTTCACCTACCGATACGAGGCTGCCACTCGAGAACCTTTGACCTTTTTTGCGTGTGTTACAAATAAATTTATTATGTAGCTTAAAAGAGCTCAGTATTATCATAACTCTTGTGCAATAGCCATTCGGTACACAAAACATGAAATAAAAATTCTAATTAATTCAGTTCTTTTAAGTATATAAATAATTCAATTAAAACGCAAGGCGCAAGCGCACTGCGCTTATTTAACATTATTTACTATTATAAAATAAATATTATACTTACATTGTGGACTATTTACAATATCTATTGTGAAAAGTCAGAATGTGTCAAAAAAGGCACGTATGGCAATTCACAGTGCTGTATTAGTCCCTACTTTAACGTATGGTAGTGAAAGTTGGATGTGGCAGAAGAAGCACGAGAGTAGAATAAATGCAGTAGAAATGCGGTCGCTAAGGAGTATGTTAGGGCTGAATCTGAGTAACAGGGTGAGAAACTGTGTGATAAAAGAAGAGTGTGGTTTGCAAGATGATGCGGTGACCAGGATTAAGAAAGAAATGCTTCGGTGGTTTGGTCATGTAGAAAGAATGAATGCGGAAAGACTGACAAAGCAAATATATGTTGCAGAAGTGAATGGAAGAGTCGGAAAGGGACATCCTAGGCGGAAGTTTTTCGACCAAATTGGCGATATACTAAAAATGGGCCAAATTAAGAGTACCCTTAACCGACGAGCATGTATACGTAGGTATATGGATGTGGAAGAGGCGAGAAAGGTATATCAGGATCGTGCTAAATGGAAGTCTGTACTCTTTGCCTACCCCTCTAGGTGACAGGCGTGAGTGTTTATGTATATATGTGTACTATTTATAATATTATTATTAATTATTATTGTTTACGCTAAAATACCACTACACAGACTGTAGACTTCTCTATGTCTCTTCTGTAAACATGTACGGAATCACCCTCGCCATTATCGCAAAACCTCACAAAAGCACACCGATAGCAAAGAATGATTCCCAAGGCTTTTGTAATAAAAAAATCCTAACTTCAATAGAGAAGATGGCTGGATCCTATAATTAATAAAATTAAATCCCAACCTATGCATATCACTGCATGACTTCAAGATACTTTAAGTTATTTCTGCGTAGATCGGACCAAAATTAATAATTTATACTGAAGGTAGCCTTGGTTGACTATGACATTGGGACATCGAACACCTTATTCCCCTGTGACTGGGTGCTGTAAAGTTCTCTAGACGTCGGAAAATAAGATAAATCAACAAACGCGTTAAAATCCGTAAAAATTACTTAGATAAAACGGTAACGGGAAAAGTAAGTAACTACATAATTACGAAACAAATCAAAGATGGAAAGATCCTCCCGTTTCAATTTTCATGATATGTTGCAATTACAAATGTGACTTGAACGTGTAATTTGCCGTAGACACGTATTTGTGAATCAGAGTTCGGATTACCCGAGAGTTTTACAGGAAATCTTAGCAGGAAAAAAGAGCGGTTAAGTTTCTAAGAATGAAATTAACTAGTTCACGCAACTACTGGTAAAGTGTGAGATAAGATTGAGTAAGATAATGAAAGAGTACATTTGTTCTTTTTTAACCGACTTCAAAAGGAGGAGGTTGTCAATTCAAGTGTATGTTCTTTCTTATGTTACACGATGCCTTCGCAGATTGTGAACCTATTTTCATCATTCTACATTCATAATTTTTTTATTATATAGACTTATCCCAAGGGTATTCAATTTTGAAGAAAACCTTCCGCCCCCAAGTGTGGAAAATAGGGTAATGTGTTTGATATTGGACTATTGTTTAAGGAATTTCATATGATATTTTCGCGAATAAAGATCTGATTTTAATGATTTTTTTAAATTAAATAGATTATTTCAAGGGTGGTCCAATATAAATTTGAAGAAAAAACTTCACCTCTAAGGGTTGAATATAAATAACTTCTATTTGAAATAGATTTTTACTTTTTGATATAATTGTTTAGTACCAACATCAAGTCAAAGAAATATTGAACGAATATACTTAATAAAAATTGGCGACAATGGCATTATTTAGCGATAAGAACCTATTAAGAGTACGGACTGTGAATTGAAACAAAAAGTTTGGGGTAACAACCGAACTCCGCAGATGTGGATATTCCTGCTATTAGAATTTTAAAACTAATAGGAATGATTTTAACGGGAATATAAATATAGCAGTGTCAAAAGCTATTATTTTCTTAATATTGTGTAGAGAATCGACGTCATTTATAAGAAACAAGCTGCGCGGCAGTCGTTGTGTCAGCCCTTTCCGGTAGGCAGCGTGATGTGCTTCACTGCGGTAGTTTATAATAAAGTAACTTGATTACAGCGCCATCTATCGGTTCCAAATTTAGTGGTTTTCTTTATTGGCTCTAAAACTTACTACTAAATCTATCAATATTACTACTTCTCCATCAAATGGACAGTTTTTTTTAAATTTTTTTTTAATTTAAAAAACGTTACCTCCAATCGAGGATTTTCTTCTGTATCGTGGGAGCAGTTTACAAACATAAATTTCACAAGAACAAACATCCAGACCCGGAACAATTACTTGTAGGCCGTACAAATACTTGTTCTGTGCGGGATTGGAACCCGCAGCCCTTAGCGCTGTGTGGCGGCGCTATCATCGCGCCGCAAGCGAAAACACACCGAAGCCTAAATCACGCTATCAACATTCCGAATCATAAACAGCATATATAGAACATCTCTGAACTACCACACGGAGCATTGGCCGCTCCCCGGGCAGAACACCTTACCCGGCGGGAGATCTCCCCTTTTCCTTCCACGGCCACAGTGGTGACCACCCGACGTGATCTGAACACGCAACCAAACACCTTCGGAAACTACAACTTCAAGCTTTCGTCATTATCCTCAAGAACCCCTACCATTCACTATTGAGAATCGTCTTCTGCAGTCTTCAGTTCCTGCAAGCCAGTCCAACTTGTCTTCATCTCGACTCACCGCAGATTTATAAGGCAGACTTCTGGCACTTGCTCCGGCACATCGTTCTCACCGGCATCACTTGCCAGTGCGTAGTACGGCATGCATTACACATCGGCATATCATTCGCACCGGTGTCACTTGCCCTTACGCACACAGCATGCATTCCTCACCGGCATTAAAGGACACACCGGCAATCGGACTGCACTATCGACCTCCGGTCTGAGCAGGGGGTGATGTGGCGGCGCTGTCATCGCGCCGCAAGCGAAAACACACCGAAGCCTAAATCACGCTATCAACATTCCGAATCATAAACAGCATATATAGAACATCTCTGAACTATCACACGGAGCGTTGGCCGCTCCCCGGGCAGAACACCTTACCCGGCGGGAGATCTCCCCTTTTCCTTCTACGGCCACAGCTGTAACTCATTGCTAAGCCACTGCACCACGGAGCTGTCATTTTGCACGGAGCCGACAATTGCCGGTCATATAGCCGAAAAACTGATAACCGATGGGGGAAAAGGGTTCTCGAGAGCGATCTCGTACTTGTAAGCGTAGTGTTGACCCCTCACTAAATGCAGTGATGACATATTATGAAACACGCAAGTGGTCAATGAATGCTGGTGACTCAGGACCGTACTTTGTGGCAATCTGGAGGGAAGGAGTGTGTTCAGCAGAGGATTTTCGATAAGCTATTAGTTCTTTTGTCAGCTCAACCTTCTAAAAATAATATGTGAATTATTTCACTTTATTTCGCAATGCGCCTTTGTTTCTGAAGTGCAAATGTCACATTGAGGCAGTACGCTGGAGACGCTATGGCACGTACGAGCATTTTCTGTAATTGCCCGTATCATTACCAGAGACAGCTTGAGCTTTTGCGATGTCACTTGTGATGTTTGGAGAGCGTAATACATGCTTGGCATGATACTTTCAGCTTGTTAAAGAAAACTTTATGTTATGTTTATGCACGGAAAAGCTATAAATTTTTGTCCTTTTTTTAGTACATCAAATCATAATATGATTTACGTTCTGTTAGAGCTCATTTATTGCTTTCCGTTCTGCATAGGAAACTACGAGATCTTTCTAGCATTTTCTACAGTACTCCCTTACGACACCTAAATAACGGAATAGGGCGTGATAGATTACCTTACAAATAAGGTGCGTGAGTGTAATATGGTCATCTTAAGCTTTGCCGCCCTATAAAAGCAAAACAAGGAGGAGGACAGAGACAGGAACATAAAGTCGTATACTATAACTAATATATTAAGAAAAGAATAGCAAAAAAGCTTTCGAAATAATTAGGAACGCTTCGAAAAAATCTACTGTGGCCGTGGAAAGAAAAGGGGAGATCTCCCGCCGGGCAAGGTGTTCTGCCCGGGGAGCGGCCAACACTCCGTGTGATAGTTCGGAGAAGTTCTATATATACTGTTTATGATTCGGAATGTTGATAGCGCGATTTAGGCTTCGGTGTGTTTTCGCTTGTGGCGCGACGACAGCGCCGCTACATCATCCCCTGCTCAGACTGGAGGTCGATAGTGCAGCCTCATTGCCAACGAATGTGCAAGTGCCAGGAGATTGCCTTGTAGTCTGCGGTGAGTCGAGAAGAAGGCAAGTAATCTGCGAGAGTGCCGTGAAGCAGAGGCGAGCAGTAAGGCTCAGAGCCGTGCCGAACACTGTATGGCGCAGAGAGTAGCTTGAAGGAACAGGAAGCATTATTATTCCAGTGCTGCGATGAACCTTGTGAAGCTAGATGGCTTGCAGGATATGAAGATTGCAGACGATATCTGCTCGGGAGCGAATGGGTGGGGTATTCTATGACGTTGATGAAGCTTGAAGTTTCCGAAGGTTGTTGGTTGCGTGTTCAGATCACGTCGGGGTCACCACTGTGGCCGTGGAAGGAAAAGGGGAGATCTCCCGCCGGGCAAGGTGTTCTGCCCGGGGAGCGGCCAACACTCCGTGTGATAGTTCGGAGAAGTTCTATATATACTGTTTATGATTCGGAATGTTGATAGCGCGATTTAGGCTTCGGTGTGTTTTCGCTTGTGGCGCGACGACAGCGCCGCTACATCTACCTTAAAAACTAACCTCATTACACCGTACTAAAATCGCCTAAAATATTTACTCTAATGTCAACTGTCAAAATGGCGTCTGTAAATCTTCGTCCTTTTGAACCTTTATAATTTGATTGACCGATGCAGAGCTATCGTATCCCAAAGTCATCTATGCAAACAAGGCTGTAGTTTTTGAATTATAAGAAAGTGACTATATTAATCGAATGACCATATTACCCACACGTACTATTATATGAAACTATGACAATCACAATTATGAAATCAATAAAAAGCGCACCGTGAGCTGGTGAGGTGAGCGGATCTTAAACCATACTATGATCTTATGAGCGTCGTAAAAGTAAATGATGGAACTTGTAAGTGATAGTACAGCTTTTCTACCCAGGAGTCCATCAGGGTAGTTACCACCCTCTCACCTATCTCTGCCCCCAAATAACAGCGCTTGCACTGCTGAGTTCGGGTTTGGAGGATATAAAGAGACAGTAATCTATGCAAATAAATACAATTGAAGTATGTGTGTCAAAATGCAAACACGTTTTTTACTAAATGCTTGTGAAAGTGTACACGGTACGGTGTTAGTTCACACAGAAGCGCAACGCGACGCGACGTGATGCGACGATGCTTGAAGGGGCCAGTGGTTATACGTCGCGCAGCTTGCGGCAGGCTCTTCATGTAACTGCTGGCAGCGCGACGGTTAATAATAATTGTAGAGATAATACTCATGACGCCTTCTGGCTGCGTCTCGCCGCGTGACGCGGCTTGGCGCTACGCTGCGAGGAATCTCGAGGCGCAAATATCAATAAAATGTATATCTTTTAGTGTAGAAAATAAAGTTATATTTTGCATCTCTATCTTGAAAAGTACGCGCAGCGTCGCGTCGCGTCTCGTCGCATTGTGAACAGACCCTAAGGCTTCAGGAAGTAGCAGTATAAAATGTCTACCATAGTTAAGCCTGTCAAGCGTGGCAAATGCTTCATAGTGTAGCGGCGCTGTCGTCGCGCCACTAACACACCGAAGCCTAAATCGCGCTATTAACATTCCGAATCATAGATAGTATATATAGAACTTCTCCGAACTATCACACGGAGCGTTGGCCGCTCCCCGGGCATAACACCTTGCCCGGCGGGAGATCTCCCCTTTTCCTTACACGCCACAGTGGTGACCATCCGACGTGATCTGAACACGCAACCAAACAACCTTCGGAAACTTCAAGCTTCATCATCATCATAGAATACCCCACCCATTCGCTCCCGAGCAGATTTCAGTCTTCTTCCTCAGCCTCTGCTTCACAAGTCATCGCACACTGAATAATAATGCTTCCTGTTCCTTCAAGCTACTCTCTGCGCTATACAGTTCGCCCCTACTTCCTCCCTCACGCTCAGATACTTCCTTCTTCTCGACTCACCGCCCTCTCCTGCACTTCACATTCCAACACTCCTTGACCTCCGGTCTGAGCAGGGGGGTGATGTAGCGGCGCTGTCGTCGCGCCACTAACACACCGAAGCCTAAATCGCGCTATTAACATTCCGAATCATAGATAGTATATATAGAACTTCTCCGAACTATCACTCGGAGTGTCGGCCGCTCCCCGGGCAGAACACCTTGCCCGGCGGGAGATCTCCCCTTTTCCTTCATCGGCCACAATAGTATAGAAGAATTCAAGCTGTAGAATGTACGTGGTGATTATGAGGAGTGAGAAAGAGGAGGACAAACTAAACTTGAAATACAATATAAGTATATTCACATGTATGTACTTATTTAATTCCTATCAAAAAGTATTTTTTAAAGCCAGAGTTGACTAGGCCACCAGACTAGACTTTATAATTCAACACAAATATAATTACGACATAAATATTTATTTTAGGTAATATTTTATCTATACTATAATAGTATTAAATACAGACATATTCATTCTACACAATACATTTTAACAGTTATATTGGAGACACTTCAATTTGCACCGATGTAATAAATCTCTGAGCCGTGTGGAGCACGACTGGTCTCTAGAGGCGACTTACAATATAATCTGTACTGGCATTCGGTGCGCAGCTTGCGACTTGGAATGCATTCTTCAAATACTGACTCTGAAAAGGCGCGTTATACGATGGCAGACTGATTTCAGATCTAACTATTTCTCCGCCGCATTTTTTCCATTAATAAATCTGTTATTAAATTTTATTGAAGATCTTTGCTTGTGGAATTCTGTACGATTTTTTCTTTTATACTTTTCCGACATCTGTCTTTCTATCCAATTACAGTGAATCCCACACTCAAGGCGAAAGTGAATAGGTTTTGTTAAGCTTAGCCAGTGCGTGCATTACCTTACCTTATTTTTGAGCACTTCACTACTTATTGTAGGTATCGGGTGGGATAGTACGCAAAGCACTAGTTTTCTTGTAACATGACGGCGGCATTTTGGCAGTTTTTGACAGATCTGGTGGATTCTTTGCAGAGGTACGAACGAAATAAGGTTCACCGGTTAAATTAAACTATTGTCTAAAATTTTGTATGATATCTCTACATAAGATTTATAAATTTTACAGTCAAAAAGTCAATGGATACAGAAAACGTTTTAGAGTTAATTGACGATAGATGTAAAGATCACGGTTCCATGTTTGAATATTTAGAGTAGTTGGCTACTGGTTGGAATCCCAGCCAACAGATGTTAGATATATTATATTATTGTTTATAGTTTTTACATAGCAAAACTGTATCTGTGTACTTCCGTTGTTATATTTTTCTAACCGCGTCCATTATAATGTGCTCAAGGTGAAGTTTAAATTAATTTTCAACAGCAGGTATAGTTTGTGCTAAAGTATAAGTGGCCAATTATTGAGTCCATTTGCGCTAAGTTATTCCGTGATGGATTATTAGCAAAACTAAACAGCGGGAACCTTAGTGTCTGTCAATTTTCCCTATCAAAAAAAAAATGTTGTATTTAGTGTTGTCCACGAAGTTGCTTCACTACTTCTACCGATAAAATAATTTAATAAATGTTAGTATATTTTTAAAACAAAGTAATATAAGTATAACCACATTTTTTTTGCTAAACAAAAATTTCTAAACTCATGTGTGTACGTCGTCACCGCTGAACCTGTTCTTAATCTTAGTATTTATAACATCAGCATATTCTTCATAAAAAAAAATAATTGTTTACTAAATTTAGTGAACTGTTGTGTGAAATTTATTCGAATTTACCTAGTATGACTTCATTAGAATTTGCAATTATGTTATATTTTTAGTTATGAGTGTAATACCGTATTTACACATTCTTGCCTGTTATTCGAATCGCCACTCTACAAATTATTTGACGAGATATTCGTGAGGCTTTAGCCTACACGAGTGACCGTGTACACATTCGCGTCTATTAATTTCTACTTCAGCTTGACGAAATGGCCGCTCGCTTCGTCACTCGCACGAATGAATAAATGAGGCTTAAAAATAAATAACGTTATCGATATGAAGAAACTATAAAAATGTTTTTAATAACATAGGTATTCACTTGTTTGCCATTTGTTAAAAAAGCAACACAGAAGATGAACTTGATTCCATACTAGTTTGGGCCCGGCGTGACCATGCGGCCTATTCGGTCGTGTTAGATAATATTCAAATGTCTCTTTTAATTCAACAATATAGCCTATTCAATCGTTTTTCTAAATATATTTCTTTTATTCAATATCAATCTCTACAGATTCGCCTCATGTTTGAACATTATGATTTTTTAGTAATGAAGGCTATTTTATTATGAAAATAGCGTTCATTATCTATTGCAATAAACAAAATACGGAAAAATATTGGCACATACATAACACGTAATAGCTTCAAATGGATTTTGATGAAAGTAACGCAAACGATGAAACAATTGCTTCGATGTTGATATAAACCTCAAGTTATTTTGATCGCTTAGGCGTCTTATGAACTTGAGTGGCTGTCGTCATCGACTGTTCGTTCTTTGAGTTGTCGTCAAAATCTCCCAAAGACATCGCATGGTTATGGATCAGTATATTGTGAAGAAAAAATCCATAAAAAAGAAGATCCTGAATGAAATGAAGACATGGTTTAATGACATGTTTCAATAACAACGTGGCATAAAATTCTCAAATAAAAGTAATAGGAAAAGACAAGATGAACAGAAATACAAAAATTACCTTGTTTTATAAAATGCCGCGCAGTAAACACCCTACTTCCCAGAGCGACTGGCTGGAACTTGGGGTTGGGCAGAATGAAATGGCGTCTTGTACCATATTGCTTGGATTTAAAATATAGCATGATTATCGGAAATTTGAATTTTACGGTCTTGCTCCATCACCGATCTTACCCCAACGCACTTTATTTTGACGGATCCAAGGAGGCTGAACAGCGTTCGAATGATTACGATACATCTACTCTTCAAGTTAGTTATACGTGGTAGAGCGATGCTGCAGTTATATCAGAAGTATAGTTGTAGCACGAATGGGTCGGCTCGACCGGGGTAGGACCACGCTCTCACGGAATACCAGCGTGATATAGTAGCTTAATGCTACTGTATTTCGTACGGTGAGTGTAGAGAACCGGTGACCCTTTTTACTGGAAACAAGGCATTCCATCTTAGTCCTCACGGGTGAAAACGCATCTGCATTTTAATTCGTAATTGAGGATTGATGTAGATAACTATGGGCCACAGAAACCACTTACCATCAGGTTGACTGTGTGCTCGTTTGTCACCCTATCCTATAAAAAAAAAGTTTTCCAAAAACTTTAAAACAAAGTGCAGCCAGGATCAGCAAGCCAATTGGCAATCGTAGAACTGGACGTCTTGTCATGTCTTTAATTTTTTGTTAATTTAATAGCAAATACAGTAGTAAAACAGCCATGGTAGCTCCTGGGCTTATTGCTCGCCGTAAATTTCACAATGTACGCGATCACTCCGAATTCAATTCCAAGTGACATCAATTAAATTATTTGTTACAATTTTGAAGATGGAAACTAGCTGTTGTGTCGTGCGGCGGACACTACCTTGCTTTGAAACTTCGATCAACAATACCAACTATTGTTGGTTTGTATTGTTGATCGCCGTGGTAGCTCAGATGGTTAACGCTCGCTATAAATTTCACAGTACGCGAGCAAACCGGGTGCGATCCCCACCGGCACCAATGAAATTGTTAATGGAAATTTTAAGTGCTGAATTACCACGTCCTCGGCGGTGAAGGAAAACATCGTGAGGAAACCTGCATGTCTGAGAAATGAGAAAAAAAGTTTCGAAGACATGTGAAGTTTGCCAAAACCCATTGGGGCAGCGTGGCGGACACTTCCTTGCCCTAATACCCTCTCAGAAATGTGAGGAGGCCTGTGCCCAGCAGTGGATCGTACATAGGCTGTAACTTTACTTTACTTTTATTGTTGATCGAAGCTTTGAAATCCTTTTATAAATGGGAAAAGCCTGTGCCCAGCCATGGGACATATTTACATAGCCTATAACTTAACTGACAAAAGCGGCAAAACAACTAAACATTCGCACTTATTTGTTTATACTTCTAAGCATTATAAGTATTTTTATTGCAATGCTCTATTAAATTGTGGTTAAAGTTCTCTGTATAGATACAGAGAGACGAGTCGGCGTGTTCAAAGGATCGCTCTTCACACTGTAGTAAAATGAATAATTTATTAGTTAGAAACTGACGTTTAATTACTGCTGATAATAAGTGTTGATTGGTTGCAGACCTACGGCTATAAAGTATAAACCCAATTATTTTGTTGTCTATTATATTTCCTTATGTAATTGATTATATTATACAGATATAGACAGAAGATTGTAAAAGAAACAGCCTACATACTTAAATAAAGTTGAAGTGTCTCTCTATAATATGAGTATCTAAATGATACGTGGTAGAGCCATGCTGCAGTTATATTAGTAGTACAGTTGTAGCACGAATGGGTCGGCTCGACCGGGGAAGGACCACGCTCTCACAGAATACCAACGTGAAACGTAGCTTAATACTGCTGTGTTTCGTATGGTGAGTGTGGAGAACTGGAGACCTGGAAACGAGGCATTCCATCTTAGACCTAACGGGTGACAACGCATCTTCTGCATTTTAATTTGTAATCGAGGATGGATGGAGGTGTCTATGGGCCGCAGCAGCCACTTACCTTCAGGTGAACTGTGTGCTCGTTTGTCACCCTATCCTATAAAAAAATCGAAATAACTGTCTCCTAAGGAGCTAAATAAGTTATTTGCATGCCATTAAAGCCATTAATAACAAATTTTAAATTCTTGTTTTTGTGTCTGTCTGCTTGTTCGAGCTAATCTACAGTGTTATTATTAAATGAAATTATTATCCATTTCTAAACAATTTTATTTAAACGAAATGCAATACTTTCTACTAGTAATGACCACAGAGCAGAGAAAGTTGTAAAAGCCGCAGACTATAATATAATAACTAGAGAAGAGCACAGATTATAGAAGGCGGAAATTTTTATAAGAACACTTCCCCTAAATTCGTAGACAGAGAAACCTATAGACAAATTGACGCCTTCTTTCGCATTCGCACACGAAAAAGATAGATTTATGCATACGTCATGTATGGAAATGAGATAGAGCGGTGTGATTGTTTGTCCCTTTCTCCGTGCCGGCTTTTTCGCTGTCGAAGTTGTTTAGCAAACTGTAGAGTTTGCTAAACAACTTCGACAGCGTAGCGATTTAAGGAGTTTACAAGTTGGTTTAAGTGAGAAAAAAGTGTTTTGTTAGCTTAAGATTGGTGAATCTTGTTCAGTTCAGTTCTTAGAACAATTAAAATTTTTATCTAAATGTGTTTAAAATTCATAAATACCTTAATAGGTATTTTGACTTTATAGTACCTTAATAGGTATTTTGACTACATGACACTATTTAATTCTAATTTTATACCTATCTAATAAGATGTATAAAATCGTACTTGTCAAATTTCTGTATCGCCATAACAACGAAATATCTAAGTGAACAGGTTTTACTTAAAATATTGATTTTAAGTCATTAATTATCTTCTATAAAGTCAATGTATCTTTTGCAAATAATAGTCGATCATCAAAAAAAAAAAAACACAGGTAAAGTTTTGCTCCAATAATAGTACCAACTTTCACGCATTGATCAGCTTTACTATTGGCTAGCCCAAACTTTTTTAACAGCATCAAATTTTGAGTTCCAGCTTCTGGGAACCTGTTTTAAACCATATAAAGATTAAGATTTATTGAGTTTACACACTTTTTTAGCATCATAGGTTAAGCCCTCGGCTTGTAGTTTTCTGGAAGGCCGGATAGCAAAAGTGTGTCTTAAAAGTGTGCCACTCATCATTCACGTTAAAGCCAATGTTCCCCAACTCATGGGCTGTTGTCATTATTTTACTGACGTACTCCTCCACATTTAGACATCCAGCTAGTGAAGCATTGCATAACAATCGCAGCAGACCAACTCAGCGTGTAAGCCAGGAGTTCCTTCGCAGTAAATAAAAAAGCGAAATATTATCTCTGATCTAGCTTTAGTGTCACGCCTTTCTATAGCATAAAAATGATAATCGAACACATAGTCCACCTGATGATAAGTGATTGCTGTGGCCCACAGGCATCTACATCTATCCTCGACTATGAATAATGCAGATGCGTTATCACCTATGAGGACTAGGATGAAATAATTCGTTTCCATTAAAAATAGTCGCCGGTTCTCTACACTCACCATACAAAACACAGCAACATTAATCTGCTAATTTACGCTGGTAAATATTCTGTTAGAGTCTCCTTCCCCGATCGAGCTGACGCATTTGTGCTACAACAATACTTACTACTAACATAGCTGCAGCATGGCTTTACCACGTAATATGCTTCGTGTCAGTAGCACTTGAATGTACATATCAGCTGCATGAAGCTGCAATTTTACGCTGGTATTCTGTGAAAGTGTAGAATATTACAAGGAATAGTGAAGTCCGCCCACACGTACTTGAGCAGCGTGAAGTACTATTCACTCAATGACCGTCTCGGATACGAAAAGTAGCTTGTGCCTAGCTGTCGAACACTGGTTGTTGTTATATTTTTATCAACTATTGACTGTCTCGTTGCTAACGGTCGTAAACATGACTGCTGAATATCCCGGGCTTGAATCCGGAGTGAGACCAAAATCAGATATTGGGTTTTAACGTATTAAAGGCATCCTCGATTATGAATCAAAATGCAGTACGTTGTAACCCGTGACGACTAGGACCGAATACCTCGTTTCCAGTAAAGGCCGGTCCGGTCCGGTCACCGGTTAACCGATGGAGCGTGGTCCTTCTCCGGTCGAGCCATAGAGAATATATCCATGGTTATATAGTATTTTGGTCAAGCCGGCCCATTCGTGCTACAACTATACTACTAATATAGCTGCAGCGTGGCGCTATACCACGTAATACGCTTTGTATCAGTAGCACTTGATTTTAAATATTCCACGCAATCCCATCTGCACATGCTGCAAGTACGTTTTAATAACGTTTTAAAGACATCGGGGTGAATCACTGTTTTACCTCGAAATGAGAATAAACGAAAAAACTTAATAAATGATTTTGGCTCGGCCCGGGATTCGTACCTGAGATCATATAACCAGCACTCGCGATTCACGTCAATCTAGACTAACGAAGCAGGCTACTTCGTACAAAATGCTTATAAGGAAGCTAACATTTGTACTTTAACTTCCTGTAGGGTTTATATTTGTATAGACCTTACATTGATCCCACTTTTGTATAAATTTTAATAGAAAAGGCATCTCGTTCTCTCGTATAAGGAATATTATTCTAGCTGAATCATCAACAACGCAGCTGCGGTCGGCCTGTGCGGTGCGCAATTATTGATAAATTATTCAATTTTGAGTCATATTGTTTTGTATTTGATAATGGTTTCATAACAAACAAGCTGTCTAAAGAAGGTCACAGTCGATTTGACTCGACTCCAACTCTTGTCGACTCTTTTTACAATGTAGAACTTTCAAATTATTGGTAACACGTCGTGGTTTAACGGGTGATAATTATTTGTTTATTCTAAATAGTATAAAATTTATTATATAAAAATGAAGTGAGGTATGAAATAAAAAATAAAAAATGTCCTTCTGGGTTTCTTGCTGGTTCTTCCCTAGACAGGGGATTTTTCCGAACCAGTGGTAAAGTTCAAATGATTAGTATTAGTATTCTTGTAATCTATATTGAATTCTTTCTTCATTCTTTCTTTGTTTTTACGGCTCCAAAAGTCAACTTTAAACAAACGCTGTCATCCGTTAGGACTAAGATCAAATGCTTCGCAGTCCGTGACTTACTGCCTCTCTGTGCCCATCAGATCAGAACAGTAGTGCACACAGCCACTTGACTGAAGAAATGTGTAAGAGCATGGAACCTGTCCAGACGTAGTCTTAAGCAAAAAAGTAATCCTAACATCTAATCGAAAAAACTTCTACACATGCATTATAATTTTTTACCCAATTGTAAAATAATTGCAAATTTTTAATGTTTTTTACTTTTTTATTTTCCACACCCATTTTGTCATCCATAGGTGTAGAATATTTTCTCCACATTTATAATATATAACCACACCTGAAGTGTAATCTAAACAAATAAATGAAATTGGAGTGTCTGTTTGCAATGCCAAAAACAGTTTTTTTTTTATAAAATGCGTGTGAAAGCATAGTCAGCACATAAAACAAAAAAAAAAAAAAAAAACTATTATTACGGATTTTATCGCGTTTAATTACTTAATTATTTTTTTATCCACGTTTCGGGACACGGGCCCCCCCTTGGGGGAAAAAAAAAAAAATAAAAATGTTTGTCTGTATGGCTATCTGTTTTTCTCAGCTAATCTCCGAAATGGCTCGACTGAATTTCACGGGACTTTCACTGGCAGATAGCTAACGTTATAAGGGGTAACTTAAACTATTTTATTTGAGAAAAATAATTAAAGTCGGAAGAAAAATTATGCCGTTTGAAAAACAATCGTAATAAATTTCACGCGGACAAAGTCGCGGAGAGAACAGTTAATATTTAATACAAAAAGTATAATTAAAATTACGTAACACGCATAGAAAACTACTAAACACAAATTGTCAGAACCGCTCTCAGTCTCTTAGTCTCTCCTTAGGCCCCTTATGTAAAAACGCTTTTTTGATTTGATTTTTACAAATCAAATTTAAAAAAAATTATATTTCCTCACACTTTATAGCCAGCGCAATATAAATTGAAGTCAAAAAACTTATCTGCGCTGGCAGAAATCTAATTTGGTTTTCTCGCGTATTATAAAATATCATCATAATCATTACAGCCCTTCGCAAGTCCACCCCTGAATATCGGCCTCCACCAAGGAATGCCACAAATCACGGTTCTGAGCCACCTGCATCCATCGACTTCTTGCATGTCAAAAACCAAACCGGCCCATTGCCATTTCAGCTTACTATTCCGTTGGGTTATGTCAGTCACTCTGATTCTACTGCGGATATACTAATTTCTAAGTTTATCACTCAAAGAAACCCCAAGCATAGCCCTCTCCATAGCTCGACCTTGAGTGTCCTCATATGGCCAGCAGTGAAAGACCACATCTCAGATATGTAATTTATCACTGGAAACACGCACTGGATGTACGATATAGTTTTCAGGTTTTGAGGCATACCTGACGAGAAGATGTGTCGGAATGTCCCAAACGCTGCTCAGCCGAATTGAGTCCACCGATGGGCCTCACGGTCGAAGTTGGACTTACCCATTCGGACTATTTATCCCAGGTAAACGTACTCGTCAACAACTTCGACACGGCATGGGTATTACATGGACATTAAACATGATCTTTATTATGTTCATGTTTATATTAAGACCTATCCGTTGGGAGGCACTATTGAGGTCATTGAGCATAGTGCTTAGGTCTTCTAGCGTTTCTGCCATAAAGACTATATCGTCGGCAAATCGAAGGTGAGTGATGTATTCGTCCTTGATGTTGATACCGTATCCTTTCCAGTCCAGTAACTTGAAAATGTCTTCCAATGGAGCGGTGAAGAGTTTCGAGGATAAAACTTCACCATGTCTTACACCTCTCTGCATTTGGATAGATTTCGTACTTTGATTCTGTACTCGGATAGCCATCGTAACTCTACTGTACAAATACTTCAACAAATCGAAATACCGACAGTCAACTTAGTACCGCTGAAGGGGCTGTAGCACCTTCCAAATTTCGACGGAATCAAAGGCTTTCTCATAGTCCACATACTCTTTGGTCGAATCGTTCGAAATCTGTCTGTAGTTCTTCAATAGAGCGTTGTCACCTATGTTGAAGAACAAGACCACTGCACTTCTGCACCACGCCTTCGGAGTAGTGCCACAATGGAGGACGGAATTAAAGAGCTTCTGAAGGACTTTAAGTACTGGTGTTTCACCCACTTTCAGAAACTCCGCTGTAATTCCATCCTCGCCTGGGGTCTTGCCGTTTTTATGGTGCAGGAGAGCCATTCTAATCTCGCTCAAACTGACGTCCGTAATATCATGGGAAACGTGTCGGATAGGACTTACTCTTGGATGGTTACTCATACTTGCGTGTGGCTCCAACGATGAAGTGTACAGATGCCCATAGAACCTTTTAATCTCAATCAAAATCTCTGGTGTCCCGGAAACGACGCTACCACACTCAGTCTTCTGCTTTGCCTATTGGCTCTTCCTGGCAGACAGATATTTGACAAAGACTTTGGAGCCCTGGTTCCGCTCGATCGCTTCTTCAATACGAGCAGTAAAGTTGCGTAAGTCCCACCGCATGCATTTTGAGATCTGTCTTTTCAGTAGCCTGTATGCTGTCAAATCTGCCGATGACAGCAGCTTCATCTTTAGTATAACAGCCATGAGATTAAGAGTGTGATCAAATTCTGTGTACTTCTGCAACGTCTCTTACAGAACTTGTCTCCGAACGCTGAATATTCTAGGCACTGAAAACGACTTTGTAACTCGAGCTGAAAGTTTAGAGTACGAGGGGGACGGAGCGTTGACTTCATTAAACGCGACTCCAACATAAAATTTAGGTTCAGTGTGCCTCTCACCATTAGGTGATCGCTGTCCTAGTTTTCATGCTCTCGATCACTGAGACATCACCGGACAGTTCTCGTCTGGTCGTCATAATGACGTTTATATTATGTTTTGTTGAACCGTCGGGGCTCAACCAGGTCTATAATCTGTATTCATCATAAAGCGTTCCTCTTTCTCCATATATTCATAACTTCTTGCGATATGATTTACTATAAGGACAACGACCATCAGGTCGCTCCAAGGCGACCAACAGTAGTTTTTACTACGAGACAAAGTCCTTTCACCACACTATCAGATGTTCATCGCTCCTAAATGTTCATCGCTCCTACGTACCAATACGTGCAATGCGACCAAATAGTAATAACAAGTGACTAAGAGTATGAAGGCTTGGCAATACCTTCGGGAACTTCTTCAATACTTAATTCTACTTCAACTGGATCAATTCAAAGGAAACTTTACTTACAACAAAAAATAAAATGTCCAAGAGCCATAACCTTTTTTATCATTCGTTACGCAATAAATGTATACCACACTTCATTTTATTTCTATTAGCACTCATCTTCATGTTTATTCATCCCCGTTACATCTCAACGACGACTAAACTAGACCTCTACCAACACCACACGCGTACCGCATCCACTCTTTGAGCTACGACTAGGGTATGGCTGTTAACATAGTTAAAACACAAAATCAAATTAAGTAAGCAGCTTTTCAATTTAACAGGGTCACTAATCACACAAATAGACTTAAGATAGTCAGTTATAAACTTGGCTTTCAGTGATCTCTCTTAACCAATAAAAGTTAACCACTTGTTACTACAAAATATTTTTGGCAGTAACAAAATGTTTTCTCATAATAAATATTAATCATTTAAAATGAACCCTTGTGGCACACACCTCTGTAGGTATGAGATGTGCCAAAAGGCTCCATTTTGGGGCCAATCTTCTTAATTATCATTAAAACCTATAACAAACCAACGCTGAACATAAACCTTCCCATAGATTGTATCATGTGGGGTATTTTGACATAGTTACCATGAATTGTGGATATTTTTACACCGCCAATACACTGTCAAATTATAAAATTGTTAATAATATGTACCGATTATTTGATCCCTTTTATGTACAATTCTTTATCAGATATTTAGTTGTGATTGAACAAAAAGAGAGCAAAATCAGCTCCTCAAGCGATGATTTAAGAAGCTTAAAAGAAGACCGGAACATAAAACAGCTGAACAATTTTACTTTGCGCTCCTATAAAATCTTGCATAAAAGCTTTTATTCAAAAATGAGCAATAATTTTTAAATAAGAGTCTCGTCTACACTTTTATTAAATTTATCAAGTGAAACTACGATATTGGCAAAATATTATGTACATTTTACAACGTTTTTATTAAGTCACTTTCTTGTTTGTCTGTGGTTCCAGGTGGAATTTAGTGATTGATTTTAAACTAACGGGTTGGAAACTTGAAATTTTGAATATATCTTAAATTAGGATAAGAATGCAAAAACATGATTTTTAAAAAGTAGAATTTTTTTAATTTAAATTTCACTTGTTTGTAAATCAAATCCACCAAATTATGTGCAACAAAATAGAGAATGGAACAAGTTAATTCGTAACTGGTACAATACTGTCATGTTGAGCAAAGTTTTTGTAGGTTTGGGAATAGTTCCCAATATATTTTATAATATATAATCATTTTACAATAAATTGTCGAGTAGATTAAATAGAAATTTTGCATGAATAATTAATTGTTAATTAATTTTATGCAGTTAAGGGAGTTAGTGCGATCACATAATGTTAATTTTATTTTATATTATGTCTAAAAAATTACCTATTACGACGGTACTAAATAAGTAGCCTTTACCAGAACCAGAGTAACCGATATAGCCCAACGGATTAGTAAACTGAAGTGGCAATGGGCCAGCCACATTGTTCGAAGAACCGATAACCGATGGAGAAAAAACGTTCTCAAGTGGCAGCCTCGTACCGGCAGGCGAAGTGTTGGGCATCCCAGGTAAGACATGCAGGAAGTCGATGGATGCAGGTGGGTCAGGACTGTGCTTTATTGCATTCCTTCTTTTACCCTTGTTCAGCTGTGGATTTGTGAAGGGTTTTAATAATGATGATGATGTGTGACGTCCTAAGCGTTTTAACGTGTAGCGACGGTCTAAGAATATCCACTACCCAATATCCAATTTAATGATTGATCCCGTGAGTGTCGTAAGAAGTGACAAAAGGAAACAAAACAGGAGATGGGCAGCAGCGTCTTCATAATAACGACTAAAAATAAAAGCTATGGTTGCCAACCCCCAGCTTCAACTGTAGCAAATACCCCCCTACCATTCTATGGGGGATGCCTATGTCCAGCAGTAGACTTTAATAGGCTGTGACGGTAATACACTGTTTATGAAATAAAATGACTATACTACGATGTTTTCCTTCTTCGCCGAGTACGTAGTAAATCAGCACATAAAAATTGCATTTAACTTTGATGCCAGTGGGTTCGAACCCAGGTTGCTTGCGTACTGTGAAATTCACAGCGAGCGGTTAGTCCCTAAGCTACGGTTCTGTTTTAAATTAATTCTAAATTAGTTTAATCGAATAATGTACGAGTCTTGGCTTAATACATTCATCTAGTCCACGAAATGCTTGTGACAAATAGGGCACTACGCTACGAGATCGTTTGTAATAATTAAGGACTGCGTGATTCTGTATGTCGTTATTTTTCTGACGTCTGTCCAATCGTATCGGAACATTAATTATAATAATTAATGGAAGGCAGCGTAAATTACTTTTCTTAATAAGATTTAGATATATTTAAGCCTTCTAGGTGCAGTATGCTCCAACCTTGTATTACCTGCAATCTGCCAGGAATTAGTGTGCACGCAAAACTCATCATTAAACTCAAAAATCTTATAAATGTATGCAGTCCACAAATAGAGTATATTCTTACCTATATTTTCTACCATGTACACAATGTACAAAAGCTATATTATGATTGTAGCATGAATGATTTGGCTGAACCGTAAAAGGACCACGTTTTCACATAACACTAGAGTAAGATAGCAGCTGAATGCAGCATTAAACTGCTGTATTATGCTTTATACAACCGCAGACCTGGTGATGGAGAACATCACCAGAATGGGAGTAACAGCTGTCGGCGCTGACCAACCTGTCTACTCAACTTGGTGAGCGAGTATAGCAATTGGCGTATTCGTAAGACCTGTCCAGCCATGGGCTTAAATAAACCCGTTGCTGTTGATGATGATAATTGAAGGGTACATGGGCAAAACAAGAAATGTCACAAAAACAAAAAGTTGTGTAATTAACATTTCTATATTTCAAAGTTAACAATTTTCTTAGGTATGGCTTAAAACTTATACACTGCTAGTAAAAAGTTAAGTTTACCTTTTAAAGTGTTAATTTAAGAAAGAAAAAATACTTTTATGGAAATAAAAAAATTGAAAATAATAAAAAACTACATACAAAAACTGGGAATGTCCAGTGTGTCCCATACAAGGAATGTCCAACTACCTAAATGCATTGCTGATTATGCATGAGGAATGCTTTCAAAGTAGGATTGGGCCCCCTCAGAATAAAATCTTTTTAAATCCATTAAGTCCTTATACTTTTCTGCACTAATGGGTAAGAAATTGATATAGGCAAAATCTGGCAATTCAAATTCATTTGATGTGTCATTTGGCCCGGGTTCCTTTTTTGCCACAATAGGTGATTTCTCCCATAAACCATTATAATTACTTCTGTGTAAAATAACTCTAGGGTGTTCTCGTACACACTTCAATTCTCTTAGGGACTGAATAGGAAATGAGCATTTTTTCATGTATAGATTTTTTTAAAAAATTGTAAAATTTTCTTATGTGTTCACCTATTCCTACCTCAATCACCACAAAGGGTTTGGGTCTTTGGGGACTTACTCTCAGCAAATCATACCACTGGTATGGAACTTCAATGTGAGCTTTTAGATTGATTAGGCCCATATTTTTATAGCATTCTAAATACGAATGTCCTCATATTGGATAAGTAATTTTGATAGAATCTAAAAGTTTCATTTTATGGACAACAAAATTAATAAACCTTATCACTGTGTAGTTCTTGTTCTGTCCACCTGCTGAATCACAAAATATTTCTAAATGCTTTACACGACTATCCAGGTGGTTTGTTAAATATTGAAACAGAAATGAAACCACTTCATCTGAACCCTTACGTCCACAGGTTTCTGGATAGGTGTAAAAATAGGAGCTTGCATCACCCAATGCATGAATATTAAAAGAGTACATTGATAATTGACGTTTGTAATAGACATTGCTTGTGGTGATGTTTGGCAACGACACATTCTTCTGGTGTTCCATGGCAATTGCTTGAAATTCCACATCTGTTTTGCTCTTGATTCTTGCATTTTTCTTACGATCATAAAATGTTTGAGCCTTTTTCTTGTGCAAATTGTTCAGAATAGTTAACCGATTCAGTTCTACAATATTTCCTTCAGCTCTCAATGCCTTCGCTTTTATTTTGAATTCATCACAAACACTACAGGTATCAGTCCTGGGATAGCCAAATGATATATTTAACTCTGTATTAAAGATGGTTCTGTAAGTTTCATAAGATACTTGATTTTGTGACTCGTATGCATCTAAGTACAACTTATACATTTTCTTTATGTTTAGGTCCTCAGGTAGATATTCCTTTTTTTGTATCATTCAAGCTGTAGTGACTTTGCCGTCCTTTAAAGATTTTATATGATTACATATCAAATCTTTAATGTTATTGTCTAATCTCTTATTTGAACCTGACTTGCCTCTTTTGTCACTTGGTGCCTAACATTTTCAATGGCTTTTGAAGATGTTCAAGTTTTCCTTTGGTAATGCCAAATATGGATAAAAATGCTTTGTAGCAAACAGGTTCTTCTTTTGTCTCATCATTTTCTAGCACCCTCACTTTGTAAGTGAAATTCGTTTGATGGAAATTAGCATCCATTTCTTCTGTTTTTCTACTTCGGCTCCTTTTCATTGAACACACATTCATCAAGCCACATAAATATATATTTTGTTCATCTGTGTAGTTCATGCTGTTGAAGTCTTTAAGTAGTTTTGTACGTTGCTCTGATGATATTCTATCAAAACATTTCAATCTTTTACACCTGCAATCATCTCCTGGCTCGTACGTAGAAACTCTCAATTTTTTCATCACTTCACGCATTCTTCCTGTTTTCTTTCGTTTCTTTGTGTTATGCACAAAAAAAATTGATTTCTTCATCACTATTACTCATTTTTACAGCGGTAAATCGAAATAACAATTAATATCTATTCAAATCACAAACAGCAACTCCGAACAAACACTCGAGATAACCTCAAAGTTGACTTAAATATTTTGACAGCTAGGAAATTCCTTCTTACGTTCCGTTACAACATGGACTTTCCCTGTTTTGTTCCTGCACACAATTTTGAAATTCTAGTAATACATCTGACAATGCTTGTTTTTACGCTTTTTGTATAATGCCAAATAAAAATACACTGAGAAATAAGAATGTTGCCATCATAAATTAACTTTTGGATTTTTTTGTGACATTTCTTGTTTTGCCCCTATAACCTTCAATTTTAATGATGAATATGATAATGGTAAATCGCGAAATAATGTGTAACCAGCACAACAGTTTATAATAACTGCCTGCTGATAGCGAGGATCCCAAGTTTAAATATCGTTTCGGGCTGAAATGAGTTATTGGGTTTTCTGTAAATAAATTCCCAATAGCAGTCCGGAATCAGGAAGTTAGCGATGTTTCACCCTTGTGCCTCGGAACGTACGTAAAACTGTTGGTCTTGTGCCTTGTGCCTGTGCCTTCGCTTGTTTTTGGATTGCCGTCCCATCAGAATCTGCGAGTGATAGAATATAGAATGCACTTGTGACACATACATGTGATTACATACTCACACTGTATATAGTTCTGTCTTACGGAGATGGCTAGACTACGTTCAGACTTAAGCCCGTGACCAAAAGCTAACAAAACCTCACCTAAAAAATGGTAACAATTATCACATGATACCAGCGTAAAATAGCAGCTTAAATTCTGTATTTCGTACGATAGCCTAAACTTCAAGGGTAACAACGCATCTGCATTTTGATTCGTGATTGGAGATAAATGTAGGTATCTTTGGCGGACAGCGTCCACTTATAATCCGGTAAATCCATTACCAAATTTCTCACGGGTGTTGATGGAGGCGAATATTTTTTATAGTATAGGGGTGACAAACGAGCATACAGTCCACCTAATGATGAGTGGATTCTGTGGCCCATAGGCATTTTCATTTATCCTGGATTAAGAATCAAAACGCAGACACGTTGTCACCACTGAGGACTAAGATGAAATGCCTCGTTTCCAGTAAAAAGGGTCTCCAGATCTCTACACTAACCATACGAAACACAGTAGTATTAAGCTGCTATTTTACGCTGGTATTCCGTGAGAGGGTGGTTCATCCCCGATCGAGCCGATCCATTCGTGCAACAACCATAATAAAGCTGCAGCGTGGCTCTACAACGTATAAAATATGTGAATATGGGAAATGTCTAAAATATCTCATGGTTTCCGATAGATCAAATATCTCATGGATTCCGATAGATTTAACAGTGGTAGAGCCACGCGGCAGCTTTGCTGTTGCACGTATGGGCCGGCTCAATCCGGGGTGGTATCACGACCTCACAGAATACCGGCGTGAAGTGGAAGCTCTGCTTCCTCGTCCTTCGTCTGATGAGTACAGTTGGCCGGAGGCCCAACCCCCCCCCCCCATCAACATGGTAGCGGAATTGAATGATGATAGACTACCCCAGGAGGGTACCAGCATCCCTGAAAAATCCCTCGCTGAGCATCCACGACCATGTTTCTCCACTTATGAGCGTGGGTGCTCAGGCTGCCCCACGTATTCCGGGGAGGGGGGGGCAACATTCCGCTCAAGACTACAACTGTTCGGGGAAAACGGAGCAACAAGACCAAGGCGACCCCTGCCACGCTGTCCGTGAATTTCTGCAATATCAGGGGACTTCACTCTAACCTAAACGCCGTCCACTACCATCTCGAGACGGCGAGGCCGGCTCTGCTCTTTTTGACCGAGACGCAGGTGTCCTCTCCGGCTGATGTCTCGTATCTCTCCTACCCGGGGTACAAACTGGAACACTCCTTTGTGCCTCGGGCTGGAGTTTGCGTTTACATCAGAGAGGACATCTGTTCTCGACGCCTCGGCAGACTTGAAGGTTGGGACCTATCCATCCTTTGGCTACGCGTAGACAGCGACGAACATCTGCGCGTCTACGGGTGCCTCTATAGGTCCCATAGCGGTAATACTGAAATAGACCGACTCTTCGACCACGTCCAAATGGCTACAGATTCGTTGCTACAGCAGATCCCCTGCGCAGAGATCGTGATCCTCGGCAACTTTAACGCCTATCATGCCGAATGGCTTAGTTCAAGTTTAACTGATCATGATTTTGCCTTGGCATATGGTTTGACAAAACTGGTTACTTCGCCTACGCGGATTCAATATGTGGAGGATCATGCAACTTCCCTGTTGGACGTTCTGCTGACCACTCACCCGGACGGATATCAGATTTCCGTCGACGCCCCTTTAGGCTCCTCGGACCATTGTCTTGTCCGGAGTGTGGTGCCACTCACGCTGAAATCGCAGTTGCATTCTGCAGGTTGCCGCCGTGTTTGGCACTATAGGTCAGCCGATTGGGATGGGATGCGGTCTTTCTTTGCATCCTACCCTTGGGGGCGGGTTTGCTTCTCGCCGGACGATCCCAACGTTGTTGCGGATTCTGTCGCCGATGTGGTACTTCAGGGTATGGAACTTTTTATTCCTTCCTCTGTGGTGCCCATTGGAGGCAAATTTCAGCCATGGTTTGGTCGCTCCTGTAAAATAGCATCATGCTATAAGCAGGAGTGCTACCAAGCCTAGGCTGACGCATCAGCGTCCCGGGATGTAAACACCAGAGCTCTAAAAAAGAAGTATAATTCCGCCTCTGGGTCCTTCAAAAGATCATGCCAAGGCAAAGTCAGAGCACATAGGCAGAATTGGCGAGAAAGTAGTGCGCCTTCCTTCTGGAACCCGTGCATTCTGGTCTCTTGCCAAGGCTGTCCAGGGGAATTTCTGTCAGCCATCTCTTCCATCTCTGCACAGGAAGGACGACTCACTGGCCCATACCGTAAAGGAGAAAGCCGATCTTCTAGGCTCTTTCTTTGCGTCCAACTCGACTCCCGATGACGGGGGGAGTACGCCGCGACCATCACGCGGTGTGAGTGCTCCATGCCGGAAGTGCAGTTCACACAGCGCTTCGTTTCGCAAAGCACTCATCTCCCTAGATATCCACAAGTCGAGTGGGCCTGACGGAATCCCCCCAATTGTGCTGAGGACGTGTGCTTCAAAGTTGGCACCGGTTTTGACGCGTCTTTTCCGGTACTCCTAACGGACGGAAGAATTCATCCACCCTTGGTACCTTGAGGATCACCAGCTAATTAGTGACCGACAATACGGTTTTTGCCGTCGTCGGTCAGCTGGTGATCTTCTGGTCTACCTAACTCACAGATGGGCGGAGGCAGTAGAGTCCTAGGGGGAGGCATTGGCCGTTAGTTTGGACATTGCGAAGGCCTTCGATCGGGTTTGGCACAAAGCACTTTTTTCGAAGCTCCCTTCCTATGGGCTTCCCGAGAAATTGTGCGATTGGATCACCAGCTTTCTTGCAGATCGGCACATCAAGATCGTTGTAGACGGTGCAAGCTCCGATTGCAAGCCTATTAATGCTGGTGTTCCACAAGGCTGCGTGTTATCACCGTACCGTAACATTAATTGCTATGCAGGTGATAGCACTGGTGATGCTCTTACACCGGCTGAGACAATATTTCTCGGGAAAACGTCTCCGAGTGCCGGGTCAAACTTGTGACTGAAGTCGAGTCTTAGCTGAACAGAGTCTCGGATTGGGGGCGGCTAAATCTAGTCCAGTTTAACCCCCAGAAGAGACAAGTTTGCGCGTTAACCGCTAAAAAGAACCCCTTTGTCGTATCTCCTCAGTTTCAAGGCACTCCACTTGTTGCCTCAGACAGTATCGGAATCCTCGGCGTCGACATATCGAGTGACGTGCAGTTTCGTGGTCACTTGGAAGAGAAGGCCAAATTGGCCTCTAAAAAGCTTGGCGTGCTCAGCAGAGCGGGACAGTATTTCATGCCGGCACACCGCCTGCAACTTTACAAGGCGCAGGTTCGGCCGCTCATGGAATACTGTTTCCATCTCTGGGCTGGGGCTCCCCAGTACCAGCTCCTTCCACGACCGCATCCAGCGCAGAGTGGCTCGAATCGTCTACGACCGAGTGCTTTCCGATCGGCTCGATTCACTGGCACTGCGAAGAGATGTTGCATCTCTTTGCATTTTCTTTCGCATATACCATGGAGAGTGCTCTGAGGAATTATTCGGATTAATCCCAGCCGCCAAATTTCGTAAACGCACTACGCGTCAAACGTCCCGATACCATCCATACCATCTGGATGCTTGATGGTCCACCACTGTACGTTTCAAAAGGAGTTTTCTTCCGCGTACAACCTCTCTGTGGAATAGTTTACCTTCGGCGATTTTTCCGGACCGATACGACCCGGGGACCTTCAAGAAAAGAGCTTACTCCTTTCTAAAGGACCGGCAACGCACCTGCAATTCCCCTGGTGTTGCGGTTGATCATGGGCGACGGTAGTCATTTAACATCAGGTGAGCCGCATGCTCGTTTGCTCCCTATTCTATATAAAAAAACGATCACGCTATAACTAACTTGTTACAACCATCGTCAGAGATTCTGATCGTCAATTAATATAAAGCAAACCTTCAGCATAACGGAAGGGGCACATGTTAAGTTACGGATTCTAACGGGCTGATGATGAAGAAGAAGAAGTTTCTTTGCCAAAAACATAGGAAGAATGCTACCCAGTTAACTCATAATAAAGAGATAATGTTAAATAACAGCCTACACATTTCCCACGATCGGGTCCTGCTCCTTTGCTTCTGAGAAGGTTTTAGTATAGTTAATCTTTAATGACGAACTTCAAGATCTTGTGAATATTTTACAATTTCATAGTCATGTCTAATTTACCAATTTAGCTCACTGTATATCAGCATTTAAAAATCATATCATTTGTGTTTGCGAGTCTATGAAATTTAGGGCGATTCGTATCCCCTAAAATACCACCTTCTTATTATTAAGTAGGCATAAAATGTCGTAAGATTAATTTCTGCACTAATAAGGCAGTGACCAAATTAAATCGAAGGGTATACAAGCGCGAACAGCAAAGCCGCTAGCATACAAATATAGTGCGCAGGAGTTGAACACTCGCTTGTATTTTATTATCTATAAACATACGCACACATGCGCTGTTTTACGAGGGTGAGTGCGTGCAATACCAACCGTCATCGCGCACTCATCAATTTAATCTCGGAACGAGCGCGGCTTTATTATTTTGGTATTTGAAATACATTGTAGTAAGTTATTGAGTACTTGACAATTTGTATGATAAATAACGGTTATAAAGTTAATTTCTTACTAAAATTTACCACGTAGTGACGGTGTAAGAATATCCTCTACCCTATATCATCCCGTGAATGTCGTAAGAGGCGATAGAGGGAAATAAATCAGAAAATAGGCAGCAGCGTCTTCCTAATAATGACTTAAAATAAAATAAAAACTGCGGTTGCCAACCCGCTTGCCAAGCGTGACAATTATGACAAATACCCCCCTTATGGAGGAGGCCTACGTTCAGCGGTGGAGTTTAATAGGTAACTGTAACGGTACCGTACAAAATGGCATTAAAGTAAAATATATAAAACTTTTCAAAGTTCTTCTCATTTTTGTTGATATGTTTATTTTCAATACTTTGTATCGTAATCGACTTGTAAATTGGTAAATTTGTTCTGTTTAAGCTAATTAGACAAACTTCTCATATTAACTTTAACTATTTACAAATAAAGTATACAGTTACAAAACATAAAATAAACATGTCACTTAAGATTTCACTGTCAAGGTCACGAAATGAGAATGTCATAGAAATCTAGTATCAATTACCATCATTCACGCTATATTTCACATGTGTTGATGTAAACAAGGCGGCTATCTGTGTGAATTCGCAAACGCACACATAGACTCGTCTACACGTGTGCACACAATGCGCGCAGTGTTGTTCACATGGAAAACGTATCATTGAGCGAGGTCATGGCACTCGGCGCGTGCGACGTTTCTGCATATGTGTACACATACTAAGTGTATTTGAGTTCACTACTCGTAAATATAAGTAGGTATTTTATCAACGATAAAATTGGTAAACAATTTCTGTAGGTACCTATCGAAAGCAATTCTGTAAATCACAATCGCTGCAGTATTTATTACGAATGTAGTCACTTTTGTAATGTCAATAATAATAAAATTAAAACATGTTACTGACGCACCGTTTGTTACCAAGCCCCACCCACTGAACTGCTATTGTTATTTAAATTGTATTTATATTCATCTTTGTGAATTTTACTTTTTGAGAAGTACCAATAGTAAAATTATTAATTTTGCTACTGTATCCAATCAAAGATTTAAAAATCTTTGATTTAAATTATTTTAGTCCTTGGGAGAGTGATTATGGAGAGTACATTTAGTAAGAACGTGTAAACGGTACCTTTTAGTGTTTAGTGAGGTTAATTTTAATACAATTGGGCCTTCTTACTAAAATTAAATAAATTATCTTTTTTATTTTCGTTTCGATTGTCACTAAAGCATTTATATTCGAGTGATATTTATGTAATACTCATATAGCACCAAAATCATGTAAGTTAGCCATTAAAAATAAATAATGAAGCGAATCCAGAAAAAATCCTTTCGAAAAAAGGAACTTTCGAAGAAAGGATTTTTTCCTTCATCTATAGGATAGAGTCGACAGGCATACAGTATACAGATATTTAATATTTATGATATGGTGTCACCATCATCGTGACCCACTAGAAATTTTGCTGTCTTATTCTACCAATTAATATTACCAACATTGAAACTCATTACTCAATGCTTATTAGCTTATTGTATACCAGTATTACATTCTGATCTTAAAAAATACATACTTTGGGCGAGAGACTTAACAAAACTCACGAACAGTAAGTAAAAAAGATCTTACTAATATATTGTCTTTAACTATTAATATGACTGTAGATTTATTATGTTTTATTGGATGTTCGGAATGTTTGATTACTACGGCGGGGTCCTGGATTGAAATCTCCGCTAGGGTAGAAGTACACACGAGTAAAATTTTGAGTTTTATAGTCTGGTTGTTTTGTAAATGTCCTTTTAGCTTTCAACATCATAATCATCATCAAGTGTTCAGTGGTTCAGCAGATATATTATAGTTGTAGCTCGAATAAGTCGGCACGACCGGGTAAGGTTTACATTCTCACAGAATACCAACGTAAAATAGCAGCTTAATGCTACCCTAAGAACCCATGTAAAACGAGACATTCCGTCTTCGTCCTAAGGGGTAACAAATCATCTGCATTTTGATTCTCAATCGAATATAAATAAAGATATCTTCGACCTGGATCTACTTACAACTATTTTGACTCTGCGAGTTGCTGAGACACATTACATAGACTACAATTATCAATTATTACGGTTTTACATGGATTTTTAAGGAGAATCTGTTGGAATATATTAAATTTTACTTCACAGTAGCACCTGGCTTACATAGGCAAGCTGTTATTAATAAGTTCATGTAGTCATGTGTAACATCCATGTCAAAACTATACTATTATATGTTGAGAATACCATGTGTACAGTGTATATCTATATAAGTTTTTAGAGCACTGGAATTAAAATGGGAAAACGACTTATGGTGAATGTGTGACTTATGTCACGATATTTATTGTAAACTAAATAATGTTGTCTGCGTAAATTACTTATGTAATGATGTAACAATTGTTTATATTTTTTATAACTTTTATCATTCTGATTCTAATACTTGCAACTAGCGATCTGCCCCGACTTCGCACAGGTGATATTTGTATTCTACAACAGAGCCACTTACCTGGTCCAACGATGCTTATTACCTTACCGGAAGTGCAAACAATATGTTGACAAAGTTTTACCGCAATCTGATGAATGGCATGACAGTGCATAAAATACAAACAAACAAATATTAATATTTATATATTATATGAATGAATTGAAGCTTTTCAATACTTTTATCATTAAATTTCTTCATAGATAAGCTAAAATATAAAATCTTTTTTACATCTTTTTGATACAGCATTAATTAATTTAGTCCGTCTCAAAAAATAATTAACAAGAAACTCTGCCGTGGTTTTTCTTATTTTTGCAATGGTTTGTATTTAATTAATAAAATCGTTTATTGTGTGGCATTTATTTAAAACTTCTGTATTAATTTTGATGCAGCTTTCAGCATAAATTGAAGTAATTTCGTGGAAGGTTTTCTCACATAATTCACGGATATTTAATGCAAGGTTAGTAGAGAAATTTGGCGGGTTGTGATCAAATCGTGAAAAAATCCACATTGGTGAATCACACATCCAGAAACAGAGCCATCATCATCATCATCGTTAGTTATTTACAAGTCCCTGTTGTACATAGGCCAAGCCACGGTTCTGAGCCACCATCCATCAAGACTTCCTGCTTGTCTTATCAGTTTGTCACCCATCTAGTAGATTACCCGACACTTCATCTACTGCTTCGAGGCTGCCAATCGAGAACCTTTCTTACCCGTCGCTTGTTGGTTCATCGAATCATGTGGCCCGCGCTTTGCTACTTAAGTTTTCTGATCTGTTGAACTATTCGGTTCCGCTAATTCTACTGCGCATATTTTTACTTTTTAAGTATACCACGCAGATAAACTTCGAGAATAGTCCTCACCTAAATTGCTAAGGGATCTTTAGCTTCATCATACGAGTAAGACTAGCGATGAGGGACCACGTCTCACATTTATATGTCATTACTGGAAATACGCTCTGGTTATACACATTGGTTTTCAAATTTAGAGAAATAAGTGACGAAACAATTTGACGGATCAAAACTCTCGGTTGTAGTTGGACTTACCTAGTTGGAAAATTTGTCTTAAGTAAACATGCTTGTCAAAAACTTTGAGCGTAGTATTTCTAACAACTACTGGCATAAGTATGGACTACACATAATCACATGGATCTAATAGTAATATCTTGGTTATGTAAGCGTATGTTACTTACTTTCCTATCGAAGTCTAGACTTATTGAAACTATGTAAAGTTCCAAGTTTCAAGGAACGTGGTCAACAGTGGATCGTTCAGAAGCTGTTAATATTGTAATTAAATTGCAAATTGCTCTTCTTGGCATCCGTAATACGAGAACTATGTGTCTGATAAACAACATAAGCGTAGTAATCCTTTAAATAGGACGTTAACGATGAGTTGTACGCGGAAGGCCTTGCCGAGTTAAAATTCGCACATGAGCAAACAATTGGTGAGGTCACCGTCTCGACGCATTACGCTTAATCCCGCAATACGCACAGACACGCAATGTCACAGGCTTCATTAGTGTTGATTTAGCCGTGATGCGTATGCAAATGTTTGAGTGAACGCAACGAAAATACGGTTCGTTGTTTGCAATATTTTTGTCCTTCAGGTTCAAGCCTCACGAGTGTTGACCTATTGGGCAATGGATTGCTGAAAAATATGCATGTTATTGAATAAAAATAACTATGCTATTTAATTTTATTACTTTTAATTTAACTCATTTTATTTAGTTTTTATTTCTGGGTACATTTTTTATCTTTTAAAAATTAATTTAGTTGAAGCTACGCAAAACGAGCTTGAGTTTGGATTTAATTTTATTAATTCTAAAATACAATGCAGATGGTAGCAACCAGCCATGCCATCCCCCAGCCAGGCTAACTATGACATCGTAACGCACCCAAAGATGAAAAGGTAAAATAAAATCCATATATACTTTAATATATGAATTTTATTTTACCTTTTATTAAATGTAGAGTATATGAAATGTATATAAATATAGGAAATTAGTATATTATATCGTGCTCTCTGATTCCATTTTCAATAATTTGTTTAACGCAAATGAGACCAAATTTTTGAAAAATTCAAAAATTGTTTCGAATTGGCTGTCTAGATGGTTAAAAACATTGAAAAGATTCAGATGTCAATCAATTATGTTCTCTTTCAGTGATTACAATATTACAAACATATTACAATCGCCGTGTATCCGTGTGTGTAACCAACAAATGTTAAAGGAGATGGCCAAAAATTGTATGAACCTGTGCCCCAGACTGTACAGAGATAAAATTTATGTCATTTGAAATGACAGATCTTTTATATAAAGAATTAGTACCCGGAAGACCGAGCTTAGCTCGGTTTTTTGAAATTACATTTAGATACAAATTACATACTGATGAATAATATTTTTTGATCTTATTGACATAATAGAAAAAACTGAACTGGTTATTTGAATAAAAAATCATGAGTGCGATTAGTTTAATTAAAATTTTTGTATTTTTAAAAATACTAAAAAAAGGGCTCGAAATAATAGATTTTCTCACAAAAGAAAGGAACTTGAAAAAAAAAAAGGAAAAAAAGTCGGACCGAAGACGGGACGCGAACCAAGGTATTACGATTTTGTGACCGCCCGCTATCCACTTGAGCTATTACGATCATTAACACATTGTCGAAATTTACCTTCTTATATTGTAGCAGTTTTTCATTGCCTGAAAACACGGACAAAAAAAACATTTTCTAAAAATAAATCCCAGCTAGATCGATTTATTGCCCCCGAAACTCCCTGGACACTAAATTTTATGAAAATGATTGGAGCCGTTTCCGAGATTCCGATTATATATATATATATATATATGTACACACACAAGAATTACCCATTTAAAGGTATAGGATAAATGTGCATTTAGCTATGCAGTAGTAGATGAAAGTTATAAAGATTTAAAAAAGTAGATTTTGGCAGTCGGTTTTTATCATTATTACACAATATCGATATTAATAAAGTTTCAATTCATAAGTGTTATGTAGGTTGATGTATTGCATGATGATTAGAATGTATGCTAACTGGTTTAGCTAAAAAAACAAGGCCAGCAGTTTTTTTCAGGTTTTGAAATTATTATTTGTAAGTACTTTTTGCGATATAATTATATTAATACTATTATTGACCGAAGTATATTAAACAGAAAATAATTAAACTTATGTATTACACCATTTATAATTAGTGGAGCACTCGCGTTGGACTTCGGCACTTATTATATAAAAATAAAATACGATAAAACAAATATGAAGGAAAAGCGTACATATTTATCATATACCGAGTGACACTGACATTTTGATGCTTGACGTACGGATTCAGTGTTGCAAGTACTAAAGTAAAATAACCCTATCCTATAATGTAACGGTACATGTTTAAGCTGTTGCTGTATTAAACAAATAAATCAAATCCTATCCTTTAGTGTTATTTGGTTATTTTGATGTATTAATTCATTGATTGAAGGCTCGTTTTTAAATATAACATATTGTTGCATGAATAAGTCAACTAGCGCCATCTAGTGTCAGGAACGAGAGCGAGGGGAGCATTGAGAAAATGACATCACAAATCGCTCAACTGACAGCGCCTAGTCGAAACTCGAACGCTCGGTACCTTCCGCGTGTTTACTTGAACATTCTGGATATTTCTTTGCTAATTTAAATATATAGGCGCTGCAAGATGCGATGGAAGAAGTGTTGATGTGGGGCGAAACAAGCGAAGCTTCGGAGTGGAATTAAGTGAATTAGTGTGTTTAAATTATTAGTGTTTTAACTTTAATTGTGTAAAGTAAATTAAAGTGTTAATTTAGGTAATTTTATCGGCAATTTTTATAGTCATAAATAAAGTATTTTTATGAGTTGAGCTATTGTTTTTTCCCTACTCTGTTCTTTTTAAGTATTATATTGCAACATTATAGATGCTATAGAGCGTAGAGAGAGAAACCAATAGACAAATGATTAGCGTGGCCTCGAGTGAGAATGGACGATTACGAAGTTTTAGGTTATTCAATTATCTTTATGACTTTTAAACATATTTAGATAATATTTTTAATTGTTCTAATAACTGAACTGAACAAGATTTACCAATCTTAAGCTTACAAACCACTTTTTTCTCACTTAAACCAACTTGTAAACTCCTTACATCACTACGAACTGTCAAAGTTGTTTAGCAAAGTGTAGTTTGCTAAACAAAAAAACCGGCACGGAGAAAGGGACAAACAATCACACCGCTCTGTCTCATTTCTATGGAAGACGTATGCATAAATCTATCTTTTTCGTGTGCGAATGCGAAAGAAGGCGTCAATTTGTCTATAGGTTTCTCTGTCTACGCTATAGAGTGCCGTCAAAGAGAAGAAATCACTTTAAATACTTTTGAACTTGATTATTTTTAACAGCTGCTATGAAATGTTAATAGATATTCAAAATTATTTTTTATTTTATTTAAATTAATAGCAATAGTCTTATTTTTGTACAGCTTGGGGCACATTTTGGCCATCTCATTTTGAAGTTAATGAATATTATTCTCCTTCTCTTAGTCGAAGTAAAACGAATAAAAATAAAAAATAACCTACTTAACGTTATGGTTAGGTAATGGTAAAATAAAAATATGATTTGTACTTAAGTAAGTTTTTTTATTCATGTAAGATTAAAAAAAAAATATGTCGCTTTTAAAAACTTATTCTTTAAGGAGAATATGTTGTGGGTAGTCTAAAAAAATTGTATATTAAGAACCGCCTTTATTATTAAAGAGTTGTCATCTGAACTCCGTTGTTTCATTGTTCCTACATGGTCATAAGGGGATGTTTGCCATAGTTGCCAAAAAAGTACCGCTGGGTTTTTTGCTGGTTCTTCCCAGGACAGAGGTTTTTTTTTTGTTGCTAACCGTATTATTTATAATCTATATTTGATAAAATAAAGTTTCTGTTTTTGTTTTAGTTAGTAATGTGTTCTAAATGTTAAGAAGACGCTGCTATCCATCTGGTTGCGTATTTTCTGTAGCATCTAACGAGACCTATGGTATAGTATGAGGTAGTGACTTCCATCGAAAGTACACGATTTAATTAAAGTATCTACTTCTAATTAGTGATGCAACAGAACTCTGTTTCCGTTTCCGCAACTGCGGAAGTTCTGAATGGTTTTTAAGATCCGTTTCTGCTTCTGTTTCCGCAAGTTTTATAACGGAAGTTTGAACGGAACTCAGTGACGCAGCCACATAAGTAGATAAAATCTCGTTTATCTACTCATGTGACGCAGCGGACGAGGTACGTTCGCATCGTTTGATTGTTGAGCCCGTGTAAGAGCGGGGAATTTCGGTCAACCACAAGCGAGTTGGGCACGTGCTTTCAGCACTTGTCCCAACGGGTTTATTTAGGTACTTTTTTTAACTTTAGTATACGGCGTGACGTGAGTGTAACTGCGCAAGATTTTATATTATTGTTTTTTTAGTTACTTAGTAACTTGAGTCGTGTGTGTAACTTAAGTACAATCATGATGCCAAAAACTACTCCTGTTTGGAAATGTTATGTTGAGATTGATGTTTTAGCAGCCAGATGTAAATTAAGTGACAAAATATACTTGCGAAAAGGCCGCACAACTACCTCTCTAAAGAGCCATTTTAAAGCGATACACGCCGAAGAGTTTGCAGAGTTTGAAAAGTTATCAACACAAACTAAAAAAGAAATGGCAAGTTAAGGAATTGCATACCTATTTATTTATAAAATGTATTCCTATGTTATGGTTAAAATTCGTTTTTAGTTAAAACGTGTTTTCTCCATTTAAAACTAGTTTTCACTAAATGCCTTTGTTACAACTTAGATTTGTAAAATTAATTAAGCAGCAGTTATGTTTACGTGAAGTTTATATTAATTATTTTTAAGTGAAGTTTATATTTATTATTTTTCACGTGAAGCTTATATTATTTATTTTTTAGTTGACGTTTACATTAATTATTTTTAAAGTCACTTTAATTTTGATTCAAGGTTCGTTTACATCGTACTTTCGTTCTAGGGCTATACTAGATTACCTACTCGCTAAACCTAAATGTGGATCTTTAGAGAGTCTGACCATATTTCAGTGCCAATGTAGGTTTGGTGTATACGCATACGCCAGTGAGCAATTATTTAGCGGAGCTGGACTTATATATGAAGAACAGATTGTTAGGTGTAAAAACATACCGCTACTTAATTTTAAATGTTAATTAAAAGTTTATATGTATTTTTTTAATATTTCCATTACCGCATCCATTGTCTGTTTCCTTTTCTGCAAAAAAATATTTTTAACATCTGTTTCCGTTTCTGTTTCCGATACTTCTAATATATTACAATCTTCTTTCTTAATACACAATAGAGAGATACTGAATTTAAATATATTTTTTAAAATCTTGGATATAATTATGCGTTTTGAGTTTTCGAGTTTATCATAAAATAAATCGTATTTTTACTCAATGATTGAATTATTAGTAATTTTCTCTGATGAATGAAGTAGTTTTTTTTATTAAGAGTCAGATTTAGCAACGGAAATCCCCCATCGTTTACTTCTGATAGGAGTTTGAATCACTTTCTTGTTAATAAATTATTTCTACTCTTATAAAATTTATTGCGAAAAATTATATATTAAAGGAGCGTCTTTGAATCTACTCGAGGGGAATATTACGGGAGGCAAGTTTAATGAAATAATTAATTTTAATAGACTTGCTGAACTATATTGGATTCAAATTTGCGACCGTATTTTTAACACGCTTTTATTAGCTTCACGTATATCTATCTATGTCATAATATTGTTGCGCGCCATAATTAATGCCGCTAGCGCCATCTAGTAACGAGTAGTAGAAATAGGAGAGCTTTATAGAAAATTTCATACTAGAACATTCTACACCTAGTCGGTCGGGACCGGTATGTGCTGGAACATTCTGGATGTTTTAGTGGAAAAGGCCCTATATATGGCCAGTAAGGACCGCGACCGGGGCAGTATTGAATTGGAAATGCAAGCGAATGGTTCGTAGTGATATAACTGGAAATTAAAGTGATCATTTTATTGTCACGAACCCCAAGCTCGTAACAATATCTATCTATGTGACGAAACCTTTAAATGCGATTTTCACCTACTTATAGATGACCGATTGACCTGAAAATTTACCTCGTAAAGATCTATGTCAATACAACAATTTAATAACTTTATCCTATTATTCTGATCTGGATAACCAGGATAAAATAAAATACATAACATAATTATTACAGTTCATGATCAATGCATATTGTTGAAATTTTTTAAACGCTTGTAATATTACCCCTATTAATATCCCTATGACTTGACCCAATGACACAAAGTAATTACTCTGGATGCGTTCAACGGTCAGCAGGATAACGCGAGGTCATAGCATATCTCGAATATTAAACAAACTGATGCCGGGACTAAGGATTGCTACAATAATTCTTGGTCAAAACGCGAAGTCATTTCTTTTTGTAAATGATTGACATATGACATTTATAACAACTAAATTGAATTGAAATGAAGATTTTATTTTGCCGTGTAGTGGCGGTGTAAGAATTTCCACTTACCCAAATTATAACGTGGGTACTGTAAGAGGCGACAGAGGGAACATATAACATGGTAAATATATCAATGTATAAAAAAGTTGTAATTATTTGTACCAGAAGAAGAAGTTTGCATAATAATATAGTATAATGGTTATATCCTTGATGTTTTTGGACTATATTCTTTAATAGAAAGAGACTGATATGAAACTCTTGTGTTATCTGCGATCAGATACATAATATACAACAATTGGAAAATACAAAAATAAATTACTGTCAACCAGGGGGAAATCATAAACAAATATTGAAGCACTTTGAACTATATACCAAAGATTTGAAAGAAAATTACGTAACAGTAATACTAATAGGAAACTACAACGACATTAAAATGGATATATGTGAACGAAATTCGAAGAATTGTGAGCAAAGAAAATAGAAAATTCAACATTTTGTTAGGAAGTGTAAATGATGATAAAATCTTTACTATTAATTAAGAACTCTTTAACCTAGCCACGGTATCTGAGATTGGTAGATATCTTGAAATAAATGTAAAAGTTCAAACAAAAGTAAAAAATATTGTGATTGAGGAAACTGTTAAAAGCATCAAAGATAGTCACTTTAATGATTCGTCTTGTTTGCACTTTATAAAATTAAATTCTAATTTTAAATTGTTCGCAATTTTTTAGACACAATCAAGACTCCATTAACTGGTTAACGATTGTGCAGGCTAATATTCAGAGTATTAATAATAAATATTTAGATCTGGAATTATTATCAGAAAATACAACTTGTGGTGTGCTTTGTCTAACAGAGATTTGGACCAATGAATAAAGTTAGGTGTAAAGACTTATTACTTGTGTCATATTACAATAGGATTAGTTATTTGAACATGGAGTTCCAGCTACTTTCGTTAGACATACACTTGAATATAAAGTAGTTAGAGTAATACAAGAATTTTATTGAAAAATATACCTTTAATTCACTCATGTATTTACTGGTGAACACATAGCCTGAATTAATTTGATATTGATTTCATTATATTGGAATGAAACTGCTTTTTCACTCAGTGGACGTACTTAAAATTGTAGATTTTGAGGAAATTTTGCGATCTTTTTCTATCGCGCCAAAATGTGTCAATCGTGTTTTGGCAACCATAGTTCGCTAAAAAAAAACATGAACATCATAATGAATTTTAAAAAATGTGAAATCGTAGTTTTTAGTGACAAAAAGTTGATTTTCTGCGCTCCTATAAAGCGTGAAAAATCTGCTTTGGCGGCCATTTCACCTTAATGAATAATTACTGCTTCTGTATTTGATCAACTGATGAATCAGGAGATGAAGAGCAGCGTACTACTAACAACTAAATACATACTGCTAGTACTACTAACAACTAAATACGTACTACTAGTACTACCAACAGCTAAATATGTACTGCTAGTACTAATAAGAGCTTAAAATAAAGAACTGCGTTTGTCAAACTACTTTCTAAGCGTGGCATCTGTGACAAATATCTTGCCTATGAGGAGTAAGAGCGGTCTGTGTTCAGTAGTGGACTTTAATATGCTGTAACGTTAATAAAATTATAACGGTTTTATTATCGATAATGTTTCTGATAATTTATCCTAATGTTTCGTATAGCGTGGTCACATATCGTTGTTTTCCATTGTTTAAGACTTCTACGTCTAGTTTTTCCGGTTCAGTAAAACGTCGAGGTTATTTGCTATTAACACGTTTTACCTGGCATTTATTTAACTGTGGAAGCGTAAAGGGACTAATTGTCTTGATTTTGTTTTTACGCGGAGAAAATTAAAAAAAAACCTGTTATGAATAATGTGCCTAATCAGTTTATCTATTCAATGCTACTTAACGAAGGATGAGGAAGCTGGAGTAGTAATGAGCAAGACATATTTCTCGAAGAATCGACAACCGGTCGCGAAAAAAGGTTCTAAAATGGCAGCCTCAAACCAGCTAGTGCAGTAGGTATAAGGTGACTTCCACAAGTTGGAGAGATGACATGGTAAGAAATGTTTTCATTTTCGTATTCATATTTATTTAATTATTGCAAAATTGTGTATTTTAATAAGGTCTTATAGTTGATATATAGCTGTTACAGAAACCTTGCGTATAAACAGTGCGTGTTGCCAGTGATGACCTACGGAACCGAGACGTGGTCCTTCACTGCTGGCCGTATGAGGACGCTCAAAGTCGCTTAACGAGCAATGGAGAGGACTATGCTCGGAGTTTCTCTGCGTGATAGACTTAGAAATGAGGATATCCGCAGTAGGACCTGACACAGTTGCGTCATCTCGGTAAGTGCCGCCATTTTGTTGCAATAGAGAGGTTGCACGTCATTTTGACGTATAATTGGGCTTTGTGTAACTTTTGAAATTGTTTCTGATTTTTTTATTTTTGTGATTTATTTGAGTTAATCGTATTGTTTCGTTACATTTTTTATATAATATTAATATTTTCAGGTTGAATATAAAATGGAGTCCCGTCAACGGCTAAACCAAGACGAAAAATATGACGAATAGAAGATATATATAGAGATATGATGAATAGAAAACGATGACGATTATTCTCCGCTGGATTCGGACTCCGAGGAAGAAGATCGTGTAGTTGAAGATGTCTGAAGTGATAATGAGGACGCGATGGTCGACTTTGTTGAAGATACAAGCGGGCAAGAGGACCCCGATAACAATATTGCTTCTCGGTAATCGCCTAATCTTGAAGTAACTTCATTGACTTCACACAGAATAATTAGTTTGCCTCAGCGGTCAATACGTGGCAAAAACAACCAAGTATGGTCAACTACAAAGAGACGTACGACAGGAAGGACTTCTGCTATCAATATTATACGCACAAATAGGGGACCAATGCGAATGTGTCGCAATATTGCTGACCCATTGCTCTGTTTTCAACTTTTTATAATAGACGAGATAATTCTTGAAATAGTCAAGTGGACAAACGTCGAGATGATAGTAAAACGACATAATTTGAAAAACATTTCAGCAAGCTACAGAGATACAAATACAATGGAAATTTGGGCGCTAGTCAGAATTCTAACTCAGACGGCTGTTATGAAAGATAACCCCACCTCTTATAACCAGCCGGCCATATAGCGAGAAGAACCGACAACCGTTGGGGAAAAAAGGTTCTCGAGTGGCAGCCTCGTACCAGTAGGCGAAGTGTAGGGCGACCCCCAACTAGATGGAGAAGACATGCAGGACCTGGACATGGTGGACCTGGTAAGACATGCAGGAAGTCGATGGATGCAGGTGGCTCACGACCGTGCTTTGTGGCATACCTTGGGGAAACCTATGTTCAGCAGTGGACTTGTGAAGGGCTTTATTTATGATGATGATGACAGAAACCTTAAGGAGGCCCATATACAATGGCGCCATAAGAGATCCCATCACATCGTAAAAGTATATCGTAAAAGGTGGTGCAACCGTCTCTTATATAAAAACCCATGAAAAGCCCTCATACGTGGTAAAAACATGCAGCAGCTTTATGGTTGTAACAATTATAGGTCAGCTTGACCAGAAAGGAATACGCAGTACGCTCTCACAGAATACCAGCGTTAAATACCAACTTAATATTCCTGTGCTTAGTATGGCAAAAGTAAAGAACTTTTACTAGAGACGAGGCATTCCACCCCAGTCTTCATGAGTAATAACGCATCTACGTTTTAATTCTTAATGAAGTCAGAGGTAGGTGAATGTACGTAGGCCACAGCATTCATTGAATATCAAGTGGGCTATGTGCTCGTTTCTCACCTGCAAATAAAAAAAAACAACAAGATATGCAGTAAAATTACAAGATGTGACTTATTCCCTATAGTCTTCAGAGGTGACAACGCAACAGTGGCCTTCTTTGTGTGACTTGGTTACAAGTTTCCATGGGGTGCTGCCACTCACCTTCAGGTGGACTGTATGCTCCCTTATTATCTTGTTGTTATAAAAAAGAGAGCCGAACCCAAAACTTTTTCAAGAGTTACCTGTCCACTAAGCCAAACTTTATTTCTAAACTGACTTACCTGCCATCAGCCTCGTGGACCTCGTAAAACCAATCATAAGATTATCGATCAAACAATATTAAGTGCTTATAAGCGAGTCTTGAGGTCATTGAACCAAACCCGCAAATCTTAACAATCGCTGTCATAGTTTAACAGAGACCTCTCATTATTTTATTAAGTCTAACTTTGCGTCTGACAACGGCAATTTAAGGTCTAAGTAGACTGTGGCGTGGCAAGCGTACATTGTGTAGGTGTGTAAGGCCAACCTTGGACAGTGGTAAATAAATAGTATTGATTTTGTCATTTGAGAGGCAAGATATATTACCTGTCAAAGTTTATCTTTTTAATGGGCTGGTAGATGTAAAGGTTTGCCGGCTGTGTGACTCAGCTGACTTGCCCACTATAAGTCTAATCCCAGGTTAAGGTCCATAGCAACAAGTAGGACAAAAATTATAATGTATTTTGGTTTTTTGGACATTACTAAAAATCTGCTTTGTGGTTTGGTCACAAATCAGGTTGAGTGATTACTTTTTTTGGCATGCCTTCGACGTAAAAAGGAAAAGATATTAAAATTTCGTTCGTATTATACATGTGTCAATAATAAATGATTCGTTCGTTTGAGCTGGTACATTTAAAAGTATTGATGGTTCATTCATCTGTTTTTGAACGTTCCGGTGCAACCAATCACAAGAATTGAAGGAACCTTTTAACTAATGATTGGTGAGAATTGTAAATGAGTCGCAAACTGACCGAATCCCGAATGATCTGAATAAATATTTCTAGTGTAGGGTACTGGAGCCTGAAATGATCCATTTGATTGATCGATCCGAATGTACCGGTACGCGTGACGAAATGTACTAAAATGATTCGGTCACGAGAAATGAATGATAGACACATGTCTAGTTCGTATCTTGGTTACAAATTAAATGGTATTTTAAAACGTGGTAGAGTCAAGCTACAGCTATATTAAGGTGCTCTTACAGAATACCAGCGTAAATTATAATAAAGCTGCTTAATGCTGCTGTGTTTCGTATGGTGAGTGTAGAGAACCGGAGACCCTTTTTTACTGGAAACGAGGCATTCCAACTTAGTTCTCCGGGGTGACAATGTATCTGCATTTTGATTATTGATCGAGGCTAAATGTAGATGCGAATTGTCACACTTATTCTTTAAAAAAGTATCAGGGTGGAGGGTAATATGGTCACCTTAAGCTTTGGCTTTCCATAAAACAAAAACAAGGAGGATGAGTGAGACAAAAACACAAAGTCGTATACTGTAACTAATGCATGCGAAAAAAAAACAAGCATTGGCAATAATTAGGAACACTTCGAAAAATCTACTTAAAAAAAGGTAACTACACTACACCATATTAAAATCGACTAAAATACCTAGGCTGCACTAAAAGTTCCTGTCATATTAAAATCTTTTTAATCGAAAACTCCTTGGTTTTAAAAATTGAATACCATTTATTTATTTTAAAAAAAGATTCTCGGTCTTGTCACAAGGTTTTGTCAAACTTGTTTAGTCGTTGAGAAAATGGAATTGACTCGAGAAAATTCAAGAGCGATGATTTATTATGACTTTCGAAGTGGTTTAAGAAAAAAAAAGTGTGTTGACCGGTTGATTTCTGCATTTGATGATGGAGCCATGATGGAACAATTTATCGCTGGTTTGCTGAATTTAAACGTAGACGTGTCAAGCTCAGTGATGATCCCCGTCAAGGTCGTCCAAAAACTGCAGTCACCCAAGAAAACGTTGATGCTGTGCATAAGCAGATTGAGGAAGATCGACATGTGACATACCGCGAAATTCAGGCAACTTTAGACATTGGCATGAGTCAAATACCAATAATCTTGCATAAACAATTAGGTGTAAAAAAGTTGTTTTCCCGATTCGTATTCGCTTTGTGAAGAGCAAAAAGCGGCTCGCGTTACTTGGTGCGTCAGAACTCTCGAAAGATTCCACGCAGGATCCTCAAATGCTGTATACAACATCGTATCAGGTGACGAATCCTGGATATACGCGTACGAACCCGAAACAAAAAACCAGTCACGAGTTTGGGTGTTCGAAAATGAGTTAAAGCCAACAAAAATTGTTCATTCACGGAGTGTTGCAAAAAAATGGTGGCCACGTTTGTCTCCAAAACCGGCCATGTTACGACTAATCCTCTTGAGGGACAAAGAACGGTTAATGCAGAATGGTATACTAGCATTTGTTTGCCACATGTCATTTCTGAACGCCGTAAAGAGAACTGCAACCGCCGCATCATCCTTCATCACGACAATGCGAGTTCTCACACCGCACACAAAAAGAGTTTTCAAGAAAACATAGAATTATTAGACCATCCGCCGTACAGCCCCGACCTAAGCCCTTATGATTTCGATACTTTCCCTTAAATAAACAATAAATTGCGTGGACAGAGATTTTCATCACCTGAAGAAGCTGTGGACGCCTACAAAACGGCCATTTTGGAGACCTCAACTTCCGAATGAAATGGTTGCTTCAATGATTGGTTCCATCGTATGGAAAAATGTGTCAAATTTCGGGGAGAATACTTCGAAAGCAATAAATACATTTTTAAATAGTTATAGTAATAATGTTGTGTCACTTCCTTGATTCCCGAAATTTTCAGTGCTGCCTTCGTATTTACTATCAACTGTCAAAATGACGTCGATAAAGCAGCGCCCTTTTGAGCCTTTATTATTTGATGAACCAATGAAGAGCTATCGTCTAAAAAAGCCATCTATGTAATTAAAGTTGTAGTTTTTGAGTTGTAAAAAAGTGACCATATTAACCGGATCAGCATATTTTTTTCTCATTATTAGGTTTCCCAACAATTGATAACACTAACACATCAAATTAATACAATTACTTAAAAGTATTAGCATAAGTGCTACAGTTACTTCAAGGTGAACTCCGCATGCATATAACTATATAAAAAAACTGAAAAAACATAAGTTGTTCATCAACTAAAATTAAACACATATCTATCAGTAAGAATAGTGCTATATAAACTTAAAAAATAAAAATCAAAAAAAAAATCTATTTTAATTTACGCTATCAACTTATATACGAGGGTGGATTGAAAAGTACTCGGCCTAACACAGATCCATTCAATTCTAAAAATCAAATCTACCCACATTATTTAGTTCAGTTCAGACTAGTTCATTGTGTGAAGTTCGAAACGTGTGCGATAATTAGTTGTGATTTTATAAATTTATTAACAAAGTAATCGGACATAATTTCCGCGAATGGAGCAAATCGAGCAGCGTGCCGTCATTAAGTACCTCCATAAGAAGGGGCTATCATCAAAAGCCATCCATGATGACATGGTCAGTACATTAGGCGATTGTGCTCTGTCATATTCATCCGTCACAAAATGGATAGCAGAATTTAAGCGTGGTAGGAGAGAGTGTGAAAGATGAACCCCGCTCTGGAAGGTCTTCGACGTCAACTACTGACGAAAATATTAAAAAAAGTACTTGATTTAATAATGGGAGACCGCAGATTAAAAATGAGAGAGATAGCCGAGATTATAGGCATCTCTTATTAACGAACTCAAAACATCATTGTCAACGAGTTGGGTTTCCACAAGGTGTCTGCGAGGTGGGTTCCGCGACTGCTTTCAGTTGAACAAAAAAGGACGCGATTGACTATTTCACGCGACTGTTTGGAGTTATTTGAAGCCGATGCAGATGATTTTTTGAATCGTTTTGTTACTATGGACGAAACATGGGTTTATTACTGTACACCGGAAACAAAACAACAATCAAAACAGTGAAAAAAGACCTGGTTCACTACCCCTAAAAAAGGCTAAGTCGATTTTGTCGGCAAATAAGGTGATGGCTTCAGTATTCTGGGACTCGAAAGGTGTGATTATGATTGATTATCCTGAAAGGGGTCAGACTATAAACTCTGATTACTACTGCACCTTACTACGTCGTTTACGAGAGGAAATAAAAGAAAAACGTCGAGGAATGCTCAGAAGAAAAGTCCTGTTTCATCAAGTTAACGCCCGTGTTCACACGTCAGTACAGTCAATGGCTGAAATTCACAACTGTGGCTTTGAACTGTTAACGCATCCGCCGTATTCACCTGATCTGGCACCATCAGACTTCTTTCTGTTCCCTAACCTAAAAAAGCACTTGGGAGGTCAAAGATTTTCGACAAACGACGAGGTCAAAGCAGCTGTAGACGCATATTTTGACTCTAAGGAAGAATCATTTTTTTTCAACGGTCTAAATGCTTGGAAGGGGAGGTGGCAAAAGTGTATTGAACTTGATGGTGATTATGTAGAAAAATAAAAATATAACTGATTTAGTATGTGTTTATTTTCTTGGTTAGGCCGAGTACTTTTCAATCCACCCTCGTATTACCCTCACGTACTATATTGTTGTACGTCAATGGTCTATGGTCTATGCCAAAGTTAAGTTTTTCTTCCTTTTATTATGATATACGTGGTAGCACCACGCTGCAATGTATAATGGCTGCAGTATAAATGTGTAAGGGTCGGGGAAGCACACGGTTACGCAGAATACCATCGTGAAATATCTTAAAATCCGTGATATAGTCTTTAATGGTCTTTTGTTTCGTATGGTAACTGACTAGAACGGGATCCTTTTTAGCAACAAGACATTTTTCTCTTAGTCCTCGGGTGTGACGACATATCACAGTTCAGTTCTCGGTTCTATGAAATCATTTTAACTGACTTCGAAAAGAGGAAGTTCCCAATTCGAGTGTATGTTCTTTTTTGTATGTATGTTACGCGCTATCTTCGCAGATTGTGAACAGGTTTTAATTTTTTTTTATTAAATAGGCTTTATCTCAAAGATAGATCCATTAAACTTTGGAGGAAAAATTACACCCAATAGGTGTTAGTTCATTCCCCATTTGTTAAAAACTAGTGTACTATTGTGAAAGTAATGTCATATTATATATTCGTAGATAAAGAAGATGATTCTTTTTTCTTAAATAGGTTGTATTTTGAGGGCGGTCCAATAAATTTGGAGAAGGTAAATCTTACTCTAAGGGTTGCAAATAAAAAACTTCTTTTTTTAGCAATTTGAAGTCGGTTTTTATTTTTGTCTTTACTCTTATTTTCGATCTCCACACAAAGCGGAATATTTTGTCATATAGTTTTTAATTATATAAACAGTCTCCTTAAATATTAAAATGAGAATTATGATCAATCAGTGAACAATTAGAATAAAAACTGAAAAGAAACTGAAAACCTTCACAAATATTAAATGAATCCATTGGCAAAACTTCTGGCACGTCCACTCCAAAGTAATAAAACGTGTAATTAAATTAATAAATATTAATTAACTTGGCTCTAGTATGGAAAAGTCCGATGCACGCTAGCAGTGGCACGCGAGCAAACAACTAGTTAAAAAAACAAGGGGGTTTATAGTACGGGGTGGTGAATATAAATCCCTCGAGCTAACCGCGAAACTGAATATCGAGTGCGCTAGAAAAGTGTTGTATGGAAATATAAATGCTGAAGGCGAATGTTAAAATTAAACTTAAAAAAAAGGATAAAGTAGAATTAAGAGGCTTAGAAATAAGAACACCAATTAAAATATCTGACTGCTTTAAAAATTTACTGTGAAAAAAACCTTCCGCTCCCTTTTTTGTATTTACAGATGAGAGAATATAAAATATGATATAGTATTAGTACAGTGTAGAACCTCACAGTTGTGAAACGCCTATCAAAGGCGTCAGGCCCGCATAGGTGTCACGAAAATGGAAATAAAATAATTTTGGGTATTATTTCTTTTCATATGAGAGGGAGTGAACGATCATGCGGCTCACCTAAAGGTAAGTGACTACCGCCGTCCATGAACAAATGCAACCCCAGGGGAATTGCAAATGCGTTACCGGTCTTTTAAAAAAGAGTAGGCTCTGTTTTAAAGGTCCTTAAGTCGTATCCGTCAGGAAAAATTGCTGATGGTAGTCAATTCCACAAAAAAGCTGTGCGAGGAAGAAAACTTCTTGTAAATCGCACTGTAAAGGACCGCTTATCATCCCGGTCGTAAGGATTGTATCTCCAGTTCTGTTCCGATGTGCGATAGTGAAATTGAGCAGCTTGAATTAATCCGAATAATTCCTATAAGCACTCCCCGTGGCAAATACGAGAGAATACGTAAAGAGATGCAACATCTCTTCGCAACGCTAATGAGTCAAGCCGATCAGAAAGTGCTCGGTCACCGACGAACCGCTCTGCGCTGAATGCGGTCAATAGTAAAGAGCTGGTACTGTGGAGCCCCGGCCAAGAGATGGGAACAGTATTACATGTGAGGCCGTACCGGCGCCTTGTAAAGTTGCAGGTGGTGTGCCGGCACGAAATACTATGCTGCGTTTTGCTGACGATTTCAAGATTTTGAGAGGCCAATTTGGCCTTTTCTTCCAAGTGAACACAAGTGCTGACGATTTCAAGATTTTGAGAGGCCAATTTGGCCTTTTCTTCCAAGAGAACACAAAACTGCACGTCATTTGATATGTCGACGCCAAGGATTCCGATAATGGCTGAGGCAACAAGAGGAGTACCATGAAATTGAGCAAATACGACAAAGGAGATATTTTAGCGATAAACGCACAAACTTGAATATTCTGGGGATTGAACTGGGCAAGATTAAGTCTTCCCCAATTCAAGGTTTGTTCAACAAAGAGTCGACTCCAGACAAGTTTTTTCCGTAGTGTGTTAGAGTGTGTTAGATAAACAAGAAGATCACCAGCTGAGCGATCCTGACGGAAACTGTACTGGCATTAACTAATGAGCTGGTGCTCCTCAAGGTAACGCATGAGCCAGATGTTAATAAAGGACTCCATTATTTTGGAGAACAAGGTGGTAATGGCGATAGGCCTGTAGTTGGACGGATCAGAGCGGTTACCTTTTTTAGGGATCGCGTGCACGATAGATGCCTTCCATGATTTCGGGACTACGCCTAGGGAGTAGGAGTACCAGAAAAACATTAAGCGTTAGACCATGCCTGATAAAACTCCTGCTCACTGCGTAATGCAGTCTTAGAGTAGCGATCATACTAAGGTTGAGATCTGCCTTCGATGGGTACCACGGCCGGGTTAGCGTGGGCAGAAGACAAAAATTTTATCCCCCGAATATATCCACTGACATCAGATAAAATTGTCTTATTCCTATGCCAGAGTTTTATCCACCCTGCCAGCATGGACCTATGGTGGATATAATATCCACAGTAGATAAAATAGGAGTAAACTTATCTCCGCAATTATCGGCGTTATAAAAAATTTACAAAATACATCAAAATTGATGTCTACTCTAAGTCACAAGTTTATTCTTGTACCTTTGCTCGTGATTTTGACAGTTTAAAGTGTTTGTTTTTCAATAAACAAATAAAATAAAGTTTTCTGTTCTTCAAATCGATTTATTGACATTACGAGTGCCAAAAAGTAAGTATGTATTATCACGTAAAATGTTGTAAATTAGCTATTGTATTATGAAAGCGAAATGTAAACTTAACTAATTTTACTTAACTAATTTTTCTACAAGTCTTTACCTTTGCGAATAATTGATACTATTTTATGACCTGTTCCTCTATATTTATCGCCAATTATTTATTGTTCTGATACAGTTAATATATATTTGACCTTATTTTTCAGAGTATAGACGAAAGGCTCAAAGAGAATAAGTCTTTTGTGTAAGCAAAATCAATTACTTCGTATACAGAATGCCCGCCTAAGTCATTGATATAAACTCAAAAAGATTAAAAGGTAAGTATACAAATAAATTTTAGTAGAAGTATGTATTTATTAATCTTCTATTTTTGTCGAGTAATTGTCAACACCCTGGTTCGCTCCACAGATGTGATGAGTTGTCCGGTTGTTCCATTGGAATTTTGCAATTTACAAATTAAATTAATGTTACTCATATATAATGTACATATATTTACGATAAACAAATTGATATTGCATGATATTGTATTTTGTTGCATAAGCATAATATATTAGTTGTTAAGCTTTCTCTGGACTTTGGTGGAGTACCATGTCAATACCCAGATGTGATGAGTTGTCCGGTTGTTCCATTGGAATTTTGCAATTTACAAATTTAATTAATGTTTAGTAAACAATAATAATTATGTATGTGAGGATATACTCAAATATAATCTACATATATTTACAAAAAACAACTTTGATGTTGCATGATATTGTAAATTGTTGCATAAGCATAATATATTAGTTGTTAAGCTTTCTCTGGAGTTTGGTGGAGTACCATGTCAATACCCAGGCTTTAATGTGCCTTTGAGATACCCATTTGTTCTTTCTACACCGTTTCTAACTTGGCAATACCAGTTGGTGGTGTATTTTTCTGCAGAACTATTTGGCAGCTTTCAAAAGTGGAGTCATCAGCCAAAGATTTGATGATAAGTCCGAGCCCCTTCTAAATATTTTTTTTCTATTAATGCATTATTATAAAACAAGTGTCAATTAATGGCTGCAGATTGTCATTTTAAATTTTCACAAAGATTTAATTTTAACTAAAAATGATGAAGTATAAATTTAATGATTTAACCAAAACAAAGAATAAATAATTTTATGATGATGAATCTTGTGTTATTTGTTTTCCGAAAATTATGTATATTAGCTGGTGGAGCCACGTGTTTAAGGCTGCCGAAAATCTAGTTCCCCGGTCAAACCTCAAACCTATTACGCGAGATATTAACTAAAGTGGACTGTATTTGCGATTGCTTCTACGCTTACGTAAAAGCGACTACTATAGCATGCGGTACAATGCACTCGCTCTTCCCTAAACTAAAACTATTACTTGCCAAATCGATGAAAGTAATCCTGCCTGATGGGGAGAACACAGAATTGGAGCGGTTAAACAATTATTAAATATTAGTCAGGCAGTAAATTAAGGAATGTTGACTCACCGGGGTTCTTCTATCCTTTAGAGCACTATAGCGGCGATTTCCGGAACACTCCGGAGAGAGGCGGTGCGCGACGATATCTCACACGAGGTGAGGCGGGTTCCTGGAGCTCGACTGCTTCCAGGCCAAAGCGGTTTCCACTAGTGAGGTGTTTCCAAACGAGCGCGCGGGAAGAGAGAGCGCGCGTCGGTCGCGCGTGTCTTATATATCCTCGGGTCCGATGATTACGCGATGTTCTAGAATCGTCTTCTTTCCCCTCCCACCCCATCACCCCGATGTGTCGATAGGAGGGTACGAATGATATCGTTTGGGAAAGGGAATAATGATTCGGCAAGTTCCTACCGTCAAAAATAAAAACGCGAATGGTTTTCCGCGCAACCATCTCCCCCCGCCCTTGAAGGATTTCCTTCAAAAAATAACTAAACAACTAGAGCTAAGATCAACTAACAAATAACTAACTAACGCTAAGATTACCTAAATTCACCTACAATTTTAATCTAGAAATCTAATTTAAATTATGGAAGAGGCAAGGGGCACAAACGGACAACAGGACGTAGGTAAGACCCAACCGTGGTCTTAACGCGAGCTATCCTAATTACTCCGTCGGAACCGGGAAAGACCTCCTCGACGATTCCTAACGGCCAGTGGAGAGGCGGCGTATTCTCCTTAGTGAGCACAACTACCGTTCCTACAGCTAAAGGCTCTGTCACTGTGTTCCATTTTTGCCGAGACTGCAAAGTATGCAAGTATTCCATCCTCCATCGTTTCCAAAACGATTGCACTAACCGATCTAATAATTTGTGGCGTGCGGAAATGCTAAGTCTGTTCTCATCCATATCCGCGGCGGGCAGATACCTTAGAGGCGTTAAATTCAAAAAATGTGCTGGAGTTAGAGCCAGCGGTTCCGAGGGGTCACTAGATAACGTCCGACAAAGTGGGCGGCTATTCATTACGCATTCAATTTGAGCGAGCACCGTACTTAGCTCTTCGAAGGACAAAATTTGATCTCCTATTACTCGGTATAAGTGGCTCTTTAGACTTTTAATATTAGTCTCCCAATTGCCCCCAAAATGACTCGCGGCTGGGACGTTCAGAGACCACTCAATGCGGTTCTCGGCTAGAATGTGAGCGAACTCCGAATTATAATACTTGCTAGCTAAGAGCTCATGTAGTTCCGATAGAATACGTTTTGCACCGACGTAGTTCGTACCGTTATCCGAATATAATTTACTTACAGGGCCTCTGCGGGATAGAAATCTTTTAAATGCACCCATAAAGCCTGCTGTGCTTAGATCACCCACGAGTTCTATATGCACTGCTCGAGTAGTTAGACATACGAAAATGCAGACGTAAGCCTTTGCGGATCTTATACCACGCCCGCGAGTGAGCGTGACCTTAAACGGACCAGCAAAATCAGACCCGGTGTGCGTGAAGGGCTTTACTGATTGTATCACTCTGCAAGATCTAAGTTCCGCCATTTCCAGAAATGACGGCTTGGGGCGTGCCCGAAAGCAAGCTATACATCTGTGCACCCGATTGCGTATTAAACTACGTGCAGAAAGAATCCAATAATTCTGACGCAAGATCGACATCAATAAATCGGGGCCAGCGTGCGAGTTCAATTTATGATGATAATCGACTAATAAGTTCATGATATGGTCTTTACGCGGTAAAACTATAGGGTGCCGTTGGTCGAAACTCAATTGCGAGTTGGACAAGCGTCCACCTACCCTTACAATCCCATCCTGTAAAAATGGCTTAAGGCGTTGAAAGGCGCGACTACAAGCTCTATTCGATTGTAATCTTGTAATTTCTTCGGAGAAGTGCGCACGTTGAAGTTCACGTAATACTAGCGACTCGGCATAGTTGTAATCGGATGCTAAGATATACGAACGTCGCGGTAAAAGCTTCGCGAATCGACAAACGTAAATTACGATACGCAATAATTTCGACCAAGAGGACAAGCGGTTCGCCAAAGCAATAATTGGAGAAACCTCGCTCGAAACGCTCGCCACTAGAGCGTGTCTCCTCTCTTCCGGCGGTTGTGACACTGACGAAGGTTCGAAATCGGTTATTGGCCATTGTGAGGGATCCAAGTGAGCCCAAGAAGGTCCATGGAACCAAAGCGGGTGGTCCATTATTTGCATCGGGGTGAGTCCCCGGGATAGACAATCGGCAGGGTTTTCCTTACCGAACACGTGATAAAAGTTCCGCGTTTCTAACTCGTCTTGGATCTTGGCCACTCGGTTCGCGACAAACGTATCCCAACGGTGGGGTGAAGAATGAACCCAACATAAGGCGACGGTGGAGTCGGAAAAGGCAAATATCCTTTCTATGTGAACTCTATCCCTACATGCGCCGATAACTGTGGTAATAAGCTTGGTGAGTACTAATATTGCGCAAAGCTCTAAGCGCGCCAGAGAGACAACCTTACGGGGGGGAGACTCTCGACTTAGAACTAATGAGGCTAATCGAATTTCTACCATTATTCTGGACATGGAAATATACAACGCCCCCGTAAGCCCTCTCGCTGGCGTCTGCAAATCCAACGACCGTTATGCTGCTATTTCTATCGACATTTATATGACGCGGTATTTTAATTTCTCTTAGTAAAGGAAGTTCCTCTCTAAAACGCTGCCACAATCGAACAATGCTGTCAGGCGGCGAGTCATCCCAATCACATTCAAATAACCAAAGTTATTTAATCAAAAGCTTAGCGTACAATACCACAGGAGCTACGAAACCCATGACGTCCCATAATCTAGCAACGCATGACAGTATTGTGCGCTTTGTGCATTTCTCTACGGGCGGATTTACCTTAAGGCTAAACACGTCGGACTCTGGTGACCAACACAGACCGAGCACCTTGTGTGTATCGGAATCGTCGAATTCCTTTATCGCCGAAAGACGGTGTGATAGTGGGATTGTATCTAAAACCGTACGCGAATTACTAGTCCACTTCACAAGATCGAATTGACCCGATTTCATGAGCCTTATGACTTCGGCGGTGGTTAGGGTGGCCTCCTCCACGCTATCGACCGAATACACAAAATCATCCATATATAATCCGCTCTCAATTGCCCTCTTAGCTTTAGGATAAGAGGGTCCTTCATCGTGAGCGAGCTGTCTCACCGTGCGTAACGCATGAAATGGGCTCGACTTTAAACCAAAACAAACGCGGTTAAATTCAAACACCATTAGAGGTTCCTTTGGGTTGAAGCGATATAAAGTGCGTTGGAATCTACGGTCGCATTCACGGACCCCTATGCAAAGAAACATTTGGTGAATATCGGCGGATAGTGCTATACTAAACAAACGAAAATTGACTATTATATTAAATAAACTGCCCTGTAAATTTTGCCCACTATAGAGGATATCGTTAAGCGACAGGTGAGTGCTAGTTTTAGCACTAGCGTCGAGCACTACACGTAATTTAGATGTAAGTTTGTCCTCTCTAATGACTCCGTGGTGTGGTATAAAATACGACGGTGTGTCTTCGTAGTTATCTAATTTCGAAGCCACAAGCGATATGTAACCTTCTCTTATATATTCGTTAATGACGCCGTCGTAAGCTTCCTTTAACTGGGGCGAAGCGAGCATCCTACGCTCCAAGCTGTAGAAACGCTTTTCCGCCATTCGACGCGAATCGCCGAGAGATAAAACATCTCCTTTAAAGGGTAGCGCTACACTATATCTACCGTCGCGATCACGAACGGTCGTGCGGACGTAAATTTCCTCGCATAACCTGTTATCTGGACTAGCTATAGGTGGGACGTTCACCTCCTCCATCTCCCAAAATTTGCGGACTAACGACTCGAGCGGTTCGACAGCCATACCACAATAAGAGGTTGCCGAAATACTATCTAGGATGGGGGCGGAGCCAAGGATCACATAGCCCAATACGGTTTCCAGTGCGTAAGGCGCGGTATGCGAGGAGTTGCCCCTGACCTTATTGTTTAACAAAAGATAAGGGAAAAGCGATGCCCCAATGAGCATGTCTATGTTTCCAGGAACGGCGTAAGTGACGTCTGCTAGAGGCAAATTTTTAAATTCAATCATTGCCGAGGTGTCAACCGAAACGGTTGGCAACCGTTCAGTGACCCTATCTACTACTAGTGCATTTATATCAAAGTTAACATTACGATCTATCCGAGAATAAAATTTTAAATTTATATATCCCTGTGTCGCTTTACTAGTACCTCCGATGCCTTTAACTACAGGACATGAAAGTGACCTATTTATTACTAAACCTAAGCGCTGACAACATTGTCGTGTTATAAAGCTATTTTGGGCTCCGCTGTCCAGCAGTGCACGGACGCTTTGTTCGTTTCCACGCGAATCCCTAACCAAAATACGCGCCGTACCCAGTAACACGGTCGAAGGAGGTTGTACTCCCATATTTGCCAATGAGCACAGAGCGACATCACCAGGTCGACCGCTAGAATCGTTGACCTTAGTAGGGGTGAATTCCTTATCCGCCTTACTTGACGCCGCTATGTTGCTATTTTCAAAATGTAATAGCGTGTGATGTTTCCTGGCGCACTTGCTACATACGGAACTCGAATTGCATTTTGCAACTAAATGCTTATCGCTTAAGCAGTTCAAACATAGGTTGTTTGTCTTTACTAACTTATAACGTTCGCTTGGTGAATATTTACGAAAAGTCGCACAATTATATAAATTACCGTGTTTATCTTTACATACTATACAAGTATGCTGGAGTGATGTCGGCGTAGCGGTTACGTAAGTTAACGACCCTGCTATTTTAGATGGTTGAGTCTGTCTACGGTCGACGCACCTTTTAATCTCCTGTTTAACGTTCGGAGAGCGCTGCATCACCTTTATTTGATCTCGCACGAACGATGCTAATGAATGAAAGGAAGGCATCTCCGAGCTACGATGCTCCATTTCAAACGCACGCACGGTGTCGGAGTCTAATTTCTTTAATGCTATATGGAGAAACACCACGTCCATAAGGTCATCAAACTTCAAATTCTTAAGTGCAGCCACCGATGCCACAAATTTATCTAGAAACTGCTCTAAGCCGTTGATGTTCGCGGATGATATAGGTTTAAGATCGAATATCTGGTTCAAATATTCGGAAGCTAACATTCTCCTATCTTCATATTTAGTTTTAAGCGTTTCAAATATTAATACGTAATTGTTTGCTGTAGGTGTAAAACCCGAGCAGATCGACTGTGCTCTGCCACTAAGTTTGCTAATTAAGTAATATAATTTTTCAGCGTCCGATAACGATGGGTTGTTGTGTATATTGTTTTGAAAACTACTGAAGAAGAAGGGCCACGTCTTAATATCACCATTGAATACCGGAATATCTATTGGCGGTAACCTAATTGAGTCACGAGGGCGTACCTGTATTTCCGGCTTTGCTTCGCTTTGAGATTGTAGGAGTTTTGCAGTTCTTTTTACGCGACACAACATATCTTCGAATGCCAGCAGCGGTTGGTAGTTCACTATGTATTTCGGGTCGCTTTGTAATTCCAAATGATTAATTTGGTCTAATATTCTTTCGTAATCTATCCGCAAAGTATCTATCGTTTCGATTTCATTCAAAAAGGCTTCCCGCACTGCCTCTATATTAATGTTCTTTATATAATTACTTATATTCTGCACACGCGAAAAGAGTATGTCCCTCTTGGCATAAAGCGTTTTAATTTTGATTTCACTTCCACTAACTGCCATTTTAAATTATTATAATAAAGTTATATTAATCACAATTAATCTCACACGCATAAACGACGTAGGATGAACACTCGGCGTGCCGTATTACGTAATCAGATCGAACACCCGTTGCGGTCGAGTCTACGCGTCGTTTGCTAAACCTAATAATTTTATCAAAATTGTGGGTAAGCGTATCAAACGGTTGCTATCACACCGTTTCAATTGTTTAATAAGCTTTAAATTTAACCAAATACGAGCGCTATTAAATGAATAATTCTGTTTGCGAGTACCAAATCAAATTTTTAATTTAAACGAACACTATTTAAGTCTATTCCATAAATTAAAGTGCGTTATCTAAACAATTAATTTAAAATTCGACCAGAAAATGGTTGGATAACCACTAAACACCAATCCAGATCCTGCCGAAGTGACCATAAAATGGTGGAGCCACGTGTTTAAGGCTGCCGAAAATCTAGTTCCCCGGTCAAACCTCAAACCTATTACGCGAGATATTAACTAAAGTGGACTGTAATTGCGATTGCTTCTACGCTTACGTAAAAGCGACTACTATAGCATGCGGTACAATGCACTCGCTCTTCCCTAAACTAAAACTATTACTTGCCAAATCGATGAAAGGAATCCTGCCTGATGGGGAGAACACAGAATTGGAGCGGTTAAACAATTATTAAATATTAGTCAGGCAGTAAATTAAGGAATGTTGACTCACCGGGGTTCTTCTATCCTTTAGAGAACTATAGCGGCGATTTCCGGAACACTCCAGAGAGAGGCGGTGCGCGACGATATCTCATACGAGGTGAGGCGGGTTCCTGGAGCTCGACTGCTTCCAGGCCAAAGCGGTTTCCACTAGTGAGGTGTTTCCAAACGAGCGCGCGGGAAGAGAGAGCGCGCGTCGGTCGCGCGTGTCTTATATATCCTCGGGTCCGATGATTACGCGATGTTCTAGAATCGTCTTCTTTCCCCTCCCACCCCATCATCCCGATGTGTCGATAGGAGGGTACGAATGATATCGTTTGGGAAAGGGAATAATGATTCGGCAAGTTCCTACCGTCAAAAATAAAAACGCGAATGGTTTTCCGCGCAACCATTAGCCTTTAAAATATTTAACAAGCTTTTGCTTAAGAATTAAAATATATCTTAATTTAAATCTTTGAATTGTAACTTAACTAAGTTTAAGGTTTTCAAATAAGGTTATCAAACTTTATTTGAAAACATTATATCTAAAATATAGTATAGATCGATTCTAATATCATACATACATTTCATTTCTGATTTAGTTTGGAGTTGTTAAATATGAATTGATCATGAACTCGCCTTGGATATTGTTTAGCAGAAGGTCCAACAGGGAAGGTATGATCTTCCACATTTGGAATCCTCGTAGTCGATGTAACCAGTTATGTCAGACCATATGACAAGGCAAAGTCATACACAGATCTCCCTGCATGATCGGTTAAACGTGAATCGAGCCAGCCATTCGGCGTGGTGAGCGTTAAATTTGTCAAGTATCACGATCTCTGCGGATGGAATCTGTTGTGTATGGAGTCTGTCGCTACAGCGAGAAATCTGTAGCCATTTTGACGTGGTCGATTAGTCGGTCTATTTCGGCATTATCGTTTCGTAATCGATAGAGGCGTCCGTAGACGAGCAGCTTACCCTTCTGTTTACGCGCAGCCAAAGGATGGACAGGTCTGTACCTTCAAGACTGCCGAGGCGTCAAAAACATGTCCTCTTCGACGTATGGCTAGAGTGGTAGGGGTCGCCATGGTTTTATCGCTCAGTTTATCCTGTGCAATATTATTATTGATATATATACAGAATACGTGAGGCAGCCTGAGTACCCATACTCAGGAATAGAAGGGTAGTTTGAATGCTCAGTGAGGAATTCTTCATTACCATGGGTGCTGATACCCTCATGGGGTAGCCTTTTATTATTAAATTCCGTACCATGTTACGGTTGGGGGGAGGGATGTGGGCTTCCGGGCACCTGCATTAACCAAGCGAAACGCAGAGGTAAAGCTTCTGCATCACGCTGGTATTCTGTGAGGTCGTGGTACTTCCTCGGTTCAAGCCTGCCCATACGTGCAACAGCTAAAACTGCCACATGGCTCTACCACTGTTATAATACTCAATATCATTTGTTAACATTATGTACCTATACTTAATAAAATTCAAAATTATTTACCGAACTAGATCAGTTTTTATTACTACAAGAAAAATACATTTACAAGTGTTGCACTGCCCAATATTTTCGTGACACTTTCTTTTTATAGATGTTTTCAGTTTTCGATTGTTAAATTTAATTATGTACTGTATTCGCATTCGGATAAACAAATTTATCAAAAAAAAAATGAGGGGAAACATAAGCTTGGCCGTCATTTGAATTTAATTTTACTTAGTAACTCATATAACTACAACATCAATTCACCATTATAGATATTATATTTTTCAAACACAGCACTTAAAATTATCTAAAAAAATATTATAAATAACGCTCGAACCAACCGCACGTATCTCAGTCTATCAGACTTATTGAACTGTGCTAGCACAAGATAGGTCCATGCCCTTGAACCGCGCGCAATATCCACGTCGTTGCTCTGCACAAGTACATTTGTTTTCCAAATATAAAGTCTTTAAACTGTGGTATTAGTCGCTGTCATAATTATGACGAATCTTATAAAAAAAAAAAAATTATGGACGAGACCCTTTTAACTGGAATCAAGGCATGCCATCATAATCCTCAGGGGTGACAACGTATCAGTATTTTGATTCTTAATTGAAGATAAATGTGGATGTCTATGAGCCACTGCATCCACTTACCATCATGTAGACTGTGTACTCGTTTGTCACCTAACGCTATGAAAAAAACCTCATTTGTTAAAAGCCATCAAGCCGTTAAGGCTACAGAGCGTGCCGAAAATAGACATACATACATAAACATAGTTTATAAAATCATCACCCTTCTCCTAGGGTAGTCGGGTAAAAATAATATAACAAAACGTGAAAAAGGAGTTTAATCTTTTTTTTTTTTTTGTGTGAGGGAGAACAGACCCCCCTTTCAACCCCACCACCCCCCCTTTTTTTTAAAGATGCTAAAGTCGGTGTTAAGACGTAGTGTATTAAAGAATTGAAGCCTTTACTTTCAGAAAGTGAAATCTTTTCATTTAAGTTATTTGAAGTTTTTTTATTACCACGAAAATTTCTCCAATCCCCTTTTGAGCGAATTAGCGAAAACAAACTCAAGGTAACAAATATAATGTCGTCAAAATAGCTACATTAAGAATTTTAAATTGATCACCAAATTTAATGGGACTACCTATTTAATAAAAAATGAATCATCACAAACTGTTCGTAGGGGATTTGCCATAGTTGCCACGTTTGGCAGGCAGGTTGGTCTCTATAATGCGATCCATTATGATACTACCCTATGAGGCAATATTTTGGGGAGGGCTATATAGTGCAGTGAACCTTTGATAGTAGACGGCGACTCCTCCATTTCGATGTCGGCTGTAGGTATGGTGGAAAAGGTTGCTCTTTTATAAAGGTAGTCTTGTTTAATGTACGCACTTTTTAAATTCAAATTTCACCTGGCATTATATCACGGCTGATATCGGTAATTAATTTTTTAAACACTAAGATTTTCTCTTATACGTGGGTTCAGTATAGATACGTAGATTACGCAAGAACAATCATACAGACCCGGAAGTAGTATTTGATCTTGATCAATTTTACACAGGACTACATGTAACATTTCCTTTCAAATAAATAAAGAATTATCAAACTCGGTTTAAAAAAAAAACCTATTCAAATTGGGTACCTCCTCTTTTTCGTAGTCGATTAAAAATGAGCGTTAATCCAGTACTATGTAGTAAGTAACTTTGATTACACCCACCATGTTGTGATTTTGTATCAATAGATTTATAATCAAATAGCTGTGCTCGCGACAACGTACGCATTGCTTTTAATAATTTATTATCATACTCCGTATTTGAATCGGATTTTGTTTACAATTTCATCGGTTTTAATTTTTTTGCGCGGAACCCTAATGCTTTTACTAAAATAAAAGTAGCCTAAGTTACTCATTATAACATCAGCTATCTGCCAGTGAAAGTCTCGTCAAAGTCAGTCCAGCGGTTATGGACTAGCTGGAAAAGAAACAGACATACAAACAAAATTTTATAAATAATTTTTGTCTTAAGTCTTTTATATACTTTCATGGGCATTTTGTTAAAAGCTGATATTTTGACATTAGAAAAGAACATTTTAATTTTATTTATTTGTGCTGATGAAATAAATATTGTGAGGAAATCTATTATATTAAAGATCTACCTGTTGAACGTATGCCTCCTCATACTCATAGAGGGGATTTTGCCATAGTTGCCATGCTCGGCAGGCAGGTTGACAATCATGTAATTTTTTATTATCAGGAAGACGCTGCTACCAATCATCTGTTTCGATTTTCCTCTGTCGCCTCTTACGACACCCACTGATCCATGTGGAATGGTGATATTCTCACACCACCACTACACGACTATATTAAAGATGTTAATAATTTATTGGCTAAGTGTGATGTGTCTTACCTAGTTCAAAAAGTACCTCCCGCACTACCTTAATTCACCGCGAACATCATTAAACTGAAAAAGACGCACCACCGACGATAATACGACATGTGTTTATAGCTTCTAAACGAGGCATCTTCAGATAAAATAGACTCTGTGGTGACAACTATATGATAATAAACTAGGTTTTTCTTTTAATAGAATAAGAATGACAAACGAGCACACGGTCCACCTGATGGTAAGTGGATGTTGTGGCCCATAGAGATCTAAATTTATCCTCGATTAAGAATCAAAACGCAGATGCCTTGGCATCCCTCAGGACTTAGATGGAATGCCTCGTTTCCAGTAAAAAAGCGTCTCCGGATCACTACACTCACCATACGAAATACAGCAGTATTAAGCTGCTATTATACGCTGATATGCTGTGACATGATTTTATTTTATAACGAGTATCTTAGCTAATCAAATTTTACAATCTTTACTTTAGATATTTTGTGTTTTTGTATATTTAAATACACTTTAATATTCAAAGTATGTTAGTTATGTTTAACTGTTTGAATTGGCCCGGAGGCATCATTATTATTATTTACCCATGTAGAATTCATAACCTTGCCGTATTTATTACCAACGCGCTACCAATAAAGTGTTCTCGCAATATCTCCGAGCCGCAGTTACGCGTGGTTGGGTCGGCACCGGAGTCATGTACGCAGTTAATAACTAAACGACTTTTGCCAGATTTCTCCGGGGATCGTGAATGATGGTATTATCTGTTATTCACGCCTTAAAAAATTGTGCGTACGTCGCGCCCAAAATACGGGTTGCTGAAGTGGGAAAGCCTATAACAGTTTTTCCTTATATAATGTTGATTTGGGAGATTCCTGAGAGTTTTGTCTAATGTACTCGTAGTGGTAAAAAATAAATAAGATCGTTTTTATTAGCCACGTGGCATTCTATCTTCGTTCTCAGAGGTCGTCACCTCTGCATTTGGATTCTGGTTCATAATCGAGGATAGATATACGATTTTACAACGAAATCCCAGGAAATATACAAAATTTGGCTTGCACAAAGTTCCGAAACTTTATTTAAATAAGTTTGTATATAAAGGGTTATGATAATGTTAAGGAATTTATGTATGATAATAACCCCTGGGAAGTGTGATCGCTACCAAGCTATTTCTAATTTGTTACGTGTTGTTAATTGTAACATACATGATTGTAAGATGTTATTTTTCCATGTTAAGTCCCGCTGGGTTTCTTTTTGGTTCTTCCCAGGACAGAGGTTTTATTCCGAACCAGTGGTAAATTAAATAAAAGTGACTTTCAATAAGTATTTTTATAATCTATATTGAATAAAAAAGTTTATGTTTCTGTTTATGGCCTTCAGTTTCCCCTTAACATTAGGCGGAGTGTGCTCGTTTGTCACTTCATTCTATAAAAAAGAGGTTTTGTAGACAGTACTCCTTTTCTGATGACGAGTGCGTTCAGACGTCACCTAGGTGAGTGCAGCAATACTATATCCTCTACTGAGTATAGAGAGATAGATAAATAGAAGCCATGAGTCATTCCATCGTAGTCTACTGAGGAGACAACGCATTTTTTTGTTAGAAGCCTTGCTATAGAGTAAGTTTGTTCGTGATTTAAAAAAACGTATCGGTGCCGAATGGGCACACAGTTTACATAACGGTAATCGTATGCTATACCTCAGAGAATTGTACAGTTATCCACCCTAACGTTGGTACCTTTGGTTTTCTTTTACAGAAATCACTATATGTAGGTAATATGTGTAAATTTATCTGGGCTGCTTCCTCTCTTACCTATTTTCGTTGCTAAACTGCAGTACTCATGGTTTTCTTTCGGTTTGTAGGAACATCATCGTCATAATTATTGCCTATCACCATTACAGCCCTAGGATGATTACCTGCTGAACATAAGCCTACTCCAACTTATGTCTAAGCCACCTACTGCCATCGACTTTCTGCATAACTTACCAGGACGTCGCTCAATCTAGTGGAGGCTACCTACACTTTGCTTGCCAGTATGCAGCTGCCAATCGAGGACCTTTTTCCCTTATAGGTTGTCGGTTCATTGAGCTATATGAGTGGCCCATTACCGTCTCACCTTACTAATCCATGGTACCACGATAATAGAGCAAATATAAGATATTTAAATAATGGGTAAGCTTTGTAACAATGTCATAAATTATGAATAAATCTTGGAGCCAAGTCTTTATAAATCTCAGCAAAAAAGCCTTAAACCAAAACAGGGTCTTGATGTTTGTCCCTGCGTAACTTACAAATGTCTCCATGATAAACTGTCTCCATGATACAGGAGTGTGAGGGTAACGTTAAAAAAAGGTGTATTATTTGGGTGTTTTTACATCAGCGAAAAATAAGTTGACAAATAAATTCACATAAATATATTATGACTGTAGCACGTATGGGACGGTTTGATCCGTAAAGGGTCACGTTCTCACAGAATATCAGCGCAAAATAGCAGCATAATGTGTTTTGAATGATAAGTGAAGGGAAACGGATACCCTTTTATTGATGACGAGGCATTCCATCTTGGTCCTCAAGGGAGAGCTTCATTTTGGCTTTAAATCGAGGAAGATAAAGGTGTCTATTTGCCATAGCATCCACCACACTTAACTATTTCAATGTCTCATGAGTCATATATGAACGTTTCTATTTTATTTACCTTTTATTAACTTTTTTATCTTTTTCGCGAAAAGGAAAGTTATTAAGCAATAATGATAACAAAATTAAAATAAGCAAGGAATTTGTTACAAATTGCGTAATTGCAAAATATTGCAAATATTTTGCAATAATTGTGAAATTCCATTGGGCTATATCCTGATAATGCCGCATAGCTAAGATTGTGACTAGTGAAATCATCCGGATGTTATTGACATTATTTAATTTCGATAAGATTAGGCCTTCTACACACACGATCAAGATATTATTTTATTTTTATTTTATGAAAGTCAACAAAAACTGCAGCTCATTGACAGCGGCAACTAATTGTACCTCAAATTTTTTTTAATTCACAACACAGCATAGTGTTGAGGAGCTGTTCAGTTAAGTCCCACATGGTGGTGTTACTTCAGAGACGTTAAGCAGAAGTACAATGGTATTGGTCTTCAAGAACGCGACGATACCATATACTATAACTGTTAATCGATTTTCCTTCTGTAAATAACACAAAGCAAAGGACTGAGCCGTGACATATATTTTTTTTGGTTACAAAAATATTAAACAGGTTATAATTAAAGTAATCTAAAAAAATAATCAAACTTCAAAGAACTAAAAAGAAAAATAAATTTTGTGTATGCAATGTTTAACAATAAACATTATTCTTATTAGATTATTATTAATTTCGTCATATTAAACTCTGAAATTGGTGCCGATACATAGTAACATAATGCAACATAACAAAAACAGAACCTATTACGTGTAATATTATTTTATAACTAATAATCTGGAGTCACGGCCGTGCGGCCATTTTCGACCCCCTATGACTTCGTTATAGATAGAACTAGAAACCTGTTATAAATATTAAAAATCTTATATGTTTTAAATATATAGATTGACTTTTATACGTAGTAGAGCCATGCTGCAGTTATATTAGTAGTATAGTCGGCTCGACCGGGGAAGGACCACGCTCTCACAGAATACCAGCGTGAAATAGTAGCTTAATGCTGCTGTATTTCGTATGGTGAGTGTAGAGAACCGGAGACCCTTTTTACTGGAAACGAGGCATTCCATCTTAGTCCTCACGGGTGACAACGCATCTGCATTTTGATTCGTAATCGAGGATAGATGTAGATGTCTATGGGCCACAGCAACCACTTACCATCAGGTGGACTGTGTGCTCGTTTGTCACCCTGTCCTATAAAAAAAAAAACTTGGCATCGCACTAAGCAATCGAATTTAATATAATATGTATTACTTGTGAGATACATTATGTTCTCATGCGATGGCCCAAGTCAATCTGTTCATTTAAAACATAAAAGATTTTTAATATTGATATGGTCACAACAAGATGTTGTTATGTTAGCTAATTACGTAATAACTTAAGACGGAAGGACCCTCAACCGACTTGGTATTACATGGGTCTCACAACTTTTTACGACAGAAGAACTGAATTGCGAGACTTGTTTTTTTTGCAACTTATGTTTTTGATGGTATTTCTTTATTTACGCGAACACACTAATTTTCGAAAACTGATCTATTTTTTGGTAATTAAAAATTAGCAAAATTAAACCTCCCTTAAAAATATTTTTAGTCAATATTTTATTCCTTTGATTGAGGTTTGCTTTCTCCTTTCGTTCCATTAAGTGCATTTGCTGTGAGAGCCGCATAGGCTAGCAGCATCAACATCATCGAAACCATTATGTATATATATAACATTAATATATAAATAAATACAGGATACAGTTCCTTTAGGGAATTCTCCGCAAGTGGATCTCACGGACCGACAGTCTCTATAGAAAATGACACAAATATGCAGTTATCTCTAAGGGACTCATATTTGCGCCACTTACGTAGCTCAGCTGTCTCTGATATCGCATCGACTCTAAACGAGGTACCCCTGAGATAAGAAGCTGCTAAAGTGTCTACGCAAGTAGCACCCCATACTAGAGCTATACCTCTCTCCCAAGAGATCGTCGTACCGTCCGTCGGGTCTCAGTCAAGGCTCTAAAACCGAGGGTAAATTTATACAAGACAAGAGCTCTTTGGATGACATCGTTCCAAGAACCGTGACGGGAAAACCAATCAGCATTTTTCTTACATAAAAATCTATGGAACCCAAACTCAACAACGCTGTAATTATGTTTTAAAATTTTATTTATTATTTCGGTTATTAGAATAGCTCTTTCTTTAAAAGTTTTGTGCAAAATAATAGGGTATCAGTGAATAGTCACCTTTATCTCGTCTACGTGACTGCAGACAGCAAGACGCCGTTCTAATCGCTGAACGGGTGCACACTGATAATCTATATTGCTTATGTTATTATTTTAATAGGTGATGTTTGCAATTCATCGAGTAGTTGCGTCATACCAGTGTTATTAGATTTACGATTTAGTAATGTTTTCAATTTAATGTTTTTAATGTAGTGGGCTTGGGGTGCATAAGATAACGACGACTACGGAATTTTCCATATAGATCTCAGTGCTTCCCGTAGATGGCGGTATAATTTCCTTATTTACACCATATTAGACAGATGCCATACGTGGTAGAGCAGTGGTGCAGGTATATTATAGTTGTAGCACGAATGGGTCGGCTCGATCGAGGAAAGACCACACTTTCAAAGAATACTAGCGCAAAATAGCAGTTTGATACGGTTGCGTTTCGTATTGTGAGTGAAGAGATCGGAGATTTTTACTGTAAACGTGACATTCTATATCAGTCCTAAGTGGTGACAACGCATCTGCATTTTGATTCTTAATCGAGCATAGATATAGATGTCTATGGGCCACAGCATCCACTTACCATCAGGTGGACTGTGTGCTCGTGTGTCACCCTTATTCTATAAAAAAGAGATTTGCGGTAAGGAGCAAGGTCAAAGGTGCGATCCGATTGCGAAGCGTGGCGATTAAAGCAAATACTCTCTACAATAAAAGAATCAGATCCAGCTGTGGATAGGCTGGTCAAGAAGTAGAAGTTTTTTTATAATTCTAATTACGAGTTTTTTGTAGCAAATATTTTGGCGTACTTTAAGACCTGAAACTCATTAATATTTTTTACAAATTTTATTTTTTATGTGGTAGAGCCATGTTGCAGCTATATAGCACGAATGGGTCGGTCAAACCGAGGTAGGACCACGCTCTTACAGAATACCAGTGCAAAATTGCAGTGTAGTGTTGCTGTGTTTCGTATGGTGAGTGTAGAGAACCGGAGACCTTTTTACTGGAATCGAGACATTCCATCTTAGTCCTCAGGGGTCACAATTTTGATTCTTAATTGAGGATAAATGTAGATGTCCATTGGTCACACCATCCACTTACTATTAGGTGACCTGTGTGCTTTTCACACAATGTTTTAAAAATATAGTAATTATAGCAATGCTCTATCATTAAAAGTGACCCAAATCACCACTCAAACTAAGCTCAAAATGCTTCTGGTTTTTCCTTTTTTTTTATACTGGATCAGTCCAACTCCAGACATTGGTTCCTGCCAATGTGGGAAAGATTTTCCAAAATTACGGTGCTGGGGAGGCAAATTATCGTATCAGATGTCTCGAATCTTTACGATGCTCCACGTAGCCGGTCTGGGTAATTTAGATTGATGGTTTACAGCCATTTCAGGGAAGCACTGAGATCGTTTTGCTTTTGTCACAGTCGCGACACCTATCTGGACTAGACTGAAGTAATGTATTCTCTAAGACTGCCAACACCGACCTATGCTCGAATGGCGGATTCATATATACCCATGACTTTTAGTGTCGCAGTCGATAGCTAATTAGTCGATTAGTCGATAGATAATTATCGCTTAAACATTAAGCTTCTGACAAGTTTGGTTTATAATATGTGAATATAAACTAGGTAAGCCGTAGGGTCAAGTTTATTTCTCAGGTTACGAAAAAATGTACAAAATCTGCTAAACCATTAAAAAGTTTGAAAAAAATAGATGTACCGATTACAGTACATTCTTCCAAAATTAGAAGAGAGGCTAATAAAGGAAAAGAAGAATATTATTACGAGTTACGAGTGGCTTAATCAGAAAGCGTCTAACTTCAATTCCATCTAAACGAGTGCAACAATAGGTCCCGCAACAAACACGTTATACATAGCACAATATGCAATGCGGACACAGCAGCGGCACGATCGCATCGCACGCCGGCGCTAATTTGACAAGAGACGTCCGTGCTCCCTGCTTTTGCTGCGGTAGACATTATATTCAAACGTAGACTAGCCGGGGTATAGACTAATACCACTATACAATCCGACATGTCACGGGGATATTCTAAATTGGATTGAAAATCCAATCCCGTAATGTTAAACCCGTAAACCTGTGGCACGCATATTGGAGTTGCTAGATGCTAGGTAACACAGGAATTTGATTAGTGATAAAAAACAATCAAAATAGCTACTTTCTAAATGTATATTTGATACCGTCTTTGTAAATTTAAAAAATAGTAAAATAAATCAATCAGTTATGGCAAAAAAAATGTTGGCACATCAATGCCGCGTTATATAAAACGCAGGGGTTGCGTTCTCAGTCTTAAACTTTATCAAAATATTCAGGTATATTTTTTTTGTGTTCCGTATATAGTATGATGATTAAGATTGATAGTCTAAATTGATGCAAAAAGTGTACAGGCACATACATAAAGCCACTCTTTTTCGTTTTTCTTCCATCTCGTAAAAGCGTCAGCCTCTCCGACTCTAGGAGTAGATCGGATCCAATCCGCGAGCTTGCTGTGTAGTAAATTCAGCATATTATAATACCGACTCTCCTCTCTGCTCACGGCCGCATCGGCGCAGTAGTCTTGCCAGAGTAGAGAGAATGGAACACCTTACCAACACACCTCTTCACTCACGATTCCACCTCTGTTGTGTTATAAGTGTACGAATGTGTGCCCTAACCGATGACAATTGGACCATTTAAGGCAAAGATTTTTTTTAATGTGAAGTCTAGATCCCAATAATTCTATATAGAATGAATCCTCAATGATATAGGTGGTTTTTTAATTTTTGCCTTTTGTTCATAAATTAAAACCAGATGCATTAACCAACTTGGTTGCTAGTACTGATTAACTTTCCAGAACACACTAGATTACTTTTCTAGTTTATTACAGATAATTAAAAAAAATCTCTGTGGAGCATTACTCTGTGCATTAAGCGATACTGCGACGATCATTGTAATATTGCTAGTTCAGCGGAAACTGTATTGGAGTGGTCTCGGTGATACATTGGCTTTTCAACTTGCAATAAAATGATACAGCGCTTCGCACCTTTCATGTTTGTTTAGAACGTATTTATTTAAGTGTTATTCGAAAATCCATATTTAAAAATGTAGGTAAAGTTTCAAAGTAAATTACACAATTTAATTGTAATAAGTTCACGTTAATAAAGTAGATGAAACTGGAATACAAAAAATATTATTTGAAGTAATTATAATACGAAAATTTTCAAATATATTTTTTCTTCCATTAATATTCCAGTTCTTTTATACCTCGGACGATCCCTCTCTTAGATAACCGTAAGTGAAAATGGAGATAGCATTTTTTTTAATTATAGCAATATATTAAAAAAGACAGTATTTAGAAGCAGTAGCTTCTTTCAGTTCGAGGTATACGTAAGCGTACTCCAATGTACCCACTGCATTTTTCAACTATGATCACAGCAGAACTCTTCTGCTCACGACAATGAATCTCTAGAGACGACATGGACAATTAAAGTAAAGGATTTGAGAAAAATAACATCCGGTTACAGGTACCGGAAATCCATTAATCCATATCATCCCTCGGGTGCTATAAGAGACGATTTGGGAAATATATTTTTTTATAGGAAAAGGGTGACAAGCGAGCACACAGTCCACCTGATGGTAAGTGATTGCTGTGGCCCATAGACATCTACATCCATCCTCGTTTGCGAATCAAAATGAAGATGCGTTGTCAACCTTGAGGACTAAGATGGAATGCCTCTTTTCCAGTTAAAAGGGTCTCTGATTCTCTACACTTATCATACGAAACACAGCAGCATTAAGCTGCTATTTGACGCTAGTATTCTGTGAGAGCGTGGTCCTTCCCCGGTCGAGCCGACCCATTCGTGCTACAACTATACAATTAATATAGCTGCAGCACGGCTCTACCACGTACATATAATATTCTCAAATAATTCCAAAAATTTTGCAATAGACGGTGGTACACCATTTCGCTAGCGCCAATCTTAAATTATCCAGAACGGCGTATGATATGGCGATCTTCAATACATCTGTCATGAAATAAGGCGGCCTGTGACGCTTAAGGCAATTTCTCCTTACAAAGGTAGAGGTCTATGTCCACCAGTAAACACCTCAGGGCTGATGGATAATGTTGATGATGAAAACCTAAGTGGTAAAGCCACGCTGCAGCTATATTATGGTTGTAGCACGAATGGATTGGCTCGACCTGGGAAGGACCACGCTCTCACAGAATACCAGTGTGAAATAGTAGCTTAATACTGCTGTGTTTCGTATGGTGAGTGAAGAGATACGGAGACCCTTTTTTACTGGAAACGAGATATTTCATTTTAGTTCTCAGTTTCGATTATTCATCGAGGAAAAATGTAGATGTCTATGGGACACATCATCCACATACCATCAGGTGGACTGTGTGCACCATTGTCACCCTTATTCTATATTAAATAAAACAACCTAGTCGCTATTTAATACTGTATTCTATATATTAAGCACTATTGCTGTTGTAGACAGTTTATGAGATTATTAGAATAGCAAAAACAATCTATCGTATTTACAAAACCTATAAAAATAACTTTCTCAATAAGCTTTGGTAACTCGGCATCACAGCACTCGCCATAAATTTATTTTATGCGAGCCGCCTAAGTTCGATCACTGAGGCTGTCGCTACGGAAAATATTAATTGCCATTTTAGTGCTGCATATGCTGTATGGTATCGCATGTTCGACGCATTTCATCCCATGGGTGTTGTTGCCGTAAGAAACGACTGTGGAATATACCAGAAATATTTTATAGCTTCCCCATAGATGGCAATAAAGGTATCTTGTTTATGTCAGGCACGCATACCCAGGCCAGCAGCAGTATCAAAGATGCGATAACTTTGTCTGCCAAGTGGAACTATTGAGATATATCGTCGACCGAAGAGGCCTATTTCAAGCAGCGGATTTTTACGGGCCAATGATTATGATGATGATCCAGTGTTGATTATTTACTTCCTCGATGATGAAGTAAAAAACGTTTGACAAACGGATTGGCAGCTGCATTACATTCATTTTTATACAGAGTTTTTTAAGTAAAATTTCACTCTGTCACCGCTTATGACACACAAAAGACGTTATGGGGTATCAATTATTCTTACCCATTTTATAGGCTGTTACGGATAGATGGATGATGATAGGATAGGTGGATAGAATAAGAGTGAAAAATTTTCACACTGTCCTCCTGATGTTGCGTAGGTGCTGTGGTATATAGACATTTACGACACGCAAGAGACGTTATGGGGTATCAGATATTCTTACCCATTTTATAGGCTGTTACGGATAGATGGATGATGATAGGATAGGTGGATAGAATAAGAGTGAAAAATTTTCACACTGTCCTCCTGATGTTGCGTAGGTGCTGTGGCATATAGACATTTACGACACGCAAGAGACGTTATGGGGTATCAGATATTCTTACCCATTTTATAGGCTGTTACGGATAGATGAATGATGATAGGATGGGTGGATAGAATAAGAGTGAAAAATTTTCACACTGTCCTCCTGATGTTACGTAGGTGCTGTGGCCTATAGACAACGACAGCTATCCTCTTTTGCGTTATCACTCCTGAGTACTAAGAGATGCTTAGCTATGGAATATACACGGCACGGAAACTTGGCCACTCGTGAATTTGTTGATTATTTGCACTGAAACGTTTTTTTAACAGTAAATTAAGGGTAGATGCATTCAATAAGTGTCTCTAATGGTTTTAGAACATAGAAATTTAATGTTTACTTCACCGAAATTTTTCTTTTCAAGATAACATGTTTTCACTAAAATTAACATCTTTCCATTGTCACTTTAAAAACACTACAAAGTTAAAAATTAAGTCTGTTTCTTTATTGTCTATCAGTTTTAATATCGGGTGTTTCCTCCTCTAGCCCTGATGACCGCTTGCATTCGATCTGGCATGCTTTGAATGATGTTTCTGACATCAACTTGCGGTATGCTGTCCCAAGCGGCCAGCGCTGCATTTCGGAGCTCATTTAGAGTTTGTGGCGGTTTGGAGCTGGACTTTATCTTTCTTTTGAGCATACCCCATACATGCTCAATTGGATTTAAGTCCGGGCTACGAGCTGGCCACTGTAATTTTTGTATTCCAACCTCTTCCAGATATTCCTCTACACAATGTGCGACGTGCGGGCGTTCATTATCGTGCATGAGGAGGAATTGGTCGTGTCCAATGAATCCCGAATAAGGCGTTACGTGCTCCTGAAGAACTTCCTCGATGTATCGAGTAGCTGTAAGCCGATTATCGACGATGACCAACTCTGTACGTGCGTCGGAACTTACACCTCCCCATACCATTATTGAGCCTCCATGGAAACTCACAGTTTGGATGGTGGTAATGGGCAGAAACCTCTCTCCTCTTTTTCTCCACACTCGTTCTCGACCGTCTGGAGCACGTAAAGCTATTCGACACTCATCTGTGAACAACACTCTAGCCCATTGCTCGTGGGTCCAATTGACATGTTCTCTTGCGAACTGAAGTCGGGCTACTCGGTGCTGTCTGAGAAGTTCTGGACCTCGTGCTGGTCTACGAGCTTTTAAATTCACTTCCTCCATTCGTCTTCTCACCGTACGCTCACTAACATTAACGCCTCTTGCGATTTGGAGCCGCTGGCGTATCTCAACAGCGGTCAGGTAGCGGTTTCTCAAAATCTCCATAACAATAAAACGATCGTCCCGGGCCGATGTGCACCTTACGCCCCCACTGCCTGGCCTGCGGGTGTAGCGGCCTGTCTCCTGGTATCGTTTCAGTGAATACTGCATTGAGGACCGTGGTACGTTAAGCACAATAGCAACTTCACGCAGTGTCAGCCCTTGGTCAATTAATGCTACTGCTTGTGCAACTTGTGCTGGTGTTAATGGCATTTTTATTGGCTTTAAAGCACTTTTAGTTATTTAATTAAGACACAAGATCACAATAATTGAATAACCTTACAGTAAACTTTTCACAACACACAAATTTAAAATGTGAACTTAGTCGCTCAAATGACCCGATTCAACTAAAAATTAAAGAGTTCGTCATGGTGCACTTAAACATAATGTATTACCCTCTTGAACTTGAGGGTAAACATTTTTTGACATACTTGCATAACAAACATTCATCAGAAACACTTAAAGCTTTTGCTATCGCGAGATAACCGCTTGGCCAAGTTTCCGTGCCGGTGAGTGTATATGTATGCGTAACTTTACCTTACTTATGGTGATTTTTTGTAGATTAAGAGTGATAAACGAGCACACATTCAGTAAGTGGATACTGTGGTCCAAAGACATCTACATTAATAACAAATAAGGAATCAAAATGCAGATGCGTTGTCACCTCTGAGAACTAAGATGGAATACCGCGTTTCCAATAAAAAGGGTCTCCGGTTCTCTACACTCACCTTACGAAACACAGCAGCATTAAGCTGCTTTTTACGTTGGTATTCTGTTGAAGTGCGGGCCAACCCAAGTGCTACAACCATAACATAGCCTCAGCGTGCCTCCAGCATATAAATATGTAATTAAATAAGTCTTTCCTTTGATGTGGAATTTAGAGGTATATAAAGTTTATGAAAAATTTATCAAGAATGTTAATATATTACTGAAAGAATGTTTTGACCGCTAAAGGCACGATTAAAGATTAATAATTTGTTAGAAATACGCCGATGGTTCGCGATTCTTAATAAATATTAAACGAACATTTTTTCCTGTGTAAGCAATTTATCAATTTAAATAAATTTACCCGAGGCCCGCCCGAGTAAATAAGGCAAAAAGAGGTTGAATAAATGCTATTACTCTTTTTCATCTAACTTTAACTTCAAAAAAGTTTCTCTCTCGAAAATATTTTGTCGAATAATATCAAACATTATTCCTAAACACATATCGTCTCCTTGGAAAATTGCGCCTGAAAAAACAACACGAATTTGGGACCCTAAAAGATAAACAGTCTTTACTGTTACGACCCCTTTGAGACGAAATGTAGAGAGAGTGGAGTGAGATGAAAGAATTTTTCTTTCTTTTTAGGGTACAGAGCCTTTTAATTCAATTCTTCTCGACGTACCATTATATCGTGAAGATTGTGTATGAGATAAGGTCCTTAGTGAGTGCACCGTGAAAATATACAAAAGGTTATATTTAGCGAGTATTGTACTAATTGCAGAATACGATGGTTTCGCTAGATCTCGTTCCGAGATAACGAATTAAAACGCTTTCGTGATAAATTCTGTTGTAGTCTGAAACTGCTTTACGAAAATGAATCATAAAGATTTATTATGTAGCAATCCACCCCGGTTTGTCACGAGTGATTTCTGGATCTCGAAAACAGCGCCCCCTACCGGGACCACTTTAGTTCTTAAATCATCCAGGAAATCACTCAAATACACAAAAAGAATCTACAGATTAATTTTATTAGTCATTATAGCTCGAACCATAATATTTTTTTAACTTTCATTATAACTCCCCCGCAATCCCCTTCGTGATTCCACTCACATTTAATATTAATAAAACATTTTTTTACTTCCCGCTATAAAAATCAATGATTTTCTGTTCATCCCGCTTTTGAAAATCGAGTTCTCATCAGATCTCGACGCATTTTCCTAGGAAGCTATTCTGGCTATTTTAACGATGATGTCCGTATGTCTGTGTGTGAGTGCGTGCGTGTGTGCGAGCGTGCATGCTTGTGAGCATGCGTGTATGTGGGCGTGGGTGCGTGCGTGCGTGTGTGCGTACATACGAGCGTACGTGTGTGCGTACGTGAGTACATGCGTGCATGCGCGCGTGCGTGCGTGCGTACTTGTTCGCGTAAACGTAAGAAATCATTAGCTAATTCGGATTAGAGAAAAAAATTGTAATCATTTGTTTTTTTAACACGATAGACCTAATGTGCTCTATATATTAAATAAAACTAGTTTTTATCCCATTTCATTTGAATTTATTTTTAATGCACGACTTTTAGAATGCTTAAATAAATCTCCATTTCATTTCTTTGCAATTCTTTGTGGAATTCAGATGTTCTACCTCCTGATGTCATAGTCAAATCTGACTTACTTTGTTCTCAAAATACTTTATAAATTTAAAATCAAACGCAACAAAATCCGTAAAGTTGGGTTTATTTAATGTATTTTTTTATTCAGTATAACTAATTCCTTTGTCATTTAAATGTTAATGCTACAGGGACTATAGCAATGGTACAAGTTAATTTCTTTTTTTTTAGCACCTACAGTAAAACTAATTAAGAGTTGTTATCAAGAATGCAACAATGTCGTAAAATCAACGCATACATTTGATGCAGTTAAGGCATAGGGGCAGACATCTTTGTTCGAAAAACTAATTAATTATGCAGAGTACTTTGCTCACAGAGAATTTTTGTAAAATTATGTAGGTTATTTTCAATAGTTGCCGAGCTTGGCACGTGGGTTGGCAACTGCAGTTTTTGTATTTTATAGTTGTTAATTGAAAGACTGTTGTTTTTTCCCTCTGTCGCCGACAGAGACCGTTTACCACCCGCGGGACGGTATGGGGTAGTGCCACTATACCCATATTTGTTTAATATTGTAGGATATTAAAATAATATAGAAATATATTGTGAAATTTTATTTTATTTTATTTTATTACAGTAATGAAAAAATAAAATATACCTATAGTTTGCAGCTTCCGAAATTCATACACTTTTTTTATAGAATATGTGGACAAAAGAGGATTTAGTCCATCTGATGGTGAGTAAAGGTTGTGGCCTATAGATTTAGGTAAAATTAACCTCCATTAAGAATCAAAATGCAGATGCGTTGTCACCCCTGAGGCCTGAGATGGAATGCCTCGTTTTCAGTTAAAAGGGTCTCCAGTTCTATACACTACTAACGAAACACAGCAGTATTAATCTATTGTGTTTCGTATGTGAGCGTAAAAAACTGTATTTGAAGTAAAATCATGACTTTTTGTTTCTTTCATTCCTTTCTTTCACTTACTGACTTTAAAGCTTAATATTTTATATTCAAATTGTAAAACTGTAACATTTTTGAAGTAATTTTTCTTGACAACGGACCTGATGTAACCCATTTCGAAGCTTATTTCTGGATGAATTTTATTTACACAAAAACCCACAAACTTTCACGACTGTTACCCGAAAAGGTAGACAAAGACTATGAAATTTCATTTGGCACGATTCTGACACATGTCTCTTGTTTTCACATTCGTAACATCTACACGGCGTTAAATGCATAGAATAATAACACCTAGAACGATAGTCCCCTACAAAGCGGACGTTCTTAAGTGAGGCAAAAACAAAATCTATGTGTGCGTAAGCCACTTGTGTTTACGCTAGACGAAACGCACTCAAGTGAAAAAATAATTTTGCCAATACATTAAATTTTCCCCAAAAGTAGGGAAGTTGAAACTATATTGGACTAATAGTTATGACGTAACGTATGACTGATACAAATGTGAAAATAAGTTTTTTGAATTCTGTTATCGAAGTGTAGCCCGCCAAATTCAAAATATTCTTGAATAGCGCATTTGCCTGTCTAGCCAAGTGAGATTTTTATGATCCATCGAAATGTGATTGCATCATATTTTTCTTTGTTACTGTATAGGTTATAATAAATGTATACGTTATAATTATATGACTAATGCAAGTTCGATATATAGGCCTCCCCCAAGGAATGCCATAAAGCACGGTCGTGATCCACGTGCATTCATCGCCTTCTTGCATGTCTTACCAGGTCATCACTTCATCTAATGGACACACCCGCCCGATACCCGACACATGACTGTTCGACGAACGATTGATCGAATTCAGTATATATTTTTCAGTTTGTTTTTAACTATTTTTTTTAAATAATTGTTGAGTAATGGTGTACCGCACCTCACTGCATGCATGATGTAAGCTACATTACGAAAAACACAAGATCATTTTAATTTTGGCAGGTTTCACATAGTAGATGCATTTCAGCTTAAAGTGATTGGGAAAAATTTATTAGAAAAAACACAAATAAAAATTAAAATCATTTATTTCAGTAGCCTTGTAACTGCAACTGTTTCCTGAATAACTGACGCTTTGATGATACGAATCGTAAAGTATTTTCTTTTTTTGGATTCATAGAACAGACTAATTCTTAAGTAGCGCTCGACAATAAGTCTCATCAAATTCGTGTCATGGAAGTGGGAGTTAACGTGTTCTATAGAAAATATACGAGTTCCTCCTATGAATCTTCTCATAATTAGAAGTGTGATTTCTTTTTCGGAAATATTGCCTGGATTTTCTTTTAGATAACGTCTCAGAACAGTTTCAATAACACTACAAATAGAATAAACTTCTTTTGAGGCGTAAACCAATCCACCTTTATCCCTCATACATACTAATTTATGGAACCAAAGTTTCTCTTTTGCAAGCATGTTATCAATGCAATATTTACATTTTACTCGGGTTGTGAGATGTCTAGCTACATTTCCAGCTATATAGCCAACAATGTGGTTTCTGCAGTTAGGATCATCGCTACCCGATGTAATTTCGAATCCGACATCGTTTGGAATCGGTGTTTTCAATAAGTGTTCTGTTAATTCTTTTTCTTCAACATCAAATCTTTCGGAAAATGAAGTATTATTGATGCAAGTTAAAGCAGATGAACATGTTAAAATAGGTATGTTTTCGAGTGGCACGCAGTTACCAGTTTCACTTACTTGCAGTTCCATGCGGCAGAGCAGTTTTCTGTAGCTACCCTTAAATTGTAGAGCGTTTGGATTGTCATTATGTCCGCTTTGTATTCTTATCAATCCAAAAAGTAGCTCGATATGGTCCTGGCTCAACCTGTAGGTTGTAATATACTCCAGTTCTTTTGTATCTTCAACTAAGGTATTATATAATTACTTAAGGCTCTCTATGCAAACTAACAATCCTTTAAAGCCAGGAGAGCACTTTACAGTAAGGGCCGATTGGAAGCTTTTGATTTTGAGATTTATTGAACTCTCTTTTTCATTGTATTTGCGCTTTCTAGTAGTTTTAATCTTTAAGTGAAGTATATATTTTTTGGTTTTCTCTAAAAAATCAAATATTTCCTTTTTATTAGAATTTGAAAGGGGATGGCAAAAACCATGTTGTGTTAACCTTCTCGTATTAAAAATGTCGAACAGGTCGTTGAAAATCATGATAAAATTTTCTGTGCCTTTACTATTCTTGAAATCGTCCAATTTCAAGACTTCGCGGCAAAATTTCAGTGCCACTGCTACACTTCTGCTAAGTAGTTGAACTGCTAACTTTATTTTCATAATAGAGTTCCTAAACTCGAGATGTTTACGAGTTAGTTTATAGAAAATGTGTAAACCTTCTTTTTCTTGATAGTCATTTAGTTTTGTTCAAAATTCCCAGTCCACTTTATTTTCATCTTGGTCTAAGAATACTTTTTTGTCTTCGAAATGATTCCGAACCAGTTTGATCATATGACTGGAATCTAAAAACACCGCTACCTCGTTATTAGCTGCTGGGTGTTTGAATGTAGTTTTCATATTCTCTACGTCCTTTAGTCGGCATCCTAATAATTCCATGGCTGATATATTTGTCGAATGTGCGTCAAATGTCAGAGCAACTACTTTTACGCCTACCTCTTCACATTTAGTCAGGCATATTTTTATCAGGTTAGCTTTTTGCCCCCCGGTAAGACCATGCACCAAAAAATATCCCAATGGGATCTTCCAGTGTTCATTCAAGCACACAAGAATAAAAGTATAAGCTTCCGTAGCCTTTGTTGTACAATCAGATGTACCTGTGCCAATGTCTACACGCCCGTGGCCTCCTTTTATATTTTGTGGTCGTATTGCCATTTCATCTGCCACTAAAGCACATATTAATTTCTTCTGTGTACATTGTAATACTTTCGATTTCAAAATATGAAATGCTTCATCTGTAAAACCAGGGGAACCATTTATGGTTTTATACCAGTTGTAAATAGTTTTCGGATGTGGGAGGCAAGTATTAAATGTTTTACGAACATAGATGTAAGCTCGTGGCGAGTAAAAATGCAAGGTTAGACAGAATTTCCTAAATTCTGGAGTATATTTAGGCATCGGTCGTTTTTTATCTTTACATATTTTTTTAGCTAAGCTACTGTATAAATCTGCTGCAAATACATTTTCCTACAAAATATTGGATATGTCATTATTAATATATCTTTTCTTCCGTAATTCTACTAAAATATTTTTAAGAGTGGCATTTCTTTTCTTTAAGCGTCGATTTTTTTGCTTCAGAGTCTTAATCTTTCTACTGTGTTTTTGTTGCAACAAGATCTTTTTTCTTAGTTGTCTCCGTAGTGAAGCCTTTTTTAGGTGAATCGAAAATAGAATCTAGTTCTGAAGATAAAGGTGTCATTGAAGCGCTTAGATTAACATTTTTGTCCATCTCACAACCTGAGGCTTCCTGAAAAACATTTATACAAATTAATAAAGTAGTAAGTACGTATCTGCCCCACATACTGATTTACTGGTAGAGAATGCCATAAGGCATAAAGTCCACTGTTTATGCATCTTATTCGTGCAATAAAGAAAATATAAATAAAAATAAGCCAATAGCTACTCGTCAATCGACATAATAATTTACTGTTAGTTTAGTTCCTATATTATTATTATTTTACTACACAAAAGGTGGACTGAACGCTTATTGGCATTCCCTACCATTAATTTTATTTACATTATGTGACTATGATGATGACTATGACTTAATAAAATACTGCACTAGAAAAAATCGACCGGTATCGAACCCGCGATCATTCACTAACCGGGCGACTGCTCTTCTTTTTCTCTTGTCATGAATTCGAGTTCTGCTCGATACCAGTCGATTTTTCTACTGCAGTATTTTCTTTTGAAAATAATGGCATTGTGAATGCTTAAAACCACAAATAAATTATTTGACTTGGCTTTGTGTTGATTTATTAAAAACTTACCGGCTGAGGTTGATTTTGCTCTTACTTAAATCATCACTCTTCTCTTCCGTGCTAAAAATGGGTAGATCCTAGAACACAAAAATTAAACGTAAGAAAAAAAAATTAAAAAGCAATCCATATTAAAACAGTTTATAGGTATAGAGCGGAATTTTTTATACCTTAGTTGGAACTGCACCCTTGCGTAATCTACATAGGCCACCTTTAGTAATATACTTTACTTCATCCTCAAAATGTAAAGAACAAATTTTTGTATTTTTAGTGGGCTTCCAACTGCTATCATTTCGATTGCGTCTGATTTTTTCTGTCCAACGATCTGCAATGATCGGATCAGAAGGAAACCTAAAACGAAAATGAAACATTCATTTATTATCAGACTATATAATAAATTTCCTTAAAATTTATCATCGATACTTTTTAAATAAAAACAATGCGTTGTATTTTATTCAAATTTATTGACGTATTTTACTTTTAATTAAACGACAAAATGTGGGAGAATTTTTTTCACACTTTGGCAACATTTCCATATAATATCATGTGTCAGTTTTTAAAAATTCATATTTATTTTTGATGAATATTTTACATAAAAATATAAGTTCAAAAGCACTACTTACACGTGAAATGTAATGTCACTATGTTTCTTGTGTTTCTCTGATGTATTGTGACATCCGTTCACTGTACAAACCGTCATTTTAATTAAAATTATGGGAGCTGTTGTTAACACGATACGACACTGAGCACTAACGGGCCGAGTATTGAACTGAGCCATACTGGCTTAGTTTAAGTTGCCTCACATTACGGACGCGGACTCGGCTTCTAGGTGTTATTATTCTATGGTTAAATGTTACCCTTAACTTGGCCCATCTTTAATATATCGCCAGTTTGGTCGATAAATTCCAGATACCTGTCTAGAAACCTAATTTAGAATTTCAATTCTGAAAATCCAAAATTAGTAAACGCTGTAAAACTGTTGAAATAATGTTGAAAACTTTTATGCGTCTACTGTAATTTGTAATATATATAAAACAATATTTTCACGTATCGCAGTCTCTACTATATAATTCACCTTGCACACTCGCGAAGTGGATTTCCGGCGTATAATTAAAAACTAATTCCATTACTTTTAACGTGTTTCGCGTTAACAAAAGCACATAAATAATCCTTGATTATTACATCTAAAGACAAAGAACACGACGAATGTTAAGGTAACATGTGACACGATGCGTGCAATTTGTCCAGACGCCATGATTTATTTGCATGGTTATCCTTATTCTGCATAAAGATCAATTGTAGTAATCTTTACCACGAATTTTCATAAATTTAAATGAAAAAATTGCGGGTATATGTGCAATATTTTTCCGCAACGAAAGTACATTATTTGTTAATTTTTCGGGTATTAGGATGTAACCTCTTTTTATTGTTAATCTTACTTGTTTATCTGAGTCGCCTCAAACTATCTATTTAGTTCAGGATTTGATAATCGTGATCTAATACGTAATATCATGGGTTCAAATTTCGGCTTGCTATGCTTTGCAGGCGTTTCACACTAATGAATGATGCATCACACTAATGAAGCTGCAATCGGTCTCTGATCTGAGTATTTTATTTCTAGAATCGTTTATTCTAATCATAAGATACTCAGGTCATAGACGGTTAGATGGTTGAAGCTGCATCTATCTGAAAAAATAAGTATTTATGGTTTCCAAAATCGCCTCTCACGAAACCCAATGGACGAAATTTGTTGATAGATATTCATATCTGACATGGTGTCCACCACGTGAATACTAATATATAACTTTATATATGTAATGTACGTTTTATATAGGTAATTTATACTGTGTGTGTGATTAAGTTGATTCGAGAATAGTTTAGATTCACAATTGAATCCGGTAGGTGGAGGTGTATAGTTCTTCTGTACGTAAGTTTGTTACAGATCTCTTAAATGGCTGTGCAGATTTTGTTGAAAATTTTTCTGTGTGGTTATGTCTGCGGATGGTTTAAATTCACAACCGGATTAGTAGGAGGCGCTGTTGAAGAGGACCAGAAATAACCCGCGCAGAGCCGGGTCGAATCGCATGATTTATCACGTGCTCGACGGTGAAGGAAAACATCGAGAGGAATCCTGCTTGTCTGAGCAATATGAAATAAAAAATTCGAAGACATGTGAAGTTCGCCAACTCGCATTGGAGCAGCGTGGCGGACACTATCTTGCCCTAAAATGCTCTCAGAAGCGAGAGAAGTCCTGTGCCCAGCTGTAATACTTATGTAGGCTATAACTTTACTTTTTCGATTATTTGAAACTCACGGCGGTAATCAATTATCGACTGAGAGGGCATCCTCTTAGGTTTAACAGCAACGTAAACAGATGATTCAAATTCTGAACATTCTGCGTAGATCGCTCCAAAGATTTATAGATATATATTAATTAGATAGTAGAAAAGATAGTATTTAAAAGACCTTTCTTTGACTATGACATCGGGAGTCACGACGTCAAACACCTTAATTATCATTTGTGATCACGGGTGTTGTATAGCAGGAATTAAAAAAGTTGAAGAAGTTTTAAGACAAAGGCAGTACGTTCAATTCTTAAAATTAACAGTAATCTACAATAAGGAACGCGTTCGGGATTGATCAAAAGGCGTTCGAATTATTCAGGTAGTTTCTACAATGCATTTCTTGTACTAAAGAAACATCGTTTGAATGAAAGATAAACACTAGAACGCTCAACAGACAATTCAAATTCAGAAAGCACTATATAAATTCAAATGACCTACACTTTAAAGAATGATCTAGACCATTAGCAAATATATTGAGATTTTTTTCTCTCTCTTCCAACTTCTTAAGTTGGAGTCAAAGTCACTTTGTTTTACTTAAACCAGGGTTAAGTTGGACTTGCTCAGATATCTGCCATTAGCATAAAGTTGGAATGAGTCCGCCGCATGAACTCGTGAAGTTCCGTTGAAATTGATAACTTAGTGCCTTATTTTAAGTCGGCTTTTCGCTATTTATAAGGAGTTTTTTACTTTCCGGATTAAACTACGGTTAAGTAATAGCTTTTTAGTAACCTTTTACACTTTCATGAACTTTTTCCTTTCATACGAACTTTTGTTCAAGTTGATTAATAGTTATAGTTTTAGGTTTTATTTTTTTCGCAGGAAAAACAATATGGTTCGTATTAATTTACAAAAGCCGTAGATATTGATAAAAAAAGAAATAATAGTCTGTTTTTATTAACGTTACATTAGGCTTTTCTTCCGTATTTTGGAGGCAGTTTACAAACATAAATTGCACAATCTCAAATATCCAATTCCGGAACAAGTATTCGTATGCCTATAAATAATTATGCTAAGCCGCTGCACCAAGGAGTCTCTTTTTATGAAACACGAATTAAAAACAATCACACAGTTCACTTAATGGTAAATGTATGCTGCGGACCATAGACACCAGTATGCTCACGGTTATCACCCCCGAGGACTAAGAATAACTGCCACGTTTCAAATTCCAGTAAAAAGGGTCTCTGGCTCTCTACACTCACCATACGAAACACAGCAGCTATGTTACAATCTGTGTTCTCATTTTTCACACTTATTCCATTATAAAAAAAATCTGACGGGTAGGTGCCATATGAAATATTAAATATACTAAAAAAACTAGTTGTTAAATAATATGTATGTAAGTTTACGATGAGTATATACATACTCGTATATCATAGTGTACCTGAAGGTTATTGACTACTATAACCGACGAAATCCTGCAACTAACTTCAGAAGGAAGAATTCAAAGGATATCATCGCTTACAAAAATGAAAAAAAAACAAATACTTTAACGTTGTTTCAAAAAATTTGGTAGATTTCGACCTCAAAACACAAATATAATAAAAATATTATGTAACTTAAAGGCTATAATGTTATTCTAGATGCTAATATTACTCATATAATTAACAATCTGATGAAAAGCTTTTAAATAATTTTGTTGGTAAACTTACAAAATAGTTTTGTATTATTAGTTTAAAAATTGTTTCGTTTATCATTTTCTTAAATCTCAGAAATACATCAGAAGCTTAATTGTTAAAATTAATAATAGTGTGAGAGCGGATATTCAACTTGCTCTTTTGCTTACGCAATTAATCATTATCATCAATAAAACAGCATAAAGCACTATACATTCGGTATAGAGCAATTACAGTTCGACCATATCGTAAAGGTCTCCGTCACAAATTACACAGTAGTGTAAAAGTAGTGTTACATGATAACACAAAGTATGAAAACCAACAGCAACACTACCCGTCTCATTGTAACACCATCTTCCTTGCCTACACTAGAAGAATTACTACAATGAACAAAACCAGTGTTAGCACACGCAGCATGACTTGACTCGTAGAATGACTTAGGCGGAACTTCCTGCACGCAAAGCGCATAGTGAACTTTACACTACGCAAACAAGTGGCGGCCACCATCGATATGACATCCAATAGGGTGGTCCAACCTCTCACTCATACTTATTCCATCCGGTGTGTTATAGATTCGTCGATACATTCATAAATTTGTCTAGCTATTAAAATCCACACGCTTAAGGAAAAAGATTGACATAACTTACTCATTACTCGAATAAAAATATATACTATCTTATTACTTATGAGAAAAAAGGATAAATCATGAAGCTTTTAAAAGTCTGATACAACAATAAAGTTAAGTAAGAAGAAAGAAATAAAAAGGGTACTAAACTACACAATATTTAAACGTAATTCATAAACATCAGAGGACTTAACAGCAAATGCTATAAAAAATAATGAAGTACAGTCACCGACAAAAGCACTCGACCAATTACAAACAACTATAAAAATATAAGCGCAGAAAAAAGTCGGAAGAGCAGTCTCGGAAATGACTATTGTTGCTGTTACGGAGCGAGTTTCATATTCAAGAAAATATGATTTCAGTTCCTCCATGTTCATTGTAAGGCATCGTTCACATTATCAGGGTACATTCGTTTTTATTACGGACGCTAGCCATTGATGGCTATAACACCTAAATGTGATTTATTCTTTTTATGCGTTCGATTCGACAGTTTCGTTGCTTTATATATCGATATCATCTTTCCGAAATCGTGATATTTTATTTGTTAAATATTTCATCATGATAATCTAGTAGAGTGTGAAGAAGAGAGTGTCTATTCTTCTAAAATAAATAAAGACTTTGTTTTGGCATAGACAAATTAACGTACCACAATTTACTAATTTATGATAAATAAAACAAGCTACAACCTACATACACGTCCCACGGCTGGACACAGTCCTCGTCTCAGCTCTCAGTTTCCAAAAAACTAAGAAGTGGAAACAAAAAAACTTAATTTAATAAATTTGGCTTTATATGTCGAAGGTGTGCCAGAAAGGTCATTACTCAACAAGAGTTATGGCGACAACAAAACGCTGATTTTCAGTAACAACAAAAAAAATCTAGGAGAATACAACTCCGAGAGTAAAAGGTAGTGACATTTTAAGCAGAAAAAAAGCTTTCGTTTCTCGGAGCTGCATCAAACCGGGAATGCGTGGCGGTCAGAATGTATGAAATAAAAATGTAAAAAACATAAAAATAAACCAATAAACCAACATTACCGTAACTGGGGTATCTAGCTGTCTAAATAACTTAAATCAAGATTAATATAAAACTTTATTTTAAACCTAACGAATGAGACCTTGTATAGATTATTTAATTAATATAAGTTATTAAGAAAATGAGAACTTTCCGAGCCTTTCGATTTTAGAAGAGAGTTATCTAGATGATGGGAGCCCCTAATGTCTCCACAAAAAATAGTTCAAAAACTATGTCAGCATTCTAGATTCTCGGCCACACAAGTGTTTTTTAAAACCTTTCGGGTTTTATATAGCGAACGACACCGGAGGCTCATATTTGGACGTACTTTACACTTTCGGTATCACAGGATACATGAAGAGTATTCACTAGAATTACATGACTTAATTCCTTCCTCTCAGTTCGCAGATAGAAACAAAGACTCTTTCTTACAACAAAAAAAAAAAAAAGGGGCCCGATCCCAAGGGCCATCTTCGGTTGCATCACCCACACACCATCAGATCGGGAAGTAGTCAAGCATTGGCTTTTAAGTTGTGCATGAGCCTCGTAGCATTTTTATAACGACAAGTACCTGTTGGTATTATCAGTACCTACTAGTGTAATAGTCTTGTTTTATATAGATTTAGTTTCCATAAGTGTTGCTGTAATTATCTTTATAGTATATAATAAATAATATCTTAATTTTCTATTATATCCTACGAAAAAAGTAATCTATCTGCAAATATTTGTACGCCGGAAAGGGCAGAATATTTAGGATCGTAATTCTTTAGGAATGTATGTAATGCACCATATTCTAACAAATAAAGCATCTTGTCTTATCTTATCTTATATTTTTAAAATCTAACCACAGATTAAGACTGTCTATCCTAAACATCAGACGACCACAGATTGTAACTTTAAAAATTGATTCGTTTCGTCCTTTTATCTTTCTTTTTATTGCACTCGCGAAGCGGAGGGGTAGTGCTTTAATATCGTAAAAAAAAAGGAAAATCGCAGTTTACTCGACTAAAATCATTTCCATTTATTTTATATTGCATGCACTCGTACAAACAAAAAAACACTAATGTCAACAATTTTATTACTACTATCGCAGCCTGTAAATGTTCACTACTGAACATAGTCTTCCAAGAGTGACTCATTGGTGGTGGTGATTTTGCCATAGTTTCCACACTTGTCAAGCGGGCTAGCTATCGCCAGTTTTATGTAAGTTTGAGTTGTTATCTAGAAAATGTTGCTGTTCATCTCTTGTATCAGTTTCTTTCAGATAAGCTTGCACCACCACCACACAGATAAACAAGTTTAATTTTGATAAGGTTATATTTTTTATTTCGCTTATTAATTAAGAAATCTGTCTTTTTTACGTAAGTTTATTTATCTTTTTTACGTAAGATAATGGATTTCTACGTGTCTGATCACGATATCTTTCAAATAACTTAATAGATTTTTAATAGTAAATACAGTGGATGGTTTTCTATATTACTACTGTCTTCCTTTACGTTTAATAATTATAGAATAGAAAACAAAAGTTATGGTTTCAACTGATAACGAAATCAGCCATGTTTCTCTTCAAATACTCTATACCATAGTCCGAAGTAAAGGCAATATTTTTTTACAAAATTGATTTTGTAAGTAACTATAGCAGAGTTCTCTTTATTTTTAAAACTATTTTTAATAAAATAAAAATGTAGAAGCAGCAGATAAGTGAAATAAGTTGTTGCTTGTTCGAAGCGTTTATGCGTAATTAAGTAAAAATAAGTTATGTTTTGTTACAGAAGGAGTGACAAACCAGCACACAGCCTACCTGATGTAAAGTGAATGCTGTGATGCCATAGACATCTTCATCTATTCTCGATTATCAATCAAAATAAAGATGCGTTGTCACCCGTGTAGACTAATATAGAATGCCTTGTTTCCAGTAAAGAAGAGTTTCCGGTTCTCTTCACTCACCGTACGAAACACAGTTACTATATGGCTGCTGTTTAACACTGGTGTACTGTGGCAAGTGTAAGTTAAAATCTTTGTTGAAATTTTGCGAATAAATGGAACTTTTCTTATTTTAACGGGATTAAATGTGATTTATAGGATACTTTATAGATCGTAAAAATATTAAAGTAACAACAGTGAGCTAAAGCATGAAGGTGCTATGAAGTTGGTATCGCGGGTAGAAGATAGTGTTTATTAAGCCTTATTTTCGTTATAAGACCACAGTGTAATAAACAGTGAGAGCTATACGGCCTTAGTATATAACCAACTTTACAGCTATGCACAGGTGTATGGCTCAATTTGCGTATGCTAATGCCCGAGTCTGCTTGTTTTGTGTATTGATTTATGGGTCTCGACGTCGCGTGTCCCTGATTTAGATGACATATCGCAAGCTCACAATTTGATTCCACGGTGTTAGGTCCGCAGTTGTTGATTAATTTTGCTGCCTGCGTCTGTGACTGTTCTATTAACTGTAGTACAACTTAGCGTTTTGGCGTTATTCAATAGGAGCTTTCTATTAGAAGGCGAATATCTTTTTTTTTAATTTAGAATAAGTTTGACAAACGAGCCCATCAGATGGTAAGTGTATGGTGTAACTCATAGAAATCTTCATCAATTCTCGACTACCTCATATTACGAGTATGCAGACAGACAGACCATCATCTGCAAAATGGGTAACTGGTGCAAATATCTCTATGAGGCAATTAGAGTAAATTTCCAAATTGTCAGATAAAAGCTACTCAGATAAGATACAAGATAAGCGAATTAAAAATATTACCTGTATTAATAAAATAGTTCAATTATTTCACACTTATATTTAGTCGGGTTATAATTTATTCGATGGATACATTTTATCAGTTTAGAAATCGGTCCTAAGATTAATTTTAAATTAATCCCTACTTTAGTTGACTTACGAAAATGATAATTAGTAACAATTTCTCCACTAACGCCTTGCAAATCAATATGAATGAAGGAATTAAACAAGCATTACATTTTGTACATGAATATTAGTAATAAATACATAAATTATAAATTCAAAACATAGTTGCAGTTTCAAAGCTTAACTTTGAAATACAGTCAGGTTCCAAAACCTCATAACTTGGCTTTAATCTTAAGTTAGATGAGGGAGCGAGAAGTACCTAATTCAGCTAAGATTACCCACGTCTGCAGTCACCCGAGGAACTTGGACGTAAGACTAAAAACCTAATAGAATTTGCATAGAAATAGATTCAGTCCGGCGCTCGGTTCTTTCAGAATGCCCCATCATCGCTTAATCCATTTGCACTGGCCACACATTTCGAGGGAAAGCTTTTGTAATAGTTTCGTAGCCATAGAATACGTTGCAAAGGCGCTTAGAAGCGACACAATAAATCTTTAACTAAAAATTAAAATTAAATCGTTTAAATTTTTTCCATTTTAGTAATATTTTTTTAGTTTCTACACACCACTTTATACGAGCCAGTACTTGATAACTGTTCCACCTGGTGGTAGGTAGAAGCTGATATTAAAGCATTGTCGTATTTTTATTTTTTATTAGCTCCTGATATAATATATTAACCACTTTCTTCAAAGCAAGCAGACTAGAAAGTATTATAATTTTTTACCAAGAAAAGGAGCTGATTATCTGAATAAATATAAGATATGTTCAGAGAATAAAATTTCATAAAACGCAAGTAAACACAGTTCAGTGCCCATCGGGCTAAACAAATTGTTACAAGCAATTTTTAGTTCTGCTTTACCGTGTCCTTGGAGATCAAAGGGAACATCGTAAGGAAGCCTCTGCATATCTAAGAAATTAAAAAAATAGGATTTTTTTTTTACTTTTTATAAGCCAGTGCTTGACTACAATCCCACCTGGTGGTAAGTGGTGACGCAGCCTTAGATGGTAAATCGCACTGTCTTAGTGTAAAAAAAGCATATTAACTCTTGCCTGGAAGACGCCCAGATTGTATTCGGACGGAAAGATAGACGCCGGCAAATTATTCCACTCCTTTGCTGTACGCACTACATGTGACATGTGAAGTTTTGGACGTTGGATATAATGTTAGGCGGACTTCACATTGGTTCTTCCTTGCATTAAAACCCTCTCAGATATGAGAATAGGTCTATAAATCTGACGTACACCGATAAAGACTTGTGTGCTTTTGATAAGCTACGACTAATGGTAACGATTAGTAAGAAAATGCCCTATCTAAAACAAAATTCCTATTAGTCTTTGACAAGAAGGGGGATAAGTAAAGCACTATCGATTTTTTGACACGATGAAAATTGTAATGGATAAAATGATACATACATATTGTGCCGGTCGATCGATATGAGTTAAAAACATCGTCTGTTTGAGTAATAATACTTAATCATTCCCCTTAATCATTTACAGCAAAACAGCAAAGACAGTGTTAGCGAAGTAGGTTATATATATATATATATATATATATATATATATATATATATATATATATATATAGTTTGATATTTATTAAGAGTGACAAACAAGCTCACAGTCCAGCTAATGGTAATTTGATGCTGTGGCACATAGACATCTGCATCTATCCTAGATTAGGTATCAAAATGCAGATGCCTTGTCACCCATAAGGACTAAGATTGAATGCCTAGCTTCCCGTAAAAAAGGTTTCCGGTTCTCTACATACACCGTATGAAACACACTAGCAATTAGCTGCTATTTTACGCTGGTATTCTATAAGAGCGTGGTCTTTCCCCGGTCGAGCTGACCTATTTGCGCTACTAACTGCAACATTCTTCGATCAACAATACCAACTAGATAACGGGTCACGTACAAAATCAAAGCTAAATATTGTCCGCATGAATATAAACTATGAAGAGACATAAATTAAATAACATTTAGTGTGAAATCAACCTTAGGTTATAACAAATAAAGTTCTTTTCCCGTTATTGCCTTGCGAGCTACACTCTCACGTGCAAGAGCTCACGTCTCATGTGCGCTCTTATTTACTGAGATGGATTTCTTGCGCCGACCCGACATCTAGTTGGCATTGTTGATCGAAGGCAGCATGGCTCTACCATTTCAATATTACGGTGTGACCGAAGCTATATTAGCATATAGCATGTGAAATATCTTCATATAGCATATATGTGCAAGAAGTGAGACAGTTGCGTCAGGAAAGTGCTACATGGAAGTCCGTAGTCTCTGCCTACCCTCCGAACAAGAGACGTGCGTTTCTTTTATAGCCGTGATAGTCCCAAAATTTAATGTTTAGTTCATTTGTTTCTTTAATTCGTGAAGTTCCATTACAATCGGTTAAGCTATTTCGAAGACAGATAGACAGACAAACAGACAAACATTTATAGAAAGCAAATATCTCCCTCTGCTTTATAAAAGATAGTTATTTCAATATTATCGACAGACGCTTCAATTTTATTTATATTGTATAGATAGGCAAAAAACCGAACACCTTAAGTCGTTAAGTTCGCCTTTATACTTTTTTATACAACCGAGTATAGATAAATAAATATAGATTATAACGTAGTACCGAATTCATTTTAAATATCATATTACCCTGTAGTTAATATAATACGAAAACATCAAGGCTAGGTTAGGGCCCGATTTTTCGTAAGTTATTCTAACCACTGAGTTACGGGATCATATAACTTTGCTCAAGTCTTAATACAGCCAGTATTGGATTTAGTTATGACGGTATTCCAAAACTTAAACCAACACGGGTAGCTTATCTCAGCTCTGTTTAATTACAGAATATCTCTGTGACCGAAGGATGACTAGAGCTTCCATTCAATTACAAGAGCTCTATTCAATCTAGGGTTATTTATCTAAACTGTTATATTCTGTGCAATCATATTGCGGTTATAACTATAATATTTAATTGAAACATTGATAAACGATTTGGCACTCCAATGGTGGAGGGTAATGGCGGGTCAAGGAAACTCGTGCCCATTTCATTTTATGGGTGTGTAGTACACTTTTTACATGATGGTAAATAGATGCCACATCATCACTATGGCACACATATTTAACCTGGATTAAGAATTAAAATGCGGAAATCGTTGTCACCCCTGCGAACTAGGATGAAATGGGTTGCTTTCAGTAAAAAAAACTTCGGTTCTCTACACTAACTATACGTACCACAACAGAATTAAGCTGGTATTTCTCGCTGGTATACGGCTGTGCAAAACACCAGGTTATAATATTATAATGAATACAGTTATTCTATTTCACGATTAAGGTTTAGTCTTGATTATAATAGTGACGTGTACCAACAGGCGCGTTTGTGTGTGTAACTGCGATTCGTTCGATTCGCGATCGTGACTGAGCGCTCCCGAGGCACATGAGTAAACAAATTGACCAGAGGCGAAGCTACATACAAACGGCTTGCTGCGACTATACCCATACATAGCGCAGCGATGTGTGCGTGAGCACTCACCAACAGGTTCATTGACGCTCCGTCGGGGTACAAACCGGTTTGCGCCGGCTCAGGGAGAGTATCCATGAAAGGGCTGTTATGCATGTTATGCATTTAAATATATGGAAGAAAAATATTTTGTGATTTTATTTTTTTTATTTTTTTTTACTATTAGAGTTATGTTTAGAGATTGTTTATTATAAAATAAGACATTATAAATTTATATTAGTAATTAATTAGTATTCTGTTAATGCTTAATAGTTGTACAGTATGTATAAAAGTTCGAGACAAAATAATACAATTAACAGGCAGTGGTGAAGGTGGTGCTAGTGATAGCGGAGCTGATGTTGGTGTTAGTGGTACTAGTGTTGATGGTGGTGCTTGTATATCGTTGGTGGTAGTGGGTAGTGGACCACAACCAACACAGCCGCCACCTATACCACCACAACAACTGGAATCACCACCACAGTCATTATCACCACCACTACCACCATCAACATCACAACCAACACCACTGCCCATTACCACTATCACAGCCATTACAAAAACAAAAACAAAAAATCAGGTGGTGGTACCACCTGATTTTTTGTACTCATGAATATTTCTTCAATGATATTGATAGAAATATAATATAATATGAAGCTTCTGTGAGAATACCTATTTTCTTAAAATTCTCAAAAAAAAAAGATTCGCGCGGTATTTCATTATACATTTCACGTATTTTCTCAATATTCGCCGCTTTACCCTACAGCAAGATTTCATAAGCCGTAGTACTATGAAAATTAGCAAAATATACAATATTTGCATTTTCAATTTAAGTTACAATAAATGGACATGTTATTATATTAATTCAAGTTACAATGTAATCACATGTTGTTTTATACTATACATATAATATTGTTATGTTTTCCTCAAATTTTTCACATTCATCAGGTGACAATCCTATCAATATAGGTAAACATTTTCGACGTTATTAGGAAGTTTTGTACGTGGTAGAGCCATGCTGCAGTTATATGAGAAGTATAGTTGTGGCACGAATAGGTCGGCTCGACCGGGGGGGACCACGCTCTCACAGAATACCAGCGTGAAATAGTAGCTTACCTAATGCTGCTGTATTTCGTATGGTGAGTGTAGAGAACCGGAGACCCTTTTTACTGGAAACGAGGCATTCCATCTTAGTCCTCACGGGTGACAACGCATCTGCATTTTGATTCGTAATCGAGGATAGATGTGGATGTCTATGGGCCACAGCAACCACTTACCATCAGGTGAACTGTGTGCTCGTTTGTCACCCTATCCAATAAAAAAAAAAGTTTCCCCTCTGGTCCTTACTCTGTGCCCGAGGCCTACGCACACTAATACAATGTATATGTGCACGGCTAACAACAGCGAAAGTCAAACCTTCATCGCAAAATAGAATAACTATGGTTAATTACATTACAGCATCGAATACAATGAACTAGTCACATTACTCTGACGTCATACAGTTAATAACTAGTACGAGGGTGGAAGTCTAATAAGTTGTTGCAAAACTAGCCAATATGTAACAATTACCTACACAAATCTTGAATGCAATCGGCTATGTAATACGAATAAATAATTAAATGTTTACTGTTTATTTAAATTGAAAGCTTGTGTAACATATGATATGATATTAAGAGGTAACGATAATAAGTTAGATACGGACAACTAGGCACTGGAAAATAAATGTTTGACAGGAATGTCCTCCTGTAATGTCATGTACATGTTTTTGTGGGTCGTGTAGAAATGAGTTTGTCAATTCGCACGAGTAACTAGTATTGTTTAAAATTAGTATCAAATATTTATTTATTTATTTAAAAACTTTATTGCACTTAAAATGTACAATTGGCGGACTTAATGCCTTTAGGCATTCTCTACCAGTCAACCATGAGCTAAGCAGGTGCCATAAAATATGGGGATAATTTATACGTGAATATAAATATAAAAATACACATACCATAAGTGTAAATACAAAAATAAATATACACAATTACAATTAACCTAAGTAATATATGATACATTTCATACATAATGTTTAAATAGTACATAATACATACATTTTAAGTATACTTACACACGAACATATTATACTAAAACAATTTAAATAATTTAAAATGTCAAGTCACATATAAGCAGAAACAATTAAATATGAAAGTTAGTTGCTGGAAGAAGAAAGGTAGTGATCAGTCACCATCCTCTTAAAGGTAGCAACATAAGTCGGTTTTCTGATATGAGGGGGTAATTTATTCCATAGCCTTATGGCCTCAGCGGCGAAAGACTGAGACATAAATTTGATACGGCGAGGAAAACACATAATGTAGTTCCTAGAAGGATCGCAGTTTACGATCGTGAGAAGAACCCAAATACTGAAACTTGCATTTCAGGTATTGGGGAGTGCATGGATCAAATAGGATTGAAAAAAGCGTGCGAAGAATTTTGATACATTTGCGCTGATGGATAGGGATCCATTTAAGCTTAGAACGATATATGGATACATGATCGTATTTACGAAGGCCAAAAATAAAACGGATGCAATTATTTAATAAACGATTCAATTTGCATAGAAGTACTTGACTCACATCAGAGTAACACACATCAGCATAATCAATGAGTGGTAAAACAAGCGCTCGCACCAACATAGCCTTAGTCTCGGTGGAAGGAAATTCTTGAAACGATAAAGACCACGCAGGGTGATTGTCACTCTCCAGCTTATTTCAGCCACCTAAGATTGCCAACTTAAATTAGCATCAATCATTAACCCAAGGTCTTTAACTACTTGACTAAGAGGAATAATTGTGCTATTATGTAAACGATAGGCTCCAGTGAATTAAAATCTAATTTAGCTATACGGCGAGGACTACCGAGAATTATCGCTTGACATTTAACAGGATTGACAGCAATTCCATAATTTCTGCACCAGTCACAGGTGGCCTTAAGATCTGGATTTAAAATTTCGATAGCGGAGTTAATCTCTGCTGCATCAATCCGAGCGTACAGCTGTAAATCGTCAGCATACAGATGGTAGGAGCATTTGAAATTTACAGTTATGAGATTTATAAAAATAGGAAATAATAAAGGAGAAAGGATTCCACCTTGTGGAACGCCAGTAGTAAGATTAGACCAATCAGAGAAAGACTGTTGGTTGACTTTAACTCTTTGCTGGCGACCACGAAGATAAGTTGATAACCAGTCCAAAACTGACGAAGAGAAACCCATGTATTTACAGATAGTAAGAAGAATGTCATGATCAACTGTACAGAAAGCATTGGAGAAGTCAATTAATACGAGAACCGTTAATTTTGATTCCGCCATACCCTCTCGTACATCATCAAGAACTTTAAGGAGAGCAGTGGTTGTACTATGCCCAGGACGAAAACCTGAAGTAAAGTAAAGTTACAGTCACAATTTCTCGCATTACTCGCATACTGTGATATTTACAGTGAGCGTTGAGCATCTGAGCTACCACGGCTCTCAATAAAGCACAAAAAGGCTACAAAGAAACCTATATTTGGTAGTCATTGTAATTGTCCGGGTATGAAAACCAAATCCCTGATTATTTTTACCTTCCGTCCCGAAATTTTACTTCCTAGACCTGGCAACACTAATCCCCGCCGACACTATAATAATTATGAATATGAAACAGAATAAAGGTTTATCAAATGATATATATTTTATACAATACATATTTTTCAATTAGAACATATACATATTATAATATACTCAATAGGGTGAAAATGTAAAGCCGACTTCCATTTACTAAAAGAATAAAACAATTTCCACATATTAGCCTCCGATTTCTATACACTATATAAGCCATTATATGGAAGTTATTTTTTTATAATTTTAGTTCCAACAGTATCAAAGACAGGTATATAATCAAAGATCAAAGTGATTCGTAGTCGTCGTTAGGCAACTATTATAGCCTCACGCTCGCACTGACACGCACACAGAGATAACATTGTAGTGTGCGTCAATATTACGCCGATCCAAAGCGATCGCGTAGATTTCGACTTGGACATATTTGAATATGCGCTCTTAATAGTAAATACATGTAAGAAATTAAATTCTTCTTTTTAATATTCATATGTTTTAATTCGTGAATTAAATTGTTATGTTGTGTAAAAATCATAAGTTTATCACTAAAAATTTTATTGATAAAGTTTATATTCGACATTTAAGATTTATTACTCTAAGAAATTACTTGTAAAATTGTGATATTTAGTTTAATATTTTATTAATTCTTAATTAATGTGTAAAAAGTCTTAAAAGTTCGGAAAAGTAATAGTTTAACGATTTTGTACTTTTCGAATTTTTCCTTTCTTATAAAAGCATATTTATAAAAGCAGTGAAAGTTTCTTTTTCTAATATAGCTGCGGCATGGCTCTACCACGTATAAAAAACAATACAAAACCCAAAAACTTAAAAGTACCTACACTCGAGTATTATTTAATTAAGCCTAGGTTAGCGCTCGCTGTAAAGACCAATTATGCGAGCAACCCGGATTCGATCCCCGCTGGCAATTAAATGAAATTGTTAATTGAAATTATAAGTAGCGATTTACCACGTGCTCGGCGGTGAAGGATAACATCGTGAGAAAACCTGCATGTCTGAGAAATAAAAAAAATATTTCGAAGACATGTGAAGTTCGCCAACACGCCCCAATGGACATTTCCTTGCCTTAAAACCCTCTCAGAAATGTGAAGAGGCCTGTGCCCAGCAGTGGGACGTATATAGGCTGTAACTTTAAGGATTATAACGGTTCATACTAATGAGCGAGACATCTGGTAGGTACTGAAATCAACAAACCCTCCCTGCAATGGGATAAGCCTATAGCGTTGTACTATTGAAGGCTGAAAGACAATAGTTACACACATGATGGGAAGTGTTCAAAGCATCATCATCAACAACAGTCCGTGAAACTCCACTTCTGGATTATATAATGATTTCTTATATTTACGCGAACACTATACATTGATTAAAACTACTTTTACGGCTTTTATCGCGTTTTATTTATATTAATTTTAATACCAGCCGTTTCGGGTGCTTTCCAGCACCTCAGTCCCCCGTGACCATGGGTGCTGGAAAGCACCCGAAACGTCGGGTATTAAAATTAATATAAATAAAACGCGATAAAATCCGTAAAAGTAGTTTTAATCAATCCACTTCTGGACATAGACCTACCGTGTTGAAGGGAGGGTTTGTTTTAATCGTCATACTTGGCAGGCGGATCGGATTGGATAGCGGAACTTAACGTTTTTAACCGACATCAAAAAAAAAAGGAGTAGGTACTCAATTTGACGATTTTTTACTTGTGTCACCTCAGAACTTTTTTCTAGGTACTTAATTGACTCGACTATATTGATGAAGTTGTCATTATAATGTTTATGTTTATAGAAATCGGGTGTACAAAATTTTTAACTTTGCTACATGTGTAATTGTACATTTAACGTTTCTGCACGTCGTCGGTACTTTGCTGATACCTATGAGCAACTTTAAACAGAATAACTTTATACAAAAAAGTACAAGTGCGTTTTCAACATAAATGTCTCATAATTTATATAATACTAGCTGGCCAGAAATTGTATTGCCCTTTCCAACGACCCTTTGTCAAAAAATAAAATCTTAAATTCGCAATAAAAAATATTGAGGGTCACTTGCCTTTCTGTTCGTCGTCGATCCTCTACTGGTACATATGAGCAACTTAAACAAAAATTACAAGTTCATTGTCAACCCTGAGATTCACGAATATCACATAAGTTATATAATACTAGCAAGTCCGGTCGTGCATGGAGTACTGCTGTCACATATGAGCTGGTGCTGCAAAATACCACCTGGCAGCGTCGGACTCAGTGCAGAGACGTGCTAAGAGGCTCATTGGTGACCTTGATTTGTTTGAACATAATTTTTCTAGGAGTCGAAATACATAGATCAACATCTAAACTGGAAGGCACATATAGCAAAAATAAGTAAAAAGATATCCAGTGCATGTTACGCATTGTCCATCCCGGCCGAGACAAAATATAAGTGTAACTAGAAATGCCTATTTTGGAAGCGTTTATCCACTCCTAACTTACAGTATCACATACTGTGGAAACTCAACAGATATACAATCCACATTCGTTCTCCAGAAAAAATGTCTTAGAACAATATATAACAAGCATAGTACCGAACCATTAAGAGATGTTTTCAGAACAAAGGGTTTCCTAATAATGTCTGGAATCTTTATCCCGGAATTATGTCTATTTGTTAAAAACAATATGCAATATTTTAATTTAAAATCTGATTTAAAGAAAAACATTCACAATGAATATAAATATGATATAAGCTTACCTATTATTAAAAATATGATTTACTATAAAAGTACCTATATTACTGCTATTTGTGTATACAATCAGTTACCACCAGCTATTAAACAATTCAATGGAAATATGTTCAAAACAAAATTAAAGAAATTGTTAATTGAAAATGTTTTTTTACAATCTCAATGAGTTTTTTGATAAAATTAATGTTAGTAAGTAGTAAATTCTAAATTTATTTTCTCAATTGATGCATGTCCGACATGGGTAGACTGTTGAGAATAAAACTATATATTTTTGTACTAAGATCACATTGTACACAGTTATGCATTAAATGTATCTTTATCTTTATCTTTGAAACCAACCTGGCCAGCCTCGAGCTCTGGCGCAAGAGTAGCCGGCCACTCGGTATTCTATAGGATGCATTTCGGAGAATGTGCACAGGAATTGCACGCTTTAATTCCTCCCTCTCCTTTCCACTATCGGACGACCAGGCGATTGGCGGGTCTTCACCCTTTTGTAGTCGATATTCCACGCATTAGAACCAAACGGCTTACTTCGACTTTTTTAATGCGTACAGCAAAAGAGTGGAATAATTTGCCGGCGTCTATCTTTCCGTCCGAATACAATCGGGCGTCTTCAAGGCAAGAGTGAATAGGCGTTTGTTATGCTAAGACAGTGCAATTTACCGTCTAAGGCTGAATCACCACTTACCACCAGGTGGGGTTGTGGTCAAGCAATGGCGTATAAAAAGTAAAAAAAAACTAGCCGCTCTAGCTAACAGCTTTTTTTCGAACCTTTGTCCTATAAAATCCCTAAATTCGGAAGTTTCGGAGATTAGCGTGAACTAACATCGTGACACCGGATATTTATATAAGTATAAAGACTAGGTGGTAATAGTGCAGCAGTGCACCCGATGTTGTATTCCAGTTTCTTTTGGATGGCAGTTGGTTACTGCAGCTCATGAACGCCTGCAACGAACTTCAAACAAAGAAAACTATGGATGGGTTGTCATCTCTGAGGACCAAGATGAGACGAAATACCTTCATCGCCTGTAAATATATTTGATCTTTATGCCTTGTCCCGGACACATTCTTTACGTGGTAGTGCCATGCTGCAGTCATATTGTTTGTAGCACGAATGGGTCGGCTCGACAGGGGAAGTACCACGTTCTCACAGAATACCAGCGTCAAATTAATGCTGCTGTGTTTCGTATGGTGAGTGTAAAAAACCGGAGACCCTTTTTACTGGAAACGAGGCATTCCACCTACGCATCTGCATTTTGATTCGTAATCGAGGATAGATGTAGATGTCTATGGGGCACAGCAACCACTTACCATCAGGTGGACGGTGTGCTCGTTTGTCATTATATTCTATAAAAACACACCAGTGCACGCACTGCTGCTTGATGGCAGAAATAATAAAGAAGATGGTATCAATCTAGGTGGAAAAGATGTGCTACCATAAAATTGTTCAGTTGCAGGTAGATGAACAATTTTTTAACTAAATTCGTTTAGACGTTTACTAGATATCTTCCATACTACTTTTTAAAAATCTCTCTGCCTCCCTCTCTTTCTCTCTTAATATAATAGTAAATCAATTTGTAAACAAAAATTTAGTGCTTAACGAACACTTAAATGGCTATTTTAAAATAGAAATCCGTAATAAGTAAAAGCAAACACAGATATAAAGCGCTGGACGCACATTTACATACAAATGAGCTCGCCGATGTATTATTTGAGTCAACGGACTAAGGCGTTACGTTGGGTAGTAGGAAAATACGACAACTACGAAGTGCTTTCAAGAGATCTGTGTTCCGTTGGTTTCATGATCAATAAACGGTATTGTAATAAAGTAATTTTTCATAAGAAAGAAAATATCGACTTTGAAAACTAAAAAAAAATTATTTTCTTGTGAAGTCGGTACAAACTATTATTGTAGCGAAGAATTATACCAGACTTCGGAAGTCATTATGTGTAACTTATTTGATTCCGTCTTGTTATTGATATCAGTTAAGTATCACAAGCCGAAGGTAAAGCTCAAGCAACTACAATGTCGCCTTAATAATTGCAATAAAAAATTATACCCCATCTTGTCACCCTTAGGTCTGGACCGGAGAAGGACCACGTTATTACAGAATATCAGTGTGGCTGTGTTTCGTATCTCGAGTGTAACGAACTGGTGACCCCATTTACTGGAAACGAAGCATTTCATCTTAGTACTCAGAGGTAACAACGCATCTGCATTGTGATTCTTTATTAGGGATTGAAGCGGTTGTCTACGTCCCATAAAATCCACTTACCATCAGGTACTCGTTTGTAATTAAAATAAAAAACAAAAAAAAAATTAAACGCGAAATTGGTGAAGGTACTCTTAAATGTGTGTCGAATATAGAACCTCCTTCTTTTTTGAAATTGCTTAAATATAATCAAGAATTTTATTATGATCATATATATATAACAAAAAAAATATATATATATATATATATATATATATATATATATATATATATATTATAACTGTATTGTTTTATTGTAAAAATTTGTCGCTATGTTTTATCATTGAATTTTAAAGTTGACTGGTAAAACAATTGCGAATTTTCCTTTGCTAATAAATGATCAAAAAGTTTTAAAAGAAAAAGGAGGTAACATTTCCTCAACAAATTTCTACACAAATCTATTTCCCTGACCTTAAATATGATCGTAACTTAAGCTTAAGAGGCGGGATAAGTTCCGCCAATAACTTGATTTTATTAAGGGTGGGTTTTCTTATTACACCGAGGAACTCTCAACTCCATAGTTCTTTTTCACAAGCCATTTGGCGTCGCTATGTTCACTTTTCTATTTAGTGTTTTTATTTCCAAAGCGACTGCTTCATACAGTCTGCTATTTTATTTGCTGCAATCGAATTCTAAATTAACTTGATAAACGGTACGTTCTGAGCTACTGTGCAAGTGATTGTTGAATATCACATGAAATTGAAGCTTATGAAAACTTTATGAGAATAATGTTACAAGACCCTTTTACAGTTCACAGATGTTTTATGGAATGAGGGTGAGTAATAGCCCTTAGTCCGCCTGATGTTTAGTGGATACTGTGGCTCATAGACGTCTGCATCTATCCTGGAATAAGAATCAAAATGTAGATACGCTGTCACACCTTTTTTTTTTACATGGGGAAATGCCTACGCATACCCGCCTAGCGGGGGCAAGGACGGGTTATGTCGGACTCGCACCGACTAAAACCCCATGGTGTTCCACCTTTGTCGCTTATTGGCAGGGCCACGGGAACGCTTTCGCACACATCCGCAGCCCCACCAGCGCCTGCCGCCCCATGGCAGCACCTCCTCGGGAGAGGAATATTCCTCCCCGTTCTCCTTCACAGGTAAGGCGCACCAGAACACATGGCGCGCCTTCCTCCACGGCCTCCAATTACATCTGCGCATCAGACGCCCTCGCGTCCGATGCACGAAGGCCATGGGGCAGGAAACCAGCACTTAGAAGTACTAGCCTCGCCGACCCCAGCGGCGGATCTGGTCTATGGCTCCGCCAACCAAGATTCGGCTGCGGAGGATAGGGAGAGCGGCGCCTCGCAATACCGACAATCCTCTCCCCCCGCAGCCCCATCACCACCGCATCAACGGTGCGGCCCCATTTGAGTCGCGGAGGATAGAGCGAGTGGCGCATCCCCATACCAACACTCCTCTTCCTCCGCGACTCCACCTCGGCTGCAGCGGTAGAGGGTGCGGACACCCCTCTCGCCGCAGTCCACCAACACACATCCGAAGTGGGCTTCCCAAGCCCACTCGGAGTGGCCACCTCGGAACGGCCTTTCACCTCGGGCCAGCCGCGTGGGTTCCTCTTTGTTCACCGCGGGCGACCAAGCCACGGCTACTAAGCCCCCCCGCCACGACAAGGCGGGAACCCGTTCGGGGGGGACGCTGTCACCCCTAAGGACTAAGATGCGATACCTCATACAAAAAAGGGTAAAAAGGGTTTCCGGTTCTCTACATTCACTATACAAAACACAACATCGTTGAGTTGCTATTTTACGCTGGTATTCTGTGACAGCGTGGGCCTTTTCCGTTCGAGCCGATCTATTCCTTCTACAACCATAACATAGCTGCAACATGAAGTTTAAGCTCATGGAAACTTTAAGTGAATAACAGTACAAGACCCTTCACAGTTCAGGCTATTCTCTTCTCGAACGCCTTACATGCTGAATGTCAAAGAAATCACGAGTAATCTTTTATTTTTGATTGGTACGATAATCACAATTTAGAGGTAAAAGACTATAAAGAATAAATAGATAAAAAAGAGCCGTGGTAGATTGAGTTGTGTTGATTTTAGAAGTAATAATAATAATGTCCTTCAGATCGAATTTCGATCACGGCCGCCAGTCTCTCGTTATAATGTACGGGTGTGTTTGCAAGCCTAAGTGCAAAATTACCATCACAATATCCCATTAGTTGCATTCTAAGCTACACTTGACTCATTCGTTTTGTTTTATGTCATAATCACATAAAACATTGACATGGGACAATCAAAACAAAAACACTAAGTAATTGCAATTCAAAGTGCTGATTTACCACATGATCGGCGATGAAGGAAAACATCTTGAGCATAGCTCTCTAAGAAATCAAATATTATGCTCTTATATTATTTTTGTTTAAACTTCTGCAGCACGCATTGGATTCTCTTCACTGCTCCATGTCCCTTTGTGGCTTTGGCTAAGCTACGGGACGTATGACGTTGTAGCACAGGTTTTTAACACTAATATTTTTCTATAGTCATCGCCTACAATTAACGTATAATATAACATTGTTTTTCTATGAAATAAAGTATTTTCGAGGCTTGTAAAAATATGAAAGATTGCGAAAAAATGTATGGTGGGTGATTGAGCGGCGGGCCTTAAGCCAGTGTGTTTGAAATTAATATACATAATACATAAACACTCACGCCTGTAACCCAGATGGGTAGGCAGAGACTACAGACTTCCATTTAGCACGATTCTGACATACCTTTCTCGCCTCTTCCACATCCATATACCTACGCATACATGCTCGAGCATGTATGCGTAGGTTGAAATTAATATTTTATTTGTTATAGGATAACTTGCCCTGAATAGTGTTTTTAATAGACTATATACGGTCATACTCTTATTTAAAAGAAATAATAACAGTTATTAACACAAATACTATTCTCATTAACAACCCAGTAAAACTTAAAATCTTGTTATTAGGAGTTTAGAAGTGGTTCACGACACGACCGTGGCGGATACGATCCCACGAACTTTAAGTTTTGTAGTTTGTACCCTTAACCATTACTACTGATGCATTTAAAACAGTTTCTTAAGGACGCGTTTGCAAATCAACCAAAATTAGGGTGTTTTTCGGTAGATTTTGTGACAAAACTAAACCAAATCAAATATAAGTAAAAACTACCATGTATAGATTGGTTCTTCATCTGCAAATGTCTGTAACTCTTTTGTTGAAAATAGTAGTTTTTTATATTGTAAAAACGAACTTTCGTTGCCATTTTCTACAAAATTAACGATACCGGCTTGTGTTTCGGTAGATGTTTTGGTCTATTATCAACATATTTAAAAATTTAAAAAATACTATAAGATGACAGACATATTCAATTAAAAAACCCTGAGTTTATTTTTTAACAAAATGTCACAAATAGTCGTAAAAAAAATAAAAACTGATGCACATTTTTTCACATATTTTGGTAATATGGATGAATCATAATGTATTGCAATAAGGGCTATTTTATTGTTGGTGCCTGCTTTGATTTATTGTACAAAGATTTCGATGAAACCACAGTCCGCGCTCGGCCGCCGTCGTGAGTGGACACTGTATCGCCTGTTTGCAGCGGCTCATTCTGAAAAGATCGCTGTACATACACAAAATATTAGAAAAAAACAAATTGGAAACATAAGTACTTGACAAGTGATAAAATTATTATTTTTATACTCACAGTTTTTATTTAGCTAAAAATAAGTAGGATATATAAACTTACCTACTACTGCAACTCGTGGACGAGCGGAACTAGGTGTGCCGAGTTTGGGCTCGTTTTGTTGGTTATGATGAGACCTTACCTCTGGACTTGATGGCATGACCTGAAGGTGTACTTTCGTGACCGCTATTTGAACTTCTTGCAGAGTAAAACTAGGGGTGACGAATTTGGGCTCCGTTTTGTTAGTTATGACGAGTCTATACCTCTGGACTTGATGGAGTGACCTGAAGGTCTAAATCGGTGATTGCAACTGGAACTCCTAGACTGGTAGAACTAGGTGTGCCGAGTTTGGGTTCGTTTTGTTAGTTACGATGAGACCTTACCACCGGACTTGATAGAGTGACCTGAAGGGGTAATTCAGTAACTACTGCTGGAATTTCTGAACGAGTAGAACTAGGTGTGCCGAATTTGGGCTTCGTTTTGTTAGTTATGACGAGTCCATACCTCCGGACTTGATGGAGTGACCTGAAGGTGTAGTTCAGTGATTACAAGTGGAACTCCTAGACTTGTAGAACTAGGTGTGCCGAGTTTGGGTTCGTTTTGTTAGTTACGATGAGACCTTACCACCGGACTTGATTGAGTGACCTGAAGGTGTAATCAGGTGGTTACAAATGGAATTCCTAGACTAGTAGAACTAGGTGTGACGAGTTTGGGTTCGTTTTGTTAGTTACGATGAGACCTTACCACCGGACTTGATAGAGTGACCTGAAGGGGTAATTCAGTAACTACTGCTGGAATTTCTGAACGAGTAGAACTAGGTGTGCCGAATTTGGGCTTCGTTTTGTTAGTTATGACGAGTCCATACCTCCGGACTTGATGGAGTGACCTGAAGGTGTAGTTCAGTGATTACAAGTGGAACTCCTAGACTTGTAGAACTAGGTATGCCGAGTTTGGGTTCGTTTTGTTAGTTACGATGAGACCTTACCACCGGACTTGATTGAGTGACCTGAAGGTGTAATCAGGTGGTTACAAATGGAATTCCTAGACTAGTAGAACTAGGTGTGACGAGTTTGGTTTCGTTTTGTTAGTTACGATAAGACCTTACCACCGGACTTGATGGAGTGAAATTCGGCACACCTAGTTCTACTGGTTCAGAAATTCCAGCAGTAGTTACTGAATTACCCCTTCAGGTCACTCCATCAAGTCTGGTGGTAAGGTCTCATCATAACTAACAAAAAGAACCCAAACTCGGCACACCTAGTCCTACAAGTCTAGAAGTTCCACTTGTAATCACCGAACTATACCTTCAGGTCACTCCATCATGTCCGGTGGTAAGGTCTCATCATAACCTACAAAACGAACCCAAACTCGGCACACCTAGTTCCACCAGTCTAGGAGTTCCAGTTGCAATCACCGATTTACACCTTCAGGTCACTCCATCAAGTCCGGAGGTATGGACTCGTCATAACTAACAAAACGGAGCCCAAATTCGGCACATCTAGTTCTACTCGTTCAGAAATTCCAGCAGTAGTTACTGAATTACCCCTTCAGGTCACTCCATCAAGTCTGGTGGTAAGGTCTCATCATAACTAACAAAACGAACCCAAACTCGGCACACCTAGTTCTACTAGTCTAGGAGTTCCACTTGTAATCACCGAATTACACCTTCAGGTCACTCCATCAAGTCCGGTGGTAAGGTCTCATCATAACCAACAAAACGAACCCAAACTCGGCACACCTAGTTCCACTAGTCTAGGAGTTCCTATTGTTGTAATCACCAAATTACACCTTCAGGTCACTCCATCAAGTCCGCAGGTAGGTAAGGTCTTATTATAACTGACAAAACCAGTTCAAAGTCCAGAGCTAACATCTCACTACCAGTAGAGGGCTTCCAGTGCCAAGCAGTCTTTGGAGCAGGTATTCATATTTCGTATCGAAGTATATTTCTGAGGTAGGTATAAGAAATGAAAAACAAATTCAATCTTTCAAATTATCAAAATAATTTCATTTGACTACGATTCCCACAGCCAACCGTGCGTACACTAGTGTGTGTGTGACTTTTGTCAATGTAGTAGTGCGATTCTATACCTATCCATTTTGTAAACGCGTCCTTAAATTAAATTTTAATTTTATTATCGATCGCAGTTCGCCTTTAATGTATAAACACACAGATATGAATAGAATCGATGTGTATATTTTGGATATTGAAATAAATTGTTCTAATAAGCTTATGGAGTTATTAGTATTTTTTTTTTCTCTTTTTTTGGATAAACAAATGATGATTTTTATTAATACATATTTTTTACACGTGGTAGAGCCATGCCGCAGTTATATTTGTGGTATAGTTGTAGCACGACGTTGAGTCGGCACGACCGGGGAAGGACCACGCTCTCACAGAATACCAGCATATAATAGTATCTTAATGCTGCTGTGTTTCGTGTGGTGAGTGTAGAGAACCGGAGACTCCTTTTACTGGAAACGAGGCATTCCATCTTAGTCCTCACGGGTGACAACGCATCTGCGTTTTGATTTGTAATCGAGTATAGATGTAGATGTCTATGGGCCACAGCATCCACTTACCATCAGGTGAAATGTGTGCTCGTTTGTCACTCTATCCTATAAAAAAACATTCTTAAAATTTTTATTTGCCTCTCTGTTTATCCGAAAAACTATATGGTTATCATAAATCTCAATAACGTCACAATATTAAATCTGATACCCTCATTCATAATAATAGTATTCGGACCTATAATTCTTAATCTGTAATAATAATAATAATCTTTACTGATAATTATACAATAAATATATGAAGTCTCTGATTGTTGAACTAGGAATTGTATCTGTATCTCAGCAATCAGCGCCCTCTTCCAATTTTATGACTTAAGTTTAAGTTTTAACAATAAAGGTTCCAATTAACAATTATGTTTCAAACGGAATAAAAACAGTTAAACTTACTACTTAATGTGTGTATGTGAGTGTGTGTGTGTGTCTATCTGTTACAGATTATTATCAGAGTCCACTGCTGAACAAGGCCTTCCCCATACATTTCATAATAGGGGTGCTTTTTGCCATAGTTGCCACTTCTGCTAGGGTTGGCAACTGCAGTATTTTTTATTTTCGTTGTTATTAGGAAGACGCTGATCCCTTCTCCTGGTTTGATTCCCTCTGTCACTTCTCACGACATCCATGGGGGGTTATGGGGTGGTGTATATTCTTACACCGTCACTACACAATACTATATGAACAATATATTAAATAGTAGAGTTGGCAACCCTAGCAAAGTTCTCCGAAATCCTCACTATCTATCTACCTAGCGTGGTGACTGTAACCTTTAAAAAATATGATGCATTCTTAAATGTATCTATCGCTCTGATATTTAATTCACGACATCACACCACTTGACGGAGCAGCAAATCAGTCGTGATTGAAAGATCGCGAAAACTCTAATATAAAAGTATATGTTTAATTTTTAAGTATTCTACGGGTTCGAATATAATTATTTATATGACCTTTTAGTAATTATTCCTGGTCTGGATGTTTGTCCTTGTGCGATTTATATAATATGTGAACTGATCTGCCTCCGCGATCGGAAAGCAAATCCTAGTGTTAGGTTAACGTTTAAAAGAACAATCTGGATTTATCCAGCAATTTTTTTGTACCGAACATAGATGCTAAAATTGTAAGGGACATCAATAAGTTTGTGCCAACCCTACGGTCGGTCTCCTGTAAATACAATTAACGATTTAAATACGAGAAATGTTGATATCGAATTTTCACCCTTTCACTGTGTTTTTTTTTTTGTTTTCACCCCTTTTATAATCCTATCCGTTGCATAGCGACCACTCTTCGAGGTTTTAATGAGCAATTAATTAAACTTCCCCGTTATAAGTGGCGGTATCGGAAAAAATATGACGGTATTATAATTGTGGGGTTTGTTGGGGGTTTCCATTTTCTATCTGTGGTTAATAGGTTTAGATTTTTAAAGCATTTTAATTGCACTGTCGGGTGTATAAATGTAAAGAGCATTTAGTTTTATGAAATGCTCTTTTATACAATTTGGCGCCACTTACCTATAATGTCACCGTATCCATTAAGATCGAAAGGTTTACGGGTACCTTCATATGCGGATTGGCAACTGCAGTTTTTAGTCGTGATTAGGATAACGCTATTTACCGTTTTATATTTGTGTTCCACTGTCGCCTCTTACGACATCTACTGGATGGCTGGATAAACATCACAATCTTGTAATAATTGTATATAGTTAGAGTTAAATCCTACAAACTCGAGTTCCATATCATTAACTGCAATTAATATAAATAACTTCGTTACGGTATACGCATCCATTAGCTTGCATTTATGAAACCGTTTTTACTAGAAATTAAGACTACCGATTTTGACGCCATATGTCAAGAAACCAGCGTGAACAAAATTAAATCTGACAGTACGTGGAAAGATAACAACCAAATTAAAGCGATTAGCAGAAGTGGCGATTATTGGTTGTAAACATTTAGAAACAAAAAAACGACACTACACCAAGTTATCAAATTTTTGTTGAAAAATAAAACACATGTACAATTTTCAACAAAAGCATCAACGCAGGTGGCCTTCAAGCGGAAATCCTTTGGCACGTACAAATTTGGATTAAGGCAGTAAAAGTTAGCTTCGAAGTCTGTAATCACCTGTGGACGCATATTTTATTTAGCCCAACTGTATCCACGCCTTTGGGGTACGATTGTCAAGCATTTAATATTCCAGCACCGACGACGTTTATTCCTCCTCTGTAATTATTTTCGTAGCCCAACGGCAAGCGTTATTTAAAAACGTTTAATTTATTAGTTAATGAAAATTCAATATTACGTCAACGTTTTCGTATACATTAATTCAATATAAAAAAAACATGTGGTTTATATGTGTTGCGACAGCTATGTTATGGTAGTAGTACAAATGGAATGACTCGACCGCGGAAGGGCCAAGTTTTATCAGAACATAACATAACATAACATAAACACTCACGCTGTCACCCAGAGGGGTAGGCAGAGACTACGGACTTCCATTTGGCACGATCCTGACATACCTCTTTCGCCTCCTTTACATCCACATATCTACGCATACATGCTCGTCGGTTAAGGGTACGTCTAACGTGGCCCATTTTCAAAATATCGCCAATTTGGTCGATTAACTTTTTTTAGGGCGTCCCTTCCCGACTCTGCCATTCACATCTGCCATATAAATTTGCTTTGTCACTCTTTCCTCATTCATTCTTTCTACATGACCAAACCAGAACACCAGCGTAAAATAGCTGTTTCATACTGATAAGTTTCATAATGATTTCTTATATTTACGCGAACACTATACATTGATTAAAACTACTTTTACGGATTTTATCGGGTTTTATTTATGTTAATTTTAATATCCGACGTTTCGGGTGCTTTCCAGCACCATGGTCACGGGGGACTGAGGTGACTGACGTCCCGATGTCAAAGTTAACCCGGAGCACCTTCAGCTTTTTAATTATTGTTTTTGGTCCGATCTACGCAGAATGAACTAACTGTATTTTGAAGTCTTGCAGTGATATGCTTGGGCTTAGTTTTAATTTTATTAATTATAGGATCCCAAGCAGGTGGTAGTACCCAGCCTCCTTCTCTATTGAAATTAGGATGTTTTTTAATTTCAATAGCCTCACGTATCATCCTTGGTAGGAATCGATGTTCTTTCGCGAGGATTTGTGGTCTATCAAATCTGATGTAATGGTTGGGGCCATCTAGAATATGATCGCAAACTGCAGACTTCTTCCAGACTATATAAATAAAACGCGATAAAATCCGTAAAAGTAATTTTAATCAATGATATGTTTCATGTTGAGGGTAGAGAATCGGAGACCCTTAGTACTGGAAACGACTTGACGTTCTATCTAAGTCTTCTGGGATGACAAAGCATCTGCATTTTGATTCTAAATCGTGGATACATGCAGATGTGTCACAGTATTAACTTACCATTATATGGATTGTGTGTTTGTTTGCTACCTTTACATTTAAAATAAAATACGGGACTTCTCATATTTCTGTGCGGTTTATTTCTTAGCGCAAGGGAGTGTCCGCTAAGTATTTTACATATTTTCGAATATATTTATTTTCTCAGACATGTAGCTTACATTAAGTTGTTTAAATATATAATTGAAACAAGTGCAAGTGTCAATCCAGATCACAAATTTTATTTACTTATTTATTTTATTTAAAAAAACACTACCACTACACTAGGATTTTCTTCTGTATCGTAGGGACAGTTTACATACATAAACTTCACTAGGACAAACATCCAGACTCGCAACAATAATTTGTAGGCCATACAAATGCTTGGTTGCGAGATTCAAACCCGTAGCTCTTACAGGTGCAACTCAGTGCTAAGTCATCGCACCACGGAATCGTCTATGAAGAATATAAATATATTATCCAAGTGACAACAATCGAAAGCATAAATTCATAACACAGAGCTTTGTAAGCAATGCGATAAGCTTTATCTGAATTTGGTGCGCAAATTTTATTTTCACATTGTTTATTTCTATTTCGTATTGAACGCATTACGTAAACAAACATCGCGAAATTTCAGCACAAAATACGCTTTCGTTTGTTTTGTAAATTTCGAGCGCTGAAATTAACCGCGCTCGCTGATATCTTCAAATATGCTGCTATTTGAAACTGCAAACTCCGCAACGAGCGGTCTAATGGAGCAGCGATGTATTTCGAGCGCAGTTTAGCTGACAACTCAGATGCATCTGCCAACGAATTTTGAATCGATCCATTAGCTCACCTATAGTACATTTGCTTACGTGTTAATTGTTTGTAAAATGATGCTAAAATCATTTTATGTTCTAATGATCTGAGATTTTGTTTTACGTTTGTCAGTTTTGATAATTACACTCTTGTTTGCCAGTCTGTCATATCATCCCGTGAGTGTCATAAAATGCGACAGAGGGAAACAAATTAGCAGATGGGCATCAGCATCTTCATAATAACGATCAAAAATAAAAATCTGCGGTTACCAGCCCGCGTGTCAACTATGGCAAATATCCCCCCTATAAGGCAATCTATAGGGGAGGCCTAGGTTCAGAAGTGAAGTTTAATAAGCTGTTACGGTAATGGAATGGTTGCCAGTCTGAGTCCGATATAATCTTCCAAGTTAAAAATGCACGCCATTGCTATTCTGGATAATAAAGTCGCGGAAAATTTTAAAAATACTGATAGTATTTTGTCGGGAAACATGATATATTTATTACTAATCAAAATTACAAAATGGGAATACGCGTCTTAAATTACTTGTTCAATGACGGAATTAATGTCATTAGAATGTTTATGTTATAAAAAAGTTTTTAAATATAGTTTCTTAATATTTCAAGTACGATCGTAATTTGAATTATAGTTTAATTTTTCGCCCAATTTTTCGTAATAATTTATATGATATTTTTCTATGTTAAGTTTATCCAGCAACTTATAACCGAAAGGACAAAATAATATTATTTAATAAATACGCCAGTAAAGAATATAACACATTTAATCCAATTTAGTTATGTACATTAATTCTTCAATCGTAAAAATGTCTATTGTAATGATTGATGAATAGAAACATAGCTGTCATGCGGATGAAAGTAGTCACAACAAACTCTATTAACAAATGAGTAGATAAAACATGACCAGTAATTAGTTTTCAGTAGCGACACAATAGGTCCTACGCAAAAAGGTCCATACCTACTCAAAATTATCCGTATAAACATTTTACTGGGTGGTAGGAATTATAATCAGCATAAGAGACCGTCTGGGTCACTTAAATAGTAACACTAAAAAGTAGGCTCCCATTTAAAGCCAGTCCAATTTCAGGTTGTAGAACATTCCATCATAGTCCTCAAAAGTGTTTTTATTTTGATTATTTTAGTGCAGAATGTCGACTGTTTTGCAACCCCAATGAGTTGAAAAATAGGCACTGAAGCTGATGTAATTAATGTTTTCTTAATATAACAGATCGCGAGTAACCTGGGTTCGATCCCCGCCGGCACCAATGAAATTGGTAATTGCAATTTTAAGTGCTAATTTACCACGTGCTCTGCGGTAAAGGAAAACATCGTGAGGAATCCAGCATATCTGAGGAATAAGTAAAAACATATATTTTCGAAGACATGTGAAGTTCTCCAACACGTATTGGGGCTGCGACACTTTTTTGCCCTAAAACCCTCTCAGAAATGAGGGGAGGCTTGTGCCCAGCAGTGGGACGTATATAGGCTGAAAAAAAATTCTTGAAAATTTTAGTACTTATAAGTTATATAACAAAAGAGGAACAATTAAAATCAGTTCATAAACAGAGAAGTTATGCCAGAACATTTATAAAAACACATATTTATAAATGAACTGAGAATTATCCTCCTTTTTGAAGTCGGTTAAAAGGTTTGAGTTACTCATAGCTCACCATCAGAAACTCGCAGCAATAAGCTGCTATTTCATTTCAGTATTCCGTGCGAGCTCGATCCTTTCGCTGACGAGTAGAATCAATCGTGCTACAGATATACAACGTAGCTCCACCATGCAGCTGGATGCATGTGAATATGCGCAATTGATTGTGTTTTAAAGTTTAGTTACTTCCTAGTTTCGTCATTTACGTGGTAAGACTTCTTCTTTTCCTAGAAGTCCTTATGGCTAGGTTCCCCTCTTTTACCTCTTTTTTTGTGTCGTAAAATAGCACTGCTTGCACGTGTTCTGGACTGTCTAACTGTGTGACAACGCTTAGCTTTCTTTGTTTGGAGTTAATTGCACGTGTCCATGGAATGCAGTAGCTACATATTTGTCGGTAAGTTAGCTTGTCACCTGTTTCATATAAAAAGTTCACTGGCCTCAAATGTAAATAATGTAACTCTTATGATAGGAAATGAAAGAACGAGCCATTGGAACATCAAAAGCTTCTGAAAAGTGTTCTTTAGTGTTCAATATAGAATCAATAAGTAGTTTTGACTTCGTCATAAGCATTGGAAGATACTATTGTATTAGCGGCTATAAAGATAAAACCACAGTCTAACGTCCACTTCGTGGTAAACTTACTTATTCGGTTGGAAAACAACGACGTAACTCTGCACTTGATAGGTTCATTCATTTTCCTTCGTTATATTGAGTGAATGTGTTTGTGTGGAAGCGCAAACAGTTTTGCTTTATCTTTCATTCCCATTCGTTGTTTGTATTTTTCAGAATTGGGATCTGCAAATTGTGTTTGAATATGCGAAAATTTGAAAACATACGGATTTTTTATAACCTTATTAATAATATGATATCAAGGTGGTAGGGCTTATTCTACTTTTTATGGGTTAGAAATCCAGCTTAATTAAAATCTGCAAGGTATTTTATATTCCTCAAGCCCATATAGCCCAACGGATCAGTAACCTAAAGTATTAATAGGCTGGCCATTTAACTCGAAGAACGTATAACCGATGGGGAAGAAATGTTCTCGAGTGGCAGCCTCGTGTCGGTAGACGAAGTGTAGAGCGGCGTCTGGTAAGACATGCAGGAAGTTGATGGATGTAGGTGGCTCAGGATTCTGCTTTGTGGCATTCCGTGTAAATATCCTATTTCATTTTTAAATGCTAGTGTCCATAGGCTGCAGTTACTGTCAGTTGGACTGTTGACACGTTTTCCACCCTTAGGTATATTACAAAAATAAGTATAACTGTGTATAATTTATTAAGTTATATGTATGTGTACTTTATTTTTATCACATTTTAAATTACCCATACTAAAATGTATATTATAAAGTGTTGTGGCGGTGTAAGAATAGTTATACAGGGTTACTGGTAATTCGACCTATTCCCGCCAAGGCGTGATAGTTGGGGTCATAACCTATCAAATGAACCATAAAATGCATTATGCAAATGTGGGCCAATTTCGAGATATTTAGGTTTAATTATTTTTTTCAAAAATCCCAAAAGTCTGGTGTCAAAAATTTCTAAAAAAAAAACTTACAGCTGTATTATTTTCATTTTATTATTTTTACTTAATGAAAACCTGGATACTTATTTATCAATACTACAGTGTGCAAAAAGTATCATCATTTTCGAAGTAACGCTACTAAAAGTACAACTTTTTCCAAACAGAAGATAAGTAATTAAAAATAAAAATGATTTTGTGAAAAATAATTGTATGTGACCAATTGTGGAAATAATGTTAAAAACATCCCTACTTATCTAGCTACCCAACGAAGTATCAATTTAGCTTGTAACTTAAATAGTACAGAAAAAACTTGAAAAAAAGGGGTCAGGTAGACAAGCTCCGATTAGCAATGTTTGGGTAATCCCAAACAATCGCTTCTCGGAACCTTATCAACAGCTGCGTGAATGCTCGTAAAAGATTGTGCGTTTGAACTTACGTTATTGTTTACATTTAGTGTGAAATTAGAAACAAGTTAAACAAGAAGAAACTGTTCAATCAATCATCAGTATTACAGGCATCGTACACACGCGCGCATATCCCTCCCTGTTACACTTAAAGAAGTTGAGTTTCAAAGTTTTATGGCGGCGGAACCACCAAGACGCGGAGATCATGCAAGGCAATCATTTTCCAACGAGGAATACGCAGATATCTTTTATCTCTACGGATATTATGACGGTGACGCTGCAGTTGCTCGCCGTGAATACCTACAGCGCTACCTTAATGCCGACCACCCCATGTCACAGTGTTTAGTGCAGTGTATCGTAGAGTTGAGTAAATTTCAAGAAGATCCAACCACTTCCACGAACACAGTTGCTCGTCGCTTAGGTGTATCGCAGTGGAAGGTCTGGTCTACTGTGCATACTGCAGGGTTTTATCCGTACCACTACACACCAGTGCATGTGATGGAAGAAGGAGATCCAGTTAGAAGATTGGATTTTTGTAGATTTATGTTGAACGCAGATGCAGAAGATCCAATGTTTTTTAGAAAAATATTGTGGACTGATGAGTCGAAGTTCGATCAAGACGGTATTACAAATTATAATAATTCACATTTTTGGGCTCCAGAAGAGCAAAGACATTCTGAAAAAAAGAGACCTTCTAAATCACAAAGAAGATTTTCACTAAATGTTTGGATGGAGATTATTAACGACAATTTAATTGGGCCTTATTTTCTGCCAAACTATTTAAACGGCGAAAATTATGAAACATTTTTAAGGGAGGACTTATCCGGATTGTTACACGATTTTCCTCTCGCCACAAGGCAAAACATGTGGTATCAACATGATGGGTGTCCTGCGCACTGTCGTGTAACTGTGCAACGATGGCTGGACGAAAATTATCGACATCGGTGGATTGGCAGAGGAGGACCAATTTCATGGCCAGCAAGGAGTCCTGACATAACACCGATGGGTTATTATGTCTGGGGGCACATAAAGAGCATCGTGTACTGCGACAATGTGCCAGTGCCGACCCTTGATCAACTGAGAGACCGCATTATCAACGCGACAAACGACATAAGACTTACCCTCAAACTCACTCACACACATAACCTCAGACATAACACATAACCTAAGACTTAACCTCAAACGTTATTAAAAGCGAATTAAGAAAACGAATGCGTGTCTGTATACGGAATAGGGGCTCCCATATTATTTTATTATATTATTATAAAATAAATAAAGCTAATTTCAATCAAGTGCTTTGTTTCATTTCCTTAATTAATATTGGTTAAAAATAAAACACAAATTCCTTTGTCTTTTTAGAACTCGACTACCTGACCTCATTTTTTAAATTTTTTTTCTGTTTCTACATAAGCAAACTACAAAGTTGATACTTCATTAGGTAGCTAGATAAATAGGGATGTTTTTAACATGATTTGCACAATTGATCACATACAATTATTTTTCACAAAATCATTTTTATTTTTAATTACTTATCTTCTGTTTGGAAAAAGTTGTACTTTCAGTAGCGTTACTTCGAAAATGATGAGACTTTTTGCACATTGTAGTATTGATAAATAAGTATCCAGGTTTACATTAAGTAAAAATTATAAAATTAAAATAATACAGCTGTAAGTTTTTTTTTTGAAATTTTTGACACCAGACTTTTGGGATTTTTGAAAAAAATTATTAAACCTAAATATCTGGAAATTGGTTCACATTTGCATAATGCATTTTATGGTTCATTTGATAGGTTGATGACCCCAACTATCACGCCTTGGCGGGAATACGTCGAATTACCAGTAACCCTGTATATTGCCCCACAGAAGCATATTCCTGATAACAGTTGAAAAAAAAAACTGACATTAATAACAAAATGAAATTGCCAAATATGTAGGGGAGGATGTAATAGCAATTTAGGAATGTAATATTTTTCTTTAATTTAGTTTTTATAAGTTCACCTACTTGTTTTTCATTTCAAATCGATTTTACGAGAAAAGAAAGGATATGTATCTATCTGAGGGTAGTAAATTTTAAATGTCACTTATAAACATTGAATTTTATAACTGAAGCGTAACGTTTACATAAAACTAAATGCAACCAATTTCTTAGATTGAGCTTTTATTTCTGGTCGAAAACAAAGGAAAATGACAGAAGAAAACTAGTTCATTGCTATTGTCTTTTATGCTGGCAGTGAGATAGTAAAAATTATACTAGGTATCACAAAATGGCTACCATATCGACCTCAATAGTCAAAATTAGTTTACGGACGTCGCTCTAACTGGATGCAATGGCGTATACTCCGGAAAATTGTCTTAAGAGCGCAAAGACGTTCTCTGCAGACGACAAGTTACTGTTAAGTACAAGTGACAAACTAGGGTTGTTCATTAAAATTATCGATTATATAGATAATAAGATCACAATATAAGATTATCTAATGACAATAATTTATAATTAGCTTTTTAATGAAAAAATGTCATCTAGATAGTGTAACCGAATAATCGGCCATTTATGAGTAAAATTGTGAAATAATAGAAAGTATTTCATAACTTTCCAGGCAGGTGATGAAATAAATATCTATAATAAACCATAATAATAAATCGTTTTAATAATCCACTGTTGGACATGCGCCTTTTTATATTTAAGGAATGATTTGCCGTAGTGACTTTTGCTTGGACATCTGGCCCCCGTTACTGGACAGGGTATTCTGCATTTGGAATGTCTTACGTAATAGTATACCGCTGTCTATAAGGTGTCGTAAAGCTCTTCTGGTCTTTATAATAGTCTCTCTAGTTCCGATAATCATAACATATGATAATACACTTACGCCACCACTACAATTTTACTTATGTTTCGTACACTACTCGTGAATTGGCCTTTGGATACCAAGGTTGAAGGCTATTGTTTTTTTTTTTATAGAATAAGGGTGAGAAATGTTCACATACTCCACCTGATGATAAGTGGATACAACGGCCCATAGACATCTACATTTATTCTCGATTAAGAATCAAGAGACAGATGCGCTGTCACCCCGGAAGACAGATGGAATGCCTCGTTTCAAGTAAAAAAGGGGTCTCCGGACCTCTACACTCACCATACAAAACACAGCAGCACTAAGCTGCTATTTCATGCTGGTATGCTGAGAGATCGTGGTTCTTCCCCGGTCAGGCCGACCCATTCGCTATACAATCATAATATATAACTGCAGCGTGGCTCTACCACGAATAGATAGTTATGATATTTGTGACCAAAACTTTCGTTACGTCCTCTCGGAATCATTGCAACAATTTTATGAATGGAGTTAAGCAGTACGAGTGTGGAAATAAAGGTTTGGGCTCACCAATCTATTAAATTCAGTGTTCATAAATTTATAGGTAATGTATATCATCAATATAATATTATTTTTATAACTTATGTACTAAGGTAAAAGATTATTTTAGATTAATTTTTAAAACCTATATAAATTAATATAAAATAATCTTTTACTTAGCAGAGCTATACTGTAGCTACGTTATGGTTGTATTACGAATAGGGTGGCTTGACCGGGAAAGGACCACGCTCTTACAGAATATGGGCGTGAAATTACACGGGAAACGATGCAATCTATCTTAGTACTCAGGAATGACAACGCATCTGAATTTTAATTCCTAATCAAAAGCAGATATAGACGGCTGTGAGCTACAGCATCTTTTTATATCAGGTTTTTTTATAGCAGAGTGGGCAAATGAGGGTGCCACTCACCTGATTGTAAGTGTCAACCGCCGCCCATGAACAACTGCAAAACCAGTGGAATTGCAGGTGCGTTGCCAGCCTTTAAAAAGGAATAACCTCGTTTCTTGAAAGTCCCTGAGTTATATCGGTCCAGATATCGCCGATGGTAAACGATTTCACAAAGTAGCCGTGTGAGACAGAAAACTCCTAATAAATCACACAGTAGTGGACCGCCAAGCATTCAGATAATGTGGATGGTAACGTAAGTTTTGTCGCGATGGGCGTTGATGAAATTTTATAGCTGGAATTAATCCGAACCATTCCTCAGAGCACAATCCGTGGTAAATACGACAGGAAATGCAAAGAGATGCAACATTTCTTTGCAGCGCTAGTTAGTCGAGTCTAAAGAGAAAAAAAGTCGTCGAAGATTCGAGCTGCTCAGCGCTAAGTCTAGTGAAAGGAGCTGGCACTGGGGAGCCCAGGCTCAGAGATGGGGATAATATTCCACGTAGGACCGAACCTGCACCTTGTAAAATTGCAAAAGGTGTGCCGGCATGAAATACTGTCCCGCTCTGCTGTACACGGCTAGCTTTTTAGAGACTAATTTGGCCTTCTCTTCATAGTGACAACGAAACTACACTGCACTCAATATGTCGACACCGAGGATTCCAATCCTTGCCGAAGCATCGAAGGGAGTTCCCTGAAACTGAGTAGATACGAAAAAGGGGTTATTTTTAGCGATGAAAGTGCAGATTTTTATATTCTGGGGATTGAAGTGGACTAGATTTAGTCGCCCCTAATCCGAGATTTTGTTCAATAAATACTCGATTTTAGACAAGTTTGTTCATACTTGGCGACGTTTTCAACGCACAACAGTGCTGTCGTCTGCATAGCAATGGTAATCTATTTCTTCTGAATATCATTGATATGCAGAAGAAACAGCGTTTGGTAACAGCCATGTTAACCTTGACACAGCCTTATCGAACACCAGCATTAATGGGCTTATGATCAGAACATGCACTGTCTACTACGACCTTGATGCTCCAATTTGAATTTTTTGCACAATTTCTCTGGAAGCCTGTAGGAAGGGAGCTTCGAGAAAAGCGCTTTGTGCCAAACCCGATCGAAGGCCTTTGCAATGCCTAAACTAACGGCCAGAATCTCCCCCTTGGACTCAACTGCATCCACCCATCTATGAGAAAGGTGGGCCAGAAGATTACCAGGTCACTAATCAGCTGGTGATCCACAAGTTACCTCATGCATTGCTGGCAGTTTATGATGGTTTTCATTATTTTGGTTATAAGGAGGTGAAGGCGATAGGCCTTTGTTAGAGATTGGGTGCACCAAAGCTGTCTTCTATGAGTTTAGCACTATAACTAGGGAGTAGAATTGCCAAAAAAATGCGTTAAAACCGGTGCCAACTTCGTAGCAGGCGTGTTCAGCACAATAGCAGGGACGTCTGATGACGTCCCTCCTATTGTGCCCACTCGATTTGTCGACGTATAGGCAGAGGAGAGCTTTGCTCAACGAGCGCTGAGTAGACAGCACATCGTGCATGAAGCACTGCACACCGTGGGACGGTTAGCGTTATGTACCCCCCGTCATCAAGAGTCGAGTTGGACACAAATAGTGAGCCTAGCAGGTCTTCCTCTCATCGGCCCGTGAGTGTTCCTCCCTCTGTAGAGATGGGAGAGATGGTTGACTGAAGTTCCCTTGCACAACCTTGGTGAGAGACCAGAATGCATGTGTTTCCGAAGAAAGTCGTGTAATAATTCTACATAGTTAGAGTTAATTCCTACAAAGGCGAGTTCCATGTCCTGAATATCATTAACTACAATTGATATAAATATTTTCATACATATACTGTATATATGTAGTATACCGCTTTATACGTGGTAGAACCATGCAGCAGCTATATAATGGTTGTAGTACGAATGGGGAAGGACCACTGCAAATAGCAACATAATACTGCTGTGTTTTGTGTGGTGATCCGTCCGATCATGATTTCGTATAAAGAACCGGAGACCCTTTTTTTACTGGAAACGAGCCATTCCAACGAGCCAACCAACACACAGAGCTTATTTGAGGAGTGACAACGCATATGCATTTTGATTCTTAATCGAGGATAAATGTAAATGTCTATGGGCTACAGCATTCACTTATGATTAGGTGGACTGTGTACTCGTTTGTCACCCTTATTCTTTAAAAAATAATTTAATATCGATAAGAAACTTTGTACCTCACTAGTAACGAATCAACGAGCGTTGCTCAAACTTAACGCATTACCTCGACTGCATTCACTTGCAAACTCAAAGTTACGTCGTAACGTTACACCTAACGTGTATAATTACGTTCTTTATACATAACATAAAAAGTTTTTCGATTCTTTTTAATAGCATCGCACATAACAGCTCACATAACGTAGATGGTAAAAGTCGAGTTTGACGACTTCAAGTATTCATAAAATCTTTGTTGAACTTAGACGTAAAGTTTATGGATAGTTAATTTAAAGTCTCGAATAGCATTATGAGTCTAATGGCGGTCACACACTTATGATCAAAGATTTGAGCAAAAGTCTGAGAAAAACTTGCCGTATGGTGGTTGACTAGCGATACCACTACACCATTGGGTCCCATTTATATGGTAAGAGGTGGTAATGAGTAATGTTAGAAAATCTTATGGCTTTCGGTAGATGGCGCTATAACCATCTCTTTTATGTCAGACGTTTGGTACTGCGGTCGTCAATCCACCAGTCATGCATGATGAAGCAAATCCTCCCTATAAGAGAGATCCAATTCTAACAGAGAACTTTTACAAGTCGATGACGTATAATTTACAAACTTACAAATCGTTACGTGTAATTGTAGAATTTATGTTTCTGAATCGCCTCAAACATACAGCGAAATTCGGATTTAAAATCGGATTCCATTTATAAAACAATTCGGATTATAAAAAAACGTAACCTTATAGGTTACATTTTTTGCCATACAAAACCATGTTGAGCAATGTTGTTTTACATTTCAGGTACCGTGTAGTGACGGTGTAAGAATATCCATAACCCTCATGCGATGGGTGTCGTACGAGGCGACAGAGAGAAAAAAGCCCGGAGAAGAGTAGCAGCGTCTTTCTAATAACAAGCAAATGTAACAGGAGATAGGGAACAGCAGTTGTCCTAATAACAACTAAAAAAAAACAACGGTTGCCATTCCGACCTTCATCGTCCTAGTTATGGCGAATATCCCACTTATGAGGCAATATATAGAAGAGGTCTATGTTCAGTAGTAGACTTTCACGGGCTGTTGCGGTAAATGTTTCATTTCAATAACAACTGGGGCCCACATTAACGCACTTTCAATAAAAAAGGCATTAGGGTATATGACGCATAAAATTAAACATTCCTTTTACAACACTCACACTAATTGAAGGACTCAATAGCCACATCACGGTAAAAATATGCTGTTATCCACTGAACGAGTAAGAACTACAATTAATATCGCATCATGGGAGGGATGAGTGTTGTTCAATATCATCGTATCTTATGAACAGGCATAGCGTAAAATCTTCTATCTCAAAATTAATATTTTATTTATTTATTTATGTTCTTAAGCCGTTTAGTGATGGCGTAAAAGAATCCATGTCACCATTTCGTCCTGTTGGCATCGAAAGAGCTGATTATGGGAAAGGCCAAATAAATCAGATTTTTTTTCGATAAATGGCGGTACAATGTGACTTAAACGGGACTTAACGTGACAGGAATGACGTTACGTGACATAACGTAATTTTTGTATGGTGAGTGTAGAGAAACGAAGACCCGTTTTACTGGAATCGAGGCATTCCATCTTAGTCCTGAAGGGTGACAATGCATCTGCATATTCTATTATTTAATCGAGGATAAATGTAGATTTCTATGGGTCATAGCATCTACTAACCATCAGGCAAACTGTGTGCTCGTTTGTCACCCTTACTGTATAAAAAAACGTGCCCGGAGCTAGCAACATTACAAAATTGCGAGATGTCTAATCACTGCAATATTCAACCCATCTAACCCGTTTGATAAACGTAACGATTAAGGCAAGATCCTACACACACCCTACAATAGGGTGTTCTATGTCTAGAGGTTGATTATTGCGGGCTGATGTTGAAAAATTATTATGTCATAATATTCATTGATTGATATAGATCCATGGTGAGTCGGAATATTACTGGAATATACGAGGTAAGCAGAATCCCTTGAATAATTTACTATTCAATGTATTGGGTAAACAGTTGGAGGAAAGCTTTTATTTACAGAAGTGCGGGCAAACGAGAAAATGGCTCAAATGAACTCAATAGATGGAAAGTGTCGACTGCCGCCCACGAACAACTGCAACACCAGGAATTGTGGATGCTTTGCCGGCCTTTTAAAAGCACTAAGCTCGTTTCTTGAAGGTCCCTAAGTCCTATCGGTCTGAAAAAATAACTATTCTACAAAGAAGTTGTACGAGGAAGAAAAGGCATTCCTATTTAAAAACGAACAAGAGAGCAGTCTACTGCTGGAATTCGAACTCACAACCCGCGACTTAGCAGCCAGGTAGTCCAAACCTACAATCATAATCTAATTTTTACAAAAAAAAAAACATAAAAACGTACTTATCAGCCTGGTCATCGTGCCTCTAATGTTAAAGAAATTATCGCATTACAGACCCGCGAAGCCAAAGATACGCATCTTTGTGGGCGCTAACGACGGGTTACCCGGAATTTATGATTTGTGGTTTAAGCATTGCTTTGGCATCGAACTTCGTTTCAGAGATTATAAGGAATTATGATGTCAGTAATGTTTTGTTTTTCGTTAATTCTTTCCGATCCATAACACACATGTTACTAGGAAATTATTGTTTGCTTATGAAATAAAGTTGTTTTAGTGAGTTGTATACTTCTTAGAAATATTTATTTTTTAACTTCTATTCATTTACTGAATATTGATGAAGTGTTTTAAAGAAGGAGGAATTTAGGAAGAATATAAAACCAGTGTTCTTGATAATACATCTGAACCATCTTAAAAAGTTGTTTATAATCTCAGATTTAAGCTGAAATCTAGATATTACCGAAGAGCAACTTAACAAACATGAGCGACTCCAAAATCTATGTATAAGTTTCATATTTGGACTTCGTAAATATGACCATGTATCAGAATACCACACTAAGCTGAAGTGGCTTCCAATCCGTCTTCGTCGGAATACTCATATCCTTTCTGCTCTCTACTGCGTTTTATTTGATATATCAAGTCCTCCATACCTTAAAGAACGTTTCCAATTTCTCAGCTCCTCTCACAAACTTTCTCTTCGATCCTTAGAAAACCTTTCCCTTCTATGTCCCTTGCACTCTTCTACATTTTACAGTAAATCTTTTTCAGTTCTTGGAGTTAAGCTTTGGAATTACCTTACCATCAACTATAAAACGTGCTCAAACAATAGACTCCTTTAAAAACCGAGATAAAAAACATTATTTTTCCTTCTAAATCATCCCTCCTCCTTTTATCTATTCCTGTCGTTTTATGATCCAATTAAGTAAATTCCGCATTTTTATTAAATTTCTTTTATATTTATAGATTATAATATTATTTATAGTGCACTCTATCCATTACTTAACTTTTCACTTATTTTTATTTCCTATTTAGGTTGTCTGGAAGAAATTGCTGCATAACAATAAGATCGCCTTTTGTTTTTCTCTTTGTTTGTTTCTTGCTATGTTGTTTTTTAGTGTTCAATAAAGGGTATTGTATTGTATTGTATTATTGTAGTATCAAGTATTGAAAAAAATATTTAAATTAAGTCTGTTAAGTTGTGTAAGATAAAAATGTCTTATTTAGTCATTGCATATTTTTGCAGTATTTTCAATTATTATTTTAAAGTGCCACTTTTATTCTTTTAAATATTTTTTTTAAACACGAATCGTCCCGAAAACGACCACATTCGCAACATAGAGAGATTGAGAACAATGGTCCTAGATATCATAGAATACCAGTGTGAAACAGCGGACTAAACTTAAGTTTCGTATGGTGCGTGTAGAAAATCAAAGCTCCCTTTTTATTGATTACGAGGCATTCCATGTTAGTCCTCAGGGGAGACAGATGCATATTGATTCTATACGGGCATAGAAGAAGATGTTTATTGGCTGCAACGTCTACTTAATCTATAAAAACTTAATCTATAAAATAAATATCTTACGTTGGTTTAAATTTACAAGTTGTTTTATATTATTTAGTACTATACTAGTTAGTATTATTTAGTTATATTATTAAGGACATGAATGAGTTAGTTGTCCCGAAAGCTTCTTATCGTGTAATCCTGTTTTGTGTTTGCTGTAATATGGCCGAGAATTTTAATATTACATTGTTGCATTTTTTACGACTTCCGTTCTTGCCTTCGTGCATTTTTAAACGAATATGCCAAGCATTTGATGAAGGTGTGATAAAACAAATGTAATGTAAAATTGGTTTGATCAATTCAAATAGACTAATTATAAATGTGGAGGCAAACCTCTACATCAGAGGTAATCTCTACAGATTAATTCAGTATGTTAAGGAAAATTTACCTATTATACTACCCGAGAATTAAAAAGCATGTTTGGTGTATCAAAACGTTATAGCTAGCCTAGTTGCGTCATAAAAAGTATGAAAATTAATTTGCAGCGTTCTGTATACAATTTCAGATAGGCACCGATAATTATGCGTGGAATCTTAAATGCGATTGTTCTCTCGCTGCAGAACTACATGTTGATTAGTTAATCTAGTTGCGGGTAGAGAGAACTTGGTCTTCTACCGAAACGTTACACCAAACGAGAGACTGACTCGGTGATCTAGTGGTTGTTACGCGACCACTGATCATGTGCCCGGGGCTTTGAATGCCGGGTCGTGCCAAAAATCAGTTGTTGAGTTTTTTTTGTCAAGAAATTCTTATTATCAGCCCGGAGCCAGGAAGTTGCGGTGTTTCACAGTTTCTTAGTAAATACGTAAAGCCTTTGAATCCTGAACTATGTCCCGTCGTGTTCGATTATCGCCCTATTGACCATACTATCTGCCAGATTATAAATAAAAATCAAACTACAGCTGCCAACACGCCAATCAAGCCTGGAAACTGTGGCAAATTGACCACAATCAGGCAATCTATATCTATTGTGGAGGACTGTGTTCAGCAGTACACTTTTTATAGGCTGTAATTAATGAATGATAATGAATAGATTAAAACTTCTGACGTACCAGTAATTGGCTCGCTTCGTTTCATAGAAACTATAATTTTCGCATTATTTATGCGTATTGCGTGACGTTTACACACCCACGCATTACTCATCTATCATCACAAGTGCGTCAGCCATCTTTATTATACTTTTAAGATATATTTACAGTACATTTTCGTGTGGCATATTTACAGATTATTATATTTCGTTTATTCACACTACGTTAGAAGTGAATAATTTGTGAAATGCCAAATATTTTGCACGACAGACCGTAATAAATTTATTTTTTATTATTTTTTTCAAAATATCATCAAAATTTTATACGCGGTAGAGACCATGCTGCGGCTATGTTACGGTTGTACCACGAATTGATCGCATTTATAAACCATCAGCATAAAATAGCAACTTAACGCTCCTTTGTTTCGTATGGTGAGTGTAAAGAAACGTACCCCATCTATACCGAAAACGCGGCATTCAATCTGGGTCTAATCCTGGGTAAAATCAATATCTGGGTAAAATCCTTAGTTATGGGTTCGCATCTACGCTTTGATTCTTAACTGAGAATGGAGGTAGGTATCTATGAGTCATAGTATCATAGCATCCACGTACCATCAAATGTACTATGTGTTCGTTTATCACACTGATTCTTCAAAAATACTACTTTTAAGTAATACACGGAACTACACGTGTGTTATTATAGTCACATACAATTTAATTCATCCATGCATCATACTGCATATATGGTAAAAACGAACGCGGATAGACCGCACGGCGGCCATCAAGTGCTGTTTAATTCTCGTATATGGACTGATAATGAATCGGGAAACGCGAGTGTGAGAAAATTGTTTATTGCTGACACAAGATTAGCGGTGTTGTTTTTACTTATTATTACCACAATCCCACCAGGTGGTTAGTGGTGATGAAGCCCCTGATGATTTTCGTAATCACACATTTTATCAGACAACACCATCTTATTTTAATGCATTGACAATTGGTTGGTGCGACTGTTAGTGATCGTGTAACTTTTAAACAAGCTAACTGTATTATGTCTTGTTAACACAATACATTTGTTTTGTCAGGATTATGTTACTATATTTAAGCTTATGTTATAGCTACTATTTTTACGCTGTTATTCTACAAGACAGGCGGAGATACTTACCACTATACTACCGAGGAGGAGGAGCCGTGGTAGCTCAGATGGTTAACGCTCGCTGTAAATATAACAGAACGCGAGTAACCCGGGTTCGATCCCTGCCTGTACCTACGAAATTATTATTTGCAATTTTAAGTGCTGATTTATCACGTGCTCGGCGGTGAAGGAAAACATCGTGAGGAAATCTACATGTCTGAGGAATAAGAGAAAAAAATATTTCGAAGACATGTGAAGTTCGCCAACACGCGTTGGGATCGCTGTGGACACTTCCTTGCCCTAAAACCCTTTCATAAATGAGGGGAGGCCCGTGCCCAGCAGTGGGACGTATATAGGCTGTAACTTTAACTTTTTACTTTATTCTACAAGAACTTGGTCCTTTTCCGGTTAGACCAAACCATTCATGCTGCCAGCATAATATAGCTGCGGCGTAGCGCTTCCACATATCATCATAAGTTATAAAAAAATGGAACTCCAAAGGAATATATGGAGAAAAATATTTTTTTATAAAACTAAGTTGGCAAATGAGCTTACAGTCTACCTGATGGTAATTAGCTCCTGCAGCCCATCGACGCCTGCAATCAACTTTAACTATTGGGGAAGGGTATAGATGAGTTGTTCGTCTCTAAGAATTTCACTGTGGTAGATCCATGCTGCAGGATGTTCGTATTTTTATTTTTATTTTATATCATTGGGTGACACACGAGCGCACAGTCCACCTGATGGTAAATGGATGCTGTGGTACAACTCCTCAACTAGGGATCGAAATTCAAATGCGTTGTCATTACTTAGGACTAACATGGAATGCCTCGTTTCCAGTAAAAAAAGAGTCTCCCAATCACTACACTCACTATACGAAATACAGCACTATAAAGCTGCTATTTTACGCTGGTATTCTGTAAGAGCGTGGTCCTGCCCCGGTCGAGCCGATTCATTCGTGCTACAACTACCTGTGCCTATATCACGGAAGATAATGTTTTAAATATAGTTTATATATATATATATATATATATATATATATATATATATATATATATATATATATATATATATGTATATATATATATATATATATATACAAACGTGGTAGAGCCACGTTGCAGCTATATTATGATTGTAGCACGAATGGGTCGGAACGAAATGGGGTGATGAACTCTCGCACCGTCATATATATTACAAGAATATTTATTAAAATATATTTGTTGAAACTCTTTGGAAAAAAGTTCGGTCATTGAAAGAACCAGCTGGAAACACAACGTTTTAACTTATTTTTAACAGATTTTTAACTTTTTTTAATCCTTAGAGACGAACATTATATATATATATATATATATATATATATATATATATATATATATATCAAGATCCACTGTTGAAGATCAGTCTCTCCCATAGATTCCCGTATATTATTATACTTCCCGGCTAATTTCAAATGTAGCCACTCAGGGCTGACGGCTTGGTTACCGCATATTTTTATTATTCTAGATTATTATTAGGAAAATCAATTTTAACGTCACCTATGGGGTGATATGAGGTAGTTCTTTCTATTACCACAACTGCATTTAATAGTATTTTTAATTAAAAATTTTTGAAGTTATGCGGACTAAACGTTCTGCTATAGTATTTACTAGATTTGTGCAGGCGGAAATTAACTTGATAGCAGAGTCGACATGCCTAGTACGGAATATTTAAATGGTCATCGCCATTTTCGTCTTTCAATAAACGAATGTGCAGAATGCAGCCTGATTAGGTTTTTATATGGTATAATACTATAATAGTTGATATCCTATTTTAGTTAATACCTTTGTTTGCTTGTTTTGTTCTGGTATATATTAAATTAAAAAAAAAGTTACAGTAGGTATAAGTTAAAAATAAGTTACAGTAGGTTTCATTGCTGGGCACGAACCTACTGTAATTTTAGAGAGGGCTTTAGTCAAAATCATAGTCAATTTTTTTAATTAGACTTACATAAACCTTTAATGACCGTCCAAATCTAAAACCGTTCAATAAAAGAACGTTTTCACGTGATAGAGTGATGCTGCGGTATAGTTTTTGCACAAATCCAATTAACATCAGCAGGATGGTGTGCTCGTTTGTTACCCTTATTCTATGTAAATAATATTTTTATATCGAATATGGAGAGTAAGAATGTGTCACCCTGAAAAAAAAAAACCCCACCCACCATTCAATAAAAAAACAAACGACCATATTAGAGGTAAAAAAAAAAAAATCTATAAAAAAACCAAAACCTGTATAAAAATATATATTCGTATGGAATAAGGGTGACAAGGATGAGCCATGGCATAAATACCATGGCATACATCTTCATAATCGATCACTATCACAACCCATAGATACGCCACTGCTAAACAAATGTTTCTTCTAGAAATACCACAAAGCACTAGCCTGGGGCACCTGCATCGAACATTCCTACATAAAATTTCATGTAGGAATGAATTAAATATTTTTAGAGGTCAATCAAGAGGTCAATCAATCTTCAAGTCAATCATATTTTAGTTTTTTTTAATTTAAATGAAGTAAGATAAAACTTAGGAAGTATCTAAACTAAACTTAGGAAGTAAAACTTAGTAAAGGTGTGAAGTTCGATAGGAAGGCTATCATTAAGAACTTTATCAGTAGACATAATATGAACTCAAATACACCGTATATATTTATATAAACTGTGTTTCATTTTTAACCTTTTAATATGAATTTTGCGTTTAAATTATGTTTTTTTTTTACAAAATTATTTAAAGTACGAAAAATATGCGTGTTTAAACCAACTTATGAGCCTAATTGATGACTTACACCGTCTCCCAAAGCCGATTAAAAATTCCAGCCCTTAATCAAGATAAAAGTAATTCTAGCCTTCACCTAGGTGTAAAGACCGCACGCAATACTGCGGAAGTATATTCCTTTGTTTATATTTAACATTAAAATATTACATGTAATAAACTTGTCAAAGAAAACCCGCTCATTTTAACGCTTATATACAACCTAGATGACAAATATACTCGGCTACCTTGTAAAGTAAAAGTAATAGCCGATGTACGTCCAACTGATGGGCTCAGAGCTCCTTTTGTACCTAAGACAATTTTAAGGCTTTAAAAGGAGGAGATTTGGGGCCTTTTTTAGAGCTATGCCTCAATGCGTGTCTGTGAATTTTACGTGCACTCGATAAATTTACTGTCTTTCTGACATTTTTGCTGTTCTTTTACATTTACATTTATTACATTACATTATATGTGGTCAAGCCACGCTGCAGCTATATTATGGTTGTAGCACGAATGAGTCGGCTCGACCGCGGAAGGACCACGCTCTCACAGAATACCAGCGTAAAATAGCAGCTTAATACTGCTGTGTTTCGCATGGTGAGCGTAGAGGTACGGAGACCCTTTTTTACTGGAAACGAGACATTCCATCTTAGTCCTAATGGGTGACAACGAGTCTGCGTTTTGATTCTTAATCGAGGATTAATGTAGATGTCTATGGGCCACAGCATCCACTTAACATCAGGTGGTCTGTGTGCTCGTTTGTTACCCTCATTCTGTAAAAGAAATATATTCTTCATCAGCCAATAGTCCACTGCTGTGCTTAAAGCTCACCTACGCACTGAAGGTTACTGTACCATTCGTTTCATACCTTATTTTAATTCGTAAATGAGATTTTATAGAGCCATTCAAAAGCCACAAAAATATTCGCTTTGATGATTTGGATAAACACTTATTTCACAATATTTATTTTAAAGTATTAAATTACTAATCATAAAAACCGACTGGTTTCGCCACACGGCATCATCAGGGTTATGTCATTACATCTATTTAGCATATCCCATATTCAACAGTTATGAATATGATACCCTCGGAACGAAATGGGATGATGGACTCTTGCACCATCAGAATATAAAAGAACAGTTTTTAATTTTCAATATAGATAACAAGAATATTTATTGAAACTCATTTAAGCGTTACTACTGCTTTGGAAAAAAGTTCGGTCATGGGAAGAACCAGCTGGAAACACAACGGGACTTTATTTAAAACATTATCTTACGTGATATAGGCACGGGTAGTTGTTGCACGAATGAGTCGGCTCGACCGGGGAACGACCACGCTCTCACATAGTATACCAGCATAAAGTAGCTGCTTAATAGTGCTGTGTTTCGAATGGTGAAGGGTTCAAGTGTAAAAATTCATCTGCATTTTGATTCTTAATCGAAGATATATGTAGATGTCTGTGGACCACAACATCCACTTACCATCAGGTGGACTGTGTGCTTGCTTGTCACTTTTATTCTATAATAAAATTTACAATAATAATATTTTATAAAGTTAATCATGAAAACATTAAACATCATGGTAGTGATCGTCTAGTTACCATTCGTTAGTGAAACTTTTATATTATTATTTATATATTAAACTACTATTTACATACCAGCGTTATATATTTCATTGACTCTGTGAATCAATTGATTTCAATACTTCTGTGGCCGTGAAGGAAAAGGGGAGATCTCCCGCCGGGCAAGGTGTTCTGCCCGGGGGAGCGGCCAACACTCCATGTGATAGTTCGGAGATGTTCAATATATACTGTTTATGATTCGGAATGTTGATAGCGTGATTTAAGCTTCGGTGTATTTCGCTTGTGGCGTGACGACAGCGCCGCCACATCACCCCCCTGCTTAGACCGGAGGTCGATAGTGCAGTCGAGTTGTCGACGAATGTGCAAGTGCCAGAGTGCCGTGAAGCAGTGGCGAGCAGTAAGGCTCAGAGCCGTGCCGAACACTGTATGGCGCAGAGTAGCTTGAAGGAACAGGAAGCATTATTATTCCAGTGCTGTGATGAACCTTGTGAAGCTAGATGGCTTGCAGGATATGAAGACTGCAGACGATATCTGCTCGGGAACGAATGGGTGGGGTATTCTATGACGATGATGAAGCTTGAAGTTTCCGAAGGTTGTTTGGTTGCGTGTTCAGATCACGTCGGGGTCACCACTGTGGCCGTGAAGGAAAAGGGGAGATCTCCCGCCGGGCAAGGTGTTCTGCCCGGGGAGCGGCCAACACTCCATGTGATAGTTCGGAGATGTTCTATATATACTGTTTATGATTCGGAATGTTGATAGCGTGATTTAAGCTTCGGTGTATTTCGCTTGTGGCGCGACGACAGCGCCGCCACACTGCTGTGTTTATTATGGTGAGTGTAGATATCCGGAGACTCTTTTTACTGAAAACGAGGCATTCTTATAACAACTGTTAGTTCTTAATTATCAGGGATGAAAACGCATCTACATTTTGTTTCCCAACTGAGAATAGATGTAGATGTCTATGGACCACTGCATCCACTTATCATCAGGTGGACTGTGTGCTCGTTTGTCACTCCACCAATACTATTTAAAAAAGAGCTTTATTGTTATTGATTGATATATTATATGATAGGCAAACACACGCTGTTCACTCTGCAATCTATCAAACAAAGTTCTGGTTACAGATGGCATGAATACTGGCATGTACGCTTTCTAAAGTGCTCTATTTCATGTAACGATGAGTTCGATTTGCAGTAATAGTTTGTACTAGTAGTTTGCTTCTTTGAGTGCATCATTAGTTCAGTCGTTAGTGGTCATGCCGATCCTGGGTCCGCGGTTCGTATCACGGGCCAAGAAATTTTCAGAAGCAGCCGGAGTTAAGAAGTCAGCGGTGCTCCAACCCCATGCCTTAAATAGCATGTAAAGTGGTTGGTCCTTTCCCTGATCTTTTTTCGGTCGTATCAGATTATGATCCCATCAGCCTGAGAGAGTAAGGGAAACAGAGAGAGCACCTGTGTCAAAAATCTTTGCAGATGGCTACTCTGTGTTAAGAATAGCCACCGTGACCTCGAAGTTCATTCTATTTGTAAAACAGAATATCTTCAAAAGTGACAGAGGAAAGCTGATGACAACTGCAAATAGTAAAAAAATGTGGTTTGCAGAACGCTCGCCACGCATGGCAACTATATCAAAATTCCCCCTATAATGCAATCTATAGGGGGCTACCTTCAAGACTCCTAATAGTTTGTAATGATTAAATGAATAAACACATATTAAACTAAAGAAATATTGATAAATAGAAGAAACGAATACGGAATTTTAAATTAAGATTAATAAATAAAGGCACGTGTATAAAGACCTTGCTTTTCCCCCTTTTTTTTTTACAACCTCGCATTTATGTTTATGGTTACTCGTTCGCAAACCTGTAGGTACAAGTTGAAAAGATATTTTATAATAACATTGACTCTAAATGGGTTAAGTCACATTTATCGGTAACTACGCAGCATAGCGCTTATCGTACTCGCACTCCTAGCTCTGACAGATAACGTGGATTGTGCTATGTGACAATAAACAATTAATAAATTTTAAATTAAGAATTTAATTTTGCTTAAGGCTGTTCGCTTTTTAATCGTTAACTGTTTTATTGCATAAAACACAACATTCTTTTTATGAATTTGAAGAGACAAATGAAAGAGTTATAGTGATGATTACTAGCAACTTCAGTCCATAGACGCGTGCGTTGCGTGTCACCTCTGGCGACTAAGATGGAATACCTCACAGTCCGTAATCATACAGGCTCTCTGTAACATTCAGACCGGGGCACAGTAGTGCAAGCACTTCTATTGTAAACTGAACTTTACCTGATAGAGCTATGCTGCAGCTATAATGGAACTGTAGCACGAATCATTCGGCTTGGTACCTGGCAGGGTCACGCTCTGACAGAATATCAGCGGGCAATAGCAGCTCAATGCTGCTGTGTTTCGTATAGCATAGAGAACCGAAGACCCTTTTTACTGGAAACAAAAAATTCCATCTTAGTCCTCAGGGTTGACAACTCATCCAAATTTTGATACCTAATCGAGTGTAGATGTAGATGTGTATGGGCCACATATCAATAGGTGGACTGTGTGATCGTATGTCAACATTATCCTATAAAAAAACTTAACCAAGAATTTTAAAGGAAACAACTAATAGTATTATATCCTTGCATTTGATTATGGCTTCTTCTTTAGCTGTATATCACCTCCTTTACGTTATACGTAAATATTCAGACCCGCGATGTGTAGCAGTGCTTAGGAAGTTGTTTTTTGTAATTTTTAGTGTTAATTTACTATGTGCTCAACGATGGAGGAAAAAATCGTGAGGAAACATGAATGTCAGACGAATAAAATACTCGAAGACATGTCAAGTCGGCCTGTACGTCCTGGTGCAGTAAGGCAGACTATTCGCTCTACAACCCTCTCAGAAATGAGAGGAAGCTTGTGCCCAACAGTGGGAAGTATATAGGCTGCAGCTTTCATAAACATCCTGTTTACGTTCAGTTCAGATTATAAAGTTTCATTAGCGGCTAGCCATTGCAGTATTATAAATTGTTTTTAGTAATGATGCCCCATACGACACATATGTCTTTAGCACACGTATCGCTTATGTATGTTGGTGTGTTTTTCCTAGGATTTGGGTCCCGGGACGTCTCGTGTCTCGAAGTTCCGGGACTTTTCATAATTTTAGTTGTCTCGAGTCCCGGGACTTTCGGGTCAAGACTCGAGACGAGAAAAGCTCGTCGAAAATGTTATGTTATCATTTTCATTTTCAAATAATTGAAGGAGCCTAGCGCCATCTTTTACTTAAATTACAAAAGAAGTTTCAGTTGTTTGAAGCAACCGGAAAACGTACAGAAAATTTGGAACTACTGTATAAGGCCTTAAATACAGTTAAACCGACATCTATTGAAAACGAGGATGTGTGTTCTCCTTGTCCGGTGGCATCAAAAATCAGAAACAAATTGTCGAACAAAGCTGTTGACGCTCTGATTTTTTTAAAAGCCTATTTTATTAAACTAACAAAGAAGTCTAATTAATGTGTTAGTTGATTATTTGAAAGTCTGATTTATAAGTCTCTTTTATTATTTTTATTTATATTATTTAATTATGAAACAAATCTGAATTAACAATGTTGTTATTATGACCAATAAATTTTTATAATAATCAAGGAAAATTATGAAAAAGAATTAGATTCCAGAATTACTAGATAATAATAAAGTTATTAAGAATTAGTATGATTTGTATATAGCAGTTAAATCTTATAGTTATAAAACGAACCTAACTAGGTTAACGTATAAGATTTAACTGCTTAAATGTGAATCTGTGTCTGATTAAAAAAATGAACAATGCAATTATTAAGACTTAAATAACGTTAAAGTTATTAAGATAAATTATTTTTTTTTCTTTATACGTTTCACCAGAAATTTATTCAATTAAAATTCTTCAAAAAAGGCTCACTTCTCTTTCAAATTCTCTATTTTTTTTCTTAAAAATCGAAGTCCCGGGAATTCCCGGGACCTTGATAGTAAAATGTCTCGTGTCCCGGGACTTCCCAAACCCTAGTTTTTCCTGATATAGTCGTTTTGATTGTGAAGTGCGAGGGAGGGAGAATGATAAACTAGGTAAGACAGACTATAGATAGACAAATTTGCCTACATTCAGCATACTAAGCAGGTGGATTAGAAAACGTTTCATTATTAACAACATTTACAATTTTGGAAATTGGTCTTTATTGTATAATGCGATCATATTCGCCAGCCTCGCACGCACGCCTTATCGTTGTTTCACTTTTAATTACAATTTAAAACTTATTAATTATTACAATATTATTTTGTATCGTAGTAAACACATATTTTTCTTGTGTTTGTTATACCTTATCACTACCCTTACGGTTAACTAAGCCAAGACCGCAATGGATAAGTAAATACTAATTGCAACTAAGTAAGTAAACTAATATGATGCAACCATGGCTAATTATTATAGCGGTTTATTGATTTACTAAGACTACATATTAGTGATCTTTAGAGATTAGTTTGAATATAACAAAATCAATTTGCTGGAATCAGCAGAAAAAACAAAATGGTGTTTTTTATAGAAAATGGGTGAAAAACGAGCATAAAATCCTCCTGATTGTAAGTGGACGCTGTGGCTCGTAGACATCTACATTCATCTTCAACTAAGAATCAAAATGAAGATGCTTTGTTACACCTGAGAAAAAAGCTGGAATACCTCATTTCCAGTAAAAAGGGTTTCTGCTTCTTAACACGCATCATACGAAACACAGCAGCATTAAGTTGCTATTTTACGCTGGTATTCTGTGAGAGCGTGGTCCTTCCCCGGTCGAACCGATCGTGCTATAACCATAACTGCTACGTGGCTCTTTCACGTAAGTTTGATTCAATTTGAAGAATGCTTCCTTCTCTTCCAAAATCGTATGCGTTACTACTGCCGTCATTGGAAGCAACACCAAAGACACCTATGCTCTAAGAAATACAAGCCATTGTCGATAATACGACACGTGTTTCGCCTTTAAGCAAAGCGTCAGGGGAAATATGATTAGCTATATGTAACCTCTTAATGATCGGTGAGCCAGGTTATATTAATTGAGTGGTTATTTGATTATTACGCGGGATAAGCTGTGGTAGCTCAGAAGCTAAGCGCATGTGGTAAACTTTGCAGTACGTGAGTATCCCGGGTTCAATTTACGTCAGAGGAACCATTCACAACCACAACAATGGAATACTCAACTGTAATTTTAAATTTTCTTCTTCGCACAACTTTCTTGTAGAATCGATTACTACCTGCGATTTTTGCGGGCCAATACGACTTAAGGACCTTCATGAAAAGAGCCTACTCTCTTTTAAGAGGCTGCAACACATCTGCAATTCCTATGGTGTTGCAATTGTTCATGGGCGGCGATAGTTACTTACCTTCAGGAAAACCTTATGCTCGTTTGCCCACTCTTCTATAAAGAAGAGAAGAATAATAGAAAAGAAGTGCTATTTTACTATGAGCACGAAGGTGAAGGAAATCAGCGTTAGGAAGCTGGCATGAGGAATGAATAATTTCGTGTACATAGGAACTTCTCCAACATGCATGATGCAGTGGAACTTGTTTAAAACAGTAATTGAAACGTCTTATATTTACGCGAACACTACACATTTAAATAAAACTAGTTTTTACGGATTTTATCGCGTATGTGAACTTATTTTATAATTCCGACGTTTCGAGTACTTTACATCTCTTCGGGGATGAGGAATTACGGGGGGAACCCCCGGGACCATGGGTGATAAGGATAACGTGTTCGAAGTCCCAATGTTATAGTTAACCACGGCTACCTGCAAAATAAAAAAATAAGTTAATATACCCGATAAAATCCGTAAAATCTAGTTTAATTAAAAAAAATTATAGAAGAGGTGGCAAACGAGCATGCGGCACACCTGATGTTATGTGACTACCGCCGCCCATGATCAACCGCAACACCAGGGGAATTGCGGGTGCGTTGCCGGCCCTTTTAGAAAGGAGTAAGCTCTTTTCTTGAAGGTCTCCAGGTCATATCGGTCTGGAAAAATCGCCGGTGGGAAACTATTCCACAAAGGTACGTACGCGGAAGAAAACTCCTTCTCAAACGTACAGTGGTGGACCGCCAAGCATCCAGATGGTGTTGATGGTATCATAATGTCAAAATCATCGAATGTCGAATTGAAATCGAAATCGACAACGAAATGTAGTCAGGTGTGTTGCTACTTTTTTTTTAAAACAAAAACATATGATTTATAATGTATTGCAATTTTTCGACTTTACTTTTTAAATTACAGTCATATATAATATTGTTTGTGATATAACTTTGTTTGCGAAGCTAATTAAAACGTTTGTACATCCTTATCAGTATCAAAAGGGCTTATTTTAAGTCACACCCTACATCTATCTTTGAATACTCGTGTAAACGTTTGACTTGTGGGTTATCGAGGAACATGATTGATTGATTTTATGTTAACAGTATTTTATTTATTATTCAAACAGTGGCAATTAACTGCGTTTACATCTATTGACCTATGCAGCTGTGAGACTGAACTATGCTTTATGAGACATAAAACTACGCATTAGGCGTATTCTTATAATAAAATTTGTCAATGGTGTCGTATGTTTATACATGTCTTCTGAGTACAGCTGTTTCAACAAGTTCCTAATAATTATTTATGTAGACGTAAAATATACACACATATTTATACAGTTAGTTCGCTTTTATATGTTGTTTTTAATTTTTGTTGCCCTTGAGGAAGATGACTGCCGTCAAACAGTGCGAAGTAGTACGGAGGGTAGAAGAATAAATTTTCTGAATCACTTTAGGTATCATAACTCGAAATGTATTTTGTTTACCTCACTTAAATATGGCTTCATGGTAGCCCTTTACTCAAATATGTAACGTTATAGTGAGATGGTAAGGTCAATTTTTTTTATTAAAGATAATTAAATAAATATAACGATGAAGCGCCAAACAAACTTTCAGTCTACTTGATGTAAACGATTTTTGCAGTCCATAGGTAACTGCGGCCCACCTCAACAAGATAATTAACACATGCGTGATCTGAGGTTTAAATGAAATGCCTCACAGCCAGTAATCATACTGGCTCTTTATACCCTCTTCATTCTCATCGCAGTTACATAATGTTATTTGACATAAACATGACAAATCTTAGCTCAATCAGATGGCAGCAAGTGCTTCATAAATTAATTACAAATTGAACCGGAAAAGTATACGAAGGAATCAAAATAATAATTGTGATCTGAAGTAAGTTTCTCTTTTCTTTAGATTCGTTTGTAAATAGTGTTTGGAATTTTTTGGACAATAAATGCTGTTGAATGAATGTTTGGATAAAATAAATTTGGATAAAAAACTTTGTTGTGCACCAGAAATACGTATGAGAAAAAAATACATAAATTATTTAAAGTAAAACTAACGGCCTTATTGCTTAGAAGCGATCTCTACCAGGCAACCATTGCAGAGGATAAAGTGACCTGTGAGAAAGGGTGTACGTAGATTGTTGGAACATATACACATACATATAATTATATAATCGATAATAACATACATAATATACGTGTGCAGAAAGGATTAAACAAGTAAGTGTAATCAAAGCCTTAACGTAAGGAACAGAACGAATTCAAAGCCTTAAATAAGTAGGTAGTAATTTTTAGAGGAATGACTATATAAGCTTTATTTTTATAGAATAAGGGTGACCAACGAATACACAGTACACCTGATGGTAAGGATGCCGTGGCCCATAGATATCTACATTTATCCTCGACTAAGAATCAAAACACATATACGTTGTCACCCCTGACGACTACGATGGAATGCCTCGTTTCCAGTTAAAAAGGGTCTACGGATATCTACACTCACCATACAAAATACAGCAGTATGAGACCGCTATATTACGTTGATATTCTGTGAGAGCGTGGTCCTTCTCCGTTCAAGCAGGCCGACCCATTCGTGCTACAACCATAATAGAGCTGTAGCGTGGCTCTATCACGTAAAAAGCTGCTGCCACGTAAAAGCTGGAAAGAAGTGCGCTTTGACAAGTTTTTAAACTTTTTAATAGACTTTGCATTTCTAATGTGCAGTGGTACGGATTTCAAAAAACATAACAGCTTATATTGAAAAGGACTTAGAATAGAAGGAAGTGTTATAGGATGGAGTTTTTCACCCTAAACGATTTTTCTTACAACGAAGATAACGACAGTGAGTGTCACCAAGAAACTCAAACCACTCTTTATGGTAAGCAAGGGAAGTGAGATTGAATATAATACAGTATAAAACAGAAAAAATGTGAGTATTACTGCAAAGACGAATCGGAAGTCACTTGAGTTTTTCGCGATATTCGGAGAAATGGTCATATTTTCCAAGTCCAGATATGAACCGGTAGACAAAGATTCTGAATGCGCTCAAGTTTATTAAGCAAAATCATATAACATCGGTAAAAGGAGTGATTATGTAAACGTTATTTTGGTAGGTATGGGTAAGCAATTGCTTAATCTACAGAGAGATCTGACCGACGCAAACACCCTCCTACTCACCTCGCTTACTTGCGATAAAAATGTGTCAATCTTCAAAAACAATAACAGGTAGAGAAGAAAAATCCATAAGAGTAACCAATTTTCGACTGCCTATTATTATTGCTTTTATTTTTGATGGATTTACTTTAAGACCGTGTGACTTACTCCAATCCACAATTAAGTTAAAACATTTGTTAAATAAGCCTATAGTATTGGGTAAATCCATCAATTTGGCATGCACATATGCTTGGAGATCATTTGCATACAAGTGGTAGCGAAAAGTTAATTGGAGCATAACCGAACTTATGAAGATTGAAAACAGGAGAGGAGACAGCGCCACCTTGCGATACACTGGCATTAATCGTACACCAGTTTGGCAATGAGTCATCAACACATGTCCGATACCGGCGACCAAACAAGTAACTATGAAACCAGTCAATCACTTCAGGAGATATGTTAAGAGAAGCTAAAATAGCTATCAGTAGATCGAAATACACATTGTTAAATGCACTGCTAATTTCAAGTAAGGTCAACACTGTTATGTGCTGTTCCATACTAAGACGAATATACTCTGTAATCTTGATTGAGGCAGTAGTCGTACTTTGACCATGGAAACCGGATTGTAAAGAATTGAAATGACTCCACCTAGATAAGTAGAGGTTAAATTGTCGATGAACTATGTGTTAAAAACTTTTGAAAGGAATAGAATTATGGTAATGGGCGGTAGTCAAAGAAAATGGAAGGATTTCCTTTTTTGGTTATAGGAGTAATCTGGGCTTCTTTCCAGAAAGAGGGAAAATTTCAATTTCAAGTATAAAAATGCATCAGCAAGACACTGACCATGTTTATCAACATGATTTATGCAAGAAAAAAGAATAAGATGGGGAACAATTTGAATAGCAGAAAGAGAGAGAATATGTAAGTTAGCTACTTGAACTTTAGATTTTAATCGAAAGGAGCGCGAGTCACTTTTTAAAATTACCTATGATGATAGAGTAATGATACAGTGAAATATATTTGCCTAAGAAGTTTTCAAATTTAAAGTAGTCAACTGTAAGGCTAAGACTGTAAAACACGCCAAGTAGTAGTTACGTACCAAAAAAAAACTTCAATAGTTATATGTTCAATTCCTGAAGTGCCCTGGTCAGTTGACATACTTATATTTGTAAATGGTAAGTGTAACCAAAGGTAAGCAACAACAGCCCCACCAACGCGAGTAATACGATCATTCTGGCTGCAGTACGAATAGGTCGGCTCGACCGGTAAAGGACCACGCTCTCACAGAATACCAGCGTAAACCAGCAGAGAATTAGTGTTTCGTATGATAAGTGTAGAGAACCGGAGACGCATTTTACGGGCAATCAGGCATTCTATAATAGTCTTCAAGAGTAAAAACGCATCTGTATTTTAATTCTCAATCGAAGACAGATTTTGATGTCTATGGGATATATATATATATAAAAAAATTATTGTATATATATTATTGTATATATATATAAAAAGTATATATCCAAAAAAATATAAATTATTTATATAAAAAATATATATCTATCACTTTTCAACAGGTGGACTGTTTCCTCGCTTATCAATTACTGTTACCGTTACAGCTACATAGGCCATAGATTGCCTCATAGGGGAGATATTTTGTATAGCTGCCTCGCTTGGCAAGCGAATTGGCAACCGCAGTTTTTATTTTTAATCGTTATCGCGAAGACGCTGCTACTCATCTCCTGATTTGTTTCCCTCTGTCGCCTCTTACAACACCCACGGGATAAAATGGGATAGTGGATATTCTTATACCGTTAGCCACTACACGGTCCTCGCTTACTTGCTCGCTCAATAAAGAAAATTAAATGCAGGTTAATATTTTAAAATCTTTGAATTTGCCTACAAGTGGTATAATAAAATATTTCCGCGATACGAAGTAGGCCGATTTGGCATTTATACGGTCGTTATTAAGTCGTGATGCAAAGTTTTTATTTGCCTGTTGATTCCCAAACTGTCGAGTGTTATGGCCCATTAAGCCTAAATATATCATATTTGAGCGAATTTTTAACGTTCATTCGGAACCCTCCAACTGAACCTCTTAAAGTAAATATTATTTATTTGTTGGGTTTGGACTTCAACTTCGCATGATATCTTAATACTTATTTAAAGATGGCGGTGGTTCGATAGCGTTGAATCACACCTTTTTATATTTGTTATTATTTTGAACCGGTGTTATACGCATTGATGAGAGATTAGTCTGTTTTCCACGATCTGATCCAGAAATTGATAATTGCTTATTCAGAGTTAAATAATGATATGTTTATATAAGATTCACTTTACACTTATCGGTAATGCGTATTTACTATGACATTACAGCGTATAAAATGCTGATTGCTGAAAACAGGCTTCCCCAGTAGATTGTCTCATATTTGACTTTTTATTGTTTTGAGTTGTCATCAGGAAGAAGCTGTTGCCCATCGCCTGTTGCAATTTTCTCTTACGAAACCCACGGACCAATATGGGGTAGTGAATATTCTCATACTACCACTACACGGCAGTTTACTGTGCATGCTCAGAAAAATGTTATATCCAAAGAATTCAATACGTAAAGTTTACTGAAGAGGTCGAAACTCGACATTGGCAAAGTCGCGTCACTGTGATTATTTTTATATGATCAATTGAATCCAAAGAAGCCTTGTGAATTATTTATGGATGATGGCAGGAGATCCGACGGTATGAATTTGGTCCCTTGGGAGAAATACAAACACTTTGGCAGCCTCACATTTTAGGGCTTCAGAGACAACTAACCTAAATAAGTGGCAAAAATATGAATCTCTAAGAGATAACTACATATTTGTGCCATTTTCTATAAAGTTAAAAAAGTTAAAGCTGTAAAGTTAAAGCTATCGTTCCGTGGATCCACGTGCCTTGAAGTCTAAAAGAATTGTATCCTCGACTCGTCGCCTCTGCTGGTAATAAGAGGGCTTATTTCTTTTTTCACTCAAAGGTTAAGCATATCCGTTCAGCGAGGAACCGCAGCCAATATTCTTGGCAATATACCCTGGAGAGTTGGACCATATGATAAAATAAGAATAATTTAAGTTTTTAGTTTTTTTTTGTTATGGTAATACATATTTTAAATATTTGAATATTATATAAATACAAATACTTAGTTAGATCATTTTTTTAAAATTGTATCAATATTATTTAAATAAATAATGTTAGTGTTTCATATCTACGAAAATATCACTTTAATCATATTAAAATTATTTTTAATTTATATTAATTATTTGCCGAAAACAATCAAAGCCTTGTTTGCCGATGATTTTTCTGTAGTAATTCCTTTCGACAATAATACTAATAACAACCTTAACAACTGTCTAGATAGTGTACTAACAGATATCTCTAAATGGTTAAAAATCGCACTCTCGTCATAAATTACACAAAAACTAAGATAATACAATTAAGCCAATTAGTTAATTAAATCAAAAATACCCCCTATCTAAAAATTGAAAAGAACACATAAAGAAAGTATCATCCAAATTTGTGCCCGAACCAAACAACACAAACAGCAATTTTACATAAAAAAATTATCCGCATAATTACAAACATAGATAACACTGACAGCTATACACCCCACTTTCATTAAAAATATTAACACCTACATCTATATATATATATATATATACTATAAAAAAAAAAAAAAAAAAAAAAAGTATACACATTTGTTAAAGATAATATGCACCTTTCTTCAATATACCCCCGGCCTCATTTTTTACGTCCTAGTAAAAAATACAAAAAACCGGTAAAAATTTATAATAACATTCACAAATGTCTACAAAAAGAAGAATCGTTGATAAATTTCAAAGAGAACTTAAAAAATATTTAATTGAAAAAAGTTTCTATTCCTTGTCAGAGTTTTTCGGTGAAAAATAATAATTGCTTAATTTGATTATGTATAGGTACCTCTTTAATATCGTTGTAAATATTGCAAATGTTTATTAAATCTAACAGTAATGTTTAAAGTAAATAAAATAAAATTCATCTTCATATTAAATTAAATATAATAATATTGCTACTATCAGGACTCATGTTTGGCTCTAATATATCCAACATAAGAACTATTTATGTAACCACATGAACGCAATAAAATGTTTGAGTTTGAGTTTAAAATGTAACTGTCACCAAAAGTGAAATAATAAACTGGTATCACAAAAGTCAAGTCTTTTATTATCTCTACATGTATTAAACTATATTGTATTATTTTTATCGTTATAAACTTTAAAAACAAAATCCCAGTGAGTTTCTTCCTAATTCTTCTGAGGAAAAGTTTTAATCTGAACTAGTTGGTGTTATGTAAGGTAGTAGTAGTAACAGGTAAAAGTATAAATTACTCAAAAGGTATTTCAAATCAATATTGATTAAAAGTTATTACATTCTATTATATTAGTGAACGAAATAACTCTTGAGTCTAACATAACACACGAGTAGGAATATAAATTAAGAAACAGCTTGAAACATTTTAACGGTCGTATTTGTTATTAGTGTTCATAAAAAAACTAAACCAAAATTACCGAATATTTCATGAAATGGCTTAAATAATATAATGTGGTAAAGTTAAGCAACTTATTGTTTGTAATAAATTTGCCAAGAATATACTTTTTTTTTACAAAGGTTAAACGTTTCACCATATTTTAATGGCGGTATAGTTGGACCATAAACTCCTTTGATTTATTTTATAGCCGCCGTGTAGAATGCTGCCCCGAAATTGGCGTTTACATGCGCGAAAATGGCACTGTCAATTTATGTGGTATTTACTAAAAGGGTGACGTTAAATATGCTATCTTTATTACTATTTTTTATATTTATTTTTAAAGGATAAGGATTTCAAAGAGCACACAGCCTACTTTATAGTCAGTGAATACTGTGACCCATAGATCTATCATCGATTAAGAATCAAAATGTAGCTGCGTTGTCACTTCTAAGGACTAGGACGGAATGAATTTAATAGTAGTAAGGGTTCGCTTCTATTTGCCCTCGATATGAAACGAGTGAACATTAAGCTGCTATTTTACGATGGTACCGGCCACGCGTCCTCCGTCGATTTAGTTGATTTTAATTGTTAATTGTAATTTTAACTGTTAATTTTTCACGTATTCGATGGTAAAATAAACATCGCGAGGAAACCTATATGTCTAAAGAAAGGAAATATTTTAAAAATATTTCAATCACCTTGTATTTTTTATTTACTTTTATGTAAGTTTTTGTAACATATTCTACACGATTTGCAATTTTATTAATAATATTTGTTTGTTCACCAACTCGTTTCATGGCTCCACGCCACATCAAACAGAGCTAGCATGAGCTTTGGATTAATGGCTATATAGCTGAAGAAAGCATTCGAATTAGATAATGGAAGCGTTCAAGAAAGCGGAATTTACCGTCACGTTCAACGTTTTACGAGTACTGTTTAATTATACATGAAATCGTTCAAACTTCTGTGGTATTACGCGTACTTAATTTAATGGCAAAATTTTTGTATGAGAACGTTAGGGAGAAAATAATAGTATATTGTTAATAACGGAACTAAACATGTTAGATCTGTTTTGTTATGAGAATTATTTATTAACATTGTGAATGTTTAGTTCAGTTTTATTATATTTTGACTGACTGATAATGCGGTCCCGGGTTCGAAACTATGGTCGGACAAAAACCGTTAATGGGTTTTTCTGCCAAGAAATTTTCAGTAGCAGCCCAGAGTTAGGAAATTGATGGTGTTGTATACCCGTGCCTTAGAAAGCATGTAAAGGTGTTGGCTCCGGTGGTGTCCTATTGGATTATGAGAATGAGGAAATTAAGGGTGCGCCTGTACTTGCGCATACACTCGTGCGCTATAGTATTCTGCGTAGATGCGCCGTGAGCAAAGGAAGGACATAATTATTATTATATTATTGGAACTAGAACTACTTTTCTGTCCAGAAGTACATCTAAGTAGGTAGTATCATCTCACATTTTTCTGCCGCCTAACAGAAGTGCGCCTACTGATGTAATCCAGTTGTAAATGTGATACGAGGGCGGCACTGAAAATTTCGGGAATCAAGGAAGGGATACAACATTACTATTTAAAAATGTATTTATTGCTTTTCTAAGTATTCTCCGCGAAATTTGACACATTTTTCCATACGATGGAACCAATCATTGAAGCAACCATTCCATTCGGAAGTTAGGGTCTCCAAAATGCAATTTATTCTTTATTTTAGGGAAAGTATAGGAATCATTAGGGCTTAGGTTGGGGCTCTACGGCGGATGGTCTAATAATTCTATGTTTTCTTGCTCTAAAAACTCTTTTGTTCTGTGTGCGGTGTGAGAACTCGCATTGTCGTGATGGAGGATGATGCGGCGGTTGCAGTTCTCTTTACGGAGTTCAGAAACGACCTGTGGCAAACAAATGCTAGCATACCATTCTGCATTAACCGTTCTTTGTCCCTCAAGAGGAATAGTTGTAACATGGCCGATTTTGGAGACAAACGTGGCCACCATTTTTTTTTGCAAAACTCCGTGAACGAACAATTTTTGTTGGCTTTAACTCATTTTCGAACACCCAAACTCGTGACTGATTTTTTGTTTCGGGTTCGTATGCGTATATACAGGATTCGTCACCTGATACGATGTTGTATACAGCATTTGAAGATCCTGCGTGGAATCTTTCGAGAGTTCTGACGCACCAAGTAACGCGAGCCGCTTTTTGCTGTTCACAGAGCGAATGCGGTATCCATCGGGGAAACAACTTTTTTACACCTAATTGTTCATGCAAGATTATTTGTATTTGACTCATGCCAATATCTACAGTTGCTTGAATTTCGCGGTATATCACATGTCGATCGTCCTCAATCAGCTTACGCACAGCTTCAACGTTTTCTTGGGTGACTGCAGTTTTGGACGACCTTGACGGGGATAATCACTGAGCTTGACACATCCACGTTGAAATTCAGCAAACCAGCGATAAATTGTGGTTTTAGATGGGGCTTCATCACAAAATGCAGAAATCATCCGGTCAACACACTGTTTTTGTGTTAAACCACTTCGAAGGTCATTATAAATCATCGCTCTTGAATTTTCTCGAGTCAATTCCATTTTCTCAAAGACTAAACAAGTTTGACAAAACCTTGTGACAAGACCGAGAATCTTTTTTTAAATAAATAAATGGTATTCGATTTTTAAAACCAAGGAGTTTTCAATTAAAAAGATTTTAATATGACAGGAACAGTGGAAATATTCCATTCCCGATACTTTTAGTGCAGCCTGTGTAGAGCCAATATTATTACAGATTGAAATATTTTACCTCAATTCAAGATTGACATTATTATTCTGTAATTCCATCCTCGCGTGGGACCTTGTCGTTTTTAAGGTGCTGGAGAGCCATTCTAATCTCGTTCAGACTGAAGTCGAAAGTCGAGTCAGAATAGTGTCGGATAAGACTTGCTCTTGCATCGTTACTCACACTTGCGTGTGGCTCCAACGATGATGTGTACAGCTGCCTATAGAACCTCTTAATCTCACTTAAAATCTGAGTGACCTACATAGCGTAACGGATTAGTAAGCTGAAGTGGCAATGGGCTCCCCATATAGCTCGAAGAACCGACAACCGACGGGGAAAAAAGGTTCTCGAGTGGCAGCCTCGTACCGGTAGGCGTAGTGTAGGGTGACCCCCCATTTGATGGAGTGACGACCTGGTAAGATATGCAGGAAGTCGATGGATGTTATTTTCTGAGCCTTGTATCCTATATGTCATAAACAATTAAATTTTAAAGTATAAACCCCGTCAAAAACACTAAAAGAAAAAAATCGCCACATAATTTAATAGCGTCTGAAGTCGGGCATTTATTACTTAGCCTTGGCACCAACTTCAGAAGCTACTAAAATAAGTGGAAATCATTTTATTCTTTTCAGGTTTTAAATTCGGTAATTATGTTTCATTTAAGTGTTGATTATTTGACCTTTTTGGACTAAGCACTGATGTAATTACTAAAATGTTACTGTAAAAAAAATTTAAATGGAAGATAAACATAGACTGTCTCTCGGTGGTTGGATCGATTTTGACGGGATTTTCACTGGCTGATAGATGATATTATGAGGACTAACTCACTTTACTTTTATTTTAGAAAAAGAATTAGGGTTCCGTGCGGAAAAATTAATACCACTGTAATTCAATCGTTAAAAATTCCATGCGTTCGAAGTCACGGGGAACAACTAGAAAAGAAAATAAAAAATACATCTGAATTGAAAAAAAAGGCTTATTAAAGTCAAGTCAAGTTTCATACGTGGTGGAGCCGTGCTGCAGTTATATTAGTAGTATAGTTGTAGCACGAATGGGTCGACTCTACCGGGGAAGGACCACGCTCTCACAGAATACAAGCGAGAAACAGTAACTTAACGCTGCTGTTTTTCGTGTGGTGAGTGTAGAGAACCGGAGACCCTTTTTACTGGAAACGAGGCATTGCTTCTTAGTAATCACGGGTGACAACGCATGTGCATTTTGATCTGTAATCAAGGATAGATGTAGAAGTCTATAGGCCGCAGCAACCACTTACCATCAGGTGGACTGTGTGCTCGTTTGTCACCCTATACTATAAAAAGGTCGTCTAACAGAAGAACGTAAAAAAGGTAATAAATTACCTATTAATTTTTCATGTGCGTATTACAAAACTCGTATATTCATATAGAATATCATTTGCAAAGCTGAACGGTTAATCTCGCTAAAACACTCATTTGTAATAAACCACACGCTGAGCATTTAAATCTGTCCATCCGTATGCGCCGGGGCTTAAGTTTAAATTTAATATAATTTCCATTCCAGGCTTCACTCCTTAACTAATACACGCTAGGTTTGCGGTTGTGTCAACGTTACGGTTAACCACAGATTAAGCTGTTGACAAAAGTGAACTTTTCTCTGATTTTCCCGGAGCCCTTCGAAGTACTTATGTAAGTTCTCTAAGTATAGATAGAGCATAAAGACTTAACTGAAATTTATAGAATCATTACTTTGCGTAAGTTTATTAAAATTGTTAAAAATTAAATTAGTAAGATGTGCGATAAATATGTAGTGTTTGCTTTAATATAAAAAAACTTTTTTTTGTATGTTGTTGCAGATAAAAGTTTATGGTTTATGGTGTGTGACTCACTCTTGCTGAAATCACAGCTTTCATTTGTCTGGGCTCATCATCATCATCATCATCATCATCACAGCCCTTCACAAGTCCACTGCTGAACATAGGCCTCCCCCAAGTAATGCCACAAAGCACGGTCCTGAGCCACCTGCATCCATCGACTTCCTGCATATCTTACCAGGTCGTCACTCCATCTAGTGGGGGGTCGCCCTACACTACGCCTACCGGTACGAGGCTGCCACTCGAGAACCTTTCTTTCCCATCGGTTATCGGTTCTTCGAGCTATATGGCCGGCCCATTGCCACTTCAGCTTACTAATCCGTTGTGCTATGTCGGTCACTCTGGTTCTACTGCGGATATCCTCATTTCTGAGTCTATTACGCAGAGAAATTCCGAGCATAGCCCTCTCCATAGCTCGCTGAGCGACCTTGAGCGTCCTCATACGGCCAGCAGTGAAGGACCACGTCTCTGATCCGTAAGTCACCACTGGCAACACGCACTGGTTGTACACTTTAGTTTTCAGAGATTGAGGTATACCTGACGAGAAGATGTGTCGTAATTTCCCGAACGCTGCCCAGCCGAGTTGAATCCGTCGGTTGACCTCTCGGTCGAAGTTGGACTTACCTAGTCGGACTATTTGTCCCAGGTAAACGTACTCGTCAACAACTTCGAGCATAGTGCTCCCAACAACTACCGGCATAGGTGTTACATGGACATTAAACATGATCTTTGTTTTGTCCATGTTCATCTTAAGACCTATCCGTTGGGAGGCACTATTGAGGTCATTGAGCATAGTGCTTAAGTCCTCCAGCGATTCTGCCATAAGGACTATATCGTCGGCAAATCGAAGGTGAGTGATGTACTCGCCATTGATGTTAATACCGTATCCTTTCCAGTCCAGTAGCTTGAAAACGTCTTCCAAAGCAGCGGTGAAGAGTTTCGGGGATATAACGTCACCCTGTCTTACACCTCTCTGCAGTTGGATAGGTTTCGAGCTCTAGTTCTGTACTCGGATAGCCATCGTAGCCCTACTGTACAAACACTTCAGCACTTCAATATACCGACAGTCAACTTGGCAACGCTGAAGGGACTGCAGCACCGCCCAAATTTCGACGGAATCAAAGGCTTTCTCATGGTCCACATACGCCAGACAAAGTGGCAAATTGTACTCTTCAGTCTTCTGTACAATCTGCCGCAGGGTATGTATGCGGTCTATGGTACTGAAGCCTTTTCGGAAACCGGCTTGTTCGGGAGGCTGGAAGTCGTCGAGGCTGCGTGCGAGACGATTTGTAATGACTCTCGAAAACAGCACGTAGACGCGGCTCAGAAGGGAAATAGGTCTGTAGTTCTTCAAGAGAGCGTTGTCGCCTTTCTTAAAGAACAAGACCACCGCACTTCTGCTCCACGCCTCTGGAGTAGTGCCACCATGGAGGACGGAATTGAAGAGCTTCTGAAGGACTTCAAGTACCGGTGTTCCACCCGCTTTCAGAAGCTCCGCTGTAATTCCATCCTCGCCTGGGGTCCTGCCGTTTTTAAGGTGCTGGAGAGCCATTCTAATCTCGCTTAGACTGACGTCCGGGATATCATCGGAATAGTGTCGGATAAGACTTGCTCTTGGATCGTTACTCACACTGCGTGTGGCTCCAACGATGATGTGTACAGCTGCCCATAGAACCTCTCAATCTCACTCAAAATCTCAGGTGTCCCGGAAACGATGCTGCCACACTCAGTCTTCAGCCTTGACAGTTGGCTCTTACTGGCAGACAGATCTCTGGCAAAGACTTTGGAGCCCTGGTTCCGCTCGATCGCTTCTTTAATACGAGCAGTATTAAAGTTGCGTAAGTCTCGCCGCATGCATTTGGAGATCTGTCTGTTCAGTTGCCTGTATGCTGTCAAATCTGTTGACGATTGCAGCTTCATCTCCCGTCTAACAGCCATGAGATTAAGAGTGTGATCGGAGAGTTTTTGTGTTCTTCTGCGGCGGGTCTTGCAGAACTTAGCTCCGACCGCTTGGACAGTTTCCACGAGCTTGTCATTAATATCGTCCACTGCATTGCAATCTTGTAGGCACTGAAAGCGGTTACGTAACTCGAGCTGAAAGTTTTCGGGATAGAACACACCTTATTAATAAACAATTTGATCAAGAGTTTGACTTTTTATTTCTTAAACGAAATTGGGTAATTTTACCCGTATATGGGTTTTGTGCCATAAAACTCCTTACGTGTATTTTTACTCTGTATTTGATATCATTAGTAAGGTACTGAATTGAAAATTCAATTGGTGTATGTCTTTTGTAAATATTTATTCACATTCATGAAAAAACTGCCTTAACAAAAAAGTCAAGGTATGAGTTTTTATTGCTCTCAAGTATAGTTGTAATTCGAATGAGTCACTTAACCGGGGCACTCACAGAATACCAGCATAAAATATGCAGCTAATGCTGCTGTGTTTCGTATTGTGAGTGTGATAACCAGATATCATTTTCACTGGAAACGAGGCATTCTATCTAGGTCCTCGAGGGTGACGGCGCATCTGTATTTTAAATTTTAATCGAACGTCTACAGATGTAGACATCTACATTTGTGGATATCTATATGTGTAGATGTAGTCTATCGACCACAGCAACCACCTACCATCAGGTGGACGCTTGTCACGGTCCCCCTTATCCTATAAAAAAGATAAAATAAATTATATGCACTCATGCGATCAATTATTTATTATGCAATAAAATATATTTGAAGGCGATATAATAATTACGTTTCGAGATTTGCGGAATGAATATTTTTTTGAAATTGGAATTTGTATTTTTGTGAAGAAACACTTTTGTGAAGCTGAAAGACGTCAGAATACTCTCTAGGGACCAAAAAAAAACGTATAAATTATGGGCTTTTAAAAATCAAACTTATTACATCTTCTAAGTCGACAGTTAGCTAAAAATATATTTATCAAGTAATTTATGCAAACTTTTAAAAGCATAATGTTGGTTCGTTATTTGGATTCGCTTAAAATACTTAAAGATACTTGATTTATGTCTAAAAGACGGTGTAGTCTTATAGACATAAAATAAGTTGCAGTTACAACTGATATGCATACTGCTTACAGAGGGATATGAAACAGTTAACAGTTGGCAGCATAACTTGCCTAAGCCTCTTTAAATGGAAAACTTATAATCATAAACAAGACGTTCTGTGACGGATGTGACACTTGTAAATTGGTTCATTTCACAGAGTTAGATAATCCGTCGTAGTAAATATGGAGGACTACATGTAATATATAATGTGTGAAAGTTTCTGGAGTGACAGCCTCGTACTGGCAAGAGGCAAGCGCAGTATAATGCGTTCCCCTACTATGAGTTTGGGTGTGAATTCGTATCGCCTATGAGTAACTTTGTGTAACAAAAATAGTTTCATATACGTCCGCCTTGTTTATAATTTCATACAATTTCACTCGAAGCTTGTGGTAAGGGACTGATGAAATATTAGATAGTTGATAGATGCAGGTATCTTAGGAAAGAATTGGGAATGTGGCGATGGAAAAATTGGTCAAGTGCATTAACTTACGCAGTTAGTGTTTCATGTCACCAGCACCAAAAAGCGGCAAATTGAATAAGCTAATAAAACATAAAAATTTTGACATGTTTTAGCAGATATCTCACTCAATGAGGTGATTAAAATTTTAAACGACTGCTCCGAGAGTAAAAGATTTTTTGGATGTACGTATTAACCTTTGTAAACTCGACTTAAAATGAAGAGATTTCTTTCCAATCACACCTTTTAAAATTAATAGAGTTACGCTGCATATATATATATATTAAGATAGCTGCACCAATTGATCAGCTCAACTGGAGAAGGACCACGATCTCACAGAATATAAGCGTAATGGCAACTTAATGCTGCTGTGTGTCGTGTGATGATTATAGACTATGGGGACTTTTTACTGGAAAAAACGGCTTCCATATTAGGGATAACAACGCAATTCTGCATTTTAATTCTTAATCAAGGATAGATGTGGATGTATATAGGCCACAGCATCCATTAACCATCAAGTGGACTGTTTCATCGTTTGACACCCTCATTCTTTAAAATAACAAAATTTACAAAAAGTAAAAATTCTAGTGCTGATAATTGTAGTTGTTCTTAGTTGTTGATCTTACTTGTAGGTCTTAATCGTTGATTATCGCTTACCATCAACAGCCTATTAAAAATCCTATGATGAAATTGACCTACCTTATAGATGGCCTCTTAGGAGGGACATTTGCCATAGTTGCCACGTTCGGCAGGCGGGAACAGCTGGATGGGATCTGTTGATGTTGTTGGCGTGTTACATTTCAGACATTCATTAAACAGGCCATTTATTTCATCAATTTTTAGAGTTTTCCAAGCTCTGTGGACATATAAAGTAGATTAATCCTGGTATTGCTCTATATTTTTCATGTTCCGTTAAAGTCGGGTAAAAAGATTTGACCGGACAGACAGACTAGAAAATATGAAATGGTTAATCATCTCTTAATTGCGTCCAACTTACTACCAATGACCGCCTCGTTGATCACGTGGTAGCGCGACTGCTGATCATGAGGTCCCGTGTTTGAATCCCGGCTCGGGCCAAAAAAAAGTTTTTGATTTTTTCCATTAAGAAATTCTCAGTAGCTGCCCGAAGTCAGGAAGTTGACGGTGTCTCACCCCCGTTCCTCGGAATGCACGTAAAGCCGTTCTGCGCCTGATCTCTCTCCGGTTGTGTCGGTTTACCGTCTTCATCGGATTATGAGAGTAAGGGAATAGAGAGTGCACCTATGCATGTGCATACACTTGGGCACTATAATTCTGTCCTGCGCCGATGGCTGAGTCTCCGTTCAGGCTGGTCGCTGTGAGCGAAGTTTGGTCTGGAGGACATTATTATTATTAATTGCGTCCAAATAACCCCTTCAGGTCAATTATTTCGCAAAACGTAGGTATTTCGATATAACAAGCACTTCATTTTTAAGCTATTGCATAGCTTCTATCGCGGGCCTTGAGTGCGGGGACCGAATCCAGAAATTCCGTAACGAAAAAAAACCTCACGCTCCCCACTCCGACGGGCACGGAGGTGTGGCTTGAAGGCCGTGCATCGTCTAATGTCGTTTCAGTTCGGCAGACTTCGGCACTCGGCAGACTTCGGCACGGTGTTTGTGTGCGTGCGACTAGACGTATGCGTGTAAACTAGCTGCTAACTCAATGATAAATATTCCTGAATAACCTACATGTATTGTAAGATATTAAAAATATTTTAAACAATATTTTAATGATTTCTTATATTTACGCGAACACTATACATGATTAAAACTACTTTTACGGATTTTATCGCGTTTATTTTTACTTTTTATTTACTTTTATTTTTAATATTAACTTCTCATTTATTCAATAAGAGAAAAAAAATTGTTTTCTTATCGGTCACCACGCTCAAAAAGTGTAACTTGATTTAATATCAAAGACTGCATAAATAAAATAAATAAATAATTATAATTGCATAAGTTGATAAAAAATGCTATGCAATAGCTTTACCGCGGCAGTCACCGAGTGCCACACGTATTTTATTTGTGTTATAGATTATTATTTATAAAAGAATTCTTTACGTTCACTTTTCTGGACGGCAAAAATCAGTAAGGTGGTCAAGAGTCTAAAGTCGAATTAACTTTCATTTAGAAACATTTTTTTAATGTTCTGTCAAAAATTCTAACAAAAAACATGTTCTAAATTACTCGCGTTCAAGTCTAGCTAAAATTTCGAATCTAATTAAACCGGTCAGCGTTTGTAACTGGATAAAACTAGATACTCGTAGAGTACCCATTCGTAAAACATTTCAAATTAAAACCCCCGTGTCAATATCAAACTGAACTGAACATCCAACAAAGCATTGTTTACGGATCTGCACATTTAATTCCGAATTCCGTGAGCTACGTCATTTTACACTGCGGATAGTATTTCGCGGAATTTCACAAATTAAAATCACTGTTTGCGTTTGTCGCCCTTAATTAAAATCGGACGCTTATTGCGAAATGACGAAGGGAGGAGAGCTTTGGAAAGGCCATTCCAAATGTCTATTTGTATCTACAGATTATTGAAAAAAAAAAAACAACTTTTAACAATAAGTAAAGTGGAGGTAAAGAATTGAAAAGAATAAAATAATTTCATATTCTGAAGTAGGTCCTAAGATAAAGTGCATAGCAGAATTTCAAGTGCCGACTTTTTAATTTTAGAATTTTAACCTAAATTTAGACTTTTTAATTTAGAATTTTAAATAATTTTATTCTTTTTAGTACTTCGACGTTGCCTTTTACTTTTTAAAGTAATTTTTAAACCTTTTGAGTAGATAATGGAAAATCACAATTTCAGCATTTTGGTCTAAACTTCATTCGCTGTTTTGCCATTCTGCAACGTATATTTTTTCTCTTGATATATTTAGAACCACTCTTATTTTACAACCATTTAAATAAATGAAAAACATTAAAATTAGTCAATAAATGGCGCAGATATCGCATAACATACATACAAAAAAACGTACAGATGAATTATAAGCCTGCTTCAATTTTAAATTCCTCTAAAATTAGCTTCTGTGATAAAATGACCAATAATATTGATAGAAATAGAAATTTAGTGTACGTTTGCCAGGTAACAATGAACTTAAATAGAATATAATATTTTTTATTCAATATACGTGTAATTTTTATTGAAAGTGTTTTTTTTACTTTTTTACGTGATAGAGCGATGATCTAGCTATATTAGTAGTATAGTTGTGGCACGAATGGGTCGGCTCGACCAGGGAAGTACAACGCTTTCACAGAATACCAGCATAAAATAACAGCTTAATTCTGCTGTGTTTCGTATAGTGAATATAGAGAATCGGAAACCCTTCTTACTGAAAACGAGGTATTCCATCTTAGTCCTTACTGGTAACAATGTATCTGCATTTTGATTCGCAAACAGCCAGAGGCCAGAGTAACCACTTAACATAAGGTGTGCTCGTTTGCCACCTTTATCATATACAGGAAAAATCTCGATAGGTATTACACTCGCACTATTATGCATGTGGTTACTTCTGTGTTCCAGTCTGAAGGTTATAGGGACCCAGTATATTTACAGACAACGAGGCATTCCACGTTAGTACTCAGAGGTGACAACGCATGTGTACCCTTCTTCGTTAAAAGTTATTGACAAGGGTCCATGGACTGCAGTAGGCATTGTCCAGAGAAGATAGAGAGGTGGAAAGATCATTTGTAACTTCAATTTAAAAAGAAATAATCTGAAACATCCTCGCTGAATATTCCAGACCAAGTATAAAACAACTGCGTGTTATTCCAGTCGTACAATAGACAGATAGAAAATTCTTTATAATAAAAGATTATTTTGTACAAAGACCTCAATTAAACCAGTGTTAATTTTTATTATAATGATAAGATTTTGTTTGTTTGGTGAAATCTAAGTACCAAAATGTTTTAAGCGCACCAGACTGTTCAGTTTGTAGGTGCGATTAGTCCTTATTTTGCTATAGATAGTTTCTTCCTATCATCTAGGTTTTGTTAAATAGTAGTTTCTAGTAACAAAATGTTTAATAAGACGTTTATTAATAATGCAGTAAGTGAAAACATTATCTTGTGGCAAACTGAGAAGTTACAAAGCTTAAAGTCACCTGAATGTTATTGGCTAACGTGACTTGTGGCAGTCCACCTGAATGTTATTGACTACTGCACACGTACAACCAACTTACAGGTACACCGAAACCTCGGATGACTGATATAACTTATACCAGTTCTCCATAACCTTTAAACAGAAACACATTTGCGCTTCTGATTGGCCGTAAAAAGACGTATCTACGTACCAAGAGCGCAACGGTAAGTCACTAATCGTGAAAACATCCTAAATTCAGCTTCTGTAAGGTCTTAATAGAAATTTTGATTTCTTGGTATAGTCTTAAGTTTAAACTCTCAATTGTCTACTTAATATTTACTTAAATTATAGTTTAAACACAAGGCTATAAACAAATCAACAAACAATTTAAGAGTGGTAGAGCCATGCTGCAGCCAATTATGGTTGTAGCACGAATGGGTCCAGACCACGTTCTCACAGAATACCAGCGTGAAATAGCAGCTTAATGCTGCTGTGTTTCGTATGCTAAGTGTGGTAAACCGAAGACCTTTTTTACTGGAAACGAGGCATTCCATCTTAGTCCTCACGGGTGACAACGCATCTGTATTTTGATTCGTAATAGAAGATGTACTATATCTTTGGACTACAGCAACCACTTACCTTCAGCTGGATTGTGTGCTCGTTTGTCACCCATATCCTAATAAAAAATCACATTATGTAAAGGAACCGTTATCATCATCATCATCATTACAGCTCTTCACAGGTCCACTGCTGAATATTGGCCTAATAACAAAGGAACCGCAAAACCTGTATATAAATAATATTAACAATAAACTAATAATAGCCTAACTACTAACCCTTATCAATCCTACACATCTGAGAAATATTAAAAACTAGCTGTTACCCGCGGCTTCGCCCGCATGGTCGCTGGGAAATGAACTATCCATTGCTTTTTGAATTGAAAGAAAACTGAGTTTTATAGATTTGTCAGAGATGCAGCCATTAAAAGGAAACTAAGCAAAATTGATTCGTCAGCCTATTTAAATGTTTTGAAACGCAGCGTATAGGAAAGCATGAAAATAGCCTGTTTATTCCAAATGGAAATGGGATATTTTTTTTAATTAAAGGAAACGAGCATAATATTCGTCAGGGATGCAGACTTTTGATAAGAAACTGAGCTAAATTGATTCGTCAGAGATGCAGTTTTCTGAATTGAAAGGAAACTGAGCCAAATAAAAGATCCGTCAGAGATGCAGCCTTTTGAGTTGAAAGGAAACTGAGCTTAATAGGTCCGTCAGAGGTGCAGCATTTGGAATTGAAAAGAAACTGAGCTAAATACGAAAGTTTGAATTGAAAGGGAAGATCTGTGGGAATTCTGATTAATTGATTGTGGGAATTTTGGAAAAAAAATACTAACTGAACACTATTTTAAGACCCTACTGTACACAATGTTATATGTTTTTCCATTCGGGGAAAGAATGTGGAGATTCTGGGCATTCGACACACGCGAACATGCTACATACAGCTGACCATGAGAAAAGCTCGTTTTTATTCGGGAAGCAAGCGGGGTACAAATTCAGCTACTTGCTGCTGCAAAGCTGGTATATTGTAGTTTGTTTCACGTATAATTTCATCACTTAGTTCATTTTCGGTTGTTCGCTGAGGGCCATTTGCCATTACTTTATCTGCAATTCTTTCAAGTGCTTCATTATAAATGTGTTCATTGTATGTCATGTTCGCGTGTGTCTTTTTTTATAGAATAGGGTGACAAACGAGCACACAGTCCACCTGATGGTAAGTGGTTGCTGCGGCCCATAGACATCTACATCTATCCTCCATTAAAAATCAAAATGCAGATGCGTTGTCACCCGTGAGGACTGAGATGGATTGCCTCGTTTCTAGTAAAAAGCGTCGCCGGTTCTCTACACTCACCATACGAAACACAGCAAGATTATAGCTACCTACTATTTGACGATGGTATTCTGTGAGAGCGTGGTCCTTCCCCGATCGAGCCGACCCATTCGTGCTACAACTATACTATTAATATAACTGCAGCATGGTTCTACCACGTATAAAAACGTGTCTGCTGTAACCTTCGCAAAATATCTTCCGCTATGTGCTCTTTATATTTGTCCCACAATTCATGTGCATTAGATAGCCCGCAAGATGATATGAGAGTTGCATAAAGATTCCTAATTTTGGCTGGTGACTGGCACTGCACAGCTTCCTCCATGGTTTCATCCCAGTGATTATCGTTTTCTAAAAGATGCAGAGCTTCACATGCTTCTCTATAAGTTGCGCATTCCTGACCTTTGACAGTTTTAAGGTTTTTATATCCTGTAGGACGAACAGTTCACACCGTAAACAGAAACATTCAAAATTTGTTACATGGACGGTATACACACGACCAAGGACATCTGATGACTTTACACCGGGCCAATTTGCAACAGGCGCGCCTTGAATACGGCGTTTCCACTCCTTCCAAGATGTGTTCCAAGTATAATAGCGGGAGACTTCAGAATATAACAACGTTTTTGCAAAGGGGTCGGTTTGACAAAGTTGAAAGAAGGCTTTTGGAAAGGGGAGTGGGGAGGTATTTTTCATTTTTTTTTTTTTTATTTTATTTTATGCAACCCCCCTTTCTTCTACAAAACCCCCCCCCTCCTTGTGTCCCCTTAACCGTTTGCCCTCTATAATTTTTTGAAATTCTTTTTTATTTATATATATATAAATTTAATTTCATAAGAAAAAAAAAAAAAAAATGTAACTTTCCTGCCACCATAAGAAAGTTCCGACCGGGGGAACCTTTTTTTTTTGGAGCGCCACTTCTTTTTTTTATTTTTTTTTTTATTTATCTAAAAACTACACAAATATTTTTCTCGGTTATTTCTTTCCATGTGGGATTGCAAGTAAAAGTAACAAAAAGGTCTTCCGTAAGTTCGTACATAGGAGAATGCGTCTTGTGTGTGCTCATGTAGGTAGCGGGGACTGTTAACGAATGATGAGGGCAGAATTACCATTTTACCTAAATGTTTGGGGTTTACATTGGCGTCACTAGAAACTGTATTTTGTAAATGTTTATAATTCTCAACGCGCAGCTTTTTTTGATTTAAAGATATATAACGGAGACGTTCACTTTCAACCTTCACATAAATGTCTACCACAAATTGATAAAATAATTGTCTACACCGAGCTAAGATGTTAAAATCATTTTCTCGCAACATCATATGATACGCATAAAAATCCATACATGATAATTTTTTGTTCGGAGTAGGCTCCTTTGTGACCGGGTTAATGAGTGGAATTTGAAAATGATAACCCTCTTGTCCTTTGCAATAAATCAATGTGTATTGCAGAGCGTCATAAAACATGCTCGCAAGACAATGTCTCGTGAAGAAAATTGATCACCACTAATTACGGCTGCTATTTCGTTTATCAAAGGTGCATTGTAGCGCCTTTCATGCTCTCCTCGAGGGGTCCGATCTGCGTGAATGACGACTTTATAATCCTCTTCAGGTAGGTTTTCTAAAGTAGTTTTGAATGTTTTGACTAAAATGTTACGTTCATGCAAGAATCTTTGAATTTTGAATACTGTGTCTCTCTCAACTCCCTGGATAAATTGGCAGCGACGGTCTACCTCAATTTCTTCGTCACCTATAAAATATACTTTTAAAAATTTATGCTGTTCATTTTCAGCTGGAAAAATTGAACCTATTCTATGATAAAATTGTCCTTGCACCTTAAATGTAGGCGAAAATCCCGGCATTATTATTTCCCGGTCAACTCCGAAGGACGTCATTTGAAAGCATGAGTTATATTTCCGGATCCTGTTTAAAAAGCGCCGTGAATCATTAGCATCATATAAAAAGAGAGTTTTCAAAGGTTCTTCTGGTTCCCCAAGTAACGGAAGAGACACTTTGCCATTGGAACAGCACATGCCTGCGGTCTCATCTTTCCATTTTAAAGCCACCAGTCCGATAACAACTAACCTGTGATTTTTATAATCAATCAACGGATCATAATTGAATGTTGCGTTATTAAAAACCGACCAATTGTTTCTTTGAAAATTTTGTCGACGTTCAGCTTGGAGCTGTGCATTTACATCTCTTCGCGCCAGTGTCTGTTCTAGTGTTTCAGATGCCCTTATAGTAGATTGAGTTCAGCTTGCTCAATGAGTCTGTGTTGAGTTTCATCAGGTGTTTCCGCGGCTCTTAAGGCGGCCTGACGTTTCGCTTGTTCGAATAGCATATTTATAAAATATTTTATTATATTATATTTTTTAAAAGCAAATCCAAAATATCTAAAAGGAATAAATATTCCTTTTAAATATTTTTTAAAATCAAAACAACAAAACCAATTCAAGGCACAACACGAATCCGAAAACGATAGCCAAAAAAAATCGAATCAACTTAAACCAAATCACAAAACAAATCGCAGATAACCGAAATCGAAAGCAGTAGTCAATATAAATATAACCAATGAAAAAATAAGTAAGTTTATAGGTACCGTATACACTATCTATACTATTAATATTCCTTTGAAATATTATTAAACCTAAAAGAACGAAAACCAATTCACGATTCTAAATAATCAAAATCCAAAATCAAAGCCAGAGTCTAAATATGTATAAAGGAATACCAACCAAATCAACAAAACCGATCCAAGAAAATACACAAATCCGAAAATGAAAGCCAATATAAATCCATTCAACCTTAACCAAATCACAAAGCAAATAACAAAAAACCGAAATCGAAAGAAGGTAGTCGAATAAGCTACGAAATAGAAACAAGTGTATAGGTACCGTATGCAATATAAGTTGACGCGCGGCTCAACGGCGGGAGTTAAGTACATGTCAGGAAACATTTCGTTACCGCGTTTTAAAAACCAAGTAACAGCATCTAGCGGAATCAATTTAAACTATGTATACTTTAGTTAATAAGAACTCTCAAAAAATATTTTTCTTGTAATTTTGCACAATTTTTCTTATTGTAATACCGATTCATTCATAACCACATATAGGAACTGTATTCATTTCCGTTCAATAATAATTACTAAGGCTTATTAATAAGGCTTACTAAGAACTATTTCTACCACAGTTAAGTAATAGTTAAGGGTGAAAGCGTGACAGATGGTGATAGTATTTCTGATCCATACTTATAATCACGCCTGTAACCGTTGCGGGGTAGGCAGAGCATCAACGAATTACTTAATATCGTCTGTGATGTTATCGCCTATACTGTGAATTACATTGCACCAAAACGTTTGAAGAAAATCAGCTGGTGAATTTTATGATTTTATCGCTCGCTTCCCGGTCCTGCGTGGAAAAATACATTTTTTATAATGATTTCTTAATGATTTCTTATATTTACGCGAACACTATACATTGATTAAAACTACTTTTACGGATTTTATCGCGTTTTATTTATATTAATTTTAATACCCGACGTTTCGGGTGCTTTCCAGCACCCATGGTCACGGGGGACTGAGGTGACTGACGTCCCGATGTCAAAGTTAACCCGGAGTACCTTCAGCTTTTTTTTTTCAGCTTTTTATTTATCGGACCAAAGACAATAATTAAAAACATACTCAATACATTTTTTATCTTAATTTTGGTAAAAAGAGATAATAATCCAGATATTCTGACCTGTGTACGTCCATCGTACCGTCGTCCATCTTGTAGAATCGCGCCGCCTAGCTGAATTTAATTTTGCAACATATTCGATTTTCCCACGGGAATGATATGTTTTTTTGGCTGAAAAAAGTAGCCTATGTCATTCTACAGCCACCGAACTATCCCCATACAAAAAAATGATGCCATGCCGACGCTCTGTTGCGACGTGAAAGTAGAACAAACAAACAAACACACTTTCGCATTTATAATATTAGTATGGATTGTCAAGTAGTAGCTTCAGGTTCTATCACCGACAACACTAATGAAATTATTAATTGAATTTTTTTGTGCTGATTTATCGCGTGCTCGGTGCGCTTTGATTATCTCTCTACATAGGGGTAATGATTTATTGTCATTAATAAAACTAATTTTTCATGTATAGTATCAACATTGTGACCTGAATATAACCCAGACCATTGGACGACGTGGTCCATCGGAGTAAGGCAGGTGATATCAGTGACACTGGTTTTCATTTGTTTCAAGACTACTCGTCACGTTGTTGGAGTGGGCCTACTGACTTTTACTTTTAATCAGAAAGAGAGGAGAAGATGTGAAATACTATAGCTGTCAACGTAGTATCCATTTTGCGTATGATGAACATAATATAGGCATGAAATTACCATCGAATATCGGTACCAGTTTAGCCCTTTACGAGTCCATTGCTGAAGATAGGTCTCCCCCATATATTGACAAAGAGTACGATCCTGAACCTCCTGCATTCATCTAACAGCTCTGTGTTTTATAAAATCGTCACTCAATCCAATGGGAGTCAACCAAATCTGCTCTTGCCAGTATGAAGCTGCTACTCAAGTACCATTCTTTTCCATCGATTTTTGATTCTGCGAGCCATATCACAACCAGTACATATTACCAGTGGCGACCTGCAAAAGTGCAACGTGATTCTTCACCAACTAATATTACTTATTATACAGAGGGAGAATTAAATATGTGATGCTAATGGGTTATTTTTAGCAATGGAAAGACACATCACGAGTAAGAACTACTACCACTACTACTATAAGAACTACGACTTTTTACGTGGTAGAGCCATGCTGCGGTTATATTAGTAGTATAGTTGTAGTACGAATGGGTCGGCTCGACCGGGGAAGGACCACGCTCTCAGAATACCATCGTAAAATAGTAGGTAGCTATAATGTTGCTGTGTTTCGTATGGTGAGTGTAGAGAACCGGCGACGCTTTTTACTGGAAACGAGGCAATCCATCTTAGTCCTCACGGGGGCAACGCATCTGAATTTTGATTCGTAATTGAGGACAGATGTTGCAAAACAAACAAATTAAATAAGCAAAATGGCGGATTGTGTCAGCGCTAGTAAAGTTAGCAAACGTGTATTGGCCGAAATCTGTTTAGTTTAGCTACAAGCGCTTGCTAGCGCTTTTTTTGCCAAACGCAGCCAATGTTTTATCAGGTCGTCATGCTATCTAGTGTGAAGGTGCACAAGCCAACATATTATGCACTTCTTCAGTTCAACGAATAAATCTTGTAGCAGCTGGTAAATTACCAAATACCGATAATAATAGTCTCTTATATTCACCTTAGACAAGCTGATCACAAGACAATAATAATAAGTTCGCAGCTGCGGGGAGACAAGAGGAACAGGCCCGTCGTTTGAAAGAGCAGCTGCGGGGCGGACAAGAGGAACAGGCCCGTCGGTTGGAAGAGCAGATGCACCTCATGAAGGACCTTCACGCTACCTTCGGAAAGGAGATAAAGGAGGTGAAGGATAGGGTTGCTCAGCACGACAACCGCCTGTCGGAAGCTGAAACCCAAATCGCGAAAGCTGAAACCCGAATCGAGAAAGCTGAAACATAATCGACCAAGTAAATAATCAGGTTGACAACGTGATGGCTGACGTGAAGAAAACGCTGGTCTATAGACCACAGCAACCATAAGTTGTAAGCCATCATGTGGACTGTGTGCGCGTTTGTCACCCTATCCTATAAAAAAAGAAGTATTTGTGCCGGTGTCAGATTCGCGCAGTGTCGTCAAATATAAACCATTATAATATCCAATATAACTTAACTGCGTATTAACGGTGTAAGAATATCCACTACCCCATACCTTCCCAGGGGTTTCGTAAGAGACGACAGAGGGAAAATGAAACAGGAAGCTGGCAGCAATATCTTCCTGATAACAATTCAAAACAATAAAAAACTGCGATTGCCAACCCGCTTGCCAAGCGTAGCTACTATGGCAAACCCCTCCCCTCCCTTGAGGCAATCAATGAGGGAGGCCTATGTTCAACAGTGGACTTTCTTAGGCTGTCATGGATAGATCATGGATCCAATATAACCATCGTTTACCACAGGCGATTTTTTTGGACCGGTATCATTTAGGGATTTTCCAAAAACGATGTTACTCCTTTTTAAAAGACCGGCAACGCACAGTTGTAGGTGTCCAAGAGCGGTGGTCAACACTTACTATTAAGTGTTCATTTGCCTCCTCTTGTATAAAAAACAACAATAAAGCAATAGATATTTATTATCTTATTTGACTATCGTATTTCATTAACGTATTTGATTAAGAGCAATAAAAGAAGAGAACATGAACAGTCATAATATTTTAAACTAATTAAACTGTTTTAGATACAATAATCCAATAGCAATTACAGCCGTCATTCATTAGTTCTTAACTGCAAGAGAAATTAATGAGGAATAGACTTTATTATTTCCTGTAGATTCTCAAGAAATCTTTGCAATTTAGAGATACATTCAATTATATTATGACGTCTGGCCCACGGCAAAATTTTCATTCATTAATAAGATTACTTATAAATTCATCGGTAAATGGCGATAGTCCTGCCATACATGTACTAGAACTGCCAATCGATAAAGAAGAAAGTATCTGTAGTGACAGCTCCTTACCGGCTGATTTGAGTGACGTCCACACGATGGAATGACAACTTAATAAGGCATGCAATGAGTGGCTCAGGAACGTTCTTTGTATCAGTGTTTAGTTTAATAATGTAGAGCTACGCTGCACCTGTATTTTGGTCACAACATGAACCTTACTCTCACAGAATACTGGCGTAAATTAGTAGCCTAATACTGATGTGTTCGTAAAGCGAGCGTACAAAAACGGAGACACATTCTACTGATAAAAAGTAAATACATCTTAGTCCTCAGAAGTGATAAAGCTGTAGATGCTTTTCATTCTTGATCGAGGATAGACTGGGTTATAGCATCTTTATACCATCGGATGGAGTGTGTACTCGTTTGTTAGCTTTATTCGTCAGGAAAAAACGGGAACCTTGTGAATTAGTGGTGATGATGAGAATGACCAGAATTCACAGTTTTGTTATGATAAATCATTATATCATAAATCAAAGTTTTATTGTGGTGATCAATGCCGTCATTTCCTGAGTAATGTAAAGTAGCTTATATACGTCCCACTGCTAAGCACAGGCCTTGTCTCATTTCTGAGCGGGTGTAAAGGCAAGGAAATATCCGCCGTGCTGCTCCAATGCGTGTTGACGGACTTCACAGGTCTTCAAAATATTTTTTTATTTATCAGACATGCATGTTTCCTCACGATATTCTCACCGCCGAGCACGGGGTAGATCAGCACTTAAAATTGCAACTAACAATTTCATTGGTGTCGGCAGGGATTGAACCCTGGTTGCTGGCGTACTGTGAAATTTATTTGAGCGTTTAGCCCTGAACGTAATATCGATATACTCTCTGAATCTTATTTCTTTATTGCATAATACAATATTTGAGAGAAAATTCTTCACCTGAAACTAAATGCGGCTATAATTGGACTTTAGATAACCAATGACCAATTAATTAATAATTTTTTTCCTCTTGGCATTTACTCTCTATCTATTCGTAAAGTTTTATCACAATCGGTTCAGCCACTTTTTTACGTGTTTAAACGTTGAACCACCCCACTACATTATGGCACAGCTATATTATGGTTGTAGCACAATTGTGTCGACTTGACCGGAGTAAGACCACGCTGTCACAGCATACCAGCGTAAGACAACAGTTTAATAGCGTTGTATTTTTCGTATGTTGAATGTACTCGTAGTAAACTAGATACCCTTTTTACTGGAAACAAGGCGCTCCATCTTAGTCTTCAGAGGTGAAAACGCATCTATATTTTGATTCTTAATTGACGATAAATGTAGATATCTATAGGCCACAAATTCCGCTTACCATCGGGTGGACTGTGCGCTCGTTTGTCACCCATATTCTATAAAAAAAAAACTATTCTGAAGATTAATCGGATAGTGAGACATTGTTATATACACAAATATATTAAAACTGGTTATTTAAGGTATAATAGCATAAGAAATAACTACCTGAGCTTAAAAGAAGTTAGTTATTTCGATATAAAAGACTGAAACTATAATTTTATTTATAGCTATAGTCCATAGATATATATATATATATATATATATATATATATATATATATATATATATATATATGTATATATATATAAAAATGAACTAGAAAAATAACGTTTCAATAGAATAATGATTAGATCACATAGATGTGTATCGTTCCTAACGTTTCATAACCAATAATAATAACATGTTTCTTTATACTAGCGTCCCTAGCCAGACATGAAACAAAAAAACTTAGATATAATATTCCTCATGGTTACGACACATAAACCAGTCTCAATTAGACAGTATTTATGAGGCTGTTTTTATGAAGCTACGTTTTAAGGGGCATGGAGTAGGTGCATACTGGATCAGATGATCAGATATTAGTACGTACTGTACAAATGAGTGACAGAATCAGTAATGAACACCCTAAACAAAATAATAGCAATTTAAAAAAAATTGGCGATATGTTTAATATTTTTATTCTTATACGTGGTAGAGACATGCTGCAGCTATATTATGGTTTTATCACGACTGAGTCGGCTGACCGAGAATGAAGCATGTTCTCACTGAATACCAGCTTCAAATAGCAAGTTGATTCTGCTGTTTCGTTTGGTGATTGTAGTAAATCGGAGATCCATTCTAATAGCATATATAAACGCATCTGCATTTTAATTCTTAAACGTGGATAAATGTAGATGTCTAGGGGCCACAGCATTCACTTACCATTAAGTGGAATGTGTGCTCATTTGTCACCTGTTATAGCCAAATTATGGGCACTCTTTACGGTTATGAGAAAAGAGAAGATGATTCAGGATCGTGCCAAACGGAAGTACCTAACCCTCTGGGTGCAAGGCGTTGGAATTTATGAATGTATGTACATAATTATTATGTTTTGAATATCTAGTCTTATATGGAAATTCAAAGCTAGCTAGCTGCAAATAAATATCAAGATTATTAACGTAGCAATTTTATATTCATTAATTAATACAAATTACGTTTACTTACCTAAATTAAAACTTTAACAAAGGTAAAAAATAAAAACTATTTCCATATTTTTTTATAATTTACAATGTACATTTTGTAATAAAATAACAAACAAAAATATTTTTAGAATTATTAATAACCAGTTTTTTTTTAAAGTTTTGAACTTTTTGTTAGTGTCATTTTTTCTCGATCTGTTGCAAAAGCATATTATACATTTGCCCATGTATGGATTACTGAATCTTTGGAGTATAACATAGCAATTGGAGCTGTTAGCACAAACTTAAATACACAAGTTAAAATTTAGTCCGCAAACTGACTCACATCTGATGAATAATGTTATGATAAATTATTACGCAAATTATATTCTAACCTAATTGTTTCATTTGTTTAATTGATTGCGCCACTATCGCCGCACGCCATATTGTGCATTTTCTAGACAATTTCAATAGTGTTTAATCAATACCTAAAGTGATAGGGTATTAGATATATACAATTAAGTAAATTACAAGGGAATTTATAAGCGTTTTTTTTTAATTTTATAGAGAGACTTGGCAAACAAACGCGCTGTCCACTTGATGCTTAATGGATGCTGTAGCTTATAGACACAACTTTCCAAGAATGCGCAAGTTTCAATACATATTTACTTCCGGTAAGTTTAAAATGCTTGTATTAGGAGTGGTTCACGACAGTAGTCGAATGGCAGATTCTAACCCACGACCTTTCGAGTTTGTGTTGAACATCTGCAAAAAAAAGACCCTGCGTTCGTAATGTCTTCAATTTCTTGATTACTACTTGAATATTTTCTATTTAACAGCTTGTAGATCACATGTATAATAACAGAAACATTGTATATTATAATCTATCTCATTTTTCAGAGGCTTACTCGTAACACTAAAGATGTATTACGTTTGTCTCTTTTAGTGATGCGTTTTTGGTTCATCGAGTTTCAAATGAGAACGATTCTAAAGTCGAATTTTTACCTTAAAAAAAAACACAAAATTTTAATCGATTGCATCCAGACTGCGTTGAATCCGAAACGCGTCGAGATCAAAGGGCGGCGAGGCAAAGCTCATTGGAATCCACTAATGAGCGTTTAACTACTCATCATACCGCGGCATCTGTTGTCAGTCGTGCTTTATGACGCACGCGGCTTGTTTAGATATTATGTTGGTTGCCGATGACGTAAATTATTAAGAAGACATTTAAACTGTATAATTATACCATATATTATATAACACTACTTTGTTGCGCTTTGCATAATTTTGGATGACATCGCTTTCTTTGGCTAAGATTCTAAGTAAGGAAAAGTAAGGATTATTTTATAAGATCAATGTATTGAGGAAAAGTATGTGTGGATCTTGACTGGGCCAAATTCAGAAAATTGCAACAATTGTTTTATCAAACCATCACCAATTAGTGGTGATTGACTACTACAGCCTAGGGACAATTGTCACCAATTCAAATAAAGTACAATTCAAATAAAGTACGCTACAGATGCGTTATCAATTCATAGAACTTAGATGAAACCTCACAGACTGTAATTATAAGGGCTCTTCCTCGTACCCTTCAGACCAGAACACAGTAGTTTATGTACTAATACTTGGAGGCGGAAACAGGTTGTACCTACCCAGATGGACTTCTAAGCAGGTAAGGGAGTTTTATCTCCTAATAATCCCTTTTTGCTCAATATTTCTCAAACCCTTAAAAACGTGAGTGTGTGTGTGTGAGTCTGTGAGTGTCAGTTATACCCAATGGAACCAAAAAGTACTTAGACGTTAAATGATGGTCATATGAAAAAGTTCAAAGACACTCAGCGAACGAAAAGTGCTATGCTTGAAATTTCTCAGGCAGGCAGGATCTGAACTGGGCCTATGATCAGCACTGGAATTGTGATTATTTTATAGAATAAGGCAACGAAATTCACCTAATGGTAAGTGGATGCTGTGGCTATAGTAAATTACATCTATCCTCTATTAAGAATCAGGGTACAGATGCGTTGTTACTCCTGAGTACTGAGGTGGAATATCTCGTTTCTAGTAAAATAGGAATTCCGGTTCTCTTCACACCCTATACGAAACACCTGCATTAAGTTGCTATTTTAAGCTGGTATTGCGTGAGAGCATAGTCTCCTGTCGAGCTACACGTATACAGCTGCAGCATGGTTCTATCACGTATAATATAATAGATAATGGAAGAATAAAAGCTTCGATTTCAGATTGTAAAATTATTTGATACTTATAGGTTTTTGACGTTGGCTCTTATATTTTGAAAGCGACATTTTACTCTTTTGTTTAGATTAAGGACTATTATAAATGTGATGTCATCGAAATATTTACTCTAATAACTTCATTCTCTATTTTAGTGTGCACCTTAAGGGTGCCAAAATGGGGGATATTTGGTCTCTAAATTTATATGAAAGCACCTCTGAAATATTTAACTATTAAATTAAAAAAATATATATCTAAATGGATTCAGAAATGACGAATCGCAAAACATATATACAAAAAATATACCCACAAAAACTTCCTCCTGTTACGAAGTCAGCTAAAAGCAATAGGTCGCTCTTCGTAACTCTATAATAAATTATGTGAAAAATTAAATTCGATCATAGACTTGTCACTAGGTACAATTTCAATATATCTTCGCTTACACTCGGAAGGAAATTTACTGAACGCGTACTGGGACGCTGCCAAAACGTCATAGTGTTCTTCCACCGGGAGCTGTCATTTTTGTTCAAACATAACTGGCCGCTAAACGACCATTATGTGAGCAAGGCATCTGTGACCCGTTGGAACTACGAAGTAATAATTTTTATAGTGCATATTTTTTTGAACTTTACTTTATAACTTCTTTAACGGATATAGTGTAATACTTTACTTAACATAATTTTTCTAAATGGTTCAATATTTAATTGTAAAACATATTATAACGTAAATTAATTAATTAAGTTTCATGCTGGTTTTTCCGAATCAGTGCTAAAAGCGTAAACGACTTTTAATAACTATCCTTGTAGTCTACTCGTATATTGAATTATTTTTATAGCATTGGGTGACAAACGAGCACACAGTTCACTTGGTGCTGTGGCCCATAGGCACCCACATTTATCCTTAATTAAGAATCAAAATGCAAATGCATTGTCACCCCTGAGGACTAAGATGGAATGCCTCGGTTCCAGTAAAAAGTGTATTCGGTTCGCTACACTAACCATACGCAACACAGCAGCATTATGCTGCTATTTTACGTTGGTATTCTGTTAGAGCGTAGTCCTGCCCAGGTCAAGCCGATCCATTTGTGCTACAACTATAATATAGTGCAGCATGGCTCTACCACGTATAAAATTAATACTTTTCTAATCTATTTTTCATATCTATAATCATTTTGATATAATTACGAAGGTTTTGTAGCCAATTGAGCAAGATAATCGTACACAATGAAGAAATCATGTACTAGTTAGTACCAGTTCTGAAACCGTGAGTAAAAATTGAGTCATGATACCTCAAGAAATAAGTGTCTGTCTTAAGTTTCATGCATTTACTGAGGTTGATGCCCTCTTGCACTAAGAGAATTGTTAATTCAAATTTAAGTGCTGTATAACTGCCTGATCGATAGTGAATGATATAATATTGTGAGAAAACCAGCATGTCTTCTAATAAAATAAACACCATAATGGTATCACTACATTGCATAGACCACTTATCACATACAAGTGACCTATGCAGCAAAACTTTTTTTGCCTTAGAAATGTTATTCACAATGTCATTCATTTAAATCTATCTTTAGATACTTTTACTTATACACGATCTGTATTAATCCTTCACAAAGAATGAAAAAGCATAATACGCTTTTTTTACATAATAAGTGTTGCCATACATGATAATTAAGATCGAATGCCTCGCTGTCACTTAAGAAGGTCTCCGGACCTCGTCACTTAGAATGTGTAAGCAAAGTCGCGGTAAAAGCCAGTCTAAAATATTATAGAACGTTTGTCTCGCTGTTTCTCCTTCATAGTGTTGCCACTTTAGCGAGTCTAGCAAGCTAAGTCTAACGAGTTTTTAGTTAATTTAGGGAGTTTTATTCAATGTTTAGCGACAAAAAATATTCTGGTGACTTTTAGGGACATTTGCACTTACTTCAATTTTTATTATCATCTGACTAGGCGTAAGGAATAGGTATTACACTATATCCGTTAAAGAAGTTATAAAATGTAAAGAAACCGAAACAAAAGTTCTCTGGATGTCGTTTTTACAATAATATTCACATTAAAAAAGCACAACTACATTCCATTACATATTACAAATTATATTACTCGGCCATATATATATATATATATATATATATATATATATATATATATATATATATATATATATATATACATCTTATTCACACGAGTATCGGTAATGCGGGGGGTTTTTGACAATCCTCTTACTCCTCGGCCAACGTAGAGATAATAAAACCAGATACAATTTGCAAAATTAATTTTTGTAAATGAGTTTTTCTGAAAAAAATAATTATTTCTATACGCTTGTATACTGATTCTGATAATGCACTAAACGAGAACCACACCACAGGGTTTTGGTTACATGTTGAATATATTCGATTTTTCTTTGTTTCACGTTTTTTTTAATAAAATTATATTTAGCAACATTTGGGGACTTTTTTGTTACTAAATTCATTTATAACTAGGACTTTTTGATAGCAGTCTAGAGACGCTAATTCAATGTGGCAACATTGCTCCTTCACGCTTGTACTCGTAGTTGGACCGGAGCGAGCGAACCGAGCGGAGCTCTCATGGTGCAAGAAAACGGTTCTTTGAAATCTATCTGTTCCGTAACCTGTTGGCCAATTTACATATTTTTTCAGCAGTATTTGTAGCTCATTTTAGACAAGGGTTTTAAAAAATAGAAATCTGAATTTGAATATTTTTTCTTTTACTATCTAATCAATTCGCTAATTTACATCTGCGCAATGTCACACCATTTAAATGAATATTTTGTTGAAATAAAGATAGTTATGACTTTAGACTTTTATTCTGCTCCGTTTATGATGCTAGCAAAAGGTTTTACCTTTGCATCTTCATCGGCCCTAGCTAAATTTGACATTAGAATCAATTTTTTCGTGAAATAGCACTTAAGACACATTTTATAATTATCACTAAAGTTGATTTTATGCCCAGTGAAGTGGAAGAGTAGCAGCTGGTGTAATAATAATATTAAATCGAATTCGAAAACACGATTCCCGCTAAAAAACTTTTTTCGAGTCTCAACTAATTTAAGATGCCGTAAATTAAAACTCTCAAATTCTCAAAACGTAACATAATTTATTCAGCTTAATTTATAATTTGATTTTATAGATATAAATTAAAAATACATTACCATTTGACACAGTAAATATAAATGGATATAAACGCTAATTCCCATAGCTTCGTGTGAACACGAATTAACAGTGGCCACATAAAAAATATTTATGAGTCTACATTAATATGTAAAAGTAATTATATGAAACTCATTAAATATCAAAACATAAAATAAAATTGTTTTTGTTACGGTGTTACCAGTGATAATATTTCAACCATAAAAATATTAATCCACTGATCTTATCGCTATATAAATGTTTATTCGATATCTTTCTGTATTGATCATCTTTATTAATAACTTTTATGGTTGCCCAACTACTTATAAATAAAACGAAATATGCATAAATTCGTGTAATCTCAGGCCTGAGCCTTCTTAAAATTTATAGTATGTGAGTAACTCCAGTCGACTACAATGAAATTATTAATTTTACTTTATATCGCAGCATTTTGCTAGTGTGTTTTGTATGGTGGGTGAAGAAAATCGACCCTGTTTACTGATAACGAAGCGTTCCATCTTACTCATCAGGTGTTCATTTTGGTTCCTAATGTTAAGAGTACAATTAAATATGTCTATGAGTCGAAGCATACACTTACAATTTCGCTGTATATTTTATTACAGAAGGATGGTAAATCACACTATAATACGTGAGGGTAATATGGTCATTCGGCTAATATGGTCACTTTCTTATAACTCAAAAAATATAGCCTTGTTTGCGTAGATGGCTTTGTGTTACGGTAGCTCTTCATCGGTCAATCAAATAATAAAGGGTAAAGAGGGCGGGCGATGCCTTATCGATGCCTTTTTGACAGTTAACATTATAGTAAATATTTTAGTCGATTTTAGTATGTATGTTGTATTGTAATTAGTACCAAAACTTGTTTGCTATTTTTTTATATATTAGCTGTTATAGTCTACGACTTTGTGTTTTGTCTCTGTATTTCTCTTAGTTTTTGTATTATAGGACGTAAAAGCTTAATATTACCCTCACGTAGCTTACTGTTTACTATTAGACAGGATGTTTTTAGTCAAGCACTAGTATTATATAAAAATATAAGTAAAAAAGGTGGACTGTATTTTCGTTTCTTAACCTTTGTTATGTTTTTTACGTGGTAGAAGCATGTTGCAGCTAATATAGTGGTTTTTTTTTATAGAAGAGGGGGAAAACGAGCATGCGGCTCACCTGATGTTAAGTGACTACCGCCGCCCATGATCAACCGCAACACCAGGGGGATTGCAGGTGCGTTTCCGGCCCTTTAGAAAGGAGTACGCTCTTTTCTTGAAGGTCCCCAGGTCGTATCGGTCCGGAAAAATCGCTGGTGGTAAACTATTCCACAGAGAGGTTGTACGCGGAAGAAAACTCCTCTTGAAACGTACAGTGGTGGACCGCCAAGCATCCAGATGATGTGGATGGTATCTCGACGTTTGCCGCGTAGTATGTTCACGAAATTTGGCGGCTGGGATTAATCCGAACAATTCCTCAGAGCACTCTCCATGGTATAATATATAGTTGTAGAACGAATGGGTCGACTCGATCGCGGAATGACCATGCTTTCACATAATAACAGCGTAAAATAATAGCTTAACGATGTTGTGTTACATATGGTGAGTGTAGAGAACCGGAGACCCTTTTTTGCTGGAAACGAGGCATACCATCTTAGTACTCACATTTCTTATTTTTTCGTACATTTTGATTCGTATTTGAGGATAGATATAGATGCCAATAGGCCAAAAGAACCATGTACTACCACGGCGGGCAGTGTGCTCATTTGTCACCCTATCGAATAAAAAAATATTTTTGATTTACAGTCATAATTATCACCACCGACATCATCATTATCATCAGTACAGGTAATCAATTTCAGGCACAAAGACTTTACAATTACTTTTGTGTAAATAATAAAGAGAGAAACCTGTCTTTGCACCAACCAAAATCCAGTTTAATTATGGTTCCGTAACAGAAGTACTACCCCTCACAAACACAAGCCAATGGTTGAACAAAGGCCTCCCTCAATAGATTGCCTCACGGGGAGATATTTGTCATACTAAATATGACATATGGTAAATGTGGCAAGTGTTGCCACATCCGGGTCGACATCCGCAGTGTTTTCTCATTTTAAATTATTTCTATCAGGATAATTGTGCTACACATATTCTGTTTCATCTTCTTATGTCGCTTCTGACGACACCACCGGGATGATGTTGTGTAGTGGTTTTCTTACTTACGCGGATGTTTATTTATACAGTAGAAATTAAAAAAAAAACAAGCGTGCAACTAATAAACCTAACATAAATATACTGCCTGTGCCCATCAGTTGGACGTATATAAGCTGTAACTTTAAATATTTAAGTGGAGGTCTGTACTCAGCAGCGAGACGCATGTAAACGACTTCTACTTTACTTTCCTATGTACACGATTTTGATTAGACTAGACTAGTATCGATTAGTTTTAGAGATTAGATCTATTTATGACGACATTTATTCACTCGTAGTCTAAACACCCGATGGGTTAATAAAGAACCTTTCTCTGATAACACATGCATGTTTTAAAGATATTAGGAAATTGTTACTTTGCAACTACCCGCTCAATAAAATAAAACGATGTGTCTTGCCCAGTCTGAAGAGCACCTCCCGCCCTCAATTGTGTGCACTAATCCCGTCACCACTAATCCCAGCACCACTACTCCCGACACCAAAGTAAATATTAATATCTTTATTATAATGGATTTCCACATGTTTCTTTTTTAAGAGTGTCCACGATAAATCCAAATATAATTTGCCCCGTAGTGGAGTAATTAAAAATGGTGATAGATCAGGCAGCACCAGACGTAGATATATATACATTACTCATTGACTTATATATTACTTACTAAACACGAAGAGACATTTATAGGATAAGAGCATAGGCATACCTTGTGTAAAATAAGGATACAATCAGACGCAAAAATGAGTATTAAATGTTTCTGTACAGTAAGCTTCACCTAGGATATGAACGCAGAAGCCGCCACTAGGTTCGCAACTATTAATGACCCTGTTAGCTTCCACTTATTGGAAGTTTTTGACAATGCGACATTAAATATTTTAGGAAGACAAGAAAATGTAGCGTTTAATAAAAAATGAAGAACTTTATGGAACTTAAGGATAATTTTTTTTGTAATGTTTACGTGATAAACAACAAGGAGCTAACTATCCGCTTAATTGTAGTTTACATCTGCAGCCCATTGACTACCTCATTGGTCATATATATATATATATATATATATAATATATTATAAACCCTTTTTTAGCATTAGGTGACAAAGAAGCACACAGTCCACCTGATGGTAAATGGATGCTTTGACTCATAGACATTCACAATTATCCTCAACTAATGATCAAAATGCAAATGCGTTGTCACCCCTGACGACTAAGATGGAATGCCTGGATTCTCTCTGGCTTTACACTCACCATACAAAACACAGCAGCATTACGCTGCTATTTTAAGCTGGTATTCTGTGAGAGCGTGGTCCTGCCCTGGTTGAGCCGACCCATTCGTGCTACAATTATAACATAGCTGCAGCGTGGTTCTACCACGTAAAAAATCTGTAATTGGGTTGATTAAAACTACTTTTACGGATTTTATCGCGTTTTATTTATATTAATTTTAATACCCGACGTTTCGGGTGCTTTACAGCACCCATGGTCACGGGGGACTGAGTTGACTGACGTCCCGATGTCAAAGTTAACCCGGAGTACCTTCAGCTTTTTAATTATTGTCTTTGGTCCGATCTACGCAAAATGAACTAACTGTATTTTGAAGTCTTGCAGTGGTATGCTTGGGTTTAGTTTTAATTTTATTAATTATAGGATCCCAAGCAGGTGGTAGTACCCAGCCTCCTTCTCTATTGAAATTAGGATGTTTTTTAATTTCAATAGCCTCACGTATCATCCTTGGTAGGAATCGATGTTCTTTCGCGAGGATTTGTGGTCTATCAAATCTGATGTAATGGTTGGGACCATCTAGAATATGATCGCAAACTGCAGACTTCCCGGAACGTTGATGCTTCACGTCAGCTATGTGTTCTTTTACGCGGGTTCTAATTGATCTATTTGTGTGCCCTATATATGAGAGACCACAATCACAATCAAGCTTGTACACTCCTGCATCTTATAGAGGAATATGACACTTGACGGATGGTAAGAACTGACTAATCTTCTTCGGCGGCTTGTAGAATGTTCTTATGGAAGCTCGCTTCAAGATGTAGCCAATCTTGTCTGTGACACCTCTGACATATAGTAGTATAGCAGGCACACGCTCGACTGTGGTCGGCTTCACTCGGTCACTGTAACGGAGGCGCGGGACCCGAAGCTTGTTGTCGTGCAGAACCTGCTTGACGTGCTGAAGCTCGGCGGAAAGATGTTTGCTGTCACAGATCCCTCGTGCTCTCTGAAACAAAGATTTGCCCACGGTAGCTAACTGTGAAGGATGATGGTGAGATTCACCATTTAAGTATCGGTTTGTATGGGTCTTTTTTCTATACACAGTATTACCTATGGTGTTGTTAGGATTTCGGATGGCTGTGTTAGCCATAACTCCATAGTAAATTGAATTTTAGGGTTTATGGAATAAAGATGTTCTAAAAATGCAGTTATTTAGTCTGATGGTAAAATTGTGAAAGTATCGTCTACGTACCACTTGTAGAACCTTGGGGTAACAGGTGCAGTAAGGAGGGCTTTCTCCTCAAAGTCTTCCATGAATATTTCGGCGACAATGGAGATACAGGTGAGCCCATCGCAACACCATCTACTTGCTTGTAAAACTCTTCCTTCCACAATAGATAGCCAGATGTAAGGCAATGTCTTATAGTACTGCATATTCTGGTGGCATGTTATTTTCATCTAGTTTCCTAGTTATAATTGAGATGCAGTCTTCAACAGGTAGGCATGTAAATAGAGACTGAACATCAAAACTGACCATGGTTTCATTGTCAGCAAGACGTAGGTCTTTTGTCTCGCTGACAAAATGGTATGAATCCTTAGTATGTGCTCTTGTGTGTCCTCTGAGTGGTGATAATATTTCGGCTAAGTATTGAGCCAATCTGTACGTTGGCGAAACGATTTGACTCACTATTGGACGTAATGGAGCGTTAGGTTTGTGTATTTTTGGTAACCCATACAACTTCGGAGGTTTTGCACACGAAGGTATCATCGAATTGACGTCTAGATTCAATTTCTCGGAGTATTTCTTAATTAGAACGCTAGTTGTTTTATGCGTATTAGTTGTAGGGTCTGTTTTGACCTTACGGTATGAACTTTCATCCGACAAAAATTGTTGTATTTTAAAATTGTAATCCGACGTATCCATTACAATCGAAGCATTTCCTTTATCTGCGCGGAGAATCGTAAGCTCTGGTCTGTTGCGTAAGGTTTTTAATGCGTTAAATTCATTTTTGGGAAGATTTAATTTCGGCGCTGTACTTCGACGTAGCATAGAGGAAATGTCTTGGCGTATGGCCTCTAAATCTTCATTACCAATATTATTTTTATACAGACAATCCTCAACACTACAGATAATGTCTTCATACGGGATTCTTCGCGGTGTATTTGCGTAATTAAAACCTCTTCCTAAAACTTTTAACGTAGCGTCGGTTATAGACCACGCCTTGTTTACTACCACCTACTGGGTACTACCGCTACATTAATAATTTAAGAATATTGTCATAGAGTGGCGCTAAATTCGCTAAACTGGTTTTTTTATTACATAAAGGCACTTTACAGAATAAAATTTCTATTTACTACCAAAATGTTCGTGGTCTAAGATCAAAAACAATTGATCTATTTAATAACATAGCCTGTAATTCATACGATATTGTAATTATGACAGAAACGTGGTTAAATGGGAGTGTTTTCGATTCTGAAATTTTTGATGATCGTTATAATGTTTATAGGCGTGATCGGGAGAGTAGTGGTTTTCACGCTTCAAAGAATGGCGGGGGTGTACTTATAGCTGTATCTAGGCAAATAAATTCGGAGCGGCTCTTTAGTTTCGAGTCCAAGTGCGAGGGTCTTTGGGTTTGCGTAGAAGTAGAAAACGTCCAAGGCAAGTCTGAAAGACTTTATATATGTGCTGTGTATATTCCCCCACCCGTCCAAAAACACATTTTTGAGCATTTTATTAATAACTCGAGTCGAGTATTGGAATCACTCGATGAAAATATAATTGTTGCCGGAGATTTTAATCTAAGTAGTATAACATGGTCTTTAGAGCCCCACGGGCATCTTTGTGCAAATTACTCCAACAGCTATCTACAGAATCTCTTAACAGACTTTCTCTCGTGCAATGAATTGAACCAATTTAATCTAATTAAGAACTCAAAAAATAAAATGCTAGATCTTGTCTTGTCTAACATTGTTGATATTCTGTCATGTCCTGATCCTTTGACATGTGTTGATCCCCTTCATCCGCCATTAGTTTTTTCGATAGATTTTACAGATCCGGTACCACTAGTCCCTAATAACACAATTACAAAATTTTGCTTCCACAAGGCTGATTATGAAAATATAAGGAATATTTTGGGTGAATGTCTTTGTGTTGATGATATGGTTTCAGTATTTTATGACATAATTCGTAAGTTAATACGGAAATATGTACCTAAGGCTAAACCGCGTAGTCATAAATACCCAGTTTGGTTTACTCCGTGTCTGATAAAATGTATTAAAGAAAAATATAAATATAGGATGATAAACTCTGTTTTGACTTACTGAAAAGAAGATGTGAGGATATGCTAGCATACTCCTACGCTAAGTATATAGAATGCCTTGAACTCTCTTTAAAGTCAAACCCAAAGTTGATTTGGTCATTCCTAAAACAAAAGAAAGGTAAAAGTTCGTATCCTTCTAAAATTAAAGACGATAATAAATTTGTTTCCAATGGAACAGAAATTTGTAATGTTTTCGCTAGTCATTTTTCGTCAGTATACAGTCGCAATAATAATATCCAAAACTTCGATACTAGTCCTAATCTTATGAACCCTTGTTGCAATGTGTACCTTGATTATATATCTTATACAGTGGACCAGGTTTACAATGTTTTAAAAAGACTTGACATTAAGAAAGGAGCTGGAGCAGATGGCATTCCATCAATATTTGTACGCAATTGCGCTAACGCATTGGCTTTGCCTATTGCACTGATAATCAATAGATCTCTTAGGACTAGTACATATCCAACCTTATGGAAAGAAGCCCTTGTGTTGCCTTTTTTCAAAACCGGTGACAAAGAGGAAGCTAAAAATTATAGACCTGTTTCCATTATTTCTGTTTTTTCAAAAGTGTTTGAGAAACTTGTATGTCCCGTTGTTACATGGCACTTTAAGCAATTTGTTACATCTGAACAGCATGGGTTTGTGAAAACTCGATTAACAGTAACTAACCTAGTTTCCTTTGTGGAAGACATTACTGAATCTCTTGATACTGGTCAATCCGTTGATGCAATCTACACAGATTTCAGTAAGGCCTTTGACAAGGTTGATCACTCTATTTTATTTGCCAAACTCAAAAGGATAGGTATAGCAAACCCTTTGCTGGACTGGTTTAAGTCATATCTTGCCAATCGGTCGTCAACTGTTGTTGTTGATGGTCATGCTTCTGAGCCGTTTTTTGCCTATACTGGCGTACCTCAAGGATCTCATCTTGGGCCTTTGCTGTTTAACATTTTCATCAACGACATCAGTAATTGCTTTAAGAATTCGAAATCTTATTTGTTTGCTGACGATCTAAAGATCTTTAGACCTGTCTCCTCAAATTCTGATGCAGAATTCTTACAGGAAGACCTAAATAACTTGACATTATAGTGTCGTAGCAACGGTATGACACTAAATGCTGACAAGTGTCATGTTATAAAATTTTCTAGAAAGAAAACATCTCTTGCAACAACATATTACATTAATGGTCGTATTCTGTCTGAAGTTCCCCACATACGCGATTTAGGAGTTATGCTTGACAATAAGCTTCATTATAATATCCACATAGATAATGTTGTCAACAAGGGTTTTAGGACTCTTGGCTTCCTCTTCCGTAAATGTAACAATTCAGATACTCGCACTAGCCAAATTAATTATTTACTACAGCCTTGGTACGAAGTATCTTGGAATACTGCAGCGTAGTATGGAATCCCCACTTTAATATTTACTCACATAGAATTGAAAGGATACAAAAGAGATTTCTTTTGCATTTATCTTACGATCATAACCTAGTTAAAACTCTTAGAACTTACGAAGATAAGCTAAATTACTTTAAGCTTCAGCCACTTTCGAATCGAAGACAGCTCCTTGAACTTATTTTCTTGTATAAGTTGGTGAAAGGCGTCATTGATAGTTCTTACTTACTAGCCAAATTAAATTTTAGTACCGCATTGAAGTCAAAAAGGCCGTCGTCTTATATACCATTCGTAGAAAAGAGCACACGTTCTCGTCAAGCGCGCTATTCTCCGATTAATAGACTGATGTTGAGTTTTAATGCTATATATAAATTATCACATAAGAATAGTATTTGTGCCATAATGACTAATGATAACAAAAATAAAGATAGAAAAGTTGATATTGACATATTTTCAGATAATCTTTGGAAATTTAAACGTGATTTATTACATTTATATTCCTCAAATAATTGTAATTCACAGTAAAATTATATTATTTTTCTTTAAGCTAAATTGTGATTAGGAAATGATTGTATATTATAATTTATTAATGATTTTATTTTTGTTATGTTTAACGTTCATAAAATTTCTAATGTTAATAACAATAGTGGAATATGCATGATTTAATTTAATTAATTATATAACACTAAATTCTGATATATTTATTGATCTTTTTCGTATTCAATTTAATTCACTGCATATGTTTTACTTGTGTCTATTTTTTTGTAATGAAATGTTTGTAATACCTATAATTAACTCTACACTTAGTTTTTATGATTTTTTGCAAAAATATTATGCTTTTGTTAGTGTATGTCTTGTTGGTGTTAAATAAATAAATAAATAAATGAAGATTTAGAAGCCATACACCAAGACATTTCGTCTATGTTACGTCGAAGTACAGCGCCGAAATTAAATCTTCCCAAAAATGAATTTAACGCGTTAAAAACCTTACGCAACATACCAGAGCTTACGATTCTCCGCGCAGATAAAGGAAATGCTTCGATTGTAATGGATACGTCGGATTACAGTTTTAAAATACAACAACTTATGTCGGGTGAAAGTACATACCGTAAGGTCAAAACAGACCCTACAACTAATACGCTTAAAACAACTAGCGACCTAATTAAGAAATACTCCGAGAAATTGAATCTAGACGTCAATTCGATGATACCTTCGTGTGCAAAACCTCCCAAGTTGTATGGGTTACCAAAAATACACAAACCTAACGCTCCATTTCGTCCAATAGTGAGTCAAATCGATTCGCCAACGTACAGATTGGCTCAATACTTAGCCAAAATATTATCACCACTCAGAGGACACACAAGAGCACATACTAAGGATTCATACCATTTTGTCAGCGAGACAAAAGACCTACGTCTTGCTGACAATGAAACCATGGTCAGTTTTGATGTTCAGTCTCTATTTACATGCCTACCTGTTGAAGACTGCATCTCAATTATAACTAGGAAACTAGATGAAAATAACATGCCACCAGAATATGCAGTACTACTAAGACATTGCCTTACATCTGGCTATCTATTGTGGAAGGAATAGTTTTACAAGCAAGTAGATGGTGTTGCGATGGGATCACCTGTATCTCCCATTGTCGCCGATATATTCATGGAAGACTTTGAGGAGAAAGCCCTCCTTACTGCACCTGTTACCCCAAGGTTCTACAAGCGGTACTTAGACGATACTTTCACAATTTTACCATCAGACAAAATAACTGCATTTTTAGAACATCTTAATTCCATAAACCCTAAAATTCAATTTACTATGGAGTTAGAGGCAAATAATTCTTAGCTTTCCTAATGTGTTACATCCGAAATCCTAACAACACCATAGGTAATACTGTGTATAGAAAAAAGACCCATACAAACCGATACTTAAATGGTGAATCTCACCATCATCCTTTCACAGTTAGCTACCGTGGGCAAATCTTTGTTTCAGAGAGCACGAGGGATCTGTGACAGCAAACATCTTTCCGCCGAGCTTCAGCACGTCAAGCAGGTTCTGCACGACAACAAGCTTCGGGTCCCGCCACAGTGACCGAGTGAAGCCGGCCACAGTCGAGCGTGTGCCTGCTATACTACCATATGTCAGAGTTGTCACAGACAAGATTTGCTACATCTTGAAGCGAGCTTCCATTAGAACATTCTACAAGCCGCCGAAGAAGTTTAGTCAGTTCTTACCATCCGTCAAGTGTCATATTTCTCTACAAGATGCAGGAGTGTACAAGCTTGATTGTGATTGTGGTCTCTCATATATAGGGCATACAAAGAGATCAATTAGAACCCGCGTAAAAGAACACATAGCTGACGTGAAGCATCAACGTTCCGGGAAGTCTGCAGTTTGCGATCATATTCTAGATGGTCCCAACCATTACATCAGATTTGATAGACCACAAATCCTCGCGAAAGAACATCGATTCCTACCAAGGATGATACGTGAGGCTATTGAAATTAAAAAACATCCTAATTTCAATAGAGAAGGAGGCTGGGTACTACCACCTGCTTGGGATCCTATAATTAATAAAATTAAAACTAAACCCAAGCATACCACTGCAAGACTTCAAAATACAGTTAGTTCATTTTGCGTAGATCGGACCAAAGACAATAATTAAAAAGCTGAAGGTACTCCGGGTTAACTTTGACATCGGGATGTCAGTCACTTCAGTCCCCCGTGACCATGGGTGCTGGAAAGCACCCGAAACGTCGGGTATTAAAATTAATATAAATAAAACGTGATAAAATCCGTAAAAGTAGTTTTAATCAATGCATAGTGTTCGCGTAAATATAAGAAATCATTCTGTAATTGGGTTTTTCTTTCAAGCAATTGTCAGTAGCAACCGGAGTCAGGAAATTGGCTTTTGTACCTCAGAATGTACTCAAAACCGTTGGTCCAGTGCCTGATCTCTCTCCGGTCTTGCCATTCCATCGGGCTATGAGAATGAGGGAATGTAGAGTACACATCTGCAATTCCCCTGATGCTGCAGCTGTACCATGGGCGACGATAATCACTTACCATCAAGTGAGCCGTATGCTCGTTTGCCTCCTCTTCTATTAAAAAAATATGTATGCGTGAATCTTCAAACTAATCTATGACCTACCGCCAGGCTTGACGACTTGGTAAAACATACAGCGTGTCTGTAGATGCAGGTTGCTCAGGATCGTTTTTATGGCAATCTTTAAAAGAGATCTATGTACAGCGGTGAACTTGATATGAACTACAATGGTGATGATGATCATGATGACCTGGTTTTACCCGACTGCCCCAAAGGGAGTGTCATGTTTTTGGAAAGTATGTATGTATGTACGTATGTCTACTTCTTTGGCACGCTTACGCTGGTGTCGTTGGATTTGTCTTAATTGTGAGAGTGAGATGCACTGAACAATATTTGTATATTGCAACTGCTAATACAAAAAAGGGAGGGGAAGGTTTTTTCAGTAAATTTTATAATTCCGTTGTTTTATTTTTAATAACATTTTTAAACATTTATCTTATTAGTGTGGTGTATCGAGTCACTAACCTATGAGTTAAATTGATTAGATGATCCAAGTTTAATAAACATCGAGTTTGTAATTTTGTTGAGATTGGGACGATAGAATTCACTAACAACGTAATTGTACAGAGTACGCACGGGGCGCACATTAAATGCTATACATAATTCATGTAGCAAGATACGCGAGTAATCAATTATTTAACATGTAAATTAAATGTGTTCCATCAGCGGTGAGCGCAGAGTAATTAAATAGTAGAGAAATTGTAAATTGATGACAAAGTTTTATGAAGATTTCTTTGTACTTTGTATATCTAGATTAACTATTATAATTCTTAGATAACTCTTTAATAACAATAAACGATAATAAAGTTTTAGTGAAATACTGGACTCCTCAACTAAGTTGATCTTATGTTAAATATATTAGTGCTTACTTCCAATCTCAAATCACACATTTTAACTGTTAATGATAATATACATATATCAATTGCTTGAAAGTATTAAGGAATAGCTGAGAAAACGTGATGAGCACTTGCCAAGCCAAGTTGGATCTGTCCATTGACTTCTTAGTAAGCAAAGTGTACGGAGCCCCTCACCCACGAGATGGAGTGACAACTTGATAAGATAGTTTTGTGGCATTCATTGGGGGAGGCATAAGTTTAGTATGTAGTGGACTTGTTTATTACATTCACAGTAAGACATAACTTTATTCAACCCGCTAGCTCAGAAAGAACAGCAAACAGATCGCGACGCGAATGGCGGGAATTGCAATTTTTTTTGCTAACTTGCAAATTTTGCTATATTTTCACTTTGAGTCAATATTTATGGATAAAACTTACAAGAATTCTTGTTGAATGTTTAAACTATCAAATAAAATTATTTTTGGTTGCTAGAAATTGTAATAAAATTCATAAATTACCCTTTATAGCAGAGTAGTAGTTTATACTCCACTTTTAGTGCCAAAATTACAACTAATTTGAATTCTACACTTTTATTTTTTGAGAAATTTATATGAAAATGTTTGGAAATATGTATATTTTTATATTTTATGTGTTTCTATTCGTTATTCAAACCAAAATATTAAAAAAATATTTATCTGTATGACATTTCGAACAATATTTCAAATATATTTTTGTGTGAATTTGAAATAAATACAACGTCAAGTTATTTGAAATATGTTATAAAACTATTTTGTAGTTACATTTTACACTAAAAAATAAATGAGAATTGGAAAAATAACACATTTTTGACCCAACCGCCAAAATGGGCCTTCTCGATTTCGAAGTACTTTTGGCACTTACTTTTCACTTTTTATGCCACAAATTATATATCTACGTGTTTACTGTATTACAAGGAATACAAAAAGTATAATACTTTCGTTTTTAGTCCAGACACAAATATAAAATTCTATAAAAAAGACGGAGCACCTTCTGCAATGCGACACGTGGAACGCCGAAAGTTCAGAGTGATTTCTTTTTTGTTTTCTAAGAAACATTGCCAGGTTATGGTTTAAAATAAAAGAGCATATCTTTGTCTTTTACTATATTATTCATTGCATATTGTCTTTTGTTTTGTTTAAAACAAAAAAAAATTCATAGGGCAGTATTTGGTATCAAATTTGATACCGTCCTGAGCCAGCCGAAGGTAATTTTATGATATCGAATAAGAGTATGGCTGTGAGCTAACGGGTCAAGTATGGACAGGAGAATATGGCAAACATAATTCGTTTTTTGTATTTTTCCATTTTCTAATAACTCATCGACTTACCTAGAGCAGAACTACTAGTCTAAAGAAAACTGGCTGAAAGCTAGGAAGCTAAGCACCCGCTGTAAATTTCACCGTACACCAGCTACCATAGTTTGATGACAGGCATCACCAGTGAATTTTTATTAATAATACTACATATTTAAAAAGAAGTTGAACATGATAAGTACTCGCGGCAAGTTTCTAACAACAGCAGCGCGGAACACTTACTTGATTCCTCGATACAAGAATGAATTGGATCCTGAGTTTAGAAATTCAATTAACCAAAAAATATACAAAACAATAGAATTTTGATACAACTGTGTTCTTTAGATAGCAATGATTACATAGTGTTATGAATTTATTGTGTTTTATCAGCATAGCGAACACAGGTACCTCATTTAAACCTAAGGTGTTTGTGTTGTGTTTTATGTATATTGTTAATATAAATTTATATGAGTAAAAAATAAAAAAAGCTTTTTTACCACGTGCTCGACGGTGAACAAATATATTGAGGGTATCTGCACATCTAAGAAATTAAATGTAACTAGTATTAACACTGTTAGTCGATTCGCGATTAGAGCACAACCCTCTACATATTTGGAGGAAACTTGTACCCAGTAAAAAGGCCGTACTTAAGCTAGATTGTTTTTAAAATTTTATTTAGATACGATATAGATTTAAGAAAGAGACAATATATTTAGATATATTGATAATAATGGTATTTTAATTATTAATTCAAATTTAAATATTTTATTTTCAGTAACTTAGTCTACTACAAATAATAGATGTGGGAACTCTCCTTTAGGCAAAACATCGCCTGTGGTGTGAAGAACCACTCTTTTTACAGTTACATAGAAAACTAAATTACAACTAATATGCACTAGAACAAGCAAATATACATGTAATTAATATAAGTGTGTGTGTGTGTGTGTGTGTGTGTGTGTGTGTGTGTGTGTGTGTGTGTGTGTGTGTGTATGTGTTTGAGTTTGAGTTTGGTTGTGCGTAAGTGTTGTGTTGTATAACCATGTTATTAATATTTTCAAATTTTCAAATACTCACCTTAAGTGATAGTATTGGAGATATCTGGAATCTGTATGCGCTATAAGACCTATGGATACCTACACGGAGGACCTACCTACGGATACTACAATAAAGATATGTTACTTTTTAAGCATCAGTTCTGTCTCAGTGTAACTTATTGATTTTAGCCATTCCAAAACCGTCTTTAAGTTAAGGGGAAATATGTTAAGATACTTATTTATTTTACTGCACTGCCGTCTTGCAAAGTCAGATTTCACTGTGGGAACTAAAGCAACTTTATACTTTCTTCTCTTGGTGAGCAATTTAGCATCAAAGGGAAGAGATTTATGCATTCTAAGAACAATGTCTAATATGTATAGTTTCCATACTGATAGAAGATTAGCTTCCTGATACAGATCTTCAGTGGGATATCTATATGGTTTTAGAAGCATTACTTTTATCAGCAACCTCTGAGCTCGTTCCAGACATAGTAGAGCAGTTTTAGCAGCTGAGCCCCACACTGATATGCAGTATACCAGTATGGATTGTGCGAGTGCAACGTATATTTGAGTAAGTAACTCTTTACTAGCAATGTGACGTAAAGTTTTAAAAGTCCAGATCAGCTTTCTCACTCTTTTCATGGTCAATTCTACATGCTAATGATAATATACATGTATGATGATATGACGCATCTGTGGAGTACTGGCTGCAGCACTAAGGGCCGCGGCGCGAGTTTAATTCCCGCTCGGAACAAGTATTTTTATGGTCTACAAGTAATTGTTTCGGGTCTGGATGTACGTCCTTGTGAAATTTATGTATGTAAACTGCCCCCACGATGCAGCAGAAAATCGTGTGGAGGTAACGTTTAATTTTATTTTATAGGAAAGGGTGACAAACGAGCACACTGTGATGGTAAGTGGTTGCTGTGGCCCATTGACATCTACATCTATTTTCGATAACGAATCAAAATGCAGATGAGTTGTCCACGGGTGACAACTAAGACTATGATGGAATGCCTCGTTTCCAGTAAAAAGGGCCTCCGGTTCTCTACACTCACCATTCGAAAAACAGCAACATTAAGCTACTATTTTACGCTGGTATTCTGTGAGAGCGTGGTTCTTCCCCGGTCGAGCAAACCCATTCGTGCTGCAACTATACTACTCATATAACTGCAACATAGCTCTACCACGTAAAATGTTGTAAAAATGGTATAAATCAATATAAATCAGAACAGAACAACTATTTAAAAATAATTTTCCAAACGCCTCTGTAAATAGCCTACTCTACACACCCAAACTCTTCGGGTATCGCTAATGTAACCGTTATCATAATGAGTGTAATGTTTTGACACATTCGAAATTTACGGAAGCATTTAAGTCAATCCTTTGAAAAAAAAACATGTTTGATGGAAATTACAAGCCATCTCGTCAATCACCTTCTTGGGCTATTTTCCTTTAAAGGTTAAACACGTTGACAAGGTTAAGGATTCAATGATGATATTGAATAAACTGGTTTTTGACAGCACCGATTGTAAGTTGACAACAACTGTTACAAGAGTTTAATATAAAATAACTGAGAATATGTACGCATGTTATTTTAGGGACGTACGGAACAAACAGAAATCGCAGTGGTAAACTATTAGGGATCAGATCAAAACGATTTTATTTTTTATAGCATTCAACAATAATTTATTAACACACAAACACGAAGATGAAAACGGAAACAGGAAATGAATGGTTATCTCAAAATTATAAAACAACTGCGGTTGCCAAACGTGTCAAGTGAACATGGAAAAATCATGAGGCAACCTATGGGGGAGGCCCGTATTCAGCTGTGGGTATTTATAGATTGTAATAGATGAGTGGAACCATGCATGCTGATAATGGACAATTAAAAGAGAAGCAAATTAAGAGTTATATAATATAATAATAATAAGTTTTTTTATTTATGACCTAGATCATATAAAATGTTAGTAATATATTGCGCACCTTAAATACTAATGTTAGTTCCTTAAATATGTGTAATTACTTTTTAACAGATCGTTCCAATGATTCAGCATATGCCCGTCACATCGTTCGGCGAACACGTTCATAATACTTAGGGTTTGGGTCCCGGGACGTCTCGTGTCTCGAAGTCCCGGGACTCTTCGTAATTTTAGTTGTCTCGAGCCCCGGGACTTTCAGGTCGAGACTTGAGACGAGACAAAATTGTCGAAATTGTTATGTAATCATTTTTATTTTCAAATAATTGAAGGAGTCTGGTACCATCTGGTGGTTTAATGTGTAATTACTTGGTCTTCTACGTAGCAACTGAGTACACAACACAACAAATGCGTTTGTAGTTGTCGTTGCTTAACGTTATTAAAATTAGTATGATTTTTAATTTAGTTCGTTTTATAACTATAAGATTTATCTGTTTAAAAGTGGCGGTTTTAGGGCAAAGGAGAGTTATCTATGCTGCCCGTTGCTCCACTCAGTTATAGGTTTCCTCACAATGGTTTTGCTTACCGCCGAGCACTAAGTAAATTATAACAACATATGTGGAGATTGAATTTGTGTGTGAAATGTCTTAAAAGAAATAAACAAAGCAATTATTAAGACTGAAATTAACTTTAAACTTATTAAGATTTAATTTTCTGTTTAATAAATGTTGATTTTTACAAAAACAATGCCTTTTTAACATGTTTCGTAAGAAAATATTTCAATTAAAATTCTTCAAAAAAGGCTTAACTCTTTTAAAAAAAATTTTTCTTAAGTCTTGAAGTCCCGGGAATTCCCGGGACTTCGAAATTGTCGGGAATTCCCAAACCCTGATAAGAAGTTTCATATATTTTCTGCGAGGCCTTGCATTATACAGTGAAATTCAGTGATTTAATCTGATTAAATTTTAAGTATATAGATATTACAATTTTCTTTATAATGTATAAAAATCAATTTCTGTACGTTAGTCTTGCTACCTCGAAAACGGCTATCGAATGATTTTGATGAAATTTTTTGTGTGAGTTTGAATGGGTCCCTAAATGTTTTAGATTCACATTTATACCCGGAGAGGCGCTGTTGTCGAGATCCAGAAATCATCCTTGCTAAGCCGGAGCGGGTAGCTAGAAATATAATAAATGTGAAAGTTTGTTTGGATTCCTGCATGTTGATGGCTCAATTATGTAAAAATTACTGAATGGGTTTTAATGAAAGTTGCCAGAATAGATATATAAAATTTAGATATGCCATAGTAGATATATAAAATTTGTTAAGAAATTTAGTATTTCCCAAATGACAGCTATAAGTATACCTATAAAATTTCTTCTCTTTGCGTATACTGCGTAAACTATAATTGAAAGAACTATGAGAGAACAGACGTACAGACAGACAAAATATTTTTTGTAAGTGGATGATGTGGATTATCCGCAATTAATTATCAAAATTCAGATGCGTTGTCACCCTTGAGGACTAAGATGGAATGCCTCATTTCAAGTAAAAAAGATCGCCAGTTCTCTATATTCACCATTCATTTGACGACTCCGTGACGCAGTGGCTTAGCAATGAGTGGCTGCGCTGGGAGTCGCGGGTTCGAATCCTGCACGGAACAAGTATTTGTATGGCCTAAAAATAGTTGTTCCGGGTCTGGATGTTTGTCCTTGTGCAATTTATGTTAGTGAACTGCCCCCACGATACAAGAGAAAACTTAGTGTAGAGGTAACGTTTAAAAAAAAAAGAAACACAGCAGCAACGAGCTGCTGTTTTACCCAAGTCGAGCCGACCCATTTGTACTACAATCTTTACACAGCTGCAGCGTTAGTCTAAATAACTACATATAGTGTAATTACACCGTTCACAAATGCAGGGGAAATAATACATTCAAAACTTCTAGGTAGTATGGTTATTCCACACTAAGATTTTGTGCTCGAGTAACGTAGCAAAAGATAGGTCTGCCAACCTTATCAAAAGAGTTCCACAAAGGATACATAAGTTAGTTAGAACTCGGAGCTCCGGGCGTACGCTATCAAATAAATAAAGCATGTAAATCCATATGTGCGCCGCACTCACCGCTCTAATATGCCATAATAAAGGTAATGCAGGCTGAATTGCGACGGTGCCGTCTTCCCAGACATGTTACAACTTGAATACTTTGGAACACGTCTGAATATGTACAGTTTGGTGGAACATTGCTTTATTTGCGGAAAGTTTTGTGTTTTAAAGGTGCAAATGTAGATGGGAATGATTATACTCGTGGTTTTAAGTTTATTATATAGTTTACTTCTACCTGAGTACATAAGTAAACAAACTTTAATCTACTTCGATATCTCCCCTCCTCTTTATGATGAAAAAAGGGGAACCTACATGACGTGGTTCGAGTTTTAAGAGGATGACCCGTGGAGGTCTTTTCGAAGTGGCTTGGCAACCTTATATGTGTGTTGGTGAACTGTAGCGGGAGGTTTGTACTCTCACCCTGCTCTTTGCAGTCGAGGTAAAGTCGCAGAAGAAGAGAAGTGTCTTTATGGCTAAGCGCCACCTGTCCACTTCTCCGTGGCAGAACGTGGTCGGCGACGAAGTTATAATCCACTGAGAAAGCTGGAACACCTTACATATTTTACTAATAATTTTATTTTTCAAAGATGCAGATTTATTTTAAAGATTTTCTTCACAGCTGTGCACGTGGTAAATCACCACTTAAAGCAATTAAAAATTTCAAGCCGAGGGTAATTGAACCTGGTTGCTCACTTATCTCGCGTACTTTGAGTTACCACGGCTTATTTATATCATAATTCATTGACATCATCATAGCTTGTGATATACACAGATTTTACACTTTATAAAATAAAATAAAATAAAAGTATATACATAATCTATTTATTTATTTTCTTACAAAAGGGTAGTGCGGAAATTACTTCTTAAAAATTACTCCACTCAAATGACGTCCTTCTAGTCGCAAACATTCTTGCAGTCTTTCCTTCATATTGGTGAAAACTCTTTTGCTAAGTGCTGGACTGATAGCCTGAACTTCGCGACGGATATTTTCTTGTAAGGCGTTTATTGTTGATGGAAAATTATTTGTGAACGCGAGACTTGAGATATCCCCAGAGGAAATGTCGCAAGGGGTCAGATCTGGAGATCTAGGGGGCCGTCGCCACTTATTAATTTTCCAGGAAAAAGCTCTCTCACTTTAATCATTGACTCCCGGGCGGTGTATGCTGTGGCCCCATCCTGCTGAAGTTGAGTTCTGTTATTGTAGCCGACGTGACGATGCAGCTCGGGTATAAAATAAATATCCAACATAGCGCAGTACCGCTCTGCGGTAACAGTTTCACCTCTGTTAAAAAAATACGGGCCAATTATGCCATTTCCAGAAATGGCGCACCAAACCGTGGTATTCGGACTGTGATGAGGTTTTTGATGGACTTCATTCGGATTGCTCTCACTCCAATATCGCATGTTCTGTTTATTGACATACCCTTCAAGGTGAAAATGCGCATCGTCACTAAAAAAGATGTTAAACATACGCGTAGGCGTAGAAAATCGTTCTAAAAACATTCTTCCGTTAGTCTGCCTCTTTATGTAGTCATCTTCTTTTAATTGCTGGATAATTTGAAGCTTGTATGGATGGAACTTCATCTTTTTTCGAATTATTTTGTGAACTGACGTCTTTTTCACACCTGTTGCAGCTGCAATCTTCCGGATAGATTTGCGAGGATTTCGCAAAATTTTCCTTCTCGCAAGCTCTGTGTTTTCAGGCGTAGTTACAGACGTTGAAAGTTCAGGCCAAGGCTCATTTATGACTGATCCAGTTTCTCTGAACTTCTTGACCCACGCCCACATCAGTTGATTCGACGGACTATCCTTTAATCGGCGGATACCGAAGTGAGAATTAAAAGAACGCCTCGCCACATTGATGGAATTGTTGTTCGCAAAATAGGCCTCGACAGCGTAAGCGCGATGTGCTCCCGTTCACTGACTCATGGCTACTAAACAACCCGCAACACTCCCGCGTCGAACGATACCCCGCACCCCCCGCCACCGACTTGCTGCACGCTGTGAGCTCGATGCAAAGTGTAAAATCTGCCGGCGAACACCCGTTACCTAGGCCTATATTACCGTAAGAATATTTTCCGTAGTTACCACACTTAGTCGGCAGGCATGTAATCAAAATTACTTCTTATTTTGAGTTGTTATTAGGCATATGCTGCTGCTCGTCAACTGTTTCAGCTTCTCTGTGTCTCCACTTACGACACAAACCTGATGATTTTGTGTAGTGGATTATCGTACGCCACTACACGGCAGGTATTCAGTTAACAGGGTATATCTAACACCATAAATCCGCCATTTTGTATTTTATAAAGGGAAATAAAGCGAATAAATATATAAAAGCTGAAAATGTAAATAATGGTAAACGCCCGTACTCGATTTAACGTAAAATATTCAACGCGCACCCACGGGCACAGCGTCAGGTCCAAAAATTTTCAATCACGCCATAATCGTATTAGCGTATCCGATGGACATTGAAAATATATGAGCGCATTAAATTAATGTTTTTGACGGAAACCGAAATGACATGATAGATTGTTTTGGGTGCAACGCAGGCGTTGGTTTCACAAAGAAAGGTAACAAATTATTATTACATTTACGATAGTGTACGGTCGAACTTCGATCACATTGCCCGTCACTTGCCTAATAACTTGGATAGATTTATAGTCGTAGGCAAAGTGGTGGGTAAAAGATCACGCGGCCGATCATCTAGCTATGACCAAGTCAAATCACTCACTGGCCTTCCACTTACGACCGCAATGCAAAAAACCGTGGACCAGACTATAGTGATGAAGGGTTGTAGTGACCAGCGCTACGAAGGCACTAAGCTAGAAGAAGACGACCGAAATATCGACAGTAGTATTTTTGCAGATTTTGAAAAAATCATATGGTAAATAATTGTGTATACACTGTAATTGTGAGCCGTGGCAGCTTAGATGGTTAGCGCTCGCTGTAAATTTCACAGTACGCGAGCAAACCGGGTTCGATCCCCGCCGGTACCAATGAAAATGTTAATTGCAATTTTAAGTGCTGATTTACCACGTGCTCGGCGGTGATGTAAAACATCGTGAGTAAACCTGCATGTCAGAGAAATAAGAAAAAAAAATATTTCGATGACATGTGAAGTTCGTCAACACGCATTGGGGCAGCGCGGCGGACCATTCCATGCCCTAAAACCCTCTCGGAAATGAGCAGAAGCCTGTACCCAGCAGTGGGACGTATATAGGCTGTCACTTTATGTTTTACTTTACCTTACATTGTAATAAATAACAGTTACATTCTTATTAAAGAGACGATTGAGCGGAACCAAGCCTTGGTCTGGCAGATATGTGTCTTTCAGAAGAAACAATTGTCTAATTTAAAAACTGACTGTGGTATCGTCATCCGAGTGATCTAAATTTTAAGTGAAATTGAAAGGTTCTACGAACAGCTATACACATCATCATTGAAACCACATGCAATTCACACATCTAAGTCTAGGTAAGTTGAACTTCAACGGATATTTCAAGAAGTCAATCTACGGATCTTACTTGTTTAAGCAGCATTCAGGAGACACTACAAATCTTCTTGTCACTTTTTTCTCAAAATTTTAAATAAGGAATGAAATATGGATCTCATACTTTTACTGCTGGCCGTAAGAGAAAGTACAAGGTCCCTCAGCAAGCTATGGAGAGGGTTAAGCTCAGAGTTTCTCTGCGTGGTAGAAATAAGTATATCCGTATTAAAACTCGAGTAATTTGCAAAGCCCAACGGATCAATAAGCTGAAGTGATAATGAATAGGTTACATAGTTCAAAAAATCTAAAGCGGTAGGGAAGAAATTTCATTTGTAGCCTTGTACTGGTAAGTAAAGTGAAGAACAGTCCCCTCTAGATGGAGTGAAGAAGGTATGGCACGCGGGAAGTTTGTGAATACAGGTGGTACAGGACTGCGTCTTTCTTGGATAAACAAGCCATTACTTGAGCGAGGGCTATAAAATAGACTCAAAGTTTAGAGCTTATTAGTCCATAGGAGTAGGGTGCACTGTGTGTTTGCCAGTAGATTAACACCATTTTGTCCCGTGAGTGTCGTGAAAGGTAACCATGGAAAATTAAAAAAATGTGATTAATGGTGGTATACTTATACGTGGTAGAGCAACGCTGCAGCTATATTATGGTTGTTTGACGAATGGTTTGGCTCAACGTGAGAAGGACCACTCTTTCACAGAATACCAGCGTAAAAATCAGCTTAATGCTATTGTGTTTCGTATGATGAGTCTAGAAACGAGTCATTGCATCGTAATTCTCAAATGTCTATCGGCATATACAGCATTCACTTACCATTAGGTGGACTGTTTATTTGTTTGTCACACAATTTTATTTAAAAAAATTACTATCCCAAAAAGATCCAGACATGTCAAATTAGTGAGAAGTCTGGAATGGCTATCTTCAATCCAACTGCTAAGTGTGAAAATTATGTTTTTCAGAAGATAATGTGCCTAGAGACAGCCGTAGATTTTTGCAGGTATATAAAGGCATGCAACCTATTTACGAAAGTATGTATGTATGCCTTTTTTTCGGCACCAGTTTTATCTGCGTACTTTACCGTCTTTACTCCATTGATTTCCATGCTTAAGAAAGATCACATTCACAATCAGACTTGCACTTTTCTGCATCTTGTAGAGTGTACTAAGTTCTTTTTTCATGTTCTCTTAAAAAAAAACTATACCACACTAGGATTTTCTACTTTGCAAACACCCGGAACAATTACACGTAGGCCATATAAATATTTGCCCCTGATATATTGAAACCCCCAGCCCTATTGCCGTAACTCTTTGCTAAATCATTGCGCCATGGAGCCTTCCATTCGATTTGATGTAATGTAATAACTGACACAGAGACTAAATAAAACCAACCATTAGGGTTGTTGCCTTTACCAGGTCATTGCGAAAAAAAAAGAGTTTTCTCAAATGCAGTAAAGAAAAGATAAATAAAATTCGCCTTGTGGTGGCGATGCATCAGGATCCATTATCTCGTTTCATTTGGGTGTTTTAGGTGGTGATTATGATAAATGCTAGAAATATCTTAGGGTTTAAAAAATAATGGTATAAATACACACATATACATATAAAGAATGATGGGGAACGGTACCAAAGATTCAAGTCATCTGCTACTGAGAACGGTAATGCGTTTGCTAAGAGTGGCGTTTGTGGCACATTTTTATTTAAGTACGAAAATTTAATACAGATTCCCTAATTAGTTGTAACAAAATTAAAGAGCGCCGTGTCAAAAGAACTTGTACACCGATGCCGGCAAGCCGCTTCAAGATGGTGAAGTAACAAAGCGCGCTCATTAACTCCCCGACAACTGTCGAGTTACTGGTATGGATCATAGATTATAACCCCAATAGATGAGACATGTGAAATAAACACCATATGGATTAAAATTTAAAGTTAATATAAAATTAACTAAAGTAACATTACACATTCATGTTATCGTTGGACAAAGAACTTCTCTCATTTTTAACGTTTTTTCATTATTTTTAATGATTATACGTGGTAGAGCCATTCTGCAACTATATTACTACTGAGGCAGGACCACGCTCTCACAGAATACTAGCGTAAAATAGCAGCTTAACGCTGTTATGTTTCGTGTAGTGAGAGTAGAGACCCGGGGACACTTTTTATAGGAAACGAGGCAATCCATCTAAGTCCTTACGGGTAACAACACATCTGCATTTTGATTCGTATTCGATGAGAGATTTCGATGTCTATACGCCACGGCAACCACTTACCATCAATTGAACTGTGTGCTCGTTTATCACCCACATTCTATAAAAAAAAGTTAGCTGCATGGCCTCATAGCGCATTGACCTGACTAAAGATTTCTCTATTGTGCTTTCAAACTACCCAAATAATAGATTACGTGGATGTCTTCAATGCAAGAGTCGTAGGCTTTTGTTAAACTAAGTTAAGGCATTTACTATATTTGGCTGCATCACTACTTACCGTAATATGGAATTGTGGTTGAACACTGGCTTATAATAGTCAATAAATGTGGTAAAACAGAATTCAGCGGCGACCGTAGAGCACGGGTTACTTACGTACTTTGAATTTAATAAGTAGTTAGGTTAATAAAGCTATATATTAGTAAAGCTTCTATACAAAAACTCACTGCCGAGCACAGGCCTCCCCTCGTTTATGAATGGTATATTGAGCTATTAGATGCTGTGTTCCTCGAGTGGGTGATGTAGACTCTGCCCGTTTACTTATTAACACAAAGAAACATACAAACCCAAGGCATTTGGAAGTTGAAGCAATAAAAACAGTCAGTCGTTGGTAAGGAAAGGTACTTTAAGTAGCAGCTTCGTATCGTCAAGCGTCGTGCTTGGCTAACTCTGCTAAATTAAATGACAACCTGAGGAACTATTCTTTTTTTAGAAATAACAAATTAATATTTCTTTTTTGTTACGGCAACGTATTAACATATGCTTCGTCAAAACGAAAAGGAATAGACCCATAGATAACCGAAACATGTTGTGTTATAAAATTACGCAACAAAATGTATGCAATAACAAATCTACATAATAAATGTGTGGCATGTCAGCAGATCCCGTACACAAGTATGATACATGTTATGGGTTGTATTGACAATGATTATGCCCCAAAGTGTGGGGCATTATTTTATTACTTTAAACAGAAATTACATATTATACATGTTAATATATTACTTTAAATAGAAAATTCCGTATCTACATATTTTAAGCGTAAACTCATCTGTGATTGTGTCTGAACATAGCCAGAGAGATGGAAAATTTTAATAAAATATGTTTTCCCGCATAAACTAGCATCTCTCACGTCACGTCCTTTACAGATCCTTTAAACACTTACAAATATACGACACATCTTAGTTTCACTTATTGCAATGGTAACAAAGGTGAAAATGTTAAATGATAAAGTTAAAACAACCTCGTGTATACACTACGCTAAGCTATGAGGAAGAAATGTGCCAAGATTATGAAATAGGAATTAATAATTTCCAGTTGTGTTGCCCAATGTTTGTAATATTTATTATACTACGAGTAGTTTTCCACTTATATAATGACACAGCTAAGTTCGATTTGGTTTCGCATCTGTTTCAATTGCGCGACAAATTGGGAAACATCTGTTACATTGAATACTGATACAAATACTGGCACGGATCGTGAGTACCAATCATGATTTACGCACTAGTCGAGCTCTTTGATGAACTACAGGGACGCGTTACGATGAACATACTTTCTCGAGATCGGTTAGTATCAGAGATACTAAAAGTGGCAAACACCCACCAAAACCAAGTGGATTCAAACTTCAGAACCAGTGACATAACATTCAAAAGCTCTGACCACTACATTACGTAGCTGACAATTTTCAATATTGACGTAATAATAACATGTTGTATTATGTTATATATAATGTAAATATGGTTTCGAATTGCTATATGTCATGCACGGCCAATTTAGCCGGTTCGTGTGTAAATATAATTGATGATAATCTATGTTCACTTTAGTAATTTTTAGATAATAATACCTTGAAAGCGAGTATACTGCAATTTTCTTTTTTATCTAGGTTAATTTTTGAAATTTATTATTAACACACCTTATCTAAAACATTTATCAAATGTGCCCTAAAGCTTTTATGTAATAGTACCGTGACAAACATGATATTTCAACCTAAGGTACTTACCATTGTCGCTTGACTTTAAACTTTAAACATATTCAGAAATACCACAAACGTGCTGCTGCTTCTAAAGACTTAGATAGAATACCCAGCTTTTGATAAACTTTTATTATACCTGCTCTTTCAACTCTCATAGCAGAACATAGCAGTAGGTGCTCATCTGTTTGGTGACAGGTATAGATAAGAAAGATTTATAGACAGAAAATGAATAGTATAATTTTTGTAGAAATATTCCATTTCGGTATATTATGAATAAATTGACAAAGGGACCGTAATCCCAGACAAAAACATAAAGCTTCTATGATCCGGAAAATCATCGTCACCGTTGCTTTTCCTAAGCACTAAATAAAAGTACACACACTATAGTTGTTGATTCTACAGGGAAAACATAAGTTATTTAAATGTATTGACAATCCACTGAAACTGAAGAAAAAAATTATTAAAATGACCGAATGAATGAAATGAATCCAAAGTCCTACATATTTCTGCCTACAAGCAGTACTTCTAATGTTGTGTTTAAGTTTGAGAGCATATAGAGTCAGTTTCTTTTTCATTATTACACTAGAATTTTCTCCCGTATCTTTATGGCTTTCAATATAAATCCGTAGAGATGATAACCTATTTACCTTTAAGATTTTGTTATAGGTACATAAAACTTCATGAATCTATGGACTGCGGGTGGCACTTGAATTATAACTTGACTATTAGATTATTTGCTACTTTAATATTAAAAAAAACCCACTTACTCGCGCGCACGCACCCTGAGGACTGACGAGAAGATACTGGAGCTGGAAGAAGAGGTAGACAAGTTGCGCTGGCATATTATTGGATTATCCGAGGTCCGAAGAGAGGGGGAGGACACGGCAATCCTCGAGTCCGGCAACTTGTTCTATCCGGGAGGGCGACCATCTGTCCCAAGGAGGTGTCGGATTTATCGTCCACAAATCTCTCGTCAACAACGTTGTAAAGATTGGGAGTGTGTCGACGAGGGTCGCGTACCTGATACTCAGAATCACCAAACGGTATTCGCTGAAGGTCATTCAGGTTTACGCACCAACCTCGGCACATCCCGATGAGGAGGTGGAGGAAATGTATGAGGATATTTCCAGAGCCATACATTCCTCCAAAACCTACTACACGGTGTTGATGGGAGACTTCAACGCAAAACTGGGCACAAGAGAAAGCGGTGAGCTGAAGGTAGGGAAATTTGGAGTAGGGCAACGGAACCGAAGGGGCCAGCAGCTGGCCGACTTTATGGAGAAAGAGGGACTCTTTATGATGAACTCTTTCTTCCAGAAGCGGCCCCACAGGAAGTGGACCTGGTCGAGCCCCGACGGTTCGACAAAAAATGAGATTGACTTCATTATGACGACCAGACGCCAACTGTTCAGTGATGTCTCAGTGATCGCAAGGGTGAAAACTGGCAGCGATCACCGAATGGTTAGAGGCACACTGAACCTAAACGTTAAGTTGGCAGAGGTCTCGTCTAATGAAGTCAACGCTCCGTCCCCCCTCGTGCTCTAATCCAGAATCCCGAAACCTTTCAGCTCGAGTTACGTAACCGCTTCCAGTGCCTAGAAGATTGCAATGCAGTGGACGATATGAACGACAAGCTCGTGGAAACTGTCCATGCGGTCGGAGCTAAGTTCTGCAAGACCCGCCGCAGAAGAACACAAAAACTCTCCGATCACACTCTTAATCTCATGGCTGTTAGACGGGAGATGAGGCTGCAATCGTCAACAGATTTGACAGCATACAGGCAACTGAACAGACAGATCTCCAAATGCATACGGCGAGACTTACGCAACTTTAATACTTCTCGTATTAAAGAAGTGATCGAGCGGAACCAGGGCTCCAAAGTCTTTGCCAGAGATCTGTCTGCCAGAAAGAGCCAACTGTCAAGGCTGAAGACTGAGTGTGGCAACATCGTTTCCGGGACACCTGAGATTTTGAGTGAGATTGAGAGGTTCTATGGGCAGCTGTACACATCATCGTTGGAGCCACACGCAAGTGTGAGTAACGATCCAAGAGCAAATCTTATCCGACACTATTCCGATGATATCCCGGACGTCAGTCTAAGCGAGATTAGAATGGCTCTCCAGCACCTTAAAAACGGCAGGACCCCAGGCGAGGATGGAATTACAGCGGAGCTTCTGAAAGCGGGTGGAACACCGGTACTTGAAGTCCTTCAGAAGCTCTTCAATTCCGTCCTCCATGGTGGCACTACTCCAGAGGCGTGGAGCAGAAGTGCGGTGGTCTTGTTCTTTAAGAAAGGCGACAACGCTCTCTTAAAGAACTACAGACCGATTTCCCTTCTGAGCCGCGTCTACGTGCTGTTTTCGAGAGTCATTACGAATCGTCTCGCACGCAGACTTGACGACTTCCAGCCTCCCGAACAAGCCGGTTTCCGAAAAGGCTTCAGTACCATAGACCACATACATACCCTGCGGCAGATTGTACAGAAGACTGAAGAGTACAATCTGCCACTTTGCCTGGCGTATGTGGACTATGAGAAAGCCTTTGATTCCGTCGAAATTTGGGCGGTGCTACAGTCCCTTCAGCGGTGCCAAGTTGACTGTCGGTATATCGAAGTGCTGAAGTGTTTGTACAGTAGGGCTACGATGGCTATCCGAGTACAGAACCAGAGCTCGAAACCTATCCAACTGCAGAGAGGTGTAAGACAGGGTGACGTTATATCCCCGAAACTCTTCACCGCTGCATTGGAAGACGTTTTCAAGCTACTGGACTGGAAAGGATACGGTATTGACATCAATGGCGAGTACATCACTCACCTTCGATTTGCCGACGATATAGTCCTTATGGCAGAATCGCTGGAGGACTTAAGCACTATGCTCAATGACCTCAATAGTGCCTCCCAACGGATAGGTCTTAAGATGAACATGGACAAAACAAAGATCATGTTCAATGTCCATGTCACACCTATGCCGGTAGTTGTTGGGAGCACTATGCTCGAAGTTGTTGACGAATACGTTTACCTGGGACAAATAGTCCGACTAGGTAAGTCCAACTTCGACCGAGAGGTCAATCGACGGATTCAACTCGGCTGGGCAGCGTTCGGGGAAATTACGGCATATCTTTTCGTCAGGTATACCTCAATCTCTAAAAACTAGATTGTACAACCAGTGCGTGTTGCCAGTGATGACTTACGGATCTGAGACGTGGTCCTTCACTGCTGGCCGTATGAGGACGCTTAAGGTCGCTCAGCGAGCTATGGAGAGGGCTATGCTCGGAGTTTCTCTGCGTGATAGACTCAGAAATGAGGATATCCGCAGTAAAACCAGAGTGACCGACATAGCCCAACGGATTAGTAAGCTGAAGTGGCAATGGGCCGGCCATATAGCTCGAAGAACCGATAACCGATGGGGAAGAAAGGTTCTCGAGTGGCAGCCTCGTACCGGTAGGCGTAGTGTAGGGCGACCCCCACTAGATGGAGTGACGACCTGGTAAGACATGCAGGAAGTCGATGGATGCAGGTGGCTCAGGACCGTGCTTTGTGGCATTACTTGGGGGGAGGCCTATGTTCAGCAGTGGACTTGTGAAGGGCTGTAATGATGATGATGATGATGACTTACTCGCGTCCTAAGGAATTACAAATACCATCGGTGAAATTTCTATCGGGGAGTTTTCTACAGAAATATATAACTAGCTTGCCAGGCAGATGTTGTTCTGCCCTTTTCGACGACCCTTTGTCCTATAAAAAATGTGTAAACGTGGGGAAAAAAACTATTCTATCTCTCAAGCTGGACCAAACTGTACATGGTGTGCAAATTTGATTAAAATCGGTTAAGTAGTTTAGTAGTCCATCGCGGACAAGCAACGTGACACATACTTTATATATATAAAGATTGTATAAAGGTAATAAACGAAATAATACATACAAAATGAAAATCCACAGCTTTTGAAACATAATAAAATAGACATTTCCACGAGGTAGCCACTGGACTGTGAAATCAGATAGCATTATGGTACTTTTATCAACAAATGAATAATAATGTAGGTGCGCAGCCAACTAATGGAAATTTAATTTTCAACTTACCCAAATGGATTAATTACCTGAAAATTGTTAACGTTAACGAAGTTGTTTCGTTTGAGACTTCTATAACTATTATTACTTCAAAAATCATTGTTATTTACATTTCCTTTTCCAGGATACATTCTCCGTGTGCCAAAAATTTTGACTTGTTGAGTATGTTTACATTTTTTTTTGTGATTTTTTTTCTTTTACCACCAAGAAGTATTTGTAATTTTTTTTCGATAAAAGAGCTAAAATATGACAATTGATATACTATGTATTATGTATTAAGCGACAGTAGCCTAATGGCAGGGCGCGGATCGCGAACTCAAAAGATCTTGGGTTCAAATCCGCCATTTAACTACTGTCTTGAACCACTCCTAACACAAGCGTTTCAAGATTACCAGGAGTGGTTAAAAGGAATATCAGAAATGTAAATTTGTAAGATTACTAATGTTAAAAAAAAAGAAAAAAAACTGTGTGAATTTTTGGGTTTGCTATATTAACACAGAAGCAAGTATTGTAGGGTGATTGTGTTATTGCAGATTGGTGGCGGAAGAAAATCCACTGCTCCAGATAATCCAATCCAATCCAATGAGTACCGTAAAAGCCGACAAAGGGAAACTGAAACAAAAGATGGGAAGCAATATTTTCCCAAAATAACTTAAAATAATTTTTATTTTGGTTACCAACCCTTACCAAGCGTGGTAACTGTGGCACTCCGTAGGAGGCAAATTAAGGGACTACGTTTGACAATGGACTTTGATAGGCTCAACCGGGGGAGCGCCACGCTCTCACAGAATATTAGTGTAAAATAGCAGCTTAATGCTGCTTTTTGTATGGTAACTGTAGAGATCTAAAATCCTTTTCACTAGGAATGAGGAATTCCATCTTAGTCCTCACAGGTGACATTACATCTGCATTTGATTCGTAATCGAGGGAAGATGTAGATGTCTATGTGAATCTCATCAGTCTATTCTTTTTGCTGATGATATTTCCGTTGTCATACAAAAAATAAATAAAGAATTTACCGCAAGTGACTTCGAAATAACGTTAAATTCTTCTATAGAATCCATAATGACCTGGTTGGAAACCAATAATCTGTGTGCGAATGTTTCAAAAACAAAATTCATAACGTTTTCCAATTACGGTACACCAAATGAAAAACTAAATATTTCATATAATAATGAATTTTTGAAAGAGGTTTCTGAAATACAATTTTTAGGTCTACATGTTGATAACCATTGCAACTGGAAGTCGCATGTGAAAAATGTCTGCATCAAATTAAATACATTTTTGTGTATGCACTGCGTAGACTACAGTGCGTCGCTAGGAAAGGAGCTGCGCTTACTGCATACTACGGATACATAGAATCTGTGTTGAGGTATGGTCTGTTGGTATGGGGAAACTCGACTGATATAAACAAGGCATTTATCAGTCAAAAGAAATGTATACGAGCTTTATGCAATGTCGGGCCCCTTGAATCATATAGATCTTTATTTAAAAATAACAATTTGCTCACGCTGACTGGACTGTATATATTAGAGGTGTGTGTATTTGTCAAAAAAATCAGTGTTTATTTCATAGCGCTCGCGACAATTCTATTATAGGTAAAAGGGACCCAACTAGATTGTTAATGCCTGCCTGCAAGACAGCTTTGTTTCATAAAAATTGTTACGTAATGTGTATAAAAGTTTTTAATAAGATACCTAAAGCGATTAGAGAGTTACCAACAATGAGAATGAAAACAAATGTGAAAAAAATGACTCATCCAGAAATCTTTTTACTCAATTAAAAAGTTCTTTGCAGATAAGTAGACGATACATTTTAAAATTCGACACAATGTTTAAATTATGTCTTAATTTAAAATTAAGACATAATTTAAACATTGTTAATTAATTTAAAATATGTTATAAATTAAAATTTTTATTTATTTCATTAATAAATGTGATATAAATATTGAAATAAATTAATGACAATTCGATATGTAACATTAATAATTGACATTATATTTACTGACATAAGAACATTAATATTTGACATTGAGCTGTAATAATACTTATAAATCTTATTGGCAATTTATTTTCCTGACACTGTTGCATAATTAATTAATCATCAAAACGGCCGAGGGTTAGGGGGAAAGGGAAAGAAACCGGTGGACGATGCGGGCGGTATCGAGGAGCACCGCCTTCTGCTTTTGAGCTTGGAGCGGTCCGTCACGCAGTCCCAGCCATCTCAGATGACCAGAGAGGCTGACTGGGATTAGCCCGTTTGCAGAGACGACTACAGGAATAATTTCGATCGGCAGACCACCCCACATGTCGGTCACCTCGTGAGCCAGGTCCAGATATATTGTTCGTTTATCTGTTTCGGCTTTCACGAGGTTCTCGTCATACGGAATGGTAATGTCGACCAAAAATATCCTTGACTGTGCCCGGTCCATCAGCACAATATTAGGCTTATTCGCAAGAATAGTCCGGCCTGTGATGATGACCCGGTCACAGTAGAGCCTGGCGCGGTCATTTTCGAGCACGGCTTCCGGCAAGTACTTGTAATACGGAAATTTCCGGTCCACGAGACCGTATTTCAGAGCGAGCTCCTGTTGAAGAATTCTGGCTACTAGGTTGTGTCTGTGCAAGTACTCAGAGTTAGAAAGCGCCGAACAACCGGAGATGACCGAAGTCTCTAACTGTACAATCTATCTTGTAGTCTATCCAGGCGGCGGAGAAGTTCCGACGGTTGCGTTTCACCACTTTGCCAATGACCGCGTCAATGAGGAGTGGTTCCTTAGTTCCACGACCACCACCCCGTCATCCATTTTGAGCGCTCGACATCACCTGATTTGAGTCCAGGTGACGAGTGATTCTCGCACTCAAAATGGAAGTTAGTGTCTTGTATATGGTCGGTAGACACGTGATGGGGCGGTATTTGCTCGGGTCTGTGGTACCCTGGTCTTTAAGAACCAAATGGGTGATCCCGGTAGTGAAAAGGCTCGGGAGCGACTTCTGGTTGAGAGCCTCTTGAAACTGTCGGGCGAGCACAGTGTGACACACCACGAACCCCTTCAACCAGTAGTGATGCAGCCCGTCGAGTCCCGAAATTTTCCAGTTCGGGGTCCTACGGACCGCCTCAGCTACGTCTTCCGGTATTATAATGACGGTGTCCATGAGCATTATATTCGCACACTGACTCGCCACAACTTCCGTCCAAGGGCCCTCACTGTGGCTTACGGGCTCTGACCACAGGCCGCGCCAGAATACTACAGTGTCGGCCTGATTCGGTGCTGGGTCCGTTCCACTTACCATTAGTCGCTCCAATGATTCATAGAGCCTCTTCTGATCACTCTGGAAGAGACGATTCTGGTTGAACCGTGTCGACCTCTCGGTATATCGCCGAATCCGCTTTCCCCAAGCAGCGATTCTCTGCTTCAGATCATCTATGCGCGCCGTCAGTTTTTGCGTTATATCCGGATGGGACAAACTGACATTTGTCCCAGCAAACGCCATACTGACGGTGCGCACAAATCTTGGCTTGTTATTGCCTAATCTGAAGCATATCAGTCTGCTGATGAGAGCTCTAGCCTTGGCGATACGTTCCTCAATTATTCTTCTCCATGCTGGGATAGCGCTACTTTGACCAGCGCGTCCAGCCGTGGAAACCTTGACGCCTATAGTACGGCAGACTGTCAGCGCGGCGCCAAAATAATTGAATCCGTCTCGCAAAAGTCCCGGCTGGCTTCAAAGACAAGCCCTCACGACAGCCTGATTCCGCTTGCTTAGGGCTATGTGGGGAAGTCGCGGTTGATTTTCGAGAGGCGTACTGCACGTTTCCACAATCGCCTCTTCCATTGTACTCCTCATTTACTCTATTTCTAGTTCGTGGGTGAATGTTCCATCATCATTTGAATCAGCAACCACTGAGATATTCACGGCGGCATTCACGTGTTCGGGTTGTTCTGCAACTTGTGGCACCACATCCTCAGTCGTAGCATTTTCATTTGATGAGGGAACAGCCTCAAGTCGTAGGCGTTCGAGTCCGGCGCCATCAAATATATTTGAGCGTAAGATAAACCGAACTCGGTTTGTCAGGTTTTACTCGATGACGGTAATAGATGGCTCCAGCTCAGTAAAAAGACGATGCATCCTATCCCGATACGCAAAATCTCCAACTTCTCCCCCTTTCGCCCCAAAATACGCCCGCTATGCGTTTGTATTCATATTGATAGTCCATCGCATGCGGCGTACTCCACCAGTGGCGGGTGCCGATTGCTGGGCCTGCGAAGACCCTGCCGACACCAAACAAGCTGGTGGGGATGACGGATGCGAGGGGCTGCTGGGTGGTCGTGTAGCACCTCGCGCTCGGCTGGCGGTTCGCACGCTGTCGCGTTCAGCGCCAGCTCCAGACGCGCCCTGGCGACCTCCAGGCAGCGGCCCTTTGCGCAATCTTCTGTGTTCCATCATCCATAGTGGGCGTCATTTTACGGGAGGCGCCCAGACCCGGCGCCGTTTCATGGTGGGGCCATATGCACAAGCGGGCCCTTGCACCTTAAATTTTTGCCGAGGCACGGCGCTCACACCTCTTGGCAAGGTGCTGACTGACTGCGCTGACGTAGCAGTTTTGTCACATAACCGTCACGTCAGCGGGCGATGGGGTCGTCACTTCCCTACGCCATTATTATTACTATTATTATTATGGGCGACAGCAACCACTTACCATCAGGTGGACTGTGTGCTCATAATATGTCACCCTTATCGTATAAAAAATATAATGATATTGTTTTTGATCTATTGCTTAAAGAAACGTTGAAATTCACAAATCGTTTACGACTTGAATGAAAGTAAAATAAATATAAAAATTTTAGTGATATATTTTTTTAAAGTTAGCATTTGAAAATAGTAGAATTATATACTATTATAAATCTATAAAGAAATTTATGGCTTAACGTTTCTATGGGTCAATGTTTGCTTACTTTCAGATGGTGCCTTTTTTATCTTACTGGATCCTGCTTCACCACAAAATTGAGGAAAAAGGAAGATTTCCCGCCGGGCAAGGTGATCGGCCCACGGAGCGGCCAACGCTCCTAGTGTTAATTCGGAGCTGTTCTACTTATAGTGCGATAGCTTTCGAACTTTGATAGCGCGATTTAAGTTTCGGTGTGTTTCTCTTGTGAAGCGATGACAGCGCCGCCACATCACTCCCCTGCTCAGACCGAAGGTCGACGGTGCAGTCTAGATATCGTCAATTATGCAAGTGCCACGGTATTGCCTTATGGTCTGCGGTCAGTTGAGAAGAAGGCTAGTAATCTGTGAGAATGCCGTGAAGTAAAGGCAAGCATTAAGGCTAAAAGCAGTGCCGAAGAACACTTTAGCGCAGACAGTAGCTTGAAGGAATAAAAAGCATTATTCCGGTGCTGCGATGAACTCTGATGATTCTCTAGAGAAGGATAGGGTACAGCATCTATCAAGAATGCAATTATTTGTGGATAAAAATTAAAATTACTTATTAGTTTTATTAGAATATTCCGATAAACGAGCACACAGTTATATATAGTTTCTGAGCAGAAAATGATATACTATCACCCCTGAGGACTAACATGAAATTCCTTTAACAGTAAAAGGGTCTTCATTTCTGTACTCTCACCATGTGAAACACTGCAACATCATGTTGATATTTTACGCTGGTTTTCTGTGAGAGCGTGGTACATCCCCGAGTGGGAGGTATTATCTGAAAGATGATAAAGCCCATTTCCTGTTTTATTGCCTTCTGTAGCCACTTACGACACTCACGAGATGATGTCATTAAATATTTAATTACCCAAAGTAATCCTTACAATAACGGCTTTTAAAATTATTAAAAAATTAAACTCATTTTGCGTCTTCTATGAAAATAAAATTATAATTAAGCTTTTGTTAAAGCTAAGTAAAAAGGGCAAATAAATCATTTTTCTTTGTCTGACGGGGCGTGTCCAGTTGCCCTCCCGTCATATCCTGTTTGCAATTAAGTTTCAATTTGTAAAGATCTTTCTTTGTTTTAGTATAATAAAATTTAGACTTACAGTTCGCGTTTGATCCCGAAATTTCAACAAAGCGATAGCTTATTAAAAATTCTTTTAAGTGTATTTGAACGTGATTATAAACAAGTCTTGTTGAATACTCAGAACCGTGTTTCTGACGTTTTCTCGCAAATTACATAGTTGTAGATGAAATACTTTATGCCGGTTTTGACTGCCTAGTTAGTCTAGTGGTCTCAAGCGCGACAGGTGATCATCTGGTCCCGAGTTCGAATTTCGTTTTTTTTATTATTCTAAGCCAGCGCTTAGCTATAATCCCACCTGATGGTAAGTTCAAATGCGTGGTAAATCAACAACGAAGGGGTGGAGACTGGTCGAACGTCTGGATGTCTGATGTGAAAGGGAGAGGGAGGGATTAAATGACGCAATAGTCGAGTCGAAATCAGTTGTTGCGTTTTTCAGTCAAGAATTCTCAGTCCGGGGTAAGAAAGTTGTTGATATTTCAGCGCCGTGCTTTAGAAGACACGTAAACTCTGACACACTCGTGCACTACAATCCTCTCCTGGGTCGCTGGCAAGACTCCGTCGAGGCTGACAGCTATGACCGAAATTACGTCTGGAGGTAATTATTATTATTATGACCGTACAACTGGTCGCTTTCGAATAGTAATTCAAGTGTAAATATAGAGGAACATCATTCATTTTAATTGATCCATATACATTTTAACTTACGACAAAAACACAAGGGTAAGTTTTAGGTTTAGGATTTTAAGGGTAAGGGCTAAGTTTAACGCATTTATCTGTGTGTCTGTGCGTTTGTTTGTGGTATCGTAGCGCCCAACCGGACTAACTGATTTGATTTGGTTGTTTTCAATTGGAAGGTGAGTGATCGAGAGTGTCCTTAGCTATGATTCAAGAAAAAAAAATAGGGCAAGAAAATGTCCGCTGTGCTGTCCCACTGCAATTATAATTTAAAAAGTAGATAAATTATTTTTAGTCCATTTATTTTTTATTTTTGTTTTTATTTTGATTTATTGACCAATTTTCTTTTTAATGAATAAGATTTATTAACGAACACACCAGTGGAACTGCTCGTAAGTGGAAGCTGATGAGAAATGAACCTACATTAGATTTTTTTTACTTTAAACACCAGTACCAGTAACCTACAAGTAAAAATAGTTCCCGGTTCTCTACACTTACCAAACGAAACACAGCTGTATTAAGCTACTCTTTTATGCTGGTATTCTGTGAGAGCGTGGTCCTTCCCCGGTTGAGCTGACCCATCAGGTGGACTGTGTGCTCGTTTGTCACCCTATCCTATACAAAAAAATGAAAATACCTGAAGCGCAAGCGCCCGTCAGTTTAGATAATTTAATAACAATACACCAGTACTTTATCGTTTGACTAATCAAGGTTATTTTTCCCATAAACAAAATAAAAATTGCATCCACGTTCGATCTGCATTCGAGTCGAATGACAATTAAGTGCTTTCATCAGTCTGTGTTTAAAGCTAGCTTAGTGGCGCGTGTCAGTTGATAGTAAAATACAATCTTTTTAGGGTATCAAATTACAGCTGTAGGTTTTTACACAACTCATTAGATTGTAGTTGAATCACTTAATGGATAATAAAGTTGCTAACCCGCGTCTGCCAGTGTATGCCTTTAAAATTGCATCAAAACTCAAAGTAGTTTTAAATGTTCATACCGTTATTGCAAACTTTGTATAATTACCCTTTTTACTGGTGATGAGGCATTCCATCTTCGTCCTCAGGAGTGAAAACGCATCTGAATTTTTATTTTCAATCAGGAATAGATATTTTTACGAGTTTAGGGTTCGCGACAATAAAAACTGCCGATTTAACTACCGAAGTTGACACTTTAATTCCCGAATACGAATTACAAGTTAAAACACACTAATAATTAACCACACTTAACACTTTGATTCGCAGTTATATCGCTTCGTAGTATATATAGTATATCGCTTATATTATCTTTATAGTATGCATAGTATAGATAGCATATCGCTTGTATATATCTCTTTGAGCTACAGCATCCACTTACTGTACTGTGTGCTCGTATGTCACGCTTGTACTATGAAAAAATCTCTTGAGAGAGGTTTACGTGTATGTTATATGTAAGCACAATAATAGAAAATGTCGAGGGTTCGTGATCAACTCATAAAAATATAACACCACACTGGTTCACTCACTCACCAGTTTCGCACGTATACGACTCGTCAGCGGTGAATGCGAAGCTTAAACCAATCTATAGTATAGTATAATTAAAATTTCTTTAGTGCTAAATGTCGACAAACTATTAAAGAGAAATTCCTTATGAAAACGACTTATTCTATTCTAGAAGCGTGTGTTAGAAATTCGTCTTGAATTTATTTAATTAAGAGGAATATTCTTCAATACTGACTTTTACGTTATAAAAAGTTCATAGATCACTGTTTAATCAATATAAAGCTACCATTACAGCCTCTCAAAGTCAACTGCTGAACATAGGCCTCCCATATAGATTGCATCGTATGGTTGATATTTGCTACGGTTGCCACGCATGGCAAGCGGGTTTACAACCACAATTTATTGTTTTAAATCGTTGTCAGATACAGCTACTGACCACTTTTTGATTTGTTTCCCTATGTCGGCTCCTACGGCATCCACGATTTGGTGTAGTGGATATATTTTAAACACCACGTTGAATTTTTTTCCCGCCTTTCGGTAGGTAGTCAATATAACGAGTTTAAGATACTAAAAACTATGCTTTAACCAACTTGCTGTCCCGTGTACTACATTTAGGTTATTGATATGATCATACTATTGTGTGTCTGAAAATCGGATATATATATATATATATATATATATATATATATATATATATATATATATATATATATATATATATATGGCGAGTGTGGAAAACCATAGACACCAAAAAGAAATTAAATTAATATTACTTTGTAATTTTTTACTCAATATAGATTATAAATAGTATTTAATGAAAGTCACTAAGCTTGGTAGCGATCAACTCATTGCCGGGGATTATTGTCATTTATAAATTCCTTGATATTAAAATAACCCTTTTTATACAAACTTTGTTTAATAAAGTTTTTGAACTTTGAGCAGTTCAAATTTTGATTTCTTATATTTACGCGAACACTACACAGTTAAATAAAGCTAGTTTTAACGGTTTATAGCGATTATTAACTTATTTTATATTCTCGACGTTTTGAGTTATTTACAGAACCCATCTGGTCACGAGGGGGACTGAGGTGTTCGACGTCCCAGTGTCATAGTTAACCACGGGTACGTCCATATTAAAATTATTAATTTTTTGTTCCGATCTAAGGAGTATGAACTAATAGCAGCTTGAAGACTTGATTTTATTAGTTATAGGATACATAAACATTTATTCTATCACGTGCATAAATTTTGAGATACAGTCGTATGTATATATAAGTGTAAACATATTCGTAGTCAGTGGTCAGCTTCAATGAAGTCACGCCAACAAAAACTGCACCTAAACCAAAGAATATATACACTACGCGGACCTAAACTCCAATTTTCCACATGGATTAAAGTCTAATGCCTGGCGTCTGTACTCGTATAAAAACATTCCGTTTTTCCACATGACCGCTTCTTAAATGCAAAATGTACATATAAAAACAATTTTAAAGCAAAATATTGAACAAAACACGAACGGTTTTAAGTGTGTTCAAAATATTATCTTAAGTTACAGAACGAGTGTTATTATTACTTATTAAAAGTGAAGCGTCCCGTCTTCGCCAGGGTAGGATTGGATTTATATCTTTTTATTCTCAATTTTTTTCGGCTGACCCTAGATCCTGCCTGGCATTGCTCTCATCTATTCGTAGAGTTTCATCAGAGTCCGTTCAGCCATTCTGAAGATTAGCTCGGACAAAAAGACAAATAAAAAATTAAAAATGGACATGCATCCATTAATGACATAATATATGCCCATCCTTCACTCACTCAATATAAGACAGCTACTTCGTATTCATTCGATATTACAGACATACACTTTATATAAAGTATACGTGGTAGAGCCACGCTACAGCTATATTATGGTTGCAGCACGAATGGGTCGGCTCGGTCCCGGCCGACCGTTCCCCGGAAGGACCACGCTCTCACAGAATACCAGCGTAAAATGGCAGCTTAGTATTGCTGTGTTTTGTATGGTGAGTGTAGAGATCCGTAGACCCTTTTTTACTGGAAACGAGGCATTCCATCTTAATTCTCAGGGGTGACAACACATCTGCGTTTTGAATCTTAGTCAAGGATAAATGAAGATGTCTGTGAGTCATTCACGTGGAATGTGTGCTCGTTTGTCACCCTAATTCTATAAAAAGAGTAATTTATTATATGTAAAGATAAGGCAGTGCTTGACTACAATCTCATGGTGTGGTAAGTGGTGAAGGAGCCCTAGATGGTAAATAATATAGTCTGAGCGTAACAAAGCTTATTCACTTCGCCTTGAAGACGCCCAGATTGTTATCGGATGTAAAGCAGACACCGGTAAATTATTCCACTCCTTTGCAGTACGTATTACGAAAGACGAATCTAACCATTTGATTTGAATGTGTGGAATATAGGAATCAAGGGTTTAACCGGCCAACTGCCTGGTTGTCTGAAGAAGGAGTGGGGGATGGAGGAATAATTCTAGTGCACATCATCCGAAATGCATCCTATAATATAACGAAAGGCTGGCTACACTGCGCCTATGTTCGAGGCTGGCAAGATTGGGCTTAAACAAAGTCAATCACTGATAAGCCTATCAACTTTTGATGGTTTAAAATAATAAAGGGTTTGACAAACAATCTATACAAATAAATAAAATTGACGTGTCTACTCCCAAGCAGCAAATAAGCGTTATGAACATCAATATACCAGTCCACACAGAACTTAGAGTTCTTATATAAGCGTATAAGAGTGTTAAAAAGAGGTTGTGTCCTTATAATAATGGTTTGTAAGTTATTATACAGTCCAGGCTGTACGAAGTTTGTTTTATGGGATCTACGTAAGCTTAGGGTTCTGAATCAGAATACAATAAATCTAGTATACAACTTAAAATAATTTTCTAAAACTTCAATCTGATTTTATCTAAAGCTGTATAAAAGCTGTCTTTTGTATGCTGTCACTAAAATCTTATTTCTGAACAATGGAGTATACAAACTCCCTTCTAAACTTATTTTTATGGCGTCGTTGTACACTTTTGTAAATACAGTAGTTTTATAGCTTTTGTCTATAAGACTGATATAAAAATAAAAAATAAATAACAGCCATAGTACAACTTAAATCTGTATAAGTGACAGAATGTCACCATTTTGCATGCGTTGCGTGTTTATATAGTGCTAGTGACCAAAGTTAATTTGTTATCAATATGTGGAAAAAAAGAAAAAGATTTGGAGCAGTTAGAAAATCACGTTAAATATAAATTAAATTTATCCAAAACTGTTCCCAAGACAAGGTTTAAATCTTTTATACCTACCTTTAAAGAGAATTATGTGTTATGTTGAAGAAACTGCTATACAGCTAAGTAATAAAAATATTCTATTATAGAACTAAATAACCAACGGCTGCATATATAATCAATAACATACACAGTACAGCTAGTAAAACTATAAGACTATTAGATTAGGCTGTTTAGAAAATTTTCGCCATTTTAAGACTCATAAAAACATTTTTTTAAATATAATTTTGAGAATAATAGAAATTAGTCTAAGCCTGTGCCATTATTTTGAGTTTGAGTAACGATTACTGTGCCCCAAAGTTTTTTCATAGGTTCAGGGTGACAAACGAACACACAGTTCACCTGCTTATAAGTGGTTGCTGTGGATCATAGACATCATCCATTCTGGATTACGAATTTAAGACTAAGGACTAAGATGGAATGCCTCGTTTCCAGTATAAAGGGTCTCCGGTTCTTTTCACTCACCATACGTAACACAGCATCGTTAGGCTGCTATTTCACGCTGATATTCTGTGAGAGCGTGGTTCTTCCCCGGTCGAGCCGACCCATTTCGTACTACAGGTATGCTATTAATGTAGCTGGAGCATGATTCTAGCACGTGTAAAATATGCCATCATATTTAAATTTTCATTCTAATCTATAAAACCGATATTTCGTTATCGTATTTGGTATTTTATCCTTATATTATTTTTTTAATTTCCTGGCGCGGCAATTTTTTGGTAGAAAACATAAACAAGTTTACTTTAAATCTAATTTTGCAATTTTCAATTCGCCAATCATCACCGTCAAAACTCAACATCAATCCGAATTTAATATTAATATGTTAAATATATGTTATGACATTAAATGTCACCATCATTCAATAAAGTATATTAATGCAATCCAATCATCGAAAATAAAGTTCTTTTTGTTTTATATTCATTTGTATTTCCTTTCAAAAACTAATTTTCAACATTTATATTAAAAAGTTGCATAAAATACATTATATTATGTAGTGGAATAGTTTCCTTGCAAACCAAATAACAGTTGATATACAGCAGTCATACAGTCTCTTCTAAGCTTGTACAGCTACTACTGTACAGCGCTACTTACGCATAAAGTTGCATAATTTATGTCAATGTTTTACCTATAAGAACTGTGTAAGTGCTTATACAGCCATTTTACAGGCAGAAAATGCGGGCCGTAGTATAAAAACGAACTTCAATACAGCTCGTATATAGCTGGCATGTTGATTGGGCTGATTTTAATGTCAAAATAACAGATGTTTTATAAAATGTATATGAAAGTTTATACGGTAGATACTTACTACTACTAGAAAAAAAAACATTAAATCTAGGATTACCGTTTCGCAGTGAAATCCACTATTAGGGCTGGGATATAAAAATAAATAGGTATATATCACTGTTTTGCCACTTAGGAAAAACCATATATAAATTACTTAATATTATTAATTATTAATATTATTAATTAAATTTAGGTAATAAGAAGTGACTCAGCTTTTGCTTACACAGGATTGAGATTTCAAGAAGTGCTGGTGTTCGTGCACTTTTTCCTCCATTAGATGTAACATGGGTGTGGTGAGAATAGCGGCCGTTCCATTTAACATCTAATAATGAAATTTTACAAATAGTTTGTTTAATTATATAATTCTTACATTAGTGTGGTGAGGGTGCGTCTGCGTGGGCAGCATAAAAAAGAAAAATTAATATACATGCCTATTAACTGTTTTCATTCTGAGGGTAAATTATATCTGTATGTTATAGGACAAAACAAAATACATCTTTTTTAAGAAATAAGGGTGACAAACGAGCACACAATCCATATGATTATTAGTGGATACTGTGGCCCATAGACATCTACATTTAATTTTATCTTCAATTAAGAATCAAAATGCAGATGCGTTGTCACCCCCGAAGTTTAAGATGGAATGCCTCGTTTCTAGTAAAAATGGGCTCCGGTACTCTACACTTACGAAACACAGCAGCATTAAGCTGCTACTTTACGCTGGTACTCTTGCAGAACTACACCATAATATAGCTGCAGTGTGGCTTCTCTCGATATAAAAAATTCAAACTATACTATTTAGCTTAAGATACATTTTAAAAAGGCATCCATTTATAAGTTACGTGTATCATTGTACAAGAACGTAAAACGTTAAAGTTGCGGTAGCAGGAGGAAAATCATGTACGTGAAACAAGTCGCGATTTCAAAACTGAGAGTTTCCAAAACTCCTCCGACCGTCTTCAAAACGTCAGTTTGAAAATGAGTTTCGTGAAAGGACTTACAACTTGCCCGTCAAATGAAAAGACAAATTCATGAAGACGAAGACGTATATCGTGATCTTAGAGAGTCAAATTATTGTGTTTAATTAATTGGTTCTGACTTGAGCCCCGCAATCTTCTTAATGCAGTGCGCCTCTCTTTGAAATTGTAACGGGTTGAGGTAACTTTCAAATACGTATACCTGCTTCCACTTCGTTAAATATTTCAGTTACATTTTCGCAATAAAGCAGTAAGAGAATCTACAACTTAGTTTTGAATTCTATGACGATTATTTTATAAGACTCACCTTAGCTGCTGCATCACAGACTACGTGAATTTTTAATTCGCCGTCAAATTAATTTTTTACCGACTCCAAAAAGAAGGAGATATTAAATTCGACTCTATATGTTTTTTGTGTTACTTCATAGCTTTTTCTGGGTGAACCGATTTTGATGATTCTTTTTTAGTTTGAAAGCTAGTGCATATATCTGACCAGTAGTTTTTGAGCTACCTTTAAATAATGCGTATGTAATTAAATACATCGATGTACGGTCGTATTGAAGTCAGTTGTACAACCTTTTTTAATTTTAACAATTGAAATTTCTTAAATTTACGCGAAAAATACACCTTAAATAAAAAACGTCGGGAATTAGAAACGTCGGGAATTAAAAATAAGTAAAATCAGTTAAATAAACGCGATAGAATCCGTAAATTTAGTTTTATTCAATTGAAATTTGCATATTTATGCGGAATTTCGTGAAACATTCTCAAGATTTTTATTTACAGTTGAGACTAATTATATACTATCTTTAGTAATAAAGCTATCAAAGTTTATTATTTTAACGAGTATTTAATTTTCTTAAAATAATGTTGACAAACAAGTACTAATTCCACTCGATGGAAAATTGGATACTGGAATCATTATTTATTTATGTGCTTCAAGCACATAAATAAATAATTATTATACTTAAAAATTTTATTCAAAAAATAAATAAATTTGAAAAATAACTATGACATTTATTTCATTAACTTGTTTGACTACCTGGTTGGTCTAGCGGTCGTTAGAGAACACTCACGACTACTGATCATAAGGTCCCGAGTTCGAAATTTTTTTTATAGGAGATGCAATACCAGGGGAATTGCAAATGAGTTGCTGGCCTTTTAAAAAGGTAGGCTAGTAGGCTGTTTTCTTGAAGGTCCGTCCCTAAGTCGTATCTCTGGTGATAGTCGATTCCACAAGGAAGTTGCGCGAGGAAGAAAACTTCTTTTAAATCGCACAGTGGTGGACCGCCAGTCATCCATATGGTATGAATAGTATCACGAATTTTACGCGATATGAGATGGTGAAATTGTGCGGCTGCAATTAATCCGAACAAATCCTCAGAGCACTCCTCGTGGTAAATGCGACAAAATACGCAAAGAGTTGCAACATAGAGATGATCGCAGTGCCGGTGATCCAACCGATCAGAAAGAGCTCGGTCACCGACGATTCGAAGGGCACTGGATGCGATCAAATGGAAGGAGCTGGCACTGTGGAGCCCCAGACCACAGATGGGAACAGAACAGAAATTTTACATGGTAACGCCAAACTGCAGCTATATTATGATTGTAGCATGAATGAGTCTGCTCGACGGGGTGGGATCACGCTCGAACGGAATACCAGCGTAAAAAAGCGGCTAAACGCTGATGTGTTCCGTATGGTGAGTCTAAAGAACTGGAGACCCTTTTTACTAGATACGAGGCATTCCATCTTAGTTCTTAAGGGGGACAATGCATCAGCATTTTGATTCCTAATCTAAGATAAATGTAGATATCTACACAGCATCCTCTTACCATCATGTGGACTGTATGCTCGTTTGTCACTCTTATTCTATAAAGAGATGAATTCCGCGACATCCTGCTGAAATAAATTATTGGGTTAGTCTGTCAAGAATTTCTCAATAGCAGGAGGGAATCAGTAAATTGGCGTTTTTTCACCAATAAACTGACCAGGTACGCCATACCGGACTATGAGAGTGAGGGAACAGAGAGTACACCTGTGCTTGCCGCGTTCACACAGTCATGCACATAACCCTGACCCGTGCAGATGAATTTTTTACTCGTATGTTGAGACTGGCTACCATGACCGAAATTCGGTGTAGATGGCATTATTATTTTATTATATCCAATTTTTTCTAAAGTAAAAATTGTCAGCTTTATGAAGTATTATTATAAATGATAATAGGTACATCGCTTTTGTCCTGATAATGGACACAAATAATGTTACATAATCAAAGTTATAAAAGTAACTCCCCTATATATAATAATATAAGAACAATTATTGACTAAAGTGTGTGAAATAAAAATTTTATAGCTCTAAATGAGACTTGATAATCTTTATGGCGTATGGAACAGCCAAAGGGTCGCAATAAAATTATTTTTAATTAGGCAAGAAAAATCGCACGATTCAGATATAAGCAACGGGCCAGACGCACCTAATTTATTTACATGGGGTCCATTTAGATATGCCACTGTGATTTCTGCCCGAATATTTTTGGTACAGTCGAATATAAAAGCGTGATTGAAATATTTTTGATACAACTTTTGACTTTGTTTTAAGAGAACACTTTAACACATCCTAATGATGTCTCGACGATGAAACTAATTTAAATAAATTAAAACTCTGATATCTCTTTAAAACATACATTGAATAAGAACGTACAGTACTCCAAAATAACAGCTTTATAGAGAAAAGTGATATGATGTCGTAAACTGAATTTTGGACACTGCGGTCAGTCTGAACGAAAATTAGCCTTCTACGCAGGTTAGGATTATAGTGCCGGAGTGTATGCACAAGCACAGGTGCACTCTCTATTCTCTCACTCTCATAGTCCAATGGGACGATAATCTGACACGACTGGAAAGAGATCAGATCAGATCCCGGGGGTAAAACATCGCTATCTTTCTGACTCCGGCTGCTACTGAGAATTTTTTGTCAGGAAAACTTAAATAACTTATTTTGTCCCGACTCGGGTTTCAAACCCGCGACCTCATGATCATAATCAGCAACCGCATGTACGACCACTGAACCAATGAGGCAGTCAATTCATAAAGAATACAAGTTACAACATTTTAAGGCGATAGAGTTCTTTTTTGCATTGATGTTCATTTTTTTTAAATGAACTGACAAAGTACTAACAGCCACTTGATGGTGAGTGGTCACTGCAGCCATTGAACAACTGCCAACTTCAAATAAACAATGTTATCTGTATCATTGTCACTTCTAATGGATAAAATGGAATACCTCACATCCCGTAACTATTACATTGTTCTCATACTCTCTAAGGCACTTTTATTTGCTGACAAAAATAAGAAAGAGAGTGGTCCCTCCCTACTTTGGCAGAAAAGGCCACGTAGAAAAAAACATACATTTATATGTGGTAGGATCACGCTGTAGCTATATTGTGCTTGTAGCACAAATGAATATGCTCGAAGACCATGCTCTCGCAGAATACCAGCCAAAATAGCAGCTTAATGCTGCTGTATTTCGTATGATGAGTGTAGAGAACCGAATACCCTATTGGCTGGAAACGTGTAGTATAAGCATTCTATGTTGGCCCTGTAGGATGACAATCAATATTTTTATAGTAGTGGGGACAAACTACTATGCATTTTACCTAATGAAAAGTGCTAACCGCCGTCCACAAATAATGGCAACACCAGAAGATTGCAGGTATATTGCCGGCCATTGAAAAAAAGTTAACTCGTTTCTTGAACATTCCTAAGTCGTATCGGTTAAGAGCGCATCTGCATTGAGGTTCTTAAGTGTAGATAAGCGTAGTTTCTTATGGGTTATAGCATCCACTTACCATCAAGTACACTGTAAACTCTTTTATGTTACCCTTATTCTATACAAAACCACCTGGTACAAAACACAAAAGTACATCTGATAGGTACGACGTCGTACCTATTTCTAGCGCCAAAACTGCCAGTAGAATCACAATGTGATCTTGCGGTTGTCAGATTTTACAATTTGGGGGTTTGGAACATCCTAGAAACGCCTAGAAAAACGCAAGATCTAGGATTGCTTTATTGCTTTGATTTGGGTAGTCCATATTAGTCCACATCTAGTGGTGGTGTCGCAGTGTGTCATGATAACCGTGTAGTGAGGGTCTGATAATAATCATTACCCCTTATCGTGTCTCTGGTCTTTTAATTAGATATTGTAAGAGGCGACAGAGGGAAACTATAACAGAAGATGGGCAGCAGTATCTTTCTGATAACAATTCAAAATGATAGGAAACTACGTTTGCCAACCCGTCTGCCAAGCGTAGTATATATAATACTTAGCAAAGGAGTGGAATAATTTGGTTGCATCTGTCTTTCCATCCGATTATAATGTGAATTGTGAGTGTCTTCAAACCTTCTAGTGTGTATATATGTATATACTAGCTTCGCAGGTAGACGTTTTTCTGCCCTTTTCGACGACCCTCTTTCGTGTCCTATTAAAAATCCTTAAATTCGTGGGCAAAAAAACTATCTCAATCTATACCAAACTGTACACGCTGTGCAAATTTGATTAAAATCCGTTAAGTAGTTTAGGAATCCATCGCGGATAAACAACGTGACACGTAATTTATGTTGATGGATAACTTGATAGTGTCAATTGATGTGTGCAATTAATCAAAACAAATCCTCGGTGCACTTATTCACGTAAGTGTACTTCCACAATACTATCAAAAGATGTGTCGGGTAAAATTCGACCGTTATGCGCGGTGAACACGCCGCGGAGCGTGCAGATTTTTGTGAATCTTTAGTTTGGATACAGACGCGTTCATATTTGTTATATTTTCAGCTAGAATATGTATATCAGAATAGGAAAGAATAGCTTAACATAGTAAATCTTTCTTGCTATCTCAAATGGTTTTACTTCCGCTGTGGGATTTTTCTGAGGTCTTGTGGTGTATAGTTACTTACCCGGGGCAAATAGTTGTAAGCCGAAAAAATATGTCTAATATTTTCTTTTATAGCATTGGTGACAAACGAGCACACAGTTCACCTGATGGTAGGTGGACGCTGTGGCCCATAGGCATTTACATTTATCTTCAATTAAGAATCAATATGCTAATGCGTTGTCACCCCTGAGGACTATAATGGAATGCTTCGATTCCAGCAAAAATGGTCTCCAGTTCTCTACACTCACCATACAAAACACAGCAGCATTACGCTGCTATTTTACGGCGGTATTCTGTGAGAGCGTGGTCCTGCCCCGGTCGAGCTGACCCATCTGTGGTACAACTATAATATAGACTCGTAATGTATAAATTATAGAAAAATGTGCTGTGAGAGAGTAACAATATCGACCACCCCAATTTTCGACAGGACTTAGCAATGAGTTGCAGTGCCAAGGGCTGCGGGTTTGAATCCCGCACGAAACAAGTATTCCCGTGTCCTACAAGTAATAGTTCCGGATCTGGATGTTTGACCTCGTGAAATTTATGTGTGTAAACTAGCCATACGATACAGGAAAAAATCCTAGGGTGGAGGAAAACATTGTTTTAAAGATAAAAAATGAGTACGCCCTAAAAGGCAGCTATAAAATGCCAAATAAATCACATGGTCTATAACAGAAGGTGACATCACCAGAAATATAATACCAAGACAACTTTAGAGGCGAGAAACGTCTGATATAACGTACGAAAATCCGCTTGCCAAGCGTAAATAATAAAATAAAAAAATTGTTAACAATATTATGTTATTAAATAATTGCGACGATTGTATCCCTCTATTAAACTAAAAATGGCCTGTGTCAGGAGACACCGCTCTTCCTGTACCTTTATAAGCTGAATGATTGATTGTTGAATGAAAAAAACATACCTATTACAATGCAATCGCAAAGATTTTTTTAAAACGTTTTTATAACTGTAACGTTTATTATTCTTTTCACATAAGTACATTTTTCCTGGAAAAATCAAACTGGAAATGCGTTGTTGACCCCCTGAGAACTAAAATGAAATGCCTCTTCTGCAGTAAAAAGTTCTCTACACTCACCATGCGAAATACAGCAGCATTAAGCTGCTATTTTACGCTGGTATTATGTGAGAGAGTAGTTCTACCCGGTTGAGCAGACTTATTCGCGCTACAACCACCGTACAGCTGTATGGTTCAGTATGGTTCTACCACGTATAAAATTCCCACAATATTTCATAAGAAATGAAACAGTAAATTAAATACGGTCTATAGTGCAAAATATAAGGCATTTCACAAATTATACTCTTCTAATGAATAGTGTGAATATTCCCTTACCCAATTCCAACAGAACAATGCAAGCGTTGCAATAAAAAGGCCCGAAAAAGCACATCTGGACGAAAAAACAACGCGGCAAACAATCAGTGACACGAAGCGTGACCCGCAGTCCGGCCCTTCGCGTAAATTACAGAGTCGGCTGCAACATACACAAAAAATGCACATCGCAAAACTTATTTTCTTAGAATTAAATATCACGCTTTTGATTTATGTCGACGTCAATTAAAAAACGATTAAGGATGTTTACGATGTTGGATCTGGTATATCCATCGTCCTTTTTGGCGCCACTTATGCTCGGGCTAACAATTTTTGTAATGCTTGAGAAACTGTTATGATTTAATTTTACTTCGATTTTATGTGCACATATCTTATGTGTATCCGGTTCAGGGTCGAATAAAGGTATAATTAATTAAAACAACAGTGTTAGAAGTGAGAAAAAATTTTACGCAATGCTGCCGGCAGAATCTTTAAAATTCGTGCAGAAAATTATATAAATTATAATATATATTATAGAATATCGAATTATGCCATTCTGAACTTATCCAGCCCGGAATTAATTAAGGAATACACATATGTAACAACAATAATAATTATTATTATTTATTACTGAATAACAATGAATTTACTTAAATAATATATTAACATACTGTATAAATATTACATCTTAGATTATACTAGAACCTCTGACTTCTAAACTTGGCAGGGCCTGTATCATAGAAGTCAGCGCTCTTCGCAAAATCAGTGTTGGCAAGACAAGTACGGGTTAGCAAAAAAGAAAAAGAAAGTAATAAATGAAAAAACAGAAAACCTGTTAACAAAAAAATAATAAACTTGTTAACATAAAAACGAAACGAAATAAAAGGAGGAAAATAAAATAAAAGTAAATCAAACTAAATGTGTGTATGTACGTGTCACCTCTCTCTCTCTCTCTCTCTCTCTCTCTCTCTCTCTCTTTGTGTGTGTGTGTGTGTGTGTGTGTGCGTGCGTGCGTGCGTGCGTGCGTGCGTGCGTGCGTGCGTGCGTGCGTGTGTGCGTGCGTGCGTGTGCGTGCGCGCGTGCGTGCGTGCGTGCGTGCGTGCGTGCGTGCGTGCGTGCGTACTTGCGTGCGTGCGTGCGTGCGTGAGGGGCGGCGGGCGGCGTGCTGTGCGTGCGTGCGTGCGTGCGTGCGTGCTTGCGTTCGTGCGTGCGTGCGTGCGTGCTTGCGTGCGTGCGTGCGTGCGTGCTTGCGTGCGTGCGTGCGTGCGTGCGTGCGTGCGTGCGTGCTTGCATGCGTGCGTCGCGCCGTATTTGCCTATTAGTATTATTAGTATATGTTTTCAGTTTCTTCATACGTGTGACATTGATATTTTATTTTTGCGTTCAAACATATTGAGCGGGTAAATGTTGATTTTCTTATTTACTTTGTTATACAATATTGATCTTATGATAAAATAGTGTTTTTAGCACGTGACGTTCTATGAATCTCAGTCCTATACACATGGTCCAATTTGCTTTTGCATAAAACCTTGGGATCAAAAGGCGTTTCTGTGCGTTTTCTTAAAAATAATACGTAAGATATAAAGTTGCCTGACTGATAACATTAAATATGTCACTCATTGGGTGGAATATTACCACTTCTGACTAGAAGTTTCATCTGAGTTAGTGCCATCCTCTAACCTATTTTTGCTGCAAATGCTATATTCCGGTAAGAAGGAAAAAGTGTTCAGTCAGTCCTCAGTGGTGTCCATATCTACCTGCAACCATCGACTTCTTGAATGTCTCACCAGATTGTCACTCGATGGCCATCCTGACCTTCATTTACTGGTTTGAGGCCGTCACTAGAGAACCCTTCCTTCCTCACCGGTTGTCGGTTCTTCAAGCTATATGACCGGCAGATTGCCATTTTAGCTTACTGATCTATTAGAATATGTCCGTTACTTTGTTTTTATTGTTCTTTCTATCTTTTTCTTTTTTTTTCTGATGTAAATATCAGCGTTTAATGTCAACCTAACGGTGTTTTGTTTCCTCTGATTGTACAGAACCAGAGACCCATTTATCTGGTACATCTTAGTCCTCAGCGATGACGACGCATCTGCTTTTTGATTCTTAATCGATTATAGATCTAACTATACATGATGCGGGTTATTGTACTTGTTTTTATAAAAAAGACGATTATGACCACAGTTCATCTGAGAATAGATAAAATGTTAGCTCGTTTGACAATCTAATGTTGGAAAAAAAAGCTTCTCACAATCCAGGCTGTCTTAAATACTAAGAAGCGTAACAGTTATTAAATATAATATTTGTAAACCTGTTTCAGTCATTTTTGAATCGATAAGTAAAACCAACCAACGTGTAGATTATTTTTAGCCAATTTACCGTCAAGTGTGTGACGAAATAAACCGTTGTTTAGCTGTAAATAGAGTACAGGCTTATAATAAAGCAATAACACCTGAGCACTCATCGGTCGATATAGTCTCGGCGGTGTATTAAGTACAATAAGAATTTCAGGTCAGTGCACCTGTGTGGGTTCAATGTTTCTTCTTTAACCAGTCTTTGCAATATTGTTTTATTTTACACGTGGTAGAGCCATGCTGCAGCTATATTGTGTCAGCCCCAAGTCAGATGAAGCTGTAAGAGCCGCATAGACTAACAGCACTTATGTACATCTCAGAAAATAGCTATACTGTGGTTGTAGCACGAATGGGTCGGATCGACCGGGGTAGGACCACGCTCTCATAGAATACCAGCGTAAAATAACAGCTTATGCTGTTGTGTTTGCTATGGTGAACGTAGAGAACCGGAGACCCTTTGCACTAGAAACGAGGCATTGCATCTCAGTCCTCAGGGCTGACAACACATCTGCATTTTGATTCTTAACCGAGGATAAATGTAGATGTCTATGGGCCACAGCATCCACTTATCATCAGGTGGACTGTGTGCTCGTTTGTCACCCTTATTCTATGAAAATAATTATTTATGTTGTTTATTGATAAAGTAATAAATACATAATAAATAGTAGATAAAGGCTAGACTGTCACTTTTATATGACGAGATCAACCCGAGTTCAATCCGCATCAGTATTACTAATATGTATATTGAAAGCTATTGATGAATTTTATGAAGTTATTGACGAATCATAAGTTTTTTTTAAATTAAATTAACAGCAGACTTTAAAGAACTAATAATAATATAATATCTACATAATAACTTCTACAGTGTAGAAGAATTAAATTACCGACTTGAAAAATAAAGTTGCATTTTAGACTTTGTTAAAGTTTAAATTTTTGACCATTTTTCGAAATCCAAAGAATATCACACAGCAACTAGAATTAAGTCTAAACAATCACATTAAAAACTAGGTTCTCCACTAATTCATGCCGAGGGTTTTTTTTTTCAAATTTAATTAGGACTACTCATAAAAAAATCATCTAAATTGGTTCACTATTGATAAAAATATCGCGTACCATGCATACAAAAAAATATCATTTTGAAGTGAAGAATCCTCCTTTATTGAATTAACTTCCAACATTTGACGACCCCATAGCGCAGTGGTTTAGCAATGAGTTGCAGCACTAAGGGTTGGGGGTTCAAATCCCGCAGGGTACAAGTATTTGTAAAATCTACAAATAATTATTCCAGGTCTGGAGGTTTGTCCTTGTGAAATTTATGTATGTAAACAATACAATAAAAAATGTATGGTGCCAATGCACAGGAGAAAATCTTAGTGTGTAACGTTAAAAAAATAGCCTAAAACTACCTGTACGTAAATTAAAAAATAATAATAATGTCATTAAGTTTCAATGATTTAATTAATTTTCGGCAATGATTGTAAATCTGAAATCATGCGAAATATCATATTCTGAGCCGGATCTCTCAGACCGCACAGCGTCAGACCTTGAGTGTGGCAGACGGACGGACAATAGGCGATAAGGGAAGCCTGCGGTCAGACGCTCAGGCGGGGAAACCGGCGTTTTTGCATACACGGCACGCACAGCCAGTATGTGGTGGGAACAGGAAGTGTGAAATGTTGGAGGTGGTTTTTTGGCGCGGTCGATTTAACGTGACATTATATTCAAAGTCAAAGACAATATTAAAAGTATTTTATTGGTTTTAGGCATATTCATTGAATTTTTGATCAAAATTCAACCTTAAAATTGACCACTGTTTCCAAAGACGACTCCTATGCAGAAGAGAACCGTCTTAAAACTCCGGTGATTGGTTCATTCCTTTTTTTTATTTAAAAAGGTATGATTATATATATTATGATTCATACATTTTTATTAAATTGAAGTGAAAATGAACTTAACTGAAAATAAATATAAATAATAATAAACTTAAAATAAAGAAGGCTGAAGACTAGAAGGAATGCCCCCATGTCACGTGGTAGCTACACTAGGGCTGTAGCATGCATTGGTCGGCTCTACCGGAGTAGGAGACCACGCTCTATTAGAATACCAGCTACTTAATACTGCTGTGTTTTGGATGGTGTGTATAGAGAACCGGAGCCCATTTTTACTAGAAACGAGACATTGCATCTTAGTCCTCAGGGGTGACAACGCATCTGCATTTTGATTCTTAATTGAAGATAAATATAGATATCTATGTGCCACATCTACCATTTACCATCAGGTAGACTGTGTGCTCATTTTTCACGCTATTCTATAAAACAAAGTTGCGGCAAATTCTACCTATACGGAATCTATCCATCCAACTGTAGAGAGGTCTAAGATAGGGTGACGTTATATTCCCGAAACTCTTCACCACTGCATTGGATAACGTTTTCAAGCTACATCACATCACATCTTCTCGTCAGGTGTACCTCAAAACCTGTAAACTACATTGTACAACCAGGGCGTGTTGCCAGTGATGACTTATGGATCTGAGACGTGGTCCTTCACTGCTGATCATATGAAGACGCTCTAGGTCGCTCAGCGAGCTATGGAGAGGGCTATGCTTGTGATTTCTCTGCATGATAAACTTCGAAATGAGGAAATCCGACCAGATTGGCCGACATAGCCCAACGGATTAGTAAACTGAAGTTGCAATGGGCTGGCCATATAGCTCGAAGAACCGACAACCGATGGGGAAAAAAGGTTCTCGAGTGGCAGCCTCGTACCGGTAGGCGTAGTGTAGTATAACCCCCACTAGATGGAGTGACGACCTGGTAAGACATGCAGGAAGTCGGTGGATGCAGGTGGCTCAGGACCGTGCTTTGTGACATTCCTTTGGGGAGGCCTATGTTCAGCAGTGACTTGTGAAGTGCTGTAATATGATGATGGTGATGAAGGTCAAGCTAAAATTTGTTCAACGTGAACATTTTCAAAACTTCATGCAGTTGAGTAATGTTACCATGTTTCCTCAGCAATTAGAAACCTAAACCTATATCAGATTTAATTGCAACGTAGCTTAATTATCCTCGTTTAAGTTTGTGTGGTCCCGTCTAATGAAGTCAACGTTCTGTCCCTCTCCTGCGCTAATCCAGAGTCCAGAAAACTTTCAGCTCGAATTTCATAATCGTTTTCAGTGCCCAGAAGACTGAAAGCAGTAGACGATATTAATGATATAAGCTCGTGGAAAGTGTCAATGCTGTCGGAGCTAAGATCTGGAAGACTCGCCGCAGAAGAACACAAAAACTCTCCAATCACAACACTCTTAATCTCATGGCTGTTAAACGGGAAATGAAGGTGCAGTTTTCAGCAGATCTGAGAGCACATACAGGCAACTGAACAGGCAGATCTCCATGTATATGTGGCGGGACTTACGCAATATATTTTAAATACTTGTAACAAAAAAAAGAAAGAAATGCCAGTTACTAGAGTCTACAAATTAATTAATTTATGGGACAGTACTATAGGCCTTTACAATAGAATTCTAGATTTTTTTTCATATTTGTCAATATTGAAATTTCTTTAAAAACTTTATAAAAGCGTTATAATTATATGAATAAAATATACCCTGGTAATGAATTAATCACTACCATGGTTACAGAGCATTAATTTAAAATTTTACGGTAAAAAGTAATTTCACTAGGTTTCTTGCTGCTTCTTTCCAGGACAGTGGTATTTTCCGAACAAGTGGAAAATTGACTTTCCATAAGTATTATGTAATGGTCATTTATATATAAAAAATAATCTATTCTATTCTCCTATCAAAAATATTTTAGCATTTAATTTAATAATATTTTTAATAACTACCAACTCTCATAAATTTAAAGACTTGTTTGGCTATAAAATATTTTTAATATTTTATTATACACTTATTAAACTATCAATAATTCTCTAATGAGAATAATCATTAGGCAGCATAAATATATTTTTAAATAAAAATCTATAATAAAACAAACAAAGCTTGCCGAAATAAGAGCATCTCATTTATTTTAATGACTACTCTGACGGTTTAACGAAAACATAAATTTCATTTATCGAAAGCAATCATTGTGAAGTTGTGTTTTGTAAATGGCGTTAACATCATTGGCAATTTTTCCTAATTGCATTGCCCTTAACGTTATTCTTTCGTAATGACTCGTACTACTGTTCTTTTGCTAGTGTCAAGTAATGAGAAATTATCATTTATAATAATTTGCTTAGAAACTGCTTTACAATATGTTCATGGGTCGCGTTGCGAAGTGTTTAATAGATTTGTGATTGAGTATATACTTGATGCTGATAGTAACTCAAGGCATCAAAGTGGTAAATTGAGTTTCGTATCAGCATCAGAACACTGGTTGTATCGTCCCCACTAATAGTTCACATGCGTTGACTTTTAATACACGAAATCGCACCATTATTCAAACGACAAAACAGGAGCAGAAATGCATCCTCGGTCAAGTGTTTGATTCAATGGCGCTACGAAAAGATGTTGCATCTCTTTGCGTAGTTTATCGTATCTACCACGTGGAGTGCTCACAGGAATTATTTGGACTACGTTTGTTACCACACCAATCGATCGATCGACGATCGACGCTATTGAGTGACATCGATCGATGTCAATCGATCGATAAAACGTTGTTCAATCATTGGTCGACGTTGATTGACAATTAACCGATTTGTAATTCTTGTCATCAGTATCTTTCAAAAATTTTTCTGAAGGGAACGCATTATTGTTGGCCAGTATACTCTGGCTCGTATTATTGTTACGCATTTAAAATTGCGATCGGTGGAGCATTGCGGGCTCTCGAATATTCAAGCAGCTCGATCGACGTCGACTAATCCATTCTATCATTGTTCGATGCCATCGATCGACGATCGACCAATTGGTGTATTATTTAACACCCTAATTCCAGCCGCTCAATTTCACCATCGCACATAGCGACAAAACTCGCGATAACATCCATACAATTTAGATGATTGGCGATTTACAAGAAGTTTTCTTTCTCGCGCAACTTCCTTGTGATTTTTCCGGGCCGATACGACTTAAAGACCTTCTGGAAAGAGCCTACTCTCTTTCGAAAGGCCTGCAACGCATCTGCAATTCCCTTGGTGTTGCGGTTTTTTATCGGCGGCGGTAGTCACTTACCATCAGGAGAGCTGGATGCTCGTTTTCTCATTAAAAAGTTCCCGCTAAAAATCTCACGTTATTTATTTACAAAAACATCGAAGAGTTTAAATAAAATATTTTTTGTCAACTGCCAGTATTTACGTTTTAACTCATTGATCCTTGTAACAGAGCAACTATTGAAATGTCTGTATGAAGTATCTTTGACTATTACTAATCTTCGATACGATGGCACGTCGCCAGAACGAAGAAAAAAAACATTTACGAACCATAGACGATTTGTATGCCGCATACAATTAATGCAAGGAAAGTACGTGACAACTCGGAGCACGCCAGCACGAGCATAATATTTTATTTAAAACAATAAAATGAAACTTTAGCTTGAAACACCTTCGCTAATTTATAAAACCTTGTTGGGTAAGCACTTTTATAGCAATTTTTTTTTACTTGTCTGCGGGACAATGCAATAACTTGCTAGTGATCTCTGCTAGTCATTTCGTAGTTTTGATAAACTCGAGCAAACTATGTTTTATTATTGAATTGTTCCGTGTTCTAAAATACAATAATATGGCCTTGTACAATAATAATATTATTTTCATAAGATAATAGTCCCTATAGTGCGACAATATTGTAGTTTCTATTACTAGTTTTATTATTAGTTTTATTTATAAGTTTCTATTACTTAAACGACTATAATACGATAATACAGTGTATCTTTCACAAAAATCTTTACATAATACCGTAAGTACCATGAATTATTTTAAAATAACAAGAAAAGGATATAGATTGTATCTGAATAAAAACGATCGTCTAAACATCTGTAATTATTAGACGAAGTATTATATATATATATATATATATATATATATATATATATATATATATATATATATATATATATATATATATATATATATATAGTCTAATAGAGTCGGTTTCAATAAATATGTCTCGTGGAAAATAAAATGTAAAGTATGTAATTTGAGAGCAAATGTCAAAGTTGGCGAAGGCGCCGCACCTAAGCGACTTCTTTAACTACAGCTTATGTATCAATTTACGATTAAGATTTTAAAGATTTTTTTTTCAGTAATAAAATAAATTTAACTAACCAATGCAAATTCCAAAGTAAATGACAAAGTTGTTTTATAACATAGAACATTAGAGAGTGCGTTCAAAAACAGCATAATAATATACATAACTACTAGCTTGCCAGGCAGACGTTGTTCTGACTTTTTAGACGACCCTTTCTCATGTCCTATTAAAAATCCTTAAACTATAACTCATGGGCAAAAAAACTATCCTATCTCCCAAGTTGGGCCAAACTGTACACGGTGTGCAAATTTTATTAAAATCGGTTAAGTAGTTTAGGAGTCCATCGCGGACAAACAACGTGACACGTAATTTATATATATTATAATTTATATATATTATAATTTATATATATTATAATATATAAGATATATGCATCATCGCAAAAAAAATCCATAATGTAATAATAGCATAACGGACCTAGATCAATGTCTCTCCAAAGGAATGCCACAAAGCGCGGAACTAATGCACCTGTATCCATGCATTCATTCATTCTTGCATAGTACTTCGTCACTCCATATAGTCCGCAGCCGTTCACCGGTACGAGCCTGCCACTGAGGAACCTTTCTTCTCCAGTGATTGTTACGACACATCTTCTCATCGTAAAAAACGAATATGATGTGTACACTGTACAACCAAAGCGTGTTGCCAGTAATAACATATGATTCTGAGACGTGGTCCTTCATTGCTGGCCGTATTAGTAAGCTCAAGATTGCTTAGCGAGTTATGCGGATGAATATTACAATGCTCGGAATTACTCTGCGTTTTATGATTGCAATATATGTTGTGTATGTTGTGAGCGGCAGGCAAGTAACGATGATGATAGTGATAAAAATAATATATTTATTATGGTCATACAATAAAACATTACATCAATACGGTCTATTGTGCGAAAAAATCGAGAGATTTTTACGCCGTTACCACACGGCTATGCCAAAAAAATATATGACTTTGTTATACATACACAGCACCCCCTCCAGGGTTCCATGTAATGCTCAACCGAAAAAAGTCCAAGAATCTGCATATTTGAGTACCTACTTTCAAATTATGCCATACAAGTCATAGAGTAAAAAGAGTTGTGTCTCGTCAGTAACGTAAAAGTCAGGAGTTAGCATTTAGATAAAGCCAAAATTAGGGACCTTTTGGGAGATAATGAGGTACCATGTTTAATAATAAGGTTATTCAGAACAAAGAACATGCAAAAATCAAGTCTGCTTTGTTGCTCGTTGAACACAACATTTGTTAAACGAGCAACAAAACTTTTATTAAAAAAGTCCAGCTAGGTTTTCTGCTGGTTCTTCACAGGACTGATGTTTTTCCCCGATCAGCGATAATTAAATAAAATAGTAACTTTCAATAAGTATTATTTATATTCTATATTAAATAAATAAGTTTCTGTTTCAATCCGCGAGACACATACAGAATTAGCCTAGTATTAGGCTCTTGAAGACTAGGGAACTAGGGAGGCAAACTACAAAAAAAAAATTCAAGATCTTGCCAAATAGTAGTCTGTAGTCTCAGCTACAGCCCCTCCTTGGTGACAGACGTGAGAGTTTATGTATAATGTTCGTGTACAAAAACATAATGTCCATTAAAAAATTGCGTAAAATAAAAGCATCGCTAAATAATTAAAATGAAATATAGTAGAATCGAGAAAATATCATAAATATGTTGTTTCGCCTTTAAAATTAATTAAAGCCGTCAGAATCCGTAAATCTGCTTACATTTAAGTGTTTAAAGCTTAAGTTAAATTAATCATAAACAGAAATATGAATTATTACATTTCTGTTGATTAATGTGATTATACTTCTGAATAATACTACTTTTATAAATCATTTTTAGTCTTTAATTTAAAATAAAAGTAACTTGAAAAAAGGATTTATCAAAAAGTAAAAATATATATTGACTCCATCCAATCTTCGATTTCGTTTCATCAATCGTATTATTATGAAGTCTGAATCATGATTGACGAGCGAGAAAAGTGACTTGTAGTGTTTTTTTTTTTCATTTATTTTGTGACACTTTTTCTGATTCGCTTCTTATCATAAATTCGTTGCTATACGATCCTAAGATTATATTACAATGATTAATTAAGGCACAGTTTTTTTTTTAAAGAATAAGGGTGACAAATGAGCACATAATCTACCTGATGGTAATAGATGCTGTAGCCCATTGATTTATCCTCGATTTATCCTTCGTCACCTTTGAGGACTTAGATAGAATGCCTCGTTTCCAGCAAGAAGGGTCTCCGGTTCTATACACTCACCATACGAAACACAGCAGCATTAAGCTGTTATTTTAGGCTGGTATTTTGTAAGAGCGTGGTCCTGCACCGGTCGAGTCGATCCATTCGTGCTACAACTATACTTCTAATATAGCTACAACATGGCTCTACCATGTACTGATTATTGTAGCATGTATTTTAACCACGAAAAACTTAAATCTATCGAAGGCTGTAAGATCACGAGGCATACTTCCCTAAGTCACCTATTGCGCCACCCACAATAGGAAGGGGTGATGTATTTGCCTACGCATCACATAATATGGATTTTAATATTAGGATTTTTCGCAAAACTTATATTTATTTGTTTGTTATTTACGAGGGAACGTATAGTACTGGCGAGGATAGACGTCTTAAAATATTTTCAGTGCTTTATTCATTTACCAATACGTCTTGTCGTGACTGGCATAATGTGGGTTCGTAGTTATGGGCGGAAGCGATGGCGAATATATTGGACGTACAATAATTTTTCAAATTGTTATGGTTTTTTTAATAAATAAACAAAACATAATTATAATATCTACCTCTTTAAGTTCTCTAAATCTATTATTGCAAATCTATTAAATCAACATTCTTTGATAAATTTTATTTAACATTTAATAAGGTCCTAACCCGTGTAGTGGCGGTTGAGAATATCCACTACCCCATATCTTCCCGTGGGTGTCGTAAGAGGCGACAGAGGGACACAGAAAGGAGATGGGCAGCAGCATCTTCCTAATAACAACAATAACATAATAAAAAACTGCGGTTGCCAACCCGCTCGCCAAGCGTGGCAACTATGGCAAATATCCCCTCATGAGCAACGACGCAAATAAACGGCCCCCAGTTCACGGCGGCCCCGCTATTCCTGGCTACGGTGGCGACCATGGTAACGGCGGGGCAGGGGGTGCTAATAATCTCCGGTGGAGGTTCGGTTGCCACCTACGACGACTCAACCTGGCAACGTATAACGCACGCACCCTGAGGACTGACGAGAAGATACTGGAGCTGGAAGAAGAGGTAGATAAGTTGCGCTGGCATATTATTGGATTATCTGAGGTCCGAAGAGAGGGGAAGGACACGGTAATTCTCGAGTCCGGCAACTTGTTCTATCACCGGGAGGGCGACTATCTGTCCCAAGGAGGTGTCTGATTTATCGTCCACCAGTCTCTCGTCAACAACGTTGTAAAGATTGGGAGTGTGTCGACGAGTGTCGCGTACCTGATACTCAGAATCACTAAACGGTATTCGCTGAAGGTCATACAGGTCTACGCACCAACCTCGGCACATCCCGATGAGGAGGTGGAGGAAATGTATGAGGATATTTCTAGAGCCATGCATTCCTCCAAAACCCACTGCACGGTGTTGATGGGAGACTTCAACGCTAAACTAGGCACAAGAGAAGGCGGTGAGCTGAAGTTAGGGAAATTTGGAGTAGGGCAACGGAACCGTAGGGGCCAGCAGCTGGCTGACTTTATGGAGAAAGAGGGACTCTTTATGATGAACTCTTTCTTTCAGAAGCGGCCCCACAGGAAGTGGACCTGGTGGAGCCGGCCGACCGACGGTTCGACAAAAAATGAGATTGACTTCATTATGACGACCAGACGCCAACTGTTCAGTGATGTCTCAGTGATCGCAAGGGTGAAAACCGGCAGCGATCACCGAATGATTAGAGGCACACTGAATCTAAACGTTAAGTTGGAGAGGTCTCGTCTAATGAAGTCAACGCTCCGTCCGCCTCGTGCTATAATCCAGAATCCCGAGACTTTTCAGCTCGAGTTACGTAACCGCTTTCAGTGCCTAGAAGATTGCAATGCAGTGGACGTTTTGAACGACAAGCTCGTGGAAACTGTCCATGCGGTCGGAGCTAAGTTCTGCAAGACCCGCCGCAGAAGAACACAAAAACTCTCCGATCACACTCTTAATCTCATGGCTGTTAGACGGGAGATAAGGCTGCAATCGTCAACAGATTTGACTGCATGCAGGCAACTGAACAGACAGATCTCCAAATACGTGCGGCGAGACTTACGCAACTTTAATACTGCTCGTATTACAGAAGAGATCGAGAGGAACCAGGGCTCCAAAGTCTTTGCCAGAGATCTGTGTGCCAGAAAGAGCCAACTGTCAAAGCTGAAGACTGAGTGTGTTCCGGGACACCTGCGATTTTGAGTGAGATTGAGAGGTTCTATGGGCAGCTGTACACATCATCGTTGGAGCCACACGCAAGTGTGAGTAACGATCTGATGATATCCCGGACGTCAGTCTGAGCGAGATTAGAATGGCTCTCCAGCACCTTAAAAACGGCAGGGCCCCAGGCGAGGACGGAATTACAGCGGAGCTTCTGAAAGCGGGTGGAACACCGGTACTTGAAGTCCTTCAGAAGCTCTTCAATTCCGTCCTCCATGGTGGCACTACTCCGGAGGCGTGGAGCAGAAGTGCGGTGGTCTTGTTCTTTAAGTAAGGCGACAACGCTCTCTTGAAGAACTACAGACCGATTCAGCGGTACCAAGTTGACTGTCGGTATATCGAAGTGCTGAAGTGTTAGTACAGTAGGGCTACGATGGCTATCCGAGTACAGAACCAGAGTTCGAAACCTATCCAACTGCAGAGAGGTGTAAGACAGGGTGACGTTATATCCCCGAAACTCTTCACCGCTGCGTTGGAAGACGCTTTCAAGCTACTGGACTGGAAAGGATACGGTATTAACATCAATGGCGAGTACATCACTCACCTTCGATTTGCCGACGATATAGTCCTTATGGCAGTTGCAACAGCCAAAGTTGTTGATGAGTACGTTTACCTGGGACAAATAGTCCGACTAGGTAAGTCCAACTTCGACCGAGAGGTCAATAGACGGATTCAACTCGGCTGGGCAGCGTTCGGGAAATTACGACACATTTTCTCGTCAAGTATACCTCAATCTCTGAAAACTAAAGTGTACAACCAGTGCGTGTTGCCAGTGATGACTTACGGATCAGAGACGTGGTACTTCACTGCTGGCCGTATGAGGACGCTCAAGGTCGCTCAGCGAGCTATGGAGAGGGATATGCTCGGAGTTTCTCTGCGTGATAGGACTCAGAAATGAGGACATCCGCAGTAAAATCAGAGTGACCGACATAGCCCAACGGATTAGTAAGCTGAAGTGGCAATGGGCCGGCCATATAGCTCGAAGAACCGATAACCGATGGGGAAGAAAGGTTCTCGAGTGGCAGCCTCGTACTGGTAGGCGTAGTGTAGGGCGACCCCCCACTAGATGGAGTGACGACCTGGTAAGACATGCAGGAAGTCGATGGATGCAGGTGTCTCAGGACCGTGCTTTGTGGCATTACTTGGGGGAGGCCTATGTTCGGCAGTGGACTTGTGAAGGGCTGTAATGATGAATGATGAATGAAAGTCCTAACATTTTTTTAACGGTAAGAATTACAAACGAGCATAAATCATAAAGTCCATTTGATGATATGTATAAAAGTAATACTTATAGATGTAACATTAACAACCAATATTTTTTCTGAATTGTTATGTTTGTGAAATGCATAAATTAGTAAAATAAATAATCATAATATCTATTCCTGAAAATCTATTACAATAACATTTGTTGATAAATATAATTTTAATGCATAAGTTTCTTTTATAAACGTAAGAATCACAAACACTCTGCAGTTCACCTACGTATGCTCGTTTGTGTGGGTATCATGTGACTCAAAATTTATTAACTACCCTCGATTAAAAATCAAACCGCTGATACATTGGTAACACAGAGGACTCACAGTGGAATGCGTCGTTACCAGTGAAAAAGAATCTGCCGTTCAATACACTTACGAAGCATATAGCATTATTACGCTGCTACTTTAATTATGTAATTTGTTGATATATATATATATATATATATATATATATATATATATATAATTCATTTTAGTGATCCGTTTATTCAAGTATTGATTCAACTTACGAACCGGATCATTCGGGTGAATCATTAAAATGGATCATTTTGGGTTTCAGCACACTGTGATCTATGAGACCCGCTCGATAATGTCGTTCATCATTCATTACTATACTCTTTGATCGTAGGTCCTGTAAATAGTTTGACTGTAAGGTTCAAAAAATGTGATTTCAATCGTTAATACTTTGATGCGACCTGGGTCAAATGAATGAATTATTCACGATTGACGGATGTCTAAAGGAAATGCCAGAAAAATGTTTCGGCTTCAGATAGATGGCGTTATTCATTTTATTTACGTCAGACGTATAATTCGGTACCCAGTTATGCTACGTGTGACGATTAAGGCCAGTAAACCCTACAGTGGAGTGACCTATATCTCCTATGTCCTTAATAGGTTACTTTTATGGGCTGACGCTAAAATAGATATGAAATGTTCCTACTATTTTAATAGTATTGATTAAGTTTGTACTTAAACTATAGCAGGACATGGAGTAAATAGGGCTTTTCACACTATTGTGGAAGTTATTTTATGTTGAAAAAGGCTCGTATGGCAATTCATAATGCTGTGTTAGTTCTTACCTTAACTTTGTGAAAATTAGGTGTGGATAAAAACACGAAAGTAAAATAAATGCTGTAGAAATGTTGTCATTAAAGAGTTTTGTATTAAATATTTGCCTTAATATACTCCATATTAAGGCTAAAAGTAAATGACATGGTGAGAAATTGTGTGATAAGAGATAAGTGTGGTTTGCAAAATGATTATGTAACCAGGATTAAGAAAGGAATGCACGGTATATGTATGGTCATGTAGAAAGAATGAAAAAGGAAAGAGGAAAGCAAATTTGTATTGCAGAAATAAACGGCTAAGTCACCAAGGAAGAGTAGGGGATTTGGCTAGAAGAAAGTGTATCAATCAAATTGGTGATGTATTGAAGATGGTCTAGATTAAGTGTAGGAGGTGAGAAAATTGTGTCAGGATCATGCCAAATAGAAGTCCGTAGTATCTGCCTACACCTCTGGGTATCAGGAGTATGTGTTTGTGTATTTTTGTACTTAAACTGTAGTGTAATTACTTCAATAATTTGTATTAAATGTATGTCAAAACTTACATACAAAATTTTAAACCTTTACTGTAAAAATATTTTCGTAAAATTTCTCTTAGGTTACTTTTCAAACCACAATCGAAGGAGTATTTCACCCCCAGCAGAATTTGATAAAGCTGTCACTAAAGTAAGATGAGATGTTCTAACATAATTAATTTTTTTATAGTATAATGGCGAAAAACTAGCGCACAGTTTTCCTGACGGTAAGTGGATGCTGTGGCCTGTAGACATCTACATTTATCCTCGATTATGTATCAAAATGCTAATAAGTTGTAACTCCTATCGCCCTCGTGTAATGTCTCGTTTTCAGTAAAAGGGTATCTGGTTCTCTACAATCACCATAGGAAACACAGCACCATTGGTGCTGTTTAACGCTGGTATTCGGTGAGTGTGGTCCTTCCCCGGTCAAGCACATTCGTGCTACAACCATAATATAGCTGTAATTCGGCTCTAGCACGTAGTATAATAGAGCTGTAGTTTGGAAAAATTACAAGATATAATAAAATATAAGATTTAATGTTTCTTTATTCGTCAATATGTATTTAATTTTTGCTACTTAGATTCATTCGTGCTCCGCCCACAGTACGACCGAACGCAACCGTCACAGCTGCGTCCAGTTTATGCGCCATCAAAGCTGAGGCGGCGATAATGGCGGGCCGCAAGTGTGCCCGTCGTAAAAACGCGCCACTTTGAATTTCAACGTATACTAAAGAATGACACATCCGTGGATTCTATAGAGCCAGTGTTTATCGACAACATCTGATGTTATTACAAAAAAACATAATACTAAGAATGTTTACTCCAATATTAAATACAATACAACATATAATAAGCAACTAATTAACGAGCGAAATAATTAATTAATATGGAGTAGTGATTAGAAGCATTGTAGCATAATTAATATTGTTCACATTAAAGTAATTAATAATTAATTACTGTTATTGTTGTGAACCGACAACCGATGGGGAAAAAAGGTTCTCGAGAGGCAGCCTCGTACCGGTAGGCGTAGTGTAGGGCGATCCCCCACTAAATGGAGTGACAACCTGGTAAGACATGTAGGAAATCGATGGATGCAGGTGGCTCAGAACCGTGCTTTGTGGCATTCCTTTGGGGGGGGGGGGGGGGGGCTATGTTCAGCAGTGGACTTGTGAAGGGCTGTAATGACGATGATGATGATTGTTGTGAACATCAATGTAGAATTTTGTTTCAAATTAAATATTCTAAACATCACATTACATATTTTCAACCGACTTCAAAAATGTAGGAGGTTCTCAATTCGACAGAATTTTTTTAATGTGTATTAATTACCTCAGAACTTTTTCTTGATGAACTGATTTTGATAGTTTTAGCTAGTAGTGCTTCTCGTGGGGACCATCGTATAAATTTGATCAAGATCTGACCAGTACTTAGTAATCCTTTACAAAGTAAAAATATTTTTTTTTAATTTTACCACTTGTTTAATTTAAACGACACCTATATGAATAAATATATATACATAGATATCTATCGTACATTTTATATCTTTGTAACAAATGGGATTGCGAGAGACTAAATTAAGTAATTATTTTAAAAATTACTTAAAACATTAAAAAATACATTTCTATCATTTTAAGAATTCTCTATCCATCTGTCAGTCAGTTTGTTTAAAAACGTATCACGTATAAAGTACAAAATTTGTTTTAAAACAGTCTTTAATAAAATCATAAAACGTATCTTCAAGTTACATTTACTCTTTGTTTTATTAAAATCGGTTCATTCTATCAAAAGTTATTTTGATTAATGTTCTGAAGTAAGGGTACGAAGTGTAGGTACGAATTTGTTGAATGGTGGCGTTGAGTCTTGAAGCGCATTTTAATCTAAGTAATCGTAGTTAAATAAAGTAGAATAATGTTCTATAATGATATTTATGCTTTTTTATAGGATACGGTGACAAACGAGCACACAGTCCTCCTGATGGTAAGTGGTTGCTGCGGCCCATAGACATCTACATCTATCCTCGATTACGAATCAAAATGCAGATGCGTTGTCACCCGTGAGGACTAAGACGTAATGTCTCGTTCCCAGTAAAAAGGATCTCCGGTTCTCTATACTCACCATACGAAACACAGCAGCATTAAGCTAATACTTTATGCTGGTATTTTTTGAGAGCGTGGTCCTTCCCTGATCGAGCCAACCCATTCGTGCTACAACTATACTACTAATATAACTTCAGCATGGCTATACCACGTACAAAAACTTTAAACATTCTTTAGATAGACTTCAGATAAGGAATTCCAGAGTAGAGTAGCATGAAAAGGATTTCCTGAAGAATCCAGTAAAATGAGCTGGAAAACTTATTTTTATATATAATTTTTCCATTTAATAATATATATTTTTCGTTCAATTAAACCCACAAAATTTTTCTGCCACCAGGGCGGCACCACTTTGAAATGAAGTTAAATAATTGACAGATTTCATAGCGGGAAAGTAAATTTGTTAGAAAATGTAAGGGTTAATATTTCCTTCTGTAAGATTTAGTATATTTTATATTAATTAGATTAGAAATTAATAAACCAAACTACGGATATTCCCAAAAGAAAATTATAAAAAGGGTTAAAATTGTCCAAATAACTGACTGCACTGAGGTATCGTTTTGTGTACTAATATAATACGATAAAACTAATATGCTAATATTTAAATGTCTAAATTAAAAATCTCAATTAATTGTAACAAAAAAATGTAAGCCACCTAGCGACATCTGTTGAGCAGAGGGAAGGCAGAGATAAGCCCTGATTACTAACAATATGTTTTTATTTTTTATTATGGTTGTACACATTTTTTACATATGGTCCTGTTCCATAACAATCCTCCGTACTGTTTCTGTAACAAACTGACTGAACTGAACTCGAATGATACTTTTATGCATATGCATAAATTACGTTAAAATTTTTGAGTTTCATTGTAAAACCAAAAAAAATCTCGTGACTTTATTACTTTCCGAAGGTTACTTAATATTGAAATCGTTATGTTGCTGTAATTTATTAATTTATCTTGTAATTTGCTAAAGGAATCTTCAAAGCCGAAGAATAACCACATTTTGTACACAAATATTATATTTTTCTTTAAAATGTACTTACCTACTGACAGACTTCAGTAAAAATGTTGAGTTACAAAAACATTGCCATCGCTATATACAATTTAGTTGGCCGAAGATTTATTGTGTTTATATTAATATTCTTTTGACATTTAGTGACAGACGTCACTGTTCACTTTGAATAAATATACTTAAAATCATTATAATGATGACAATAAATAACTGACAATGATTTTTCTGGCGTTTCCTACAACCACGTCTTACTACATCCCAGGACATAGCGGTGTGACGGTGGATTCATTTATGCCGTCACTACACGATAAACGAATTATCATAGAATTAGAAATCTTATGTATTTTTAAATTACAGCTATTTTGGCCTTCCTTCTTAGTTTCTCTTTTATGTTTTCTTAGTGCTTTCTTCGTGTTTTCTGTCTTAGTGCATATTACTTTTTTTAACGTAATATTAAACGGACACGCCACCCTCAATAATACATCGAGTATCCAGTATCAGTAATCCGTCGTCAAAAAATATCACAGATATTTAAAACAAATGCATTGCTAACAAGGATTATACAATTAAATTTAATTCTATATAATAGTGCATTACAATAAACTGACTAACAATCATAGAATAATGTAATACACAATAGAATGGCCGTCAACCTTACTTTGTAGGAGAATTGGCGTCGCCGGGAGCACACATACAAGCAATTACGTCGTATTATCAGTTATCACTACTAAAAAAAAATTTTGACTTTTGATTAATGTTTCTTTATTTTTGTTTCTAATATTCATAAAATATAAATAGTTTCGACTTACTGGTTGTAGAATATGTCTCCTTTATTTAAATTCCATTTCCCGCTGTTCTTTCGACACGTAATTATTGCACAATTTGCCATTTTTAAATGATTTGCATACAGCGACGTTGACACGAAAATTGGAAATGATTGATTGTGTTGACATTTATAAGTGTGAATTGACGTGTTAGTGACATGTTAGTGGCTACACGGGCTTCGCCTACTCCCCCGTTCTATTATGTATGTATTATAGTATTATATGGTAACAATAAACTAATACAACTAAATAACAGCTACAAATACATTAATAAATTTATACAGGAAGATCAAGATGGGAGACTGGTGCCCAAACCAGGCCCTGTGCTATAGGAACACCAGGCCCCTAATTCAGCAGAAGTGATACTGCAGTAAAACATTAAATAAAAACTACTTGTTATAAAAGTTTACTAAAACAGATTTGTTCAGTTTGGAGGAACTGCGTAAAACTTATTAAAAGAAAAACAAGATTTAAATACTAGTAATGTCTGGTATTTAAAAACCCGGGGGAAAAAAAAAAACCCCCCCCCCCCCCCCCCCCCCCCCCAAAAAAAAAAAAAAAAAGACGTGTATAAGTGTTATGTTTAGTGTGTAGTATATAACTGTTTAATATATTTAAACCATACGTTCAAATATTTTTTCTGTCTGTTCGTAGTCGGATGATCTAAGCCATTTGATTACGGAAAGTTTTGTTTCTCTCTTAGTTAACAAATATATATTTAATAATTTGTTAGCAAGGTATAAGAGTGGACCTCTGTAATTTAAAAATATTAGTGCAAATAATGAATAATTTAATAATATTGTGACAAGAATATAGAGCTGACGTACTGTGAGCAAGTCACAGCATTTGTGAAGTGTGTTTGTTGTAAATAATCCATGTCTTCTATATAATATTTCGAATATGAGTCTTTGTGCACGCTCTACCCCAATCAAAATTTTAGCGAACGAAGTCGCGGGCGCAGCTAGTTTTGTAATACAAACAATCGTTCCATAGTTTAGTTTTAGTGGCCAGAGTTTGCTTATAGAGCTTAGTGACACATTTGTGCTTATAGAGTGTTTTGTTTTTAAACACACAAAGAGCTGTGCGTACACTGCTTTATTCCGGTCTAACGAGAATAGAGATTCAGTATAATTACAGGCTTCCTTAGAGGTCGATAGCAGTAGCCTAAAAAGTTTATTTAACAACTCAATTTTAAAAAAAGTTTGAATTTTGGTTTTGCCATTGCTATCGTAAAACCTGACGTTTTATATAAATGTACGTTTGATATTATCACAATGGGTATTTAAATTGTCATGTTATTTGACTCAGGTGAATTGAGACGTGATCTTGTAGAGCGGTGCACCAATATCCACTACCCCATATCGTCCCGTAGGTATCATAAGGGGTGACAGAGGGGAATTAAAACAGAAAACGGGCAGCAGCGTGGCAAAATCCTCTAAAATAGAAGATGCCTACATTAAGGAGTAGACTTTTTAGGCTTTAAGGGGATAGAATAGGGAAAGGATATAGTAAGTCACCTCAAATTATAGTTTCGCCCCCACTTCCCCGCGCTTCGTATGCTATGTACCGACATGTTTGTAATCACTAATACTGTAAGTAGATAGGTCGTTTGATACTTATTTCATTAGGTTTATCATATTTATGCCTGTTTCTTAACGCCTACCCAGTTGCTTCTTATTTTTATTACGGTTATCTCCCATTTTAATTTTACGTCGTCCTGTTGCGTAATGTGTAGGTATTCTGATCGTAAGCGACAAAACCTCCCCCTTCAAAGGCGAAGCGAACGAAACTGACCGGGCGGCAGGAACCAGGAATCAAGCTTCAAGAGGCTGATAGTTTAGGTAATTTCTTTTTACAGTGAAATAAATAGTATTTAAAAGAAAGTAAATAACATGAGCACTGCTTTATAGTTAGTTCAGTTAGTATGCAAAGTTACATGATCTTATTTAAAGTATTTTATGAATAACAGCAGTTTATTGTTTATTTTGGAAGTAACTTTGGATTTTTTTTCTATCGAGAAAAATTTACGGAATGGTGTTTTCGTCTAACGTAGTCCTTAACATTAATCCTCAACTTTACCATATATTTATTTCAAAATTAATGCTGCAATATTTTCGGCATAACGAAGGATCTTGCTAAGCCATTTGAGGTTATATTTCCCCTTAATAGATGGATGAATGGAATTTAGACGCGAATATTTGTGTTTTAAAGCTGTGATATCTCAGAGGCTAAGCGTTCACAACATTTTATCAGTGTAAACTTTGTTGGTTTATGTTTTATATATTTTTATTACATGCAAGTAACTCTCCCCCCGGGTTCGCATTAAAAGTATTTGTTAATATGGTGTTTTTCAGATTTTTTAAATAGCAATCGAAAGACCACTTTATTTTATATTTTTTTTGATTTCTGAATAAAAATCATCCAAGTTTTTCGGATAAAATGTAGCCTAGATCATATCTCGTATTACTTTCTGTTTGTTCGTCAAATTTCTATAATAATAATAACATCACTTTATTTTGACATAAAAATAACTTCATTACAATCGCTTTAGCAATTTATAAGATTACATACTGACAGACAATTTTTTTAACATTCAATACATGTCATAATGAACGACGACACAGACTTAGTTTAATAAAAGAGGCAAGTTACGGGTTTATAAAATTAGTGGCTGTTCCGCGGAACAGCCCTATGTTTTTTTTAATGTAGAATAAGAGTGACTAGCCCAATCATCCTTTGTGACATGGGCACATGCTTCAACGAATATAGAAGAAATGTTAAAAATCTTTTAATTTTAAATATATAGATTGACTTGGCAATCGCACGAAATAGTCTAACTTAATATAATGTGGATTGCTTCTGAGATACATTGTGTTTTCATGCGATAGCCTGGTCAATCTATTTATTTAAAACATAAAAGATTTTTAATATTGATATGGTCACCATAAGATGTTGTTAGGGTAGCTAATTACGTAATAACTGAAAACAGAAGGACCTTTAAGTAGGGACTGAATAAATAAACCGACTTGGTATTACATGGATCTCACAACTTTTTTACGGTAGAAGAACTGAGTTGCGAGACTTGGGTTTTTTACAAGTTATGTTTTTGATGACATTTTATTTTCAGTTGACAACTTACTGAAGTGGCGGCGTACAATAATCCATAACTTCGTATTATTATCCCTTCAGTTGAGTAAGAGGCGACATAGGAAAACTGAAACAAGAGATGGGCAACAGCATCTTCCTGATAATAACCCAATAACAAAAAAGCTGCAGCTACAAATCTATCAAGTCTAGCAGCTACGAAAATATCTCTCCTATGACACAATCTATGAAGAACTTTTGACATGCTGTGTGTAACAAAATGATGACTGTAAAAACTTTCATTGTTTTGAAAAGCAGTCACATCTAGCATCTGCGAAATATCTTCAATGATAAAGTTTTCAAAATTACCTAAAATGTCAAGAATAAAGATCGAAAACTTTTCATACTGCGGCTTTTACGGTAATAAAAACATCAAGTGTTACATTAAACCGGTTGGGCGTGACACATTCATACGAGATTCAAGCGTCAATTATCCCAGCTAATATAGGCGCTAATATAAACAAGACAAACACACAAGCAAGCAACAGGAAGTGCAACAAGAGCTACGCGAGTCAGAAGCGGCGTGTTTATAAATACTACACTCTCACCTTCGCTTGTTGTCCAAAATTATCACGTTGTTGACTTCTGTGCAAGATATAAGCGCGGAGAGTCAGCCGTGATGAATGCTTTTAGAATTCAGACTTGCGATTTCTGTGTCTTGATGGAATTCTATTACTTATTTGATTAAAGTATTGGAACATTTATTAATGTTAATAAAATACATTATTATTATTTTTATTTAGGTAATCATACAGCTTTTTTGTCGTATTTACAATAAATAATAAGGTACCTGAGGGTAATATGGTCACGTTGAGCTTTATCGCACTATAAAACCAAAACTAGAAAAAGGACAACGACAAAATCTCAAAGTCTTATACTACAAACAAGCTTTGGCAATAATTAGGAACACTTCAAAAAATCTACTTAAAAAACTAACTACACTATACCATACTAAAACTGACTAAATATTTCCTATAAATCAAGTGTCAAAAAAGCATCGTCATGCGTCCATAAAGCATCGGCCTTTTCACCCTTTATTGTTTGATTGACCGATAAAGAGCTATCTTGTCACAAAGCCATTTCTGCAAACTAGGCTGTAGTATTTGAGTTATAAGAAAGTGAACATATAAACAGGATGACCATGTTACCCTTATGTACTATATATTGCAGGAAGGCCAATAGAGATTACACAATTTTTTATCAACTAATCTTTAAGCTTGCGTGTGTGATTAAGCCCTATTTTTGTTTATAACATCGTGTTTGATGCGACTCTTGAATAGGTTAAAAATATTCACGTCAGCATTATATATTATCAGATACTATAATGTCTTATTATAATTTGGAGTTTTATCAATGATTATTATTTTTAGATAGTTATCAAACGGATAGACGAACGTCACAATCTTCGCACCTTAGACGATGTACCCCATTAGCTTCCTGGGCTATATATGACCAGATATTTCTTCAGTAATTATTCCTTTATTGATTGATTGTTATCATAATGCAGTTAAATATTGTAAGAATAATACCCATGCAACTATACATAATGATTTAGTGGTAATTTCTACGTAGTAAGTAATAAATGATCGATGGATACAAGTAGTTGAAAACCGTGCTTTGTAGCATTCCTTGCTGGAGGCCTATATAGTGATAATGTTGACGATGATGAAGTAATAAATAATTAAATAAGGTTTAATATAAGCTGTCAAAACTACGTTTCAAAAGTCATTATATTATATATCATCGTAATCTGATATTAGAAACTCGCTATCACTCATGAATTGCAACACTTTAGAGTGCAACATACTGAGTTGCGTGGCCCTGACTGGGCTAAGGCCAGTCGCCTTAGGGTGCACACTTAGTCATAAAATTAGCGACTTGTGTCCAAACCGGTTTTCTATCAAGTTGGTACATATTTCATTATCGTCTTTTATACGTCTCAAAAATGACATGTACTTTATAAATACTCATGTTGCTTTGTGATGCCTTTATGGCACGTTTTTTTACATCGTTATAGAGTTGAAAATCAACATCATTATAAGACAACAGAAATAACTTCAGTTTTCAACCTTCCAATAACATGATAATTATTTATTTATTTATACGCTTTAACATAATAAATAAAAATTAGTACTAATATTATATATATATATATATATATATATATATATATATATATATATATATATATATATATATATATATATATAATATATATATATTTATTTACATGTATAATATATTATAGCTTAAAATCATATTTAACCCAGTGAGGCATGTAAAATAATTATTATTTAAAAGTCTTAAAAGTACTGAAATAATTTAAAGTAACCACTTTGAATCGAGAAACTCGATTGAGTTACAATCGAACATTGTCAGTACCATTAGGCACTTCCAGATAGTTTATTGTTCGGAGATCGTTTAAATGAATTAAGAATTTACTTTTTAAATATTTTATTACATAAATAGGACAAACTAATCAAGAAAAAGCGTTCTCGTCGAGTGTGCTTACGAACGCCATCTAGCAGTGGATAGCTGAAGACTTTCGTTCTGATAATTCCAATTTGAATTGATCATTCGATTGCGCGCTAGCTACGGTTTCAATAGTTTGAAATTTAAATGAGTGTGAATTAAATGCGATTAATACAGAACTCGATTCTGTCGGGAGTAGGCTAACAGGTCTCTCATTGTTAGCCGATAATACTCTGCTACAGGGCGTACAGGTTTCCTTGCAATGTTATTCTTCACCACTGAGGACATTATACATCACAGCTTAAAATTGCAATTACGAAGTAGTACTGACAGATATCGAACTCAGGTAGTCACGTACTATGAAATTTTTGCCCAGAGCTTACCTTCTGGGCAATCACGGCTTTTCATTATTTTATTTATATTTAGGAAAACATTGCAAGGGAAGGGAAGGCCTTGTCATAGTTGAAACCGTATTCAAATCATTCTTCATTAATTTGTCATTCATGAGGTCTGAATAAAAACTGTTATGTGTGCAGGGAATAAAAAAAGTTGTCTGAAAGTCAACCTCACTTGCAAACAGCGATATTATGTCGAAGTCCGATGTTATAATCAGCCCGTTGATGGGGCTACAAGCCATTTATATTAAGACCGGTTTTCTATAGACTCCCTGAAGAAAGGGTAGTGAAATCGCTTAAGGTAACGTTTAACAAAAGAACGGACCAATGTTTAGTCAGTTGGTTATATCAAATTATCACAGTTTGCGAGAATTATCATGAGTTTGTTAGACGGGTCAGTTCAAAATTATGTGTAAAGTTTAATTTCCTTAGATAAATTGGAGGCTTATCTTTGGTTATAATTATTATTTATGTTTCTTTGTCATTAAAATGCTTAAATTATGTCAGCTGTTGACGCCATCTTGTGAAATGACTGATATCATCGTAGTGAATGGAAAAACTGCCAGATTTAAATAATAGAGCGATGACAAAAAATGCCATCAAAGGTATATAGGTAAGCTTTGTTCTTGTGACAAATCCAGTTCAACCAGTCTATTATACAGTCAATATATATTTCTCACTGTCATTTAAAATTAAAAATAAAATAAGGATAAGAATTATATTTGCGCGAGTGAGCGTACACCTGACCGATATTTTTCAGTCAACAACAGATTATAGCAAGCAATTAGTTATCTGAAGTGGTATTAATTTACATTTCTATTGAAGTACCACTTGGGGATGTCAATCTCGTTATTCCCGGTTCACTAACGTTGGTTATAACAAAATAAATATCATTATCTGTGTAACATACGCGGTAAACTGACAAGGGTGAAGCGTTATCGTCTAATTAGCATGCATTATCGATGTTCGCGGCAAAAGTGCAAGGCTTGCCCTTGACGGCGGCCGGACTAACGCAGACATGCACACGAATATGTTTATTATTTACGAATACCACTTCAAGGTCCCCTGGAAAGGAATCGTCAGAAAATTGGCATGTGTTTACATCTTAATACCTATATGCTATTCTCGGAAATACATTAACTGCATACACTGTCGCAAACGCTACGTATGATGAGAATAATCAAAGGGAGCAGGGTTAAATCGGTGTTCAACAAATACGTATTATTTAAGGATAGGTAGCCATGTTGCCGCAGCGGCGATTCTTTTTAAAGACACTCGCGCATTTGTCATTGCAAACGCAGTAAAATTTCACAAAAAAGAACACCAAATGGAAAGTCTGAATTAAAACTCTTTCGTGCTTCTTATTTATTTCTTAACTTGTTAATATCGTCCAATAATATGTAAAATGTAATCGGAGTATCACAAACAGGACACTACCTTGTATTTGTTTCCTTTTTTTATTTTGTAATATATATAACGTCTTTAAGATACGGTCGAGTGATACATGTGATTATTATTTTGTTGTTCATGTGATTATTGATTGTTGATTACATGTGTAATTTTTTAAAATAATTTTCTTGATTCCAATCTATTAAATTTTTATACTCATGAAATGTTACTTTAAAACCTCGATAACGTCTTACATTTAAGATTAAGCCTTAATAGGTTACAATTGCTGCTAAGTTCTCGGTTGCATAGGTAACACTATTATAGTGTAAAAGTGTCTTCTATTTATTAAATCAAGATATTGAAACAATAAAAATGGAAAAGAAGGAATATCCGCTATTTTTTGTGATACAAAATGATAATCACTTTTTAGTACATTGCGTATTCTTTATAGCATTTCTATAACAACTACTACGTCTCATAAAGCATACAACGCAATGTACAACAAAATCACTATCATTTTGATGCCAGTAAATAGGTGTACTCTTGCAAGAAGCAATATCCACAACTGGTCTACGGTAACGGTAATATTACGTTAAGTGCTAAGGTCCCGCAACAGAACAAGGCGACGAGCTGCGGCGCCAAAGGTGCCAGACGTCTAGCACTGCGATCGTTAATCCGCCTGGAAAATGTGGCGATTAAGGCAAACCTTCTTTACAATATGATAGACCCATTTTATCCATAATGTCTAATAAATACCTGGACAACCATTGCCCAAGTAATTATAAGCTGGCCTCGGAAACCAGCCGGCAAAGCTTAGTTTGTGTGCAGTACTGGCTTGAAGAGCTGTAGTAATTCAGGGGCTAATTAACAAGTCGGGTTTGACCTTTGGCTGCAGAAAAGGAAGATCTACCGGCGGGCCATTAGTTTAGTAGTAGTTCAGCCCGAGTAGCGGCCGACGCTCCGTGTATTTGTAGAGTTGTTCCATGTATAGCACAGTACTTGGGAACTTTGATAGCGCTTCGCTTGAGGCGCGACGACAGCACTGCTACAGAGCCCTGCTGACACCAAAGAGAATTGCAATTTTAAGTGCTAATTTACTACGTATATTCCTTTCTATATCTTAACGAAGACGTCATCTTGAATTTTTTATAGGATACGGTGACAAACGAGCACACAGTCCACCTGATGGTAAGTGGTTGCTGCGGCCCATAGACATCTACATCTATCCTTGATTACAAATCAAAATGCAGATGCGTTGTCACCCGTGAGAGCTAAGATGGAATGGCTCTTTTCCAGTAAAAAGGGTCTCCGGTTCTCTACACTCACCATACGAAACACAGCAGCATTAAGCTACCATTTCACGCTGGTATTCTGTGAGAGCGTGGTCCTTCCCCGGTCAAGCCGACCCATTCGTGCTACAACTATACAACTAATATAACTGCAGCATGATTTTACCACATATATGCATACCACACTTTTCTGTTATCATACAATTTATAACTGTATCATTCAGAGTTACCCATAACATACTAACTACTAATATGAATTACATCATTTCTACACCATACTTTTTATTCTCATGCTTCTTTTCGCACACCCAACCTTCACTACCATACCTAACACACTTGGACACAACATTGTGAATTGCCACTCTTGTATTTTTTAACACAAGTTTGACTTCCTCCCTAAGAAATTTTACTTAAAAAATTAGATAATGCTTTCATTTTTGATATTTTTGATCTTCTGCGCTCTTCGTTCTTTATCTTTTACCTTTTTCCATCGCAAACCAGAGAATATAACCTTTTAACTTTCAAAAGTCAATTGGTGTTGAGAAAAAAAGAAACTCAAGGAAATTATTGCGCGGCAAAAGAAAATGGCGTAGAGCTCGGACCCAAGACAAACTTAATTTCCTAGACATAAAGTTTAATTGCCCACATAAAGCTCTATTGTTTTTAACTCCTCGTCCCGCTATCGCTGCGTCGTCGTTACGTTGCAGTTACCAGTCCGTTTTGTTCAAGCGAAAATGACATTTTCTACCATTTTCGTTACGGATTATATACGCCTTTAAATGGTTATATTACATGATTCCATTTGCAGTTATGAAGAGTATTCACTTTTTATGTAAATTACTTCCTCCAATGAGGTTTACGTCCAGCTGTGTTTTGGGTTATCATTTTATAAAACGGAAGTTAAGAACTGTCAGTACGTTTGTACTTACAGTTCTTAACTTCAAACCAAGAAACTTCTCATGCGGTATAAAGCCACGTTGCAGCTGAATTATGGTTGTTGCACGAATGGGTCGGCTCGACCGGGAATGTCCACGCTCTCACAGCGTAAAATAGCAGCTTAATGCTGCTGTGTTTCGTATGGTGAGTGCGCGTTTGTCATCTAAATAAAACAATAAAAGAAAAACAGACACCTCTAATGCGGAATGCTTCACAGGCTGTAGTTGTATTGGCTCTGTGGACCTGTTAAACTAAAATACAGGACCGAAGATGAAGTAACAACAATATTCAAACATCTTTAAGCAGAAAAAATAAATATTTGTTATCAAAACACTACAAAGTATCTACGCTTAATCGTGACTTAAATAGTAGGTAACGTTTTTAATTGAAATAGGTTATTAAAAGTCAGCGGTCAGCCACCGCGAGACCATTGCACCTTATATGCCACATTGTCTTATTGACGGTGATATGTCTTTCCTAGTGGTTTTGGGATAAGTGAGTCTCCACTAATCCCAATATATGGTTCACCTCTCTCAAAACGTAATTGAGAACAGGTAGAAGGTGCTCTTCAACCTACGTACGACCTAAAAAAACATCCAGAAATCTTTTTACTCAATTAAAACTTCTTTTCAGATAAGTAGACGATACATTTTAGAAAATTTGACACAATGTTTAAATCTAATACGTAATTCTTATAAATTAAAAAATTTTATTTATTTAATTAATAAATTTGATATAAATTTTGAAATAAATTAATGACAATTCGATATGTAACATTTATAATTGACTCTATATTTACTGACATAAGAACAATAATATTTGACATTGAGCTATAATAATACTTATACAAGATGTATATGTTGGCAATTTATTTTTCTGACACTGTTTCATAATTAATTAATCATCAAATCAACTGAGTAATGTTAAAAAAAAATTGAGTTGTTAAAAAATCGATAAGTATTGTTGTTTAAGTTACGGGTACTTGACTTAATTGACTAATATTTGCACACCACTGAGGTAGAATATGTAGAACAAATTATACTCAAACACCATTGTACAACCATATTCTTGCAAATAAAGATTATTATTATTTATGTGGTATCTATATAGATTTCCCATCTGGTTGGGTTCTATAAATATATAATTATAAATGAAAATGAAAACATAAATATACATAAATATCAATAACATAAAATAAATATAAAAGTACATAAATAAATAAAAGCCCAACCAGATGGAGGCCCTCGGCAGGGGAGACCAGTTTGGTCTTAACCCGAGGGTTAGGGGGAAAGGGAAAGAAACCGGCGGACGATGCGGGCGGTATCGAGGAGCACCGCCTTCTGCATTTGAGCCTGGAGCGGTCCGCCACGTAGTCCCAGCCGCCTCAGATGACCCGAGAGGCTGACTGGGATTAGCCCGTTTGCAGAGACGACTACAGGAATAATTTCGGTCGGCAGACCACCCCACATGTCGGTCACCTCGTGAGCCAGGTCCAGATATTTTGTTTGCTTGTCTGTTTCGGCTTTCACGAGGTTCTCGTCATACGGAATGGTAATGTCGACCAAAAATATCCTTGACTGTGCCCGGTCCATCAGCACAATATCAGGTTTATTCGCAAGAATAGTCCTGTCTGCGATGATGGCCTGGTCCCAATAGAGCCTGGCGCGATCATTTTCGAGCACGGCTTCCGGCAAGTACTTGTAATACGGCAATTTCCGATCCACGAGACCGTATTTCAGAGCGAGCTCCTGGTGTAGAATTCTGGCTACTAGGTTATTACTATTATTATTGTGGGGTATCTATATAGTTTTCTCATCTGGTTGGGATGCATAAATATATAATTATAAATGAAAATGAAAGGATAAATATACATAAATATCAATAAAATAAAATAAATACAAAAATACATAAATAAATATAAGCCCAACCAGATGGAAGCCCTCGGCAGGGGAGACCAAACGGCCAAGGGTTAGGGAGAAAGGGAAAGAAACCGGCGGACGATGCGGGCAGTATCAAGGAGCACCGCCTTCTGCATTTGAGCTCGGAGCGGTCCGTCACGGAGTCCCAGTCGCCTCAGATGACCCGAGAGGCTGACTGGGATTAGCCCATTCGCAGAGACGACTACAGGAATAATTTCGGCCGGCAGACCACCCCACATGTCGGTCACCTCGTGAGCCAGGTCCAGATATTTTGATTGCTTATCTGTTTCGGCTCTCACGAGGTTCTCGTCATACGGGGGATGGTAATATTGACCAAAAATATCCTTGACTGTGCCCAGTCCATCAGCACAATATCAGGCTTATTCGCAAGAATAGTCCTGTCTGTGATGATGGCCCGGTCCCAGTAGAGCCTGGCGCGGTCATTTTCGAGCACGGCTTCCGGCAAGTACTTGTAATACGGCAATTTCCGGTCCACGAGACCGTATTTCAGAGCGAGCTCCTGGTGTAGAATTCTGGCTACTAGGTTGTGCCTGTGCAAGTACTCAGAGTTAGAAAGCGCCGAACAACCGGAGATGACATGCCTAAGTGACTCCCCGGGATGGCGACAAGCTCGATTATTATTATTATTATTATTATGGGGTATCTATATAGTTTTCTCATCTGGTTGGGTTCTATAAATATATAATTATAAATGAAAATGAAAAAATAAATATACATTATTATTATTGTGTGTGGGGTATCTATATAGTTTTCTCATCTGGTTGGGATGTATAAATATATAATTATGAACGAAAATGAAAAGATAAACATACAAAAATATCAATAAAATAAAATAAATATGAAAATACATAAATAAATAAAAGCCCAACCAGATGGAAGCCCTCGGCAGGGGAGACCAAACGGCCGAGGGTTAGGGGGAAAGGGAAAGAAACCGGCGGACGATGCGGGCGGTATCGAGGAGCACCGCCTTCTGCATTTGAGCCTGGAGCGGTCCGCCACGTAGTCCCAGCCGCCTCAGATGACCCGAGAGGCTGACTGGGATTAGCCCGTTTGCAGAGACGACTACAGGAATAATTTCGGTCGGCAGACCACCCCACATGTCGGTCACCTCGTGAGCCAGGTCCAGATATTTTGTTTGCTTATCTGTTTCGGCTTTCACGAGGTTCTCGTCACACGGAATGGTAATGTCGACCAAAAATATCCTTGACTGTGCCCGGTCCATCAGCACAATATCAGGCTTATTCGCAAGAATAGTCCTGTCTGTGATGATGGCCCGGTCCCAATAGAGCCTGGCGCGATCATTTTCGAGCACGGCTTCCGGCAAGTACTTGTAATACGGCAACTTCCGATCCACGAAACCGTATTTCAGAGCGAGCTCCTGGTGTAGAATTCTGGCTACTAGGTTGTGCCTGTGCAAGTACTCAGAGTTAGAAAGCGCCGAACAACCGGAGATGACATGCCTAAGTGACTCACCGGGATGGCGACAAGCTCGACAGATGTCGATGGTGCCATCCTTTAGGATGTATCTCCGATAGTTGTTGGTCTTAATAACCTGATCCTGTATTGCACAGACAAAACCCTCGGTTTCCCCGAAGAGGTCACCAAAGCGTAGCCAGTGGAGAGAGGTTACTGTGTCTACGAAAGGCCCATGTAGAGACTTGTAGAACCTCCCGTGGAGCTCCTTCTCCTTCCATACGGTCTCCCGGTCGGAAATTGTCTGCACTGCCGGGTCTTGCCATTGCTCGTTGGCTAAGGATAGAGGGGTAAGTCCTTTATCACAAGAAATGACGTCCTTATAGAATGGATCATCCGATCTCGCCAGGAAGTAATTACGGAGGCTGCACACTTCGCGATTATGCATGGTGAGCGCGCTCAAGAAGCCACGCCCACCATGCTTTCGCGGCAAGTACAGCCTCATTACCAAAGATCTCGGATGATGCATCCTGTGGGACGTCATGGTAGTGCGGACTTTTCTATCCAGGGCGTTAAGTTCAGTCTGAGTCCACCTGAGTATGCCAAAGGTATACATGAGGACAGGTATGACCCAGCCGTTATATGCTTGTGTCTTATTCACACCGGACAAAAGGCTGTTAAGCACTTTGGTCAAGCGTGCATAAAACACGTCGCAAACTGACTGTTTCATACCAGCCTCATCGATACCAATGTTCTGTGACATACCCAGGTATCGGTATGTTTCAGCCTCGGAAAGGGTCCCTAAGTTGACGGGCATAGATAAGTCTATGCCCTCAGAGTTATCAACCCTACCCCTCTCAACATGGAGGACCGCACACTTATCCGTCCCCAGCTCCATTCCAATGGAATTGCTAAATTCACAAGTGATGTTTAGCATTTCCATAAGATGGGAGCGACTGGAGGCGAACAACTTGAGGTCATCCATATAGAAAAGGTGGGTCACTTTTGTCCCTCCTTTCCGTAGCTGAAATCCCCTCCCGGAGCCCTCCAGTAAGGTACTGAGAGGGTTCAGAGAGAGGCAGAACCATATTGGACTCAGACAATCGCCCTGGAAGATACCCCTTCTTATCCTTATGTGGTTCTCCGCAGCCATCATCCGCTCGCCCAGATGACAAAGGATCGTACTCCACTGCCCCATACACTGCTCGAGGAAGTCTCTAACTGTACAGTCTATCTTGTACAGTTCGAGGACTCTCTTTAGCCATGTATGGGGCACCGAGTCGAATGCCTTTCTGTAGTCTATCCAGGCGGCGGAGAAGTTCCGACGGTTGCGTTTCACCACTTTGCCAATGACCGCGTCAATGAGGAGTGGTTCCTTGGTTCCACGACCGCCGCCCCGACATCCATTTTGAGCGCGCGACATCACCTGATTTGAGTCCAGGTGACGAGTGATTCTCGCGCTCAAAATGGATGTTAGTGTCTTATATATGGTCGGTAGACATGTGATGGGGCGGTATTTGCTCGGGTCTGTGGTACCCTGGCCTTTAGGAACCAAATGGGTGATCCCAGTAGTGAAGAGGCTCGGGAGCGACTTCTGGTTGAGAACCTCTTGAAACTGTCGGGCGAGCACAGTGTGACACACCACGAACCCCTTCAGCCAGTAGTGATGCAGCCCGTCGAGTCCCGGACTTTTCCAGTTCGGGGCCCTACGGACCGCCTCAGCTACGTCATCCGGCGTTATGGTGACGGGGTCCATGGGCGTAATACCCGCACACTGACTCGCCACAACTTCCGTCCAAGGGCCCTCGTTGTGGTTTACGGGCTCTGACCACAGGCTGCGCCAGAATGCGACCGTGTCGGCCTGATTCGGTACTGGGCCCGTTCCACTTACCATTGGTCGCTCCAATGATTTATAGAGCCTCTTCTGATCACTCTGGAAGAGACGATTCTGGTTGAACCGTGTCGACCTCTCGGTATATCGCCGAATTCGCTTTCCCCAAGCAGCGATTCTCTGCTTCAGGTCGTCTATGCGCTCCGTCAGTTTTTGCATTATATCCGGCTGGGACAAACTAACATTTGTCCCAGCAAACGCCATCCTGACGGTGCGCACAATCCTTGGCCTGGTATTGCCTGACCTGAAGCATATCAGTCTGCCGATGAGGGCCCTAGCCTTTGCGATACGTTCTTCAATTCTTGTTCTCCAGGCTGGGATAGCACTACTTTGTCCAGTAGTGCGTCCAGCCGTGGAAAGTTTGGCGCCTATAATACGGCAGACTGCCAGTGCGGCGCCAAAGAGAATTGAGTCCGTCTCGCAAAGGTCCCGGCTGGCTTCCAAATAGGTCACCAGCATTGGGTTCAGAGCCCTCACGACAGCCCGATTCCGCTTGCTTAGGGCTATGCGGGGAAGTCGCGGTCGATTTTCGAGAGGCGTACTGCGCGTTTCCATAATCGCCTCTTCCAATGTACTCCTCATTTGCTCTATTTCTAGTTCCTGGGTGAATGTTCCATCATCATTTGAATCAGCAACCACTGGGGTATTCTCGGCGGCATCCACGTGTGCGGGTTGTTCTGCAACTTGTGGCACCGCACCCTCAGTCGTAGCGTTTTCATTTGATGAGGGAACAGCCTCACGTCGTAGCCGTTCGAGTTCGGCGCCATCAAATATATTTGAGCGTAAGATATACCGAACTCGGTCTGCCAGGTTTTGCTCGGTGACAGTAATAGATGGCTCCAGCTCAGTAAAAAGACGATGCATCCTAGCCCGATACGCGAAACCTCCAATTTCTCCCCCTTTCGCCCTAAAATACGCCCGCAATGCGTTTGAATTCATATTGATGGTCCATCGCATGCGGCGTACTCCACCAGTGGCGGGTGCCGATTGCTGGGCCTGCGAAGACCCTGCCGACACCAAGCAAGCTGGTGGGGATGATGGATGCGAGGGGCTGCTGGGTGGTCGTGCAGCACCTCGCGCTCGGCTGGCGGTTCGCATGCTGTCGCGTCCAGCGCCAGCTCCAGACGCGCCCTGACGACCTCCAGGCAGCGGCCCTTTGCGCAATCTTCTATGTTCCATCATCCATACAGGGCGTCATTTAACGGGAGACGCCCAGACCCGGCGCCGTTTCATGGTGAGGCCATATGCACAAGCAGGCCCTTGCACCATCAATTTTTGCCGAGGCACGGCGCTCACACCTCTTGGCAAGGTGCTGACTGACTGCGCGGACGTAGCGGTTTTGTCACATAACCGTCACGTCAACGGGCGATGGGGTCGTCACTTCCCTACGCCATATTATTATTATGTGTGGGGTATCTATATAGTTTTCTCATCTGGTTGGGATGTATAAATATATAATTATAAACGAAAATGAAAAGACAAATATACAAAAATATCAATAAAATAAAATAAATACGAAAATACATAAATAAATAAAAGCCCAACCAGATGGAAGCCCTCGGCAGGGGAGACCAAACGGCCGAGGGTTAGGGGGAAAGGGAAAGAAACCGGCGGACGATGCGGGCGGTATCGAGGAGCACCGCCTTCTGCATTTGAGCCTGGAGCGTTCCGCCACGTAGTCCCAGCCGCCTCAGATGACCCGAGAGGCTGACTGGGATTAGCCCATTCGCAGAGACGACTACAGGAATAATTTCGGTCGGCAGACCACCCCACATGTCGGTCACCTCGTGAGCCAGGTCCAGATATTTTGTTTGCTTATCTGTTTCGGCTTTCACGAGGTTCTCGTCACACGGAATGGTAATGTCGACCAAAAATATCCTCGACTGTGCCCGGTCCATCAGCACAATATCAGGCTTATTCGCAAGAATAGTCCTGTCTGTGATGATGGCCCGGTCCCAATAGAGCCTGGCGCGATCATTTTCGAGCACGGCTTCCGGCAAGTACTTGTAATACGGCAACTTACGATCCACGAAACCGTATTTCAGAGCGAGCTCCTGGTGTAGAATTCTGGCTACTAGGTTGTGCCTGTGCAAGTACTCAGAGTTAGAAAGCGCCGAACAACCGGAGATGACATGCCTAAGTGACTCACCGGGATAGCGACAAGCTCGACAGATGTCGACGGTGCAATCCTTTAGGATGTATCTCCGATAGTTGTCGGTCTTAATAACCTGATCCTGTATTGCACAGACAAAACCCTCGGTTTCCCCGAAGAGGTCACCAAAGCGTAGCCAGTGGAGAGAGGCTACTGTGTCTACGAAAGGCCCATGTAGAGCCTTGTAGAACCTCCCGTGGAGCTCCTTCTCCTTCCATACGGTCTCCCGGTCGAAAATTGTCTGCACTGCCGGGTCTTGCCATTACTCGTTGGCTAAGGATAGAGGGGTAAGTCCTTTATCACAAGAAATGACGTCCTTATAGAATGGATCATCCGATCTCGCCAGGAAGTAATTACGGAGGCTGCACACTTCGCGATTATGCATGGTGAGCGCGCTCAAGAAGCCACGCCCACCATGCTTTCGCGGCAAGTACAGCCTCATTACCGACGATCTCGGATGATGCATCCTGTGGGACGTCATGGTAGTGCGGACTTTTCTATCCAGGGCGTTAAGTTCAGTCTGAGTCCACCTGAGTATGCCAAAGGTATACATGAGGACAGGCATGACCCAGCCGTTATATGCTTGTGTCTTATTCACACCGGACAAAAGGCTGTTAAGCACTTTGGTCAAGCGTGCATAAAACACGTCGCAAACTGACTGTTTCATACCAGCCTCATCGATACCAATGTTCTGTGACATACCCAGGTATCGGTATGTTTCAGCCTCGGAAAGGGTCCTTAAGTTGACGGGCATAGATAAGTCTATGCCCTCAGAGTTAGCAACCCTACCCCTCTCAACATGGAGGACCGCACACTTATCCGTCCCCAGCTCCATTCCAATGGAATTGCTAAATTCACAAGTGATGTTTAGCAATTCCATAAGATGGGAGCGACTGGAGGCGAATAACTTGAGGTCATCCATATAGAAAAGGTGGGTCACTTTTGTCCCTCCTTTCCGTAGCTGAAATCCCCTCCCGGAGCCCTCCAGTAAGGTACTGAGAGGGTTCAGAGAGAGGCAGAACCAGATTGGACTCAGACAATCGCCCTGGAAGATACCCCTTCTTATCCTTATGTGGTTCTCCGCAGCCATCATCCGCTCGCCCAGATGACAAAGGATCGTACTCCACTGCCCCATACACTGCTCGAGGAAGTCTCTAACTGTACAGTCTATCTTGTACAGCTCGAGGACTCTCTTTAGCCATGTATGGGGCACCGAGTCGAATGCCTTTCTGTAGTCTATCCAGGCGGCGGAGAAGTTCCGACGGTTGCGTTTCACCACTTTGCCAATGACCGCGTCAATGAGGAGTGGTTCCTTGGTTCCACGACCGCCGCCCCGACATCCATTTTGAGCGCGCGACATCACCTGATTTGAGTCCAGGTGACGAATGATTCTCGCGCTCGAAATGGATGTTAGTGTCTTATATATGGTCGGTAGACACGTGATGGGGCGGTATTTGCTCGGGTCTGTGGTACCCTGGCCTTTAGGAACCAAATGGGTGATCCCAGTAGTGAAGAGGCTCGGGAGCGACTTCTGGTTGAGAACCTCTTGAAACTGTCGGGCGAGCACAGTGTGACACACCACGAACCCCTTCAGCCAGTAGTGATGCAGCCCGTCGAGTCCCGGACTTTTCCAGTTCGGGGCCCTACGGACCGCCTCAGCTACGTCATCCGGCGTTATGGTGACGGGGTCCATGGGCGTAATACCCGCACACTGACTCGCCACAACTTCCGTCCAAGGGCCCTCGTTGTGGTTTACGGGCTCTGACCACAGGCTGCGCCAGAACGCGACCGTGTCGGCCTGATTCGGTACTGGGCCCGTTCCACTTACCATTGGTCGCTCCAATGATTTATAGAGCCTCTTCTGATCACTCTGGAAGAGACGATTCTGGTTGAACCGTGTCGACCTCTCGGTATATCGCCGAATCCGCTTTCCCCAAGCAGCGATTCTCTGCTTCAGGTCGTCTATGCGCTCCGTCAGTTTTTGCATTATATCCGGCTGGGACAAACTAACATTTGTCCCAGCAAACGCCATCCTGACGGTGCGCACAATCCTTGGCCTGGTATTGCCTGACCTGAAGCATATCAGTCTGCCGATGAGGGCCCTAGCCTTTGCGATACGTTCTTCAATTCTTGTTCTCCAGGCTGGGATAGCACTACTTTGTCCAGTAGTGCGTCCAGCCGTGGAAAGTTTGGCGCCTATAATACGGCAGACTGCCAGTGCGGCGCCAAAGAGAATTGAGTCCGTCTCGCAAAGGTCCCGGCTGGCTTCCAAATAGGTCACCAGCATTGGGTTCAGAGCCCTCACGACAGCCCGATTCCGCTTGCTTAGGGCTATGCGGGGAAGTCGCGGTCGATTTTCGAGAGGCGTACTGCGCGTTTCCATAATCGCCTCTTCCAATGTACTCCTCATTTGCTCTATTTCTAGTTCCTGGGTGAATGTTCCATCATCATTTGAATCAGCAACCACTGGGGTATTCTCGGCGGCATCCACGTGTGCGGGTTGTTCTGCAACTTGTGGCACCGCACCCTCAGTCGTAGCGTTTTCATTTGATGAGGGAACAGCCTCACGTCGTAGCCGTTCGAGTTCGGCGCCATCAAATATATTTGAGCGTAAGATATACCGAACTCGGTCTGCCAGGTTTTGCTCGGTGACAGTAATAGATGGCTCCAGCTCAGTAAAAAGACGATGCATCCTAGCCCGATACGCGAAACCTCCAATTTCTCCCCCTTTCGCCCTAAAATACGCCCGCAATGCGTTTGAATTCATATTGATGGTCCATCGCATGCGGCGTACTCCACCAGTGGCGGGTGCCGATTGCTGGGCCTGCGAAGACCCTGCCGACACCAAGCAAGCTGGTGGGGATGATGGATGCGAGGGGCTGCTGGGTGGTCGTGCAGCACCTCGCGCTCGGCTGGCGGTTCGCATGCTGTCGCGTCCAGCGCCAGCTCCAGACGCGCCCTGACGACCTCCAGGCAGCGGCCCTTTGCGCAATCTTCTATGTTCCATCATCCATACAGGGCGTCATTTAACGGGAGACGCCCAGACCCGGCGCCGTTTCATGGTGAGGCCATATGCACAAGCGGGCCCTTGCACCATCAATTTTTGCCGAGGCACGGCGCTCACACCTCTTGGCAAGGTGCTGACTGACTGCGCGGACGTAGCGGTTTTGTCACATAACCGTCACGTCAACGGGCGATGGGGTCGTCACTTCCCTACGCCCTATTATTATTATTATGTGGGGTATCTATATAGTTTTCTCATCTGGTTGGGATGTATAAATATATAATTATAAATGAAAATGAAAAGATAAATATACATAAATATTAATAAAATAAAATAAATACAAAAATACATAAATAAATAAAAGCCCAACCAGATGGAAGCCCTCGGCAGGGGAGACCAAACGGCCGAGGGTTAGGGGGAAAGGGAAAGAAACCGGCGGACGATGCGGGCAGTATCAAGGAGCACCGCCTTCTGCATTTGAGCCCGGAGCGGTCCGTCACGGAGTCCCAGTCGCCTCAGATGACCAGAGAGGCTAACTGGGATTAGCCCATTCGCAGAGACGACTACAGGAATAATTTCGGTCGGCAGACCACCCCACATGTCGGTCACCTCGTGAGCCAGGTCCAGATACTTTGATTGCTTATCTGTTTCGGCTTTCACGAGGTTCTCGTCATACGGGATGGTAATATCGACCAAAAATATTCTTGACTGTGCCCGGTCCATCAGCACAATATCAGGCTTATTCGCAAGAATAGTCCTGTCTGTGATGATGGCCCGGTCCCAGTAGAGCCTGGCGCGGTCATTTTCGAGCACGGCTTCCGGCAAGTACTTGTAATACGGCACTTTCCGGTCCACGAGACCGTATTTCAGAGCGAGCTCCTGGTGTAGAATTCTGGCTACTAGGTTGTGCTTGTGCAAGTACTCAGAGTTAGAAAGCGCCGAACAACCGGAGATGACATGCCTAAGTGACTCCCCGGGATGGCGACAAGCTCGACAGACGTCGACGGTGCCATCCTTTAGGATGTATCTCCGATAGTTGTTGGTCTTAATAACCTGATCCTGTATTGCACAGACAAAACCCTCGGTTTCCCCGAAAAGGTCACCGAAACGTAGCCAGTTGAGGGAGGCGACTGTATCTACGAAGGGCTCATGTAGAGCCTTGTAGTACCTCCCGTGGAGCTCCTTCTCCTTCCATACGGTCTCCCGGTCGGGAATGCTAAGCACTGCCGGGTCCTGCCATTGCTCGTTGGCTAAGGATAGAGGGGTAAGCCCTTTATCACTAGAAATGACGTCATTATAGAATGGATCATCCGATCTCGTCAAGAAGTATTGACGGAGACTGCACACTTCGCGATTATGCATGGTGAGCGCGCTCAGAAAGCCACGCCCACCATGCTTTCGCGGCAAGTACAGCCTCATTACCGACGATCTCGGATGATGCATCCTATGGGACGTCATGGTAGTGCGGACTTTTCTATCCAGGGCGTTAAGCTCAGTCTGAGTCCACCTGAGTATGCCAAAGGTATACATGAGGACAGGCATGACCCAGCAATTATATGCGTGTGACTTATTCACACCGGACAAAAGGCTGTTAAGCACTTTGGTCAAGCGTGCATAAAACACGTCGCAAACTGACTGTTTCATACCAGCCTCATCGATACCGATGTTCTGTGACATACCCAGGTATCGGTATGTTTCAGCCTCGGAAAGGGTCCTTAAGTTGACGGGCATAGACAAGTCTATGCCCTCAGAGTTAGCAACCCTTCCCCTCTCAACATGGAGGACCGCACACTTATCCGTCCCCAGCTCCATTCCAATGGAACTGCTAAATTCACAAGTGATGTTTAGCAGTTCCATAAGATGGGAGCGACTGGAGGCGAATAACTTGAGGTCATCCATATAGAAAAGGTGGGTCACTTTTGTCCCTCCTCTCCGTAGCTGAAATCCCCTCCCGGAGCCCTCCAGTAAGGTACTGAGAGGGTTTAGAGAGAGGCAGAACCAGATTGGACTCAGACAATCGCCCTGGAAGATACCCCTTCTTATCCTTATGTGGTTCTCCGCAGCCATCATCCGCTCGCCCAGATGACAAAGGATCGTACTCCACTGCCCCATACACTGCTCGAGGAAGTCTCTAACTGTACAGTCAATCTTGTACAGCTCGAGGACCCTCTTTAGCCATGTATGGGGCACCGAGTCGAATGCCTTTCTATAGTCTATCCAGGCGGCAGAGAAGTTCCGACGGTTGCGTTTCACCACTTTGCCAATGACCGCGTCAATGAGGAGTGGTTCCTTGGTTCCACGACCACCGCCCCGACATCCATTTTGAGCGCGTGACATCAACTGGTTTAGCTCCAGGTGCCGAGTGATTCTCGCGCTCAAAATGGATGTCAGTGTCTTATATATGGTGGGTAGACACGTGATGGGGCGGTATTTGCTCGGGTCTGTGGTATCCTGATCTTTAGGAACCAAGTGAGTGATCCCAGTAGTGAAGAGGCTCGGGAGCGACTTCTGGTCGAGAGCCTCTTGAAACTGTCGGGCGAGCACAGCGTGACACACTATGAACCCCTTCAGCCAGTAATGATGCAGCCCGTCGAGCCCCGGACTTTTCCAGTTCGGGGCCCTACGGACCGCCTCAGCCACGTCTTCCGGCGTTACGGTGATGGGGTCCATAGGCGTAACACTCGCACCCTGGCTCGCCACAACTTCCATCCAAGGGCCCTCGCTGTGGTTTACGGGCTCTGACCACAGGCCACGCCAGAATGCGATAATGTCTGCCTGATCCGGTCCTTGGCCCGCTCCACATACCTTTGGCCGCTCCAATGATTTATAGAGCCTCTTCTGATCACTCTGGAAGAGACGATTCTGGTTGAACCGCCTTTATTATTATTATTATTATTATTATTATTATTACGTAAGACACATATTTTTTATTTTATTTGTGAAGTGCATCTTAGCGAACTAATTCTTAACATCTCTATGGATATTCCAAATCTAATACCTAATTCTATAAATAAAATAAAAAAACTTTATTTATTTTTGGGTTTGATCCATGTCAAAAACTTCTTAGTGTCATATTGGAAACTGAAATATGAAATAGAAAAAGGGGAATACCACATTTCATATATTATCAAAAATAGTAACAACGAGGTGCATTGGGCATCCCCACTTAGCTTAATGCTGCAGTTGATACTACAGTTGGTTTAAAAAGGCATCTGCTAAGTTCTGAGAATATAAACTTCGTTCCATTCGCCGTTCGACGTTCTATAAACTTTCAAGGTTATACGGCTCGAATCAATAACTTTGAATTGGAAACAACTGTCTTTAGCAAACGGTACTTAACTTACTTATCATAGAATTTAGTTTAAAACTTAAATATACCTCTTTCCGGATCTCAGCTTTTTATACAATTCCAATTATAGCCATGTTTATATGGCATACACATAGCACATAATGAATTAGCTCTAGTAAATCTCATCCCATTAATAACATAAAATGCAATTGCCTATAAACTCCCTTCATGAGATATAATGAGATAGAAGGTTGTAAAATAATTTTCTACTTATAGAAACTGGGTCAAATGTAAGAGCTTGAAGTGCGTTCTAAACTCTATACTATGTTTAGTTCTATTAATAGATAAGTGAGAGTAATAAACAAGTACTTAATGATAATTAGATACCGTGGCCCATAAGAAACCTTCATCTGACTTCGATTAATAATCAAAACTCATCAAAAAGCTTGAATACTACGAAGATCAAAATAGGTTTATCTGCGTTTAATGTGCCGTCCCAGCCATCACAAAGTGGAACTTTACAATAAACAAGAGATAAAATGAAAAAATGTATACACCGACTTCAATATAAATAAAAAAACCGGCCAAGAGCGTGTCGGGCCACGCTCAGTGTAGGGTTCCGTAGTTTCCCGTCCGTCACAATAAGTGTTCCCACTTATGAGTTTAAAGGTGGGTATCCATTATGTTCGTGCTCCAGCAGCGCTCCGCGCTCCTGCAACTGCTCCCGGTAGTGGGTACAGTTGTTTCCACCTAAGTTCAAAATGATTTTCCTAGAAAGTCCTTATAAAGTTCTACTTTTCAGATTTTTTTTCATATTTTCTAAACTTATGGTTCAAAAATTAGAGGGTGAGAGACACATTGTTTTTTAATTTTGGAGCGAATATTTCCGAAATTATTGACATTATCAAAAAATGATTTTAGTAAACCCCTATTCATTTTTAAATACCTTTCCAACAATATATCACACGTTAGGGTTGACATTAAAAAAAAATCACTTCCCACTTTACATATAGGAGGGCTACCCTAATAAAACATTTTTTTCCAATTTTTATTTTACCACTTTGTCGGCGTGATTGATATACATATTGGTACGCAATTTCAGCTCTCTAGTGCTAACGGTCACAGAGATTAAGCGAGGACGGACAGACGGACAGACAGACATGGCGAAACTATAAGGGTTCCTAGTTGACTACGGAACCCTAAAAAGAACATCATCAATGTATTCGAAGTCGATTTAATGCGCATTATTAAGGATAACTCAAAAAATACTGGTCAGATCTTGATCAAATTTTAATCGGACCCCATAAGAAGCACCAGGTTTAAAATAAAAAAGAATCATCAAAATCGGTTCAAGTATAAGAAGTTCTGAGGTAATACATAAAAAAGGTATAGTCAAATTGAGAACCTCCCATTTTCTTGAAGTCGGTTGAAAAGTTGTACTATCTACTGATGATAAACAAAAGGTAAATTCATAGTCGTGATCGGTTAGAGGAAATAAAGAAGAGGTAGAAGATAGTTTGTGTATGATCGACCTGGCTGTTTTTATAAAGGATGGGACATACAAGGCTGTTCACTGCTGAACATGGGCCCCGCCTCCCGCCTCCTACATAATCGTGGATTGTCTCATAAAGGGAATATTCTTCATAGTTGGCAAGTATAGAAAAAAATTGGTATAGTTGTAGCACAAATGGGTCGGATGGACCGGGGAAGGCCTACTGTACACCAGGGTAAAATAGCAGGTTAACGCTGCTGTGTATTGTGAGTATAGAGAACCGGAGACTCTTTTTGCTTATAACGAGGCATTCTATTTTAGTTCTACACGGGTGACAACACATCTGCATTTTGATTCGTAGTCGAGGATACATGTAAATGTCATCGCAATGGACTGTGTGCACGTTTGTCACCCTTGTCTTATTAAAAAAAACTTACTTTACCACGCTCTTACGGAATACCCCCGTAAAATAACAGCGTAATGCTGCTGTGTTTCGTGTGGTGAGTGTAGAGAACCAGAGACCCTTTTTACTGGAAACGAGGCATTCCACCTTAATCCACAGTAACCGAGGATACTACACTTGGATTCCCTTTAGCTGTCACTACACGGTCACTACAGATGCTTTTGTATTTTCAACTAGTGTCTGTAATAGTGACATAACAATCAAAGAATAGTTTTGAAAAAAAAAATCTTTTCGGATAAAATACAGTTTAACTATCCAAAATTAGTCAAGGCCAGACGTACAGACAAAAAAAATAAAAATGGTTATTAATGTCTTTATGGCATGCAAATAACACGCTTAGCTTAATAACGCAGTTATTTCGATACATACTTACAGATACTTAAATTTTATTCTATGTATAAAATTCATTTAACTTTTAATAATTTCAAAATAATTATATTTAAGTGTAATATGACTTTGTTGTTTAATTTTGTACATTTGTAATCTATCATACGCCGTCATACTTTGACAGTATGGTTGAGTACGGCTCAATAAAGTTTTCCAATTTCGCTGACCCTTTATTTGAATTAAATTAAGCAGATGAATGTGATATGTGGAATGAAAATGTGGTTGTGTTTTATATGTCAACAATGAACGCATAAATGATGAAATTGACACCACAAAAATTCATAAACGGGTAAAAGTCGGATGACCGAATGCTCGGAATATTTTTGCAAAACATAAATTTATGATTATGCAAATTGGGTTGGACGGTGATTGACTCTTCATGACTTTCTTTTCCACACTCTCTATTTCAGCCCACATTATATGTACTTTATAAAGCCACCTTGCAGCTATGTTATAGTTGTAGCACAAATATGTCAGCTCGACTCTCACAGAATACTAGCGTAAAATACCAGCTTAATACTTCTGTTTTTCGTACGGATAATCCTCCTTACTGAAAATAAGGCATTGCATCTAGTTCTCAGAGGTAACAACGCATTTGTTTTTTGATTCTTAACCGAGGACAGATATAGAAGGCTTTGGGCCACAGCATCTTCTTAACACCAGATTGACTGTGTACCCGTTTTGCTGCCTTGATTCTATAAAAATAATCTAAATGTATAAGTATACATTTTATACGGGCAGGCGAAAACTGAATGTATAGCGACACATTTATAGAATTACATTCTCAATATTTATAGCGTGTGGCGTTTAATATTTCTAAGTTGTATTTCTTTGTTGGCGGCTTGAGAAAGTTCATCACCTCATTTCGTTCCGTGTGTGTCCTAAGAGGTAACAATGACAATGTCCCATAGATCACCGATCACATTTGCGCCAATCGTAAAATACCTAGTTCGCCTCTAGGTCGACCATAGGAAGGCTGTAAGTTCCACAGTACGCGAGCAAACCGGGTTCGATCCCCGCCGGCACCGATTAAATTGTTAATTGCAAATTTGAGTGCTGATTTACCACGTATTCGGCGGTGAAGGAAAACATCATGAGAAAACCTGCATGTCTGAGAAATATTTCGGAGTCATGTGAAGTTCGCCAACACGCATTGGGGCAGCGCGGCGTACAATTCCTTGCCCTAAAACCCTCTCAGAAATAGCGGAGGCTCTTACTTTTACTTTTTACGATATAAATATCAGCTTCGTTGTCATTTCGATAATTTAGCCCAATAGTTTTGATAACTATGTAATGGCGGTGTAAGAATACCCACTAGCCCACACGTGTCTATCCCATGGGAGGCGTAAGAGGCAACGGAGGAAAGCTGAAATAGGAGATGGGCAGCGACATCTTTCTAATAACAACTCAAAATAATAAAAAATTGCACTTGCGATCTTTCGATGGTAAAATTCTCCCTATGAAGCAATATATGGGGAGGGGGGCTATGTTCAGCAGTGTACTTTTATAGGTTGTTATGGATGGATGTACGGAATTTCTCGCAGAACACCAGCGTGAAGTAGCAGCTTAACGCTGCTGTGTTTCGTATGGTGAGTGTACAGAACTGGAGACCCTTTTTACAGGAAACGAGACATTCCATCTTAGTCCTCACGAGTGACAACGCATCTGCATTTTGATTAGTATTCGAGGATAGATGTAGCTTTGCTTATGGGCCGCAGCAACTTCTTATCATCAGGTGGACTGTGTGCTCGTTTGTCACCCTTAATCGTTTGGAAATTGTTTAAAAGAGTAATTCAAAATTTGTTTGTTTTCACAAAGGAAGTTGGAATATCCACCAGTATTAGAAATCCTGAACATTGCTATATTATCAGCAATAGAATCAAGCCAACAGCAATGTTCATTCATTCTTCCTCTTTAAAATCTTATTTCTCATCTAAATTAGTTTCCTTTGCTTATTTATACGTTGAGTGGTAGAGAATGTCTTAAGGTGTTAAGTCCGCCTCTATAAATTTTTGAGCGAAGTCTAAATAAATGAATATATACATACAAAATGTAAGGTATTGGCTTGGCAGTTAAGCGGTATACTTATAGCAATGGGTAACAAACGTGCGCACAGTCTACCTGATGATAAGTCGATGTTAGACATCCACATTTATCCTCCATTAAGGATCAAAATGCAAATGCGTTGTCACCCCTGAGAACTAAGATGAACTGCCTCTATTCCATTGAAAAGGGTATCCGATTCTCACCATACGAAGCAACATTGAGCTGCTATTTCACGCTGGTATTCTGTGTCCTTCCCGGATCGAGCCAAGCCATTCGTGCTACAACTATAACGTAGCTGCAGCGTGGCTCTGCCACGTTTAAAAATCTTACTGCGCAGCGGGCCACGTGTTCGAACACCGCTCGTATCAAATATTGGTATAGCCTACTAATAAATTTTCTTTGTTTGTCCAAGTGTAATTTATTTATGTGCAACGCCTATACAATAAAAATTAAAAAGAATTCTAAGTAAGTATATACTATATGTAATTGTAAATTTGATTACCCGATATTGTAGTACTAGGCCAGGGTCCCTTTTTATACAAAACTTAAGTGACAGACTAACTTATACATAACACCTGATGGTAAGTGGTCACTGCAGTCCATGGACATCTGCAGCCACCTTCAAACAAAGAAAGCTATAGATTCATTGTTTCAGAACTACGATGGAATGCATCAAGGCCTGTAATTATACTGGTCTCTACACCATAGTTCAGACCAGAACATAGCGGTACAAGCACTGCCATTCGGCAGCAAGGTACAAGAGTGGAACCTACATAGATGGACTCGTAAACAGAAAAGGAATATAGGTATGCCTAGAAACCCCATTATAAGAAAAGGCTATAAAGAAAAATTTTTGTAACTCAAAGGCGTTATAATGAGCAAGCAAACTTAAAATGAGGGTAGAAATAAAATTTATGTTTGTCATCACAACAGCGGCCTAAAATATTATTGTAAGTTCCAGAAAAAACTCATGGCTTCCATTAGATGTCATTATAACCATCTTATTTAGATCAAACTCAAATATTCAGACTGGTAAAGAGCGGCAGTGTCAAAGGAGTGGTGTGAAGTGATGACAAATCCTTCTTATAATGGTAGGGAGCCATGTTCTGATGGACTCCTTTCTATCGATGAAGTAAAAGTTGGTTGTTAGAGCCTTGTCTGTCACTTAGCAAGTGTACCACATGAAATGGAGATTAACGTTTGAGAGAACGAAAGGCGTTATCCCCTTAACCTTTCATTTCTTTATCCATATAATTGGTTAATGGCGGTTGTCTTGCATCATGACTGCTTCGTCATAACCGCGATTGATGATCATGTAGCTTGAATTCCGGTTTTTTTTCTGTCAATAAATTCTCAGTAACAGCCCGGATTCAGAAAGTTGGCGGTGTTTCACCACCTTGCCTCGGGAGGCACGTAAAGCCGTTGGTCCTGCGCTTGATCTCTCCTCGGTCAAGTCAGATTACCGACCTATCGGACTAAGAGCATCCGGAATAAAGAATGCTCCTATTGCTCGCGTAGATGGCTAGTCTATGTTGAGACTCGTGTCTGTGAACGAAATTAGATCTGGAGCACATTATTACTTGGGAACAGGTGCTACTTACGGGGGCTGGTTGGTTCGGGTTTACGCTTTTAAATTTTATTTCTACGTCATACTATCCTAAGACGGCTCAGAAGCGCTATGTGCAAGCGTTTTGGTTGCGACACCAAAGGGTCGAATTCTGCAAAAAAATTATATAATTAATATAAATTTCTTGCAGAATATTAATTAATATTAGTTTATAATTATTTAATACTTGTATAGAGCCTAGAAATAACTGTTCAAGTTCTGAAATGTATGTACATGAAACGCCTCCATGTTACGAGAGTCAATCCCATTATGTTATTAATGTTCATAAAAAAATTACATACTCCGAGTATTCGCTATAGTATTCTAAAATAAAAATTCGAAGGAGTAAAAACATTATAACAACATTGCCTTTAAAAATAACGAAAAAGTTTCTAACTTCGGAGTTTCGCTACCTGCGAAGTTTCTTTCGTCGTTTCTCTTCCGGTCAGAGGAAGTTCATTTTGTTGTACTAGACAAAAATATATTAAAATTTGTTAAATGATTTTATATGTCTAACGTCGAAATATTGAGATTTAATTACATTTTCATACTCTCTCATGTGATCATCATGTAAAGATAATCGATGAGGAAGAATTTTTCTGCAGTGGCAACCTCGTACCTATAAGCGAGGTTTAGTGCAGCCCCCTACACGATGGAGTGACGTTCTGTTAAAAGATGCTGGAAGACTATAGATGCAATTAGCTCAGAACCATGCTTTACGGATTCCTTGGGAGGAAGCCTATGTTCTCCAATGTTCTCAAATGATAATAATGATGATGATGATTATGGAAAAATTATAGGCAGAATTGGCGAGAAACTAGTCCGCCTTCCTTCTGGAACCCGTGCATTCTGGTCTCTCGCCAAGGCTGTCCAGGGGAATTTCTGTCAGCCATCTTTTCCATCTCTGCACAGGGAGGACGACTCACTGGCCCATACCGCAAAGGAGAAAGCCGATCTTCTAGGCTCTTTTTTTGCGTCCAACTCGACTCTCGATGACGGGGGGAGTACGCCGCCGACCATCCCGCGGTGTGAGTGCTCCATGCCGGAAGTGCAGTTTACACAGCGCTCGGTTCGCAAAGCACTCCTCTCCCTAGACATCCACAAGTCGAGTGGGCCTGACGGAATCCCCCCAATTGTGCTAAGGACGTGTGCTCCAGTGTTGGCACCGGTTATAACGCGTCTTTTCCGGTACTCCTACTCCCTAGGCGTATTCCCAAAATCATGGAAGACGGCTTTCGTCCACCCGATCCCTAAAAAAGGCGACCGCTCAGACCCGTCCAACTAACGGCCTATCGCCATCACCTCCTTGTTCTCCAAAACAATGGAGTCCATTGTAAACTGCCAGCTCATGAGGTACCTTGAGGATCACCAGCTGATTAGTGACCGCCAATACGGTTTTCGCCGTGGTCGGTCAGCTGGTGATCTTCTGGTCTACCTAACTCACAGCTGGGCGGAGGCAATAGAGTCCAAGGGGGAGGCATTGGCCGTTAGTTTGAACATTGCGAAGGCCTTCGATCGGGTTTTGCACAAAGCGCTTCTTTCGAAGCTCCCTTCCTATAGGCTTCCCGAGAAATTGTGCGATTGGATCACCAGCTTTCTTGCAGATCGGGGCATCAAGGTCGTTGTAGACGGTGCAAGCTCCGATTGCAAGCCTTTTAATGCTGGTGTTCCACAAGGCTGCGTGCTATCGCCATCGCTGTTTCTTCTGCATATCAATGATATGTCGCAAACCTGTAACATTCATTGCTATGCAGATGACAGCACTGGTGATGCTCTTTAAACCGGCCGAGCCAATATTTCTCGGGAAAACGTCTTCGAGTGCCGGGACAAACTTGTGTCTGAAGTCGAGTTTTTACTGAACAGAGTCTCGGATTGGGGGCGACTAAATCTAGTCCAGTTTAACCCCCAGAAGACACAAGTTTGCGCGTTAACCGCTAAAAAGAACCCCTTTGTCGTATGTCCTCAGTTTCAAGGCACTCTCCTTGTTGCCTCAGCCAGTATCGGAATCCTCGGCGTCGACATATCGAGTGACGTGCAGTTTCGTGGTCACTTGGAAGAGAAGGCCAAATTAGCCTCTAAAAAGCTTGGCGTGCTCAGCAGAGCGGGACAGTATTTCATGCCAGCATCAGGTTCGGCCGCACATGGAATACTGTTCCCATCTCTGGGCTGGGGCTCCCCAGTACCAGCTCCTTCCACTTGACCGCATCCAGCGCTCGACGACCGAGTGTTTTCCGATCGGCTCGATTCACTGGCACTGCGAAGAGATGTGTCATCTCTTTGCTTTTTCTTTCGTATATACCATGGAGAGTGCTCTGAGAAATTGTTCGGATTAGTCCCAGCCGCCAAATTTCGTGAACGTACTACGCGGCAAACGTCGCGATACCATCCACATCATCTGGATGCTTGGCGGTCCACCACTGTACGTTTCTAGAGGAGTTCTCTTCCGCGTACAACCTCTCTGTGGAATAGTTTATCACCGGCGATTTTTCCGGACCGATACGACCTGGGGACCTTCAAGAAAAGAGCGTACTCCTTTCTAAAGGGCCGGCAACGCACCTGCAATTCCCCTGGTGTTGCGGTTGATCATGGGCGGCGGTAGTCGCTTAACATCAGGTGAGCCGCATGCTCGTTTGCCCCCTCTTCTATTAAAAAAAATTAATTAATAACAATCATAAAGTTAAAGAAAATAAAACAAAAAAAAATGAAAAATAAATGTCTGCTTTTTAAAGATGGAGACGTAAACAAGCCACTTAATTAAGGAATAAACATTCGAACAACCTTAGAAATGCAACCACATAAACACTAGAATTGCAGGCGGACTGAAACGCTCGGTGTTCCTTTTTCAAATCGAAATTCACAACCCTCTGTGTTTTGCATGAAGAAGGGGACCATCGAGCGTTCTACGGTGAGCGCATTTATTATTTAGAGCCTGGCCGTCACGCGAATGTAATATTTTACAAGAAAAACTACTTTACTCGGTTTTTTAACAGTGCGTTATGTGCGACTTCGATAGAATTGAGTTCGTACTTGTGTTTTTTTTTTTACATTTATTCAACATGGATTACAAGAAATAAGTATTGTGGAAATCATTTATGCTTTTACCACTAGCTTGTAAAAACTACTGCCGTAGGAAAAACCAGCAAGACACCCTGCGGCTCCCTTTTTCTGTGAAAGTCGATATTTCTATTGATTTGTTATTTGTTGTTACTATCATAAAACACCTTGAAATCCCTTAGGTGTCATCAGAAGAGTCATAGAAAAACCAAAAAAGCAGCATATTTATGATAGAAACTCAATAACAAAAAATTCGATTGTCTACCCGCCTGCATAGCGTGATAACTGTAGCTAGTGTACGATGAGACGATCTATGGGAAGGACGTTTTTTTACGTTTGTTAAATTTCATCAGTAGAATTTTGCTGTAAATAATGACGAGTAAATGACGACGTACGAATTTATTTCATTTACCGTATTGTGGATGCATAAGAGCATCTCATTAGGATAAACCAAGAACTTATGATTTCCGCTAGATGTCAGTATAATAATCAATTCAGTTTTCTTCCAACGCAACGTCTAGGCGTGGGTGTAACAGGTGAACGGAATAGAAGCCTAAAACCCTCTCAGAAATGAGAGGAGGCTTGTGCCCAGCAGTGGGACGTATATAGGCTGGAACATAAACGTTTTAACTTTAATGTATTATTAGACCTCTATCTTATATCTGCCGCCAAAAACAGTTCGTGCACTGCTGTGTTCCCGTCTGAAGGGTATAAGGAGCCAATATGATAATAAGCTTTGAAGCATTCCATCTTAATCCTCAATGGGTAAGAAAGCACCTGTAGCTTTGTTTGAATCTGGCTGCAGAAAGATGAAGAAAAAAAGACAACACAATTTGATAATTGTTTCAACTAAGACGATCCTAAGCACACCCCAATCATCGAGATTCTTAGATTCATTTAGGCTACAGAGCGTGCCAAAGAAATAGACATTAGTATATCCATACTTTCGAAAAACATTATGTTCCTTCTGGGGCAATCGGTTAAAAAGCAAAGTACATTCAACCGTTTTGAGAAGTAAGCTAAAAAGAAAACGCATTTGCGGTATGATTACTACCGACAACGAATCCTACCAGAGTTATAGAATCGCACTGCTCGTCTACTAAACAACTTCTATACGATAACAGTATGTTATGCTAAGCATTTTGCGTGCTTTTTTATTTTTCTTAATTAACACTAGCATTTTCTCCTGTATTCTGTATAGTTTATATACACAAATTTTACAAGGACAAAAATTCAGACCCGCAACAATTGTTTGTAGGCCATACAAATACATGAACTTAGCAAGTTGCCACAGTAGGAACCCACGGCTCCTACTGTGGCAACTTGCTAAGCCACTACGCCATGCGCTTATTACAGTTGCCGCTACAGCCTATTAAAGTCCACTGCTGAAGATAGGCCTCCCCCATAGATAGCCTCACAGGGGGATATTTGCCATAGTTGTGGATTGACAACCGCAGTTTTTTTAAATAATTATAAAAAAGACTCTGTTGCAAATTTGTTTCCCTCTGTCGCCTTTTAAGACAACGGACGGAATGATAAATTGGCTAGTGGATATTCTGACTCCGTGGTACCGCTTTGTAGATAAACAAAAATTATAATTATTGCTAATAAAGCTCTCCGATAGTTATAAATTCATAACATCGCTATACCAGCGTTCGTTTCCATAAATGCAAACTTTCCCGAACGACTATGAAGCTTTTTCAAAGGCCGTAATAATTTATGTGTTCGGAATCGACGGGGAAATTGGAAAATTATAGCACTGATTGAAACGTTATGAAATCGGTTCGTTCCTTCGTAATTTTTCAGAATAGCTCTAAAAGTTTTTTCTTATTTAAATAAAAATTTAGTCATGGTATTACATTGTATAATGGTATACATTCGTAGCTTATACATTGGGACTATGAAATCGGTTTGCTTCTTTGTATTTATTCTGCACAAAAATTGAAGTTAGTGTTACATATGCCTATAAACGGCCTCCTCTCATTTTTGAGAGGGGTTTTGGGGCAAAGAATTGTACGCCGCGCTGCCCCAATGCATGTTGGCGAACTTCACGTGTCTTCGAAATATTTTTTTTATTTCTCAGACATGCAGGTATCCTCACGATATTTTTTCTTCACCGCCGAGCACGTGGTAAATAAGCACTTAAAATTACAATGAACTATTTCACTGGTACCGGCGGGGATCAAACCCGGGTTGCTCTCGTACTGAGAAATTCACGGCGAGCGCCAACCATCCGAGCTACCACGGCTCCTATTTTTTTCCTATTTCTTCTGCAAAGCAAGACTTATTTTTAATTTATTGTATTTTAAGAAAAAAATTAATAACTATGACATTGAGACGTTAAAACATCTCAGTACCCCCGTGACCATAGAGGCAGTAAAGCTCGAATCAAAATGCTACGCCAGAAGGAGGGTAGTCTTTATCCAGCGTATGTATGTATATCTATTTCTTAGGCACTCTCTGTAGCTTAAAAAGCTGGCTAAATTTGAACATATTATGAAGCGCTAGATTTGTCTTAATTGTAAAAGTGACGTGGGACATAAATTGTTTCTCTTTTCAGTAAACTTTTTTATGCGGTCGGATTTCTTTATTACTGTTTTAACCATTAAGCTGATTTTATTCAATGTACATTGCGTAAATATAATAACTAAATATGTTTCCCGTCCGTATAATAGGTACTGTGTAGTGGCGGTTTAAAAATATCCACTACCCGATATCGTCCGGTGTCGAAGAGGCGACGGAGGAGAACAAACTAGAAGATGGGCAGCGTTTTCCTAATAACATATAAAAATTAAAAAAAATACACTACTCACCCGCCTGCGAGAAGTGGCAACTATGGCAAACAGAATGGGAGAATCTATGGGGAGGCCTGTGGTTGGCAGTGGACTTTTAAGATTCTGTAACGGTAACGGTACCGTCCATCAACACGTACTGAATCAGCACACCGAACTGACTAACTTATACCATAACTTTAGTTTTTTTTTTTACTTTTCAATGTAATTAAACATTTAAAAACTACGCCATTCATTTAACCTTTCGTCTGTTGCACGCTCGTATCCCGGTGGATGTCGAGATGGCCGCTTGTGGCCGATACTGTGGACACGCCGGGAAACGAGCGCACACCAGTAAGACACATTTCGCGCTATTTTTAACCGTTGAAATTGAATTTGAATTTCTCTCTCAAATGCTAAGGAGTAAATGGGTTAGCAATAATCACACCTTTTTACAATAGTGCTCTGTAATATGAGACCCATTTTATGACTCACAGAGCGATAGTACTTTGTACCTAAGTTTGAAAACATGTGTTGTGTAAAAATATTGTATGGCACTTGTAAATTTTATGCATTTAATTAGTTTATTATACTATAAGCTGTAAATAAAAATAAAAATAAAGACCAAATATCTTATTCGTTTTATTTCGTAAAGAAAAATATAAACTTTTAGACGTTGCCATATTTAGATTGAAGACTACAGCTGCAGTTTAGTCTTTTGATGAAGAAAATTTAAAGAAAACAATAGAATAGATAATAGAGAGTAATATTTAACTCAGAATTATGAATAATTTCAATTAAAATAGAAGATATTTGAATCTAAAGAAAAAAGGCCAAAACCAAACCTGCGTCTGTTGAACGACCGGGAAACCATCAACAGTATCGTCAACAGTATCGGCCATATTGCGAAAATTGCAAAATATTTGTTCAATAGACGAAGGGTTAATTTGCCTGTGAAAACATAGCAACAAGTAGACGACAAAAGTAAATTGTTTTATTTAAAAATTACTACAGTATAATTGACAACAAATTGGAAATGACGTAGTTTTTAGTCGTGGTTGAGCCACTTGAGATTACTAATCCGTTGGGCTAGAGTGTATTTAAAATCAGGCCACAAAAGTATATTGTGCATCTTTCCTGAAATACAAAGCTGTGAAATAGAAATATTTACACACTACCGTGTAGGTATTTAACTATACAGAAAAGCGATCTTAATTTATTTCATTAATTGACGATTCTGTATAGAACTAACTTTATAGGATAAGGGTGACAAACGAGCACAGATTCCACCTGAAGATAAATAGTTTATGTGGCCCATAGACACCTACATCTATCATTGATTACGAATCAAAATGCCGATGCGTTGTCACCCGTGAGGACTAAGATGGAATGCCTCGTTTCCAGTTAAAAGGGTCTCGATACGAAACACAGCAGCATTAAGTTACTATTTTACGCTGGTATTCTGTGAGAGCGTGGTCCCTCCCCGGTCGAGCCGACCTATTCGTGCTACAACTATACTACTAATGTAGCTTCCAGCATGTCTCTATCTTAGTCCTCACGAGTGAAGTTTCTGTATTTTGATTCGTAATCAAGAATAGATGTAAATGTCTGTGGGCCACAGCAACTAGTTACCATCAGGTGGACTGTGTGCAGGTTTGTCACCCTGCACACAGTCTGCACCCTTATCCCATAAAAAAAGTAATTTAGCCAATACCGCAAGAGACTATCTCTTTTAACTAAGACCTTAGTCTCACGCCGTTTATTATCGTACATATGAGGCGTGTATGATTGTTGTTATAGTATAATTAAACAGTTAATTAGTAGTTACATTAGAATCTATAATTAATTCAGCGAATGTTTAATACGGGAGGGAATGGCTTCGATTTGGTAATGTCGCCTATTGACACTGTTTATTTATGTATAACAATTAATTGGTTTTATAACGATATACTGGAATTTTATAACTGTGTATTTTTTTGTAGGAACTCTGCTTTGTACTTCGGTGACCCTTTTAAGCATTGTTATACCGTATGAATTTCTTAGCCTTTTACTCAATTCAAGCAAAGATATTGCATAATAATTGAACTTTAAAAAATCCATTTTTTATATGTTTCTTCAATTTCGGTGATAAAACATAATGCATCAAAAGCATTACGATTAAAACCACAAATTCAGAAGCTGTGATATGGAAACTACTGTTTTTTATTGTAGTTTCTTAAAACATAAAATGGTTTCAGAAATATCGTATATCACATAGTAACGATTAGAGTGTTGTTTAAGTAAATCTATTAAAATCTTTATCCTCTATTTTCCAGCATTGGGGATGATTTTTTTTCTTTTAATTACTTAATATAAAGTCATCCTGAAGCATATAACATATTTAATACAATAATAATCAATTAAATTAGTTTAGCCGTTTCCGAGAAATCAATGAACATACATAAAAATACTCAATAACAAATATCTCGCGATTGCTATTGATATTTAAATTACCCCATTTTAACGTATCATAACCCCTTGCTATACTACAATCCCACATGGTGCTGTACTGCCACCTGGTGGTGGAATAAGGAAGCCCTAGATGGTATATCACATTTTCATAGCGTACCGAAATCCGAAGTAAGTAAGAGAGCTTTCGAGGTAAGTAGGAACACTACTTACCTCGAAAGCTCTCTTACCCTTATAATCGGACGGAAAGTTAATATTATGATAACAATTGATCATTGTTGCGGGATTCTAGCTGTTAAACAACTGGTTCTACTTGATCGGGTAAGAATAGATTAGAACAATTTTTATTTTTATTCAATATAGATTTTTTGTAGAATAAGGGTTTATAGGAAACGAGCTTACAATCCACATGATGGTAAGTGGAAGCTGTGGCCTATATACATCTACATCTATCCTCGATTACGAATCAAAATGCAAATGCGTTGTCACCCGTGAGGACTAAAATGGAATGCCTCGATTTCTGTAAAATTAGTATCCGGTTCTCTACACTCGCCATACAAAACACAGCGGCATTAAGCTGCTATTTTATGCTGGTATTCTGTGAGAGCGTGGTTCTACCGCGGTCAAGCCTAACCATTCGTACTACAACTATAAAAATATAGTTGCAGTTGGCTGTACCACGTAAAAAATGTACTCAAAAATAATTACCACTTAGTCGAAAAATACACCTGTCCTAGAAAGGAATAACAAGAAACTTAGTTGAATTATATATTTTTTTTATTTTTCACAATTTTTATACGAATTTTAACAGAATCAGCATGATGACAATCACCTCATTCTTAGGGGCTTTTTTCATTCATGAAAAACACAAATAGCTCTATATACAACACTGCGAAATATCGTTGGATGAGGGACGAAAACTAAAATACTTCATACTATAACAAGGCAAACAACAAAGATTCTTAAGTAAAGATAAATAAGAGTATTAATGGGCCACAGCATTCAATTACCGTCAAGTTATCTTTGTACGTTTATCATTTTACTTGTGTTTAAAAAAGTGACCTTACCAAAGAATTTTATTCGGTTTTTAAAAGTTAATTTATCCTGTTGACTCGGACTTTTATCGATTTTTTTTTAATAATAAACTTGAACGAGCATACGGTTCACATGTAAATAGATGTTGTAGCCCATAGGAACCTACATTATTAATCAAGAATCTAAATACAGATGCGTTGTCACCCTTTAAGACTAAAAAGGAATGCTTTGTATCCAGTAAAAAAGGGTCTCCAGTTCTCTACACTGACCATACGAATTACAGCAGCAAAAAGCAGCTATTTTACGTTAGTATTCTGTGAGAGGGTGGTCCTATCTCGATCGCGTCGACACATTCGTGCTACAAACATATCTGCAGCATGGCTCTACTACGTATAAACACATCACGTATGACACGATATCGACATTAATGTGTAGGCACCATGTGTTGCAACAATAAATGGTAAATGGTTCGACATTTATGGCGTTGAATTATAGAAATAACATCGATTTTTAGTGTTGTCCATAAAGATAGGAGCGTTGTTTGAAAATTTCAAACAGATTCAAAGGCTTATACAGCATCCATTAGGGACATTGTCATACAAAATCTTTGATATTGTACGTCAGTAACATTATCTGGCTTTAAATAGTAAAAAGAAATATTAGAATAATTTGAACAAACTTCAAAGCATTCGGTATATTATTTTCATCGAAATATTACATTCTCTGAGTCAAAGGTATTGCACACTAATACAATTTCTCGTATTGTCATATTACACTTTACTAAGACACTTGTAATCTATGGCTAACAAGTATTTGATTGCGATTTTGACTCCTTTTTTCCGTCTATCCCTTGTTAATATTTGAATGTCGTTGAAAAATCTAATAAATGTCTATACACAGGCAGACTAAATGTGACATGTCTATACGTGAGTGCAAAACATTAGAAAGACCGTTACAATAGACGAAAGAGCCAAATAAAAATAATCATACTCGACTAACACCAGGACCAGACGGTAAGTCCAGCTATTATTAAATTATTAAACATAAAAGGAAACGAAATGCCCACTATGTATTTCTTGACATACAAAATAAAATTATTTTGTCCAACGTTGTGTTCAAATGTTTTATTATAATACTGTTATAAAACAAGGTTCCTATGTCCGAAAAAAGCCGCTAAAGAAACTCCGAAAGTCGGTATCGTCTTGTTTTGACATTTTAAACGTCAATCTTTTTTATCATACAATATACTAAATCAAAAATGAAAACAAATAGAACCATAAGTAATTAAGGCACGTTCTTTAAGTACTGGGTTTGCCAACCCGCTCGTCCAGAGTGGCAACTTTCCCAATAAGCAATCTATGGTGAAGGCCTATGTTTTCTTATTATATAGAATAAGGGTGACAAACGAGCACACAGTCCACCTGATGGTGAGTGGATGAAGTGGCCCATAGACATCTACATTTATCCTCGATTAAGAATCAAAACGCAAGTGCGTCGTCACCCCTGAGGACTAAGACGGAATGCCTCGTAACCAGTAAAAAAGGGTCTCCGGATCTCTACACTCACCATACGAAACACAGCAGTATTAAGCTGCTGTTTTACGCTGGTATTCTGTGAGAGCGTGATCCTTCCCCGGTCGAGCCGACCCATTCGTGCTACAACCGTAATATAGCTGCAGCGTGGTTCTACCACGTATATATTTATGTTCAGCAGTGGACTTTAATATGCTGTAATGGTAACGGTAATACCCAACGAGGTAATTTATGGCGAACCCCTTTTTTTCTTTTTTTTTGTTACATGGGGAAATGCCTACGCATACCCGCCTCGCGGGGGCAAGGACGGGTTATGTCGGACTCGCACCGACTAAAACCCCATGGTGTTCCACCTTTGTCGCATATTGGCAGGGCTACGGGAACGCTTTCGCACACATCCGCGGCCCTACTAGCGCCTGCCGCCCCATGGCAGCACCTCCTCGGGAGAGGAAAATTCCTCCCCGTTCTCCTTCTAGGTAAGGCGCACCAGAACACATGGCGCGCCTTCCTCCACGGCCTCCAATTACGTCTGTGCAACAGACGCCCCCGCATCCCATGCACAAAGGCCATGGGGCCAGGAAAAACGAGCACTTAGAAGTACTAGCCTTCCCGACCCCAGCGGCGGATCTGGTCTATGGCTCCGCCAGCAACCAAGATTCGGCTGCGGAGGGTAGGGAGAGCGGCGCCTCGCAATACCGACAATCCTCTCCCCCGCAGCCCCACCACCACCGCATCAACGGTGCGGCCCCGTTTGAGTCGCGGAGGATAGGGCGAGTGGCGCATCGCCATACCAACACTCCTCTTCCTCCGCGACTCCACCTCGGCTGCAGCGGTAGGTGGGGAGGACACACCTCTCACCGCAGTCCACCAACACACATCCAAAGTGGGCTTCCCAAGCCCACTTGGTGTGGCCACCTCGGGCCGGCCCTCCACCTCGGACCAGCCATATGGGTTCCTCTTTGTTTCGCCGTGGGTGACCAAGCCACGGCTTATAAGCCCCCCCCGCCACGACAAGGCGGGAACCCGTTCGGGGGGGATGGCGAACCCCTATGACGTCAATAGAATCCTTGACAATTTCAAAGAGAAGTGAAGCAATACAATATAACAATTCTAGTCCCAGACACCAACAACGTTTTTTGTCCCTTTTTAAAACAAGGGTAATTAATCGTCCATACGTATAGTGTAGTAGAGAAGTCAGACGGGGTCGGGCGCTCTACTGATTGATTTCCCCCGCGAGAAATGCGGTTTGCACGCTCGAATTTCGTCCGACACTTTTTGCGGGGCGCATTACGGCTTTGCGACGCATCTGTTAATACCCTTACCTAGCAATCTAACTGCTATAGTACTAACATTGGTTATTTGAAGGAATTCAATTAAAAAAATATTTAATTCTAATGTTGCAGGTCAACACTGATGTATGTGGAATTATGTTGAAACCGAAGTGACTAGCAAAGTTACCTGTTGGTAAGTGGCTACTTCCATTCCAAGGAAACGTAAAAGTTTGAAATATCAAAAGAAGTTACAATCCAGCTGGTATATTTCTAGTGCAGTCCGTGGATACCTTCAGTTAAATTCAACAAATGACACCACAGATACAATAGAAAGAAGGTTATAGATGCGTTGTCGATTCTAAGGACCCTACTAAACACTAATACCATTTAAATAATGCTTCATAGTCTGTTATTATACTGGCTATACCCTTCAGACAGCTGCAAGCACTGCTATTTAGCAATAGAAATAAATAGGCTTCCATGGAGAGCCACGCTGCAGCTATATATGGTTGTACAAATGAGTCGACTCAACCAGGGTAGCACTACTCTCTCACAGAATACTAGCGTAAAATAGCAGCTTAATGCTACTGTGTTTTGTATGATAAGTGTAGAGAACCGGAGACCCTTTTTATTGGAAACGGGGCTTTCTATCTTAGTTCTCAGAGATGAGAACGCATCTAGATCTCAATTTTTAATCAAAGATAAATGTAGATGTCTATGGGCCACAGCATCCACTTACCTTCAGATGGACTGTCTACTTGTTTTGTCACAATTATTCTTGAAAAAAATAGAGTGGTAACACTCAGACGGATCATGTACTATGTGCTATGGTGCTATATATTTTTAAGTAAATATTCTAGTATGGGGCACACTAGGATTTAGGACACCAGGAAGCGTGTTACATACATATTATTGCACTAAAACACATCCAAACCTGGAAATATTATGAGTATTCTGAACAAACATTTGTTTCAGATGGCTTCTAGCATTGATGTGTTTCAGAACAGAAATGTTCACCGCCGAGCCCGTGGTAAATCAGCTATTAAAATTGCAATTTAATTTTTTTTTGTGCCGGCGGGAATCGAACTCAAGTTTCTCGCGTATTGTGAAATTCACAGCGGACGCTTAGCCCTTAAGCTACCTCAGCTCCTGCAGGTTGTTGCGTTACTGTTTCAAGTGGTATATAAACGTGAAAAATATGGGACGTTAAGTCATGTGACTTTATTTAGATATTGAGATACGCCAAACGCTGACATCAATACAAAAGTTAAAAAAATGTGTAGGAATGAGATATTCATAATTAATGTAAATGTCTTCCAAACCGAGTTTTGATCACGGCGGTCGGTCTTAACCAAGACCGGCAATCTGCTCATGACAGGATTATAGTGATAACGTTTATTATATACGATAGGCTGCAGTAACTTCCTGATAACAATTCAAATTAATAAAAACTGAGGTTGTCAACCCCCAAATCGCGGCAACTATGGCTAATATGTGAGGCAATCTACGCGGGATTTTTTTATAAAATAAGCGTAAAACTCGAGTATACAGTCAACCTGATGGGTAAGTAAATGCTGTGGCCCATAGACATCTACATTTATCTTCGAGTAAGGATCAAAATTCTGATGAGTAGACACCCTTGAGGGCTGAGATCGAATGTCTCGTTTACAGTACGCTCGTTCTGCGTAGATCGGACCATAAAAGAATTTAAAGTTGAAAGTAGCGTTTCGTTAACTAAGACATCGTGGCGTCAATAACCTCAGCCCCCCCCCTCCCCGTGACCATGGGTGCTGGGAAGTGCCCCTAACTTCGGGAATTAAAAAAGTTAATAATAAACGCGATAAAATCCGTAAAATTAGTTTTATTCAATGTGTATTATTAAGCGAATACGACACATTATATACTAGGTGATTTTTTTTACCGTCTGGAAAAAAATTGGGTGTAACAGTTGAATGGAATAGAAGCCAATGGCACAAATATTTTTCAAGTTTTTGTTTTATTTCACATTATCATATTATTAAATTAATCTATGAATAAATACTACAAATTTAAAATAATCTTTTGGTACTAAAAAAATAACAACAAAATTTTTAATTAAATATATTAATCAATTCAAAACTATCGAAATTAAAATAATACGTACCCAATTACTAGTATTTATTGATAGATCAATTTCAAAATATGTTAATGTAAAATAAAAAAAATAAAAATATCAGTGCCACAGTCTTCTATTCCGTTCATCTATCACACCCTATTTATTCCAGACGCTAAAAAACCATTTAGTATAAGAAATCATTAGCTACCACCCTCTTATTTATTTATGCTGCTAAATGGCAGTGCTTGTATTCTGTTGTGTTCTTCATATTATATAGAGATACACTAGACTAAAATGCATAGAGATCTCTACATTATAATGTATAGAGATCTCTATACTATAATGTATAGAGATCTCCACACTATAATTTATAGAGATCTCTATACTATAATGTATAGAGATCTCTATACTATAATGTATAGAGAGCCAGTATAATTACAGGCAGAGAGACGTTCTATGTTAGTCCTCAGAGGTGACAACGCGTCTGTAGGCTTTATATAAATTTGTCTGCAGGTGTCTGGACTGCAGTAACCACTTACCATCAGGTCCGTAAATTCGCTTATTACTTCTTACTTCAATTTAATTTAAAAAAAAACATATAAGTCGATTTAAATAAAAGGGATATGCAGATCGGAGAAGCAATAAATTAACCGCTAACAAAAATCAAGCTAATAATTGAAATAAAGTATTTAGAAAAATGCTTAGCATTTCAATAAAACGTCCGAAGCCACTAAATCTTTCCCATACTTGGCAATGGCGCGACAATTCAAAGCCAAAAACATATGAAAAATCAAAAGCAGCGCCCTGTTCCCCGTGATGTATGGCGGTTGCTTATTATTTTTAACCATTTAAATTGCGAATGGCCATATTTTTTGCGAGTATTCGAGACTTGGCAGTGTGCCGATCTCGGTGGCTGCTATATGATTTTATTCCCTCCGCCTCGCCGCACACAGGGCTGTAAATCAATTTTTGCATTAAGTAATTGAATTTATGAGCTGTTTATTGCTACGGGAAATTGTTGTTTGAACGGCTATCATTTCGTTTTTGGTATTTATTTCTATGAATGGGAGGTTAATGGATCGTAGTGCTATTGATATTTAAAACTCTGTAAATATAGCGTCATGTTTTGTTATATTGACTAAGAAATATTTTATTTAAATTTTATTACACGCAAATACTTACCACCACCACCATAGTATAAGTATGCTATGGTAATGGTACTTATACTAACGATAAGTATACATGAGATTATACGTTATAATGTCATATAATATGCTTAACAATAAAATTATATTATTATATTGGCTAAGAATCCAATCCGGCAACAATGAAATAGTTAATTGCATTTTTAAGTGTTGTTTTATTACCACTTGCTTGGCGGTGAAGGTAAACATCTTGAAGAAACCTGCATGTCTGGGAAATAATAAAAAATATTTCAAAGACATGTGAAGTTCGCTAACATGCATTGGAGCAGCGCGGCGGATTCCCTTGCCCCTACCTTCTCAGAAATGAAAGGACGCCTGTGGTAAATAGGCTGTAACTTTAACTTTTAACTTTAGTTAGAAGAATTAAATTAAATTATATCGTAGTAGTTATATTATACCGTAAAAAAATGTCTTTATAAATTTTCGTTAGAGTAACCTTACTACTAAGAATTAAGTGTTTTTCATCAATTTAAAACTTTGCTAATGAATTAACTTCAATTATCTGTAAGGCATATTATTTTTATCATTTATTTACAGAGTAGTGGCGGTGTAGGAATTTCCATATCATCACGTGGGTGTCGTAAGAGGCGACAGAGGGCAATAAATCAGGAATATAATAAAAATTAAAATAAACTGCGTTTTCCAAGAGTGGCAACTATGGCAAATATACACCCTGTGAGACAATCTAAGGGGGGCCTATGTCCTGCAATAGACTTTAATAGGCTTCTTTAGACAGTATATTCCTAAAAAAATAATAATAGTAGTTCTGGCCTAATAAATCACTATGTAACGGATGTATTACTTAATTCATAAATGCATATATATCGTTATCAAGTCCGAGTATATTATGTACACCATATGCTCTCCTTCCGATATGACATAGAACAGGCACAGAAACTGCATTATCAACCTAATAACTATGTTTGAGGGGATGTAGTGTAAATGCGAAAGATAATTTAATGTGCAAAGAGATGTGTTCGAATCCCTATTAATACTCAAAACTGTTAACCCTTTTTTTTAAACTCAATTTATTGGCATTACCCACTGGTTGCGCGGAAAACGATTAGTGTATTTAATTTTATTCGGGGGTATATTGTGCCAAGTGTCCTTCCTTCGACCTATTCCTTCCGTACACGCTGTGGGGGGGGGGGTGAGAGGGGAAAGATGAGATTCTAGAATGTTGCATGATTCTTGCAAGCAATGAGAAGAGCACCCGACTTCGGTGTGAAAGAAGCCGATATAAGCTCGCGCGCTGGGCTCGACCGCTCTCTTGCTTTTGCGGCGCTAGTTGGAACCACACCGCCTGGGACAGTCGCGTCCTAGAGGGCTCTTGCCCATGCGCCACTCGTTCAAACCGCACCATACTGGAGCAATCGCGCTCCAGGAGTAACGGCCGCACCTAGTGTGAGATATCGTCGCGCACCGCTATCTTCCATCGCACCACCGGCCAGGACCGCATCCTTGGGGCGTCCCAGGAGATCCACCAGAAGTCGCACCACAGCAACGAAGCGCCTAAGCCGCATCGAAGTCACACCCCGGTAAGTGTGTTTTTTCCTATAATTCAATGCCTGCTTGCGTATTTGTTTCTTAGCTAACCCGCTCCATTTCACTTCTCCTAATGTGCTCAAGCAGGATTCCTTCATAACCTTGGTAAACAATAGGTTTCGGAAGATCGAGTGCATTGTCAAGGAACCGCGAGCCATATCCGCTTCTATATTGTTGAGGCAGAAGAAGCTTACCGCGTATACAGTCCATCTAGTATAACATATCGCGTAATGGGGTCAAGGCTCGACCGGGGGAATCGGACTCGGGGACCCTAAGGCCCCCCGCCCAACTATTTTTTGGTCCTTCGGCCGGATTTGGACTGGCGCTTTGTAGCCTCACCAACTATTTATCTGGTCATTCGAACGGATTTGGACTGGTGCTTTGTAGCCTCACCAACCATTTTTCTGGTCATTCGAGCGATTTGGAACTGGTGCTTTGTAGCCTCATCGAGTAGAACTGCTGGATTAATTCCTTAGACATTGCACTCTAATTTAATATTGGATAGATTATGTAGTTTTGTTTAGTTTAAATTTAAAATTTGTTAGTTACTCGCATAAGTAAATCGACTTATTTATTCAAATAGTTTGGATCCGCTTAACCTTATTCAACCTACCCACTATTTGGAAAAAATAGTGTGAGTTTTAGATTCTTATCTGTCTACGCGCGTTGTCTAGTTTGGTTTTTTTTAATAGAAGAGGGGGCAAACGAGCACGCGGCTCACCTGATGTTAAGTGACTACCGCCGCCCATGATCAACCGCAACACCAGGGGAATTGCAGGTGCGTTGCCGGCCCTTTAGAAAGGAGTACGCTCTTTTCTTGAAGGTCCCCAGGTCGTATCGGTCCGGAAAAATCGCTGGTGGTAAACTATTCCACAGAGAGTTTGTACGCGGAAGAAAACTCCTCTTGAAACCTACAGTGGTGGACCGCCAAGCATCCAGATGATGTGGATGGAATCGCGACGTTTGCCGCGTATTACGTTCACGAAATTTGGCGGCTTGGATTAATCCGAATTGAACAATTCCTCAGAGCACTCTCCATGGTATATGCGAAAGAAAATGCAAAGAGATGCAACATCTCTTCGCAGTGCCAGTGAATCAAGCCGATCGGAAAACACTCTGTCGTCGACGATTCGAGTCGCTCTGCGCTGGATGCGGTCAAGTGGAAGGAGCTGGTACTGGGGAGCCCCAGCCCAGAGATGGGAATATATTCCATATGCGGCCGAACCTGCGCCTTGTAAAGTTGCAGGCGGTGTGCCGGCATGAAATACTGTCCCGCTCTGCTTAGCAAGCCAAGCTTTTTAGAGGCCAATTTGGACTTCTCTTCCAATTGACCACGAAAATGCACGTCACTCGATATGTCGACGCCGAGGATTCCGATACTGGCTGGGGCAACAAGGGGAGTGCCTTGAAACTGAGGAGATACGACAAAGGGGTTCTTTTTGGCGGTTAACGCGCAAACTTGTGCCTTCTGGGGGTTAAACTGGACTAAATTTAGTCGCCCCAATCCGAGACTCTGTTCAGTAAAGACTCGACTTCAGACACAAGTTTGTCCCGGCACTCGGAGACGTTTTCCCGAGAAATATTGGCTCGGCCGGTGTAAAGAGCATCACCAGTGCTGTCATCTGCATAGCAATGACTGTTACGGGTTTGCAACATATCACTGATATGCAGAAGAAACAGCGTTGGCGATAGCACGCAGCCTTGTGGAACACCAGCATTAACAGGCTTGCAATCGGAGCTTGCACCGTCTACAACGACCTTGATGCCCCGATCTGCAAGGAAGCTGGTGATCCAATCGCACAATTTCTCGGGAAGCCCATAAGGAAGGGAGCTTCGAAAGAAGCGCTTTGTGCCAAACCCAATCGAAGGCCTTCGCAATGTCCAAACTAACGGCCAATGCCTCCCCCTTGGACTCTACTGCCTCCGCCCGTCTGTGAGTTAGGTAGACCAGAAGATCACCTGCTGACCGACCACGGCGAAAACCGTATTGGCGGTCACTAATCAGCTGGTGATCCTCAAGGTACCTCATGAGCTGGCAGTTTACAATGGACTCCATTGTTTTGGAAAACAAGGAGGTGATGGCGATAGGCCGGTAGTTGGACGGGTCTGAGCGGTCGCCTTTTTTAGGGATCGGGTGGACGGAAGCCGTCTTCCATGATTTTAGGACTACGCCTAGGGAGTAAGAGTGCCAGAAAAGACGCGTTAAAACCAGTGCCAACTCTGGAGCACACGTCCTCAGCACAATTGGAGGGATTCCGTCAGGCCAACTCGACTTGTGGATGTCCAGGGAGAGGAGTGCTTTGCGAACCGAGCGCTGTGTGAACTGCACTTCCGGCATGGAGCACTCACACCGCGTGATGGTCGGCGGCGTACTCCCCCTGGTCATCGAGAGTCGAGTTGGACGCAAAGAAAGAGCCTAGAAGATCGGCTTTCTCCTTTGCGGTATGGGCCAGTGACTCGTCCTCCCTGTGCAGAGATGGAAAAGATGGCTGACAGAAATTCCCCTGGACAGCCTTGGCGAGAGACCAGAATGCACGAGTTCCAGAAGGAAGGCGGACTACTTTATCGCCAATTCTGCCTATGTGCTCTGACTTTGCCTTGGCAATGACTCTTTTGAAGGACCTAGAGGCGGAATTATACTTCTTTTTTAGAGCGCTGATGTTTACATCCCGGGACGCTGATGCGTCAGCCCAGGCTTGGTAGCACTCCTGCTTATAGCATGATGCTATTTTACAGGAGCGACCAAACCATGGCTGAGATTTGCCTCCAATGGGCACCACAGAGGAAGGAATAAAAAGTTCAAAACATACACTGAAGTACCACATCAAATGGTGTACAAAATCCGCAACAACGTTGTGATCGTCCGGCAGAAGCAAACCCGCCCCCAAGGGTAGGTACATGCCTTTAAAAGAAAAACCGCATTCCCATACCCAATCGACTTACACCTCTAAATAAGTGCCAAACACATCGGCAGCCTGCATGATAAATAAAGCTAACTGTATCGATTTACAGCCCCGTTAGTGGCACCACTACTCTTAAACGAACAAGACAATGGTCCGAAGGAGCCTAAAGGGGCGTCAACGGAAATCTGATATCCGTCCGGGTGAGAGGTCAGCAGAAGGTCCAACAGGGAAGGTGCATGATCCTCTACATCTGGAATCCGCGTAGGCGAAGTAACCAGTTGTGTCAGACCATATGCCAAGACAAAATCATGAACAGATCTCCCTGCATGATCGGTTAAACGTGAACTAAGCCATTCGGCGTGATGAGCGTTAAAGTCGCCGAGGATCACGATCTCTGCGGAGGGGATCTGCTGTAGCAACGAATCTGTAGCCATTTGGACGTGGTCGAGGATTCGGTCTGTTTCGGCATTTCCGCTATGGGACCTATAGAGGCACCCGTAGACGCGCGGATGGTCGTCGCTATCTACGCGTAGCCAAAGGATGGACAGGTGCGAACATTCAAGTCTGCCGAGGCGTCGAGATCAGATGTCCTCTCTGACGTAAACGCAAACTCCAGCCCGAGGCACAAAGAATTGTTCCACTTTGTACCCCGGGCAGGAGAGATACGGGACATCAGCCGAAGAGGACACCTGCGTCTCGGTCAGAAAGAGCGGAGCCGGCCTCGCCGTCTCGAGATGGTAGTGGACGGCGTTTAGGTTAGAATGAAGTCCCCTGATATTGCAGAAATTCACGGACAGCGTGGCAGGGGTCGCCTTGGTTTTATTGCTCCGTTTGCCCCGAGCAGTTGTAGTCTTGAGCGGAATTTTGCCCCCCCCCCCCCAGAATACGCGGGGCAGCCTGTGCACCCACGCTCAGAAGTGGAGAAACATGATCGTGGATGCTCAGCGAGGGATTCTCCTGCGGTGCTGGTACCTGGTCTTCAATTCCGCACCATTTAGTGCCCCAAAAAAACAACAAACACCCCGAGGTCGTGGTACCACCCCGGCTTGAGCCGGCCCACACGCGCAACAGCAAAGCCGCCGCGTGGCTCTACCACTGTTACCTTGGTTGCAAAGGTGTTCAATTTAACGACGTAATACGGCACGATAAGACAATAGTGTTGTGAGATATAGTTGCATTACATTGTGTCCATCCTCCAGCGTTGCGATTAATCTAATATTAATTATAGTGATTTAAAATGGCAGTTAGTGGAAATGAAATTAAACTTAAAACTCTTGGTTGGTAAATGAAAACACAACCATTTGTATTACTTTGTTGGCTTTACTGCTAATTTAATTGTCTTATGTTGGCAAAATTTTTATATTCTCATCTTTTATAGTTTGTGTCACAGTAATCTATGTTTTTTCTGTGGTTATTACTAATAAAACATTGTTGCATATTTCCATGTTCTACAGTTATTTTAATGATTTCATTCCAAAACATCAACATGGTAGCACAGCGTGGTTGATAAAAATCATTAAAAGTAAAAACGCAGCAAGAACAAAATCCGGCAGCGGCATAACTGTTCCGCCACCGTCATACATTTTGAGGTTACCGCATAACCTAGACATACCTTGGAGCGGCGTGCCCGCTCAGTCACATCGTTGAAAAATTGTTATATATAAGTATAAGATGACCAGTACCGGCCACAATCCTTTTCAAATAGACAGACTCGTCGGAAGAGACAATTATGCGAGTTGAAAATTCGCAGTGGAAACGTATTTCAAGCTTAAAGATTTGTGGAGTTGTGTCGAAGGAACTAATACCGACGCCAGGAAGGAAACAAAGGCAAAAGCTAAGCTTATTTTACTATTAGATCCGATTAATTACGTGCATGTACAGAGCGCAACTACATGTAAAGAAGTCTGGGGTAGCTTGCAGAAGGCCTTCGATAACAGCGGGTTATACAGAAAAGTTGCCTTGTTGAGAGACCTTATCACAACTACATTGGACAGTTCTCGAAATGTAGATGATTATGTGAATAAGATAATGTCTACAGCTCATAAGCTTAGGAATATCAAATTTGACATTGAAGATGAATGGCTTGGAATGCTTATGTTGGCTGGCTTACCCGAAATTTATAAGCCAATGATAATGGGATTGGAGAGCTCCGGGATCAAGATTTGTGCAGACTCCAACAAAACTAAACTCGTGCAGGAAGTTCAATGCTCAGAAAGCACAGCATCCTTCACTAAGAAGACAGCCGTTCTCAGGAATCACAGTACAGGAAAGGCTTGTAATCAGAAAGGGCCCCGATGTTATAATTGTAACAAGTACGGACACTTCGCCAAGAACTGCCGTGCTCCGAAGAAGAAGAATATTAAAAAAGTAGAAGAAAATAAAAGTTATGTTGAAGCTTTTTCAGCATGTTCTCAGACAATGAATCCGGACCTTTGGTATGTGGACTCAGGTGCCTCTATGCACATGACCAATAGATGTGACTGGATGTATGATGTAACAAGTCCACCGATACCCACCATAACTGTTGCCAGTAGGACACCACTACCCGTGGAAAATATGGGAAAGGTTAATTTATTAATGAATAATAATAAACAAAGTAAAATTCAGGTAAGAGATGTTCTGTATATACCTAAACTTGCTGCCAATCTCTTACCAGTAAGCGCTATCGTGAAAAGTGGCTGTAAGGTAAATTTTAGTGATAAATGTTGTGATATTTTTGATCATAATAATAAATTCCTCTGTTCAGCCACATTAGTAAATAATTTGTATCAGTTAAACACTCACAGAGAAATGTTCTCTAATCTAACATGCTCAAATTACTTAAATGATGTTGTCCTATGGCATAGACGAATGGGACACCTGAACTTTTCAGATGTTAATAAGTTACCGGAGTGTGCAGAGGGAGTCGATCTGTTTCCTGACAGTAGTAAAGGTCCTTACACATGTACCACCTGCTTCGAAGGTAAACAAAGCAGATTACCCTTCAACAACATTGGCTCCAGAGCTTCACATCCACTGCAGCTTATTCATACTGACTTGTGTGGACCGACTGTGCAGATGTCGCTGGGAGGTATGAAGTATTTCATTACATTTATAGATGACTCGAAAAGTTAATGTCTATTTTTTGAAAGACAAATTGAGTGTACTAGAAGTGTTCAAATATTATAAAAGTAAAGTAGAGAATGAACTTGATACTAAAATAAAAAATTGTTCGGTCAGATAACGGGAAGGAGTACTGTAATAAGGTATTTGACAGTTTTTTGAATAGGCATGGAATTGAACATCAAACAAGTACTCCATACTCACCCCAACAGAACGGCCTAGCTGAAAGGATGAACAGGACGCTGGTAGAAAAGACCAAGTGTATGTTGTTTGATGCTCATTTGCCAAAGCAGTTTTGGGCAGAGGCGCTAGCAACGGCGACCTATATAGTTAATAGGTCACCCACTAGATCACTTGATGGTAACACTCCTATAGAGATGTGGTCAGGCAAGAAACCCAACTTATCAAATATAAAAATTTTTGGCTCTGAAGTAATGGCTCAAGTACCTAAAGAAAAACGTTAAAAATGGGATTCTAAATCTAAAAAAAAATTATTTCTTGGTTACTGTGAATCTAGTAAGGGATATCGGCTACTTGATCCTGACACAAATAAAATTGTCAAAAGTAGAGATGTAGTGTTTTTAGAAAATGTTCAAAGATTTGAGCATAATGTTTAAACTTACCTTGCTTACCTAACAGTGATCCTAAAATACAGTTAACTGAAGAGCCCTGCAAAGAAGAATCACGAATCAGCTCAGATCGGTCTGCGAGTGATGAGTACATGTCAGGCGACAGTGATGATCCATCCTACATACCAGAGGAATCAGTTGACACCAGCGCGTAATATAAACTTACGGCCACGCAGAGCTGCCCAGTATGCAGAAAGGGATGACCATGATGTGAGTTACTTTTGTCCAATTCTTAATTTATGTGATCCTCTCACTGTTGATGAAGCTCTTTCATCTCCACTCCAGATCAGTGGAAGAAGGCCATGAAGGAGGAATATGATTCCTTAATAAAAAATAAAACTTGGTCACTGGTAGATTTGCCGTCAGGTAAGAGATGCCTTGCCATGTAAATGGGTGTTTAAAACAAATGAGAAAGGTGAGATTGTTCGTTTTAAAGCAAGATTAGTCATTAAGGGATGTACTCAAAGAAAAGGAAATGACTACGATGAAGTCTATGCGCCAGTAGTAAGAAACACCTCAGTCCAATTCTTGCTTGCTCTAGCTGCTAAATACGACCTAGAAATGTTTCAGATGGATGCTATAAGTGCATTTCTTCAGGGTGACATAGACGCTGAAATTTATATGGCACAACCAGAATGCTATGAAGAGAATGATCAGGTGTGTCACCTACATAAATCAATCTATGGGCTCAAGCAGGCTAGTCGTCAGTGGAACCTGAAATTAAACAATGTTCTACTTAAAATTGGATTGGAAAGATCAAAAATAGACCCATGCATCTATTATTCTGTAAATGAATCAAAAATTATTTTTATTGCAGTTTGGGTGGACGATCTCATGTTTTTTTACAAATGAGAAGAAACAGCAACGGATATCAAAGAAAAACTCAAAGAGGAATTCTGTACGAAAGATCTGGGTGAGATACAGCAGTGTATTGGCATAAATATAAATAGAAATCGTGAGGCAGCTGGGATCATGTTGGACCAAGAAAAATATATAAACCAAGTGTTAGAACGCTTTGACATGTCTGAATGCATACCAGTTTGCACTCCGATTGAGGTAAATATGAAATTTGATAAGAAACCTGAGAATGAAGGTAGTAATTTCCCATATAGGGAAGCGGTGGGCTGTCCGATATATCTGGCACAAGTTACACGACCTGACATCACATATGCGGTGAACAAGTTGAGTCAGTACTGTAAAGACCCAGGGATTCAACACTGGCTTGGAGTAAAAAGGGTCATGAGATATCTTCAAGGAACCAAGAACCTAAAGTTATGTTATATCAAAGATGAGTCTAAGGATATAACTGGGTATTGTGATGCAGAGTGGGCTAGTGACCCACAAGATAGAAGATCATGCAGCGGTTACACTTTTATTTTTCAAAATGCTTGCATATCTTGGAATTCGTGTAAACAACAGACTGTGGCACTCTCGACAGCAGAGGATGAATATATGGCGATGGCTATGGCGACCCAGGAGGCGTTGTGGCTTCGGCAACTGCAAGATAAGCTCGGGCAAGGCTTGGACAGTGCATTACTCATTTATAGTGATAACCAAAGTGCAATGAGGCTGGCATTAACTGATTGTTATAAATCTAAGTCTAAACATGTAGATATAAGGTTGCATTTTATTAGGGAAAGTGTTGTTAAATGTAAAGTTAAATTTTTATTTGTAAATGGTTGTAACATGATAGCTGACAATTTGACAAAAGGTGTTACACTTGCAAAACATTTATATTGTATTAGTAAGATGGGATTGTGTTCTAGAGGGAGTGTTGGTAAATGAGAACACAACCATTTGTATTTCTTTGTTGGCTTTACTGCTAATTTAATTGCCTTATGTTGGCAACATTTTTATATTCTCACCTTTTATAGTTTGTGGCACAGTAATCTATGTTTTTTCTGTGGTTATTAATAATAAAACGTTGTTGCATATTTCCGTGTTCTACAGTTATTTTAATGATTTCATCCCAAAGCATCAACACTCTTTACGCCAAGAGGGACGTACTCTTTTCACGTATACAATATATAAGTGATCACATAAAAAATATTAACGTAGAAGCAGTGCGGGAAACGTTTTTATGCGAAATCGAAACGGTGGGCTCTTTGCGGATGGATTATGAAAAGATATTACACCAAATTAATAATTTAGAATTGCAAGTCGACCCTAAGTATACAGTGAACTATCAGCCACTTCTATAATTTGAAGATATGTTGAGTCGCGTGAAAAGAACGGCAAAGCTCTTACAGTCTCCAGCCCAAAGCGAATCAAGGCCGGAAGTCCAGGTACGCCTACGTGAATCACTTAGATTGCCCCCCATAGATACTCCGGTATTCAATGGAGATATTAAAACTTGGCCGTTGTTCATAAATAGTTTTGAACATAATATACATAATAATCCATCGTTATTGGACGCTGAAAGATTGTATTACTTTTAGTAAATTGAGCGGTAGGGCACAGTCCATTTGTTCGGGCTTCACACCAACAGCAAACAATTATTCCTTAATATTTGAAACACTTAAGAACAAATATGAAGATAAGCGAATGTTAGCCTCTTCATATTTAGACCAGATATTCAATCTTAAAGCTATATCATCCGCGAACATCACCAGCTTAGAGTAGTTTTAAGATAAATTTGTAGCATCGGTGGCTGCACTCAAGAACCTGAAATTTAATGACCTTATGGACGTGGTGTTTCTCCATATTGCCTTAAAGAAACTAGACCGGACAAGAAACTAGATCATTCGATTTATTAGCATCCTTTGTGCGAGATCAAATTAAAGTGATACAGCGCTCCTCGAATGTCAAACAAGAAGTTAAGAAATGTGTCGACCGCAGACAGATTTCATCATCTAGAACCGCAGGGTCTCTGACATACGTAACCGCTGCACCTGCATCGCTTCATAGCGCCTGTGTTCTATGTAAAAATAAACAACACGGTAATTTATATAATTTTGCGACCTTTCGTAAACATTCACCCAGCGAACGTTATAGAATAGTAAAGACGAACAACTTATGTTTGAATTGTTTAAGCGATAGACATATTGTTTAAGCGATAGATAGATAGATTGCTAAATGCAATTCTAGTTCCGTGTGTAACAAGTTCGCCAGCAGATATCACACATTATTACATTTCGAAAACGGCAACATATTTGCGTCAAGTAAATAGGAGAAAGAAATCAAACCTACTAAATTCGACGATTCTAGCGGTCGACCTGGTGACGTCGCTCTGTGCTCATTGTCGAATATGTCACACATATAACACAGTCTCCTTCCACCGTGTTACTGGGTACAGCCCGTATCGTAGTTAGGGATTCGCATGGAAACGAACAAAGTGTCCGTACATTGCTAGACAGCGGATCCCAGAGTAGCCTTATAACGCGGCAATGTTGTCAGCGTTTAGGACTGCCAATAAATAAGACACCTTCATGTCCCGTAGTCAAAGGCATCGGAGGTACTAATAAAATTACCCAGGGATATATAAATTTGAAATTTTATTCACGGCTAGATCGTAATATTAACTTTGACATAAATGCATTAGTAGTAGATAAAGTCACTGAACGTCTGCCAACCGTTTCGGTTGACACCTCGGCAATGATTGATTTTGAAAATTTGACTCTGGCAGACGATACTTACGCCGTCCCCAGAGACATAGACATGCTCATTGAAGCATCGCTTTTCCCTCATCTTTTGTTACACAATAAGGTCAGGGGAAACTCCTCGCATACCGCGCCTTACGCACTGGAAAGCGTCTTGGGCTATGTCATCGTTGGCTCAGACCCTATTCTGGATAATATTTCGGTGACCTCTTATTGTTGTATGGCTGTCGAACCGCTCGAGTCGTTAGTCCGCAAATTTTGGGAGATGCAGGAGGTGAACGTTCCACCTGTAGTTAGCCCAGATGATAGATTATGCGAAGAAATTTACGTCCGCACGACCGTTCGTGATCGCGACGGTCGATATAGTGTAGCGTTACCCTTTAAAGGAGATGTTTTATCTCTCGGCGACTCGCGTCAAATGGCGGAAAAACGTTTCTACAGTTTGGAGCGTAGGATGCTCGCCTCACCCCAATTAAAGGAAGCTTATGACGGTGTCATTAAAGAATATATAACGGAGGGTTACATATCACTTGTGGCTCCAAAATTAGATAACTGCGAAGACACACCGTCGTATTTCATACCACATCACGGGGTCATTAGGGAAGACAAACTTACGTCCAAGTTACGTGTAGTGCTCGACGCTAGTGCTAGAACTAGCACTCACTTTTCTCTTAACGATATCCTCTATAGTTGGCAAAATTTACACGGCAATTTATTTAGTATAATAGCAAATTTTCGTTTGTTTAGTATAGCACTATCCGCCGATATTCGCCAAATGTTTCTTTGCATAAGGGTCCCTGAATGTGGCCGTCGATTTCAACGCATTTTATATCGCTTTGCCCCAAAAGAACCTTTAAAGGTGTTTGAATTTTACCGCGTTTGCTTTAGTTTAAAGTCGAGCCCATGTCATGCGTTACGCACAGTGAGACAGCTCGCCTACGATGAATGTCCCTCTTATCCTAAAGCTAAGAGGGCAATTGAGAGTGGATTATATATGGATGATTTTGTGTATTCGGTTGATAGCGTGGAGGAGGCCACCCTAACCACCGCCGAGGTTATAAAGCTCATGAAAGCGGGTCAATTCGATCTCGTCAAGTGGACTAGTAATTCGCGTACGGTTTTAGATACAATCCCACTATCACACCGCCTTTCGGCGATAAAGGAATTCGACGATTCTGATACGCACAAGGTGCTCGGTTCGTGTTGGTCACCGGAGTCCGACGTGTTTAGTATTAAGGTAAACCCGCCCGCAGAAACCTGCACAAAGCGCACAATGCTGTCATGCATTGCTAGATTATGGGATGTCATAGGTTTCGTAGCCCCAGTGGTGCTGTACGCTAAGGTTTTGATTAAACAACTTTGGTTATGTGATTGCGATTGGTATGACCCGCCGCCTGATAGCATTGTTCGGTCGTGGCTGCATTTTAGAGAGGAACTTCCGTTACTAAGCGAAATTAAAATACCACGTCATATAAACGTCGATAGAAGTAGCGTCATCACGGTCGTTGGGTTTGCAGACGCTAGCGAGAAGGCTTACGGGGGCGATGTATATTTTCACGTCCAGAATAATGATAGAAATTCGATCAGCCTCATTAGCTCTAAGTCAAGAGTCTCCCCCCGTAAGGTTACCTCTCTCGCGCGCTTAGAGCTTTGCGCAATATTGGTCCTTGCCAAGCTTATCACCGCAGTTATCAGTGCATGTAGTGACAGAGTTCACATAGAAAGAATATTTGCCTTTTATAACTCAACCGTCGCTTTATGTTGGATTCATTCTTCACCCCATCGTTGGGATACATTTATCGCGAACCGAGTGGCCAAGATCCAAGATGAGTTAGGGACACGGAACTTTTATCACGTGTCCGGTGCGGAAAACCCTGCCGATTGTCTATCCCGTGGACTCACCCCGATGCAAATAATGGATCATCCGCTTTGGTTCCACGGACCTTCTTGGGTTCACTTGGAACCCTCGCAGTGGCCAATAACCGATTTCGACCCTTCCTCAGTGTCTCAACCACCGGAAGAGAAGAGGAACGCTCTGGTGGCGTACGTTTCGAGCGAGGTTTCTCCAATCATTGCTTTGGCGAACCGTTTGTCCTCTTGGTCGAAATTATTGCATAGCGTGATTTACGTTTGTCGATTCGCGAAGCTTTTACCGCAACATTCGTATATCGTAGCGTCCTATTACAACTATGCCGAGTTGCTAGTATTGCGTGAATTTCAACGTGCACATTTTTCCGATGAAATTACAAGATTACAATCGAATAGAACTTGTAGTCGCGCCTTTCAACGTCTTAAGCCATTTTTACTAGATGGAATCGTCAGGGTAGGTGGACGCTTGTCTAACTCGCAGTTGAGTTTCGACCAATGGCACCCTGTAGTTTTACCGCGTAAAGACCATATCATGAATTTATTAGTTGATTACCATCATACATTGAATTTTTACGCTGGCCCCGACTTGCTGATGTCAATCTTGCGTCAGAATTATTGGATTCTTTCAGCACGTAATTTAATCCGCAATAGGGTGCACAGATGTATAGCTTGCTTTCGAGTATATCCTAAGACGTCATTTCCGGAAATGGCGGACCATAGGACTTGTCGAGTAACACAATCCGTAAAGCCATTTATGCACACCGGGTCTGATTTTGCTGGTCCGTTTTAAGGTCACGCTCACTCGCGGGCATGGTATAAGATCTACAAAAGCTTATGTCTGCATTTTCGTATGTCTGACTACTCGGGCTGTGCATATAGAACTCGTTGGTGATCTAAGCACAGCGGGCTTTATGGGTGCATTTAAAAGATTTCTTTCCCGCCGTGGCCCTGTAAGTAAATTGTATTCGGATAACGGTACGAACTACGTCGGCGCGAAACGTATTTTATCAGAACTTTAGCTTTTAGCCAGCAAGTATTATAATTCGGAGTTCGCTCACATCCTAGCCGAGAACCGCATCGAGTGGTCTCTGAACGTCCCAGCCGCGAGCCATTTTGGGGGAAATTGGGAGACTAATATTAAGAGTCTAAAGAGTCACTTATACCGAGTAATAGGAGATCAAATTTTTTCCTTCGAAGAGTTAAGTACTGTGCTCGCTCAAATTGAGTGCGTCATGGATAGTCGCCCCCTTTGTCGTTCGTTGTCAAGTGACCCCTCGGAGCCGCTGGCTCTAACCCCAGCACATTTTTTGAATTAACGCCTTGACTGCCCGCCATAGACATGGACGAGAACAAACTTAGTATTTCCGCACGCCATAAATTATTGGACCGGTTGGTGCAGTCGTTATAGAAACAATGGAGGATGGAATACTTGCATACTTTGCAGTCTCGGCAAAAATGGACACAGCAACTGAACCTTTAACTGTCGGAACTGTGGTTGTGCTCACCAAGGAGAATACGCCGCCTCTTCATTGGCCATTAGGGATTGTCGAAGAAGTTTTTCCCGGTTCCGACGGGGCAATTAGGGTAGTTCGCGTTAAGACCACGACTGGGTCTTACATGCGTCCTGTTGTACGTTTGTGCCCTTTGCCCCTTCAATAGTTTAAATTAGCTTTCTAGATTAGAAATTGTAGTTGAAAATTAGGTTTAGTCTTAGCGTTAGTTATTTTGAAGGAGACCCTTCAAGCCGGGGGGGGGGAGGATGGTTGCGCTGAAAACGATTAGTGTATTTAATTTTATTCGGGGGTATATTGTGCCAAGTGTCCTTCCTTCGACCTATCCCTTCCGTACACGCTGTGGGGGGGGGTGAGAGGGGAAAGAAGAGATTCTAGAATGTTGCATGATTCTTGCAACCAATGAGAAGAGCACCCAACTTCGGTGTGAAAGAAGCCGATATAAGCTCGCGCGCTGGGCTCGACCGCTCTCTTGCTTTTGCGCCGCTAGTTGGAACCACACCGCCTGGGACAGTCGCATCCTAGAGGGCTCTTGCCCACGCGCCACTCGTTCAAACCGCACCAACCTGGAGCAGTTGCGCTCCAGGAGTAACCGCCTCACCTAGTGTGAGATATCGTAGCGCACCGCTCTCTTCCATCGCACCACCGGCCAGGACCGTATCCTTGGGGTACCCCAGGAGATCCACCAAAAGTCGCACCCCAGCAACGAAGCGCCTAAGCCGCATCGAAGTCACACCCCGGTAAGTGTGATTTTTCCTATAATTCAATGCCTGCTTGCGTATTTGTTTATTAGCTAACCCGCTCCATTTCACTTCTCCTAATGTGCTCAAGCAGGATTCCTTCATAACCTTGGTAAAAAATAGTTTTCGGAAGAGCGAGTGCATTGTCAAGGAACCGCGAGCCATATCCGCCATCTTGTTGAGGCAGAAGAAGCTTACCGCGTATACAGTCCATCTAGTATAACATCTCGCGTAATAGGGTCAAGGCTCGACCGGGGAATCGACTCGGGAACCCTAAGGCCCGCCGCCCAACCAGCCACAATATTCGTACAAGAAATATACATTTTGGTTAAAATAGTAGTTTTTTCACCCAAGGTAAAGTTACTCACAGTTTAAGCACACGATGTAAAAATAAAATTATTTGCTTCTCCAGCCGGATTGCCAAGCCTGATCTTGAACAGACATGACCATCAAACTATGTACTACATTTTAAACTATTTAATAAGAAAACTGAAATCCTTTCAGATCCAATACTCTTCTTTTCTGTGGAAGGATATTTAGAAGTTTTTTGACATAGATAGATCGTATTAAATTAATTTTTTTACGAGATTTTTAGTATTTTTATTAATTGAAATTTATTTATAAGCTAATATATAATTTATTTCAATCTTGAAATATTCAGAATCTCTTTGAAATTATTATTAATGTTAAGTAGAATTTTTAATTGGGACATTTTTGTTTATTGAAATTATTTTTATATCGCTATTCTATTGTTAATGTATATTTAAATATTTGTTTGAAGAATGTGTTCACTGTCATTTAAAACTGCAATCTTTGTCACTTGGTAAAACTCCAGTTTTATTTTTGCGATTTGGAAAAACACTTACTTGTTTCACAATACTTTTTTAAATAACATTGGGTGACAAACTAACACACAGTCCATCTGATGTTCAGTGGGTGCTATGGCCTATAGACATCCACATTTATCTCCAATTAAGAATCTAAATGCAAATGCGTTGTCACCCCTGAAGACTAAGATGGAATGCCTCAATTCCAGTAAAAAGGGTCTCCGGATCTCTACACTCACCATACGAAACACAGCTGCATTAATTATAATAAAATAATGCAGCTGTGTAATAATAAAAACGTATATATTATGTATTAATTATAATAAAAACGACCGATTTTGCCTAACGGCATAAGAATAACTAACATATGCAAACATGCCTGCAATAAATGACTTGAACAGAATTTAATCATAAATTTTATCAAAGTACATTTTCTATTTTACTTGTCTCGTATAATGTCTTCAAATTTGCAATGACTGTAAAAGGCCATTAAGTTGTAAGTAGATAATATATTGTTACTTTCGCTTGAGATCTTTGTAACACTAATAGCAAATAAATTATACAATTTATTTGATTTATTAAAACTTTCTGTTACTATTTCTGTATTTACTCGAGTACTAAACATAATTAATTTTAGAAAATCATCTTTTAACGAAACCATTTTCACAGATTAAATCGAATTTAATTTTTTTTTTTATATATTCTCGATGTTACGAGCGCTTTGAATCACCATAGATATAACAATAGAGTGTTTTATTGAGTTTAAAGCATATTATATTTTTTATTTAAATAACTCATCGGCAGCTTCGTAATATCCGTTGCGGTGTGTGGATATAGCCCTTTGTCATTTTTCGTGAGCATCTCTCGTTTTTGATAGGCATTTTACGTCAGCATCTATTTATTGGTAAGATTTGTCCACACTTATAACGCTCGGGAAACGTGCTGATGGTGATCGAGCTGATACTTAAAATATTATCATTACCATAATATTTTATACGTGATAGATACTGTAGCTGTCATATGTTTGTAGCACGAATGAGTCAGTTCGACCGGGGAAAGACTACGCGGACACAAAATACCAGCGTAAAGTAGCTACTTAATTCTGCTTTGTTTAGAACCGAAGTGTAGATAACCGGAGACCAATACTAATTAATATTATTAAAATTGTTAATTCATATTATAATTAAAAGCAGTGAGGCCTTATTCTTCACGGGTGTCAAAGCATCTATTGCCGTCTATTATTGAAGATTCAGAAATCACGAGGACCTAATATGTATAATATACATAAGTACATCCTACTCTACTCTCACACCTGTCACCCGGTGTAGAAAGGGGTAGGCAGAAACTACAGACTTTCAGTTCGCACGATTCTGAAACTTCTTTGAGATCAATTACGATTGCATTCTAGTTGGTTAAGAGTTCTCTCAATTTTGCGCATACCCCCATTTCCAAATGTGTCAAATATCCAAATGCGTATATATAGCAATATGTATATTTGACCATTTTCAATTAGCGATATATTGATGGGTCATCTAGGGCATTCCTTGCGTGACTCAGCCGTTCACTTCATTCTTTATACATGTCCATACTACGGAAGCATTCCTTTTTAACCGACTTAAAAAAGGAGGAGGTACTCAATTCGACTGTATGCTGTGTATCGATTTCGATAATTCTTATTTTAATTACAAGCTGGTGCTTCTCATGTGGACCAGTAGTTTTTGAATTATCCGTAAGAACGCGTATTCAATTGACATCGACTACATTGGCAAATTTCTAATTTTATTTATATTAAAGTTGGTTGTACACACTTTTTAATTTTACCACTTGGTAATTCCGGTTACAACATCTCCTTGCAAACTACAATTTTCTTCTATCACAAATTTCTAACCCTGTCATTTCAAAGTCAGAATTAACAAAATTTTTGATGACTGCATTTCTTCAGCATTAGTTTACTGTCGCGATTCTTCTGCCACAAGCAACTTTTACTACCTACCATACATTAAGGTACAGCTAACACAGTATCGTGAATTGTCATATGTGCCTTTTTTGATACATTCTGATTCTTAGTTTTCTTAGTTTGATTGTCACTCTAATACTATTATAATTATAATAAGCCTTTTATTTCATGCTAAGAATGACATAAATACATAGTTTAGAGAGAAAAAGAACATACATACATAGTTTAGAGAAAAAAAGAAGTGAATAGAAAAAATAGTTTAAATCTGGATAACAATATATAAGTTTGTTTGATCGTTCTATATCACGGCCGATGCTTCAACTGCAAATGTAAGCGACACACACACACACACACACACACAAATATTTTTTAAGTTTTTGGTTATAACCACAAATTCACGTTTTTCGTAATATTTTATACGTGATAGAGTCATGCTGCAGTTATATTAGTAGTAAGGTTGTAGCACGAATGGGTCGACCCGACCGGGGAAGGACCACGCTCTCGCAGAATACCAGCGTAAAATAGTAGCTTAATGCTGCTGTATTTTGTATGGTGAGTGTAGAGAACCGGAGACCCTTTTTACTGGAAACGAGGCATTCCATCTTAGTCCTCACGGGTGACAACGCATCTGCAATTTGATTCGTAATCGAGGATAGATGTAGATGTCTATGGGCTACAGCAACTTATCAAAAAAAAAAAAAAAAAAAAAAAAGATATACATCGGGTAGATTGTGTGCTAGTTTTTCACCCTATCCTATAAAAATATTTACTTTGCTTGTGATATTTTTGGATATATAAAAACGACAGTAACCTATAGATTTTGATGAGTGACTTTTCGAGTATCGAAGTATGTTGTATTTTGAATGTATAAGGCAACAAGTTGTGATTTTCACAAATGTAAGCGACCGTAGAATAATTAATATTATACATTAATTTTAACTTGATACCTCAAACCGTTCCTGCATTAAGGGACTTTGACAGACTAACAGACATAGTATAAAATAATAATAATTCATTGAGTCCTTAGACGTTTTAGATGTATAGTTTCCTTTTTTAACTTGCGTCTAAAAACCTAATAAATTCGAATTAATGGAATAAAAAAAAACGCTAAAATCGTGAGGATTATGAGACAAAAATAGAACTGAGTTATTCATGAAGCACTAAAATGTCTTTGATATATAAAACCATTACCAATTTCACCGAAAATCAGCCATTCTCGCATTAACAGACTTTGCGGTATAAGAGCTTATTAATTACCCATCAGTACGCGTGAGTAATAATATTGTCTTGAGGATTAATGCATACAATGGTTTCAATTATTCACTCAAAGAACCTGAAAGGTTTCTATAGATTTAAATTTTTAGGAGCCATCAAAATTAGGAGATTCTCAATCCGATTATTTGTTTTATTTTTAAATGACTTCAAAAAAATAACGAGTAGGTAATTAAATCAAATGTATGTCTTTTATGCTACCTGAACTTTTTTATAAGTGAACCGAATTTGATGTTTCTTTTTTATTTGAAAGCTGATGCTTCTCATGTGATTCCATCTAAATTTGATCAAGATCTGATCAGTAGTTTTTGAGTTATCTTTAATCATGCGTATTTATTTGACTTTGACTTCATTGATGATGTTCTTATTTTATTTACATTGAAGTCGGTTGTACAAAATTTGTAATTGTACCAGTTGTTATTGTATGTTAATTTTAATGATTTTTATTAATAAATAAGTATACTGTTACATGGTAGAGCCATGCTGTCGGCTGCTAACTGCGGAAGGACCACGCTCTCACATAATACTAGCGTGAAAAAAGCAACTTAACGCTACTGTGTTTCATATGATATTTATAGAAAACAGGAGATTCTTTTTTATTGGAAACGGGCATTACATTTAAGTCGTCAGGGGTGACAACACATCTGCATTCTAAATTAAAGACTGATGTAAATGTCTATAGTTCACAGTATACGCTTAAAATCAGGTGGACTGCATTCCCTTTTGTTACCTTTTTAAAAAAATTATAATGGCCAATTATGTCACATATTTTGATACATTAAAACTCACTCATCATGATCATTACATCCCTTCATTAGTTCACTGCTGAACGTATGCCTCACAAAGCAAAATCTCGAGCCATCAGTAGGCATCGACTTCCTGCATGTCTTACCACGTCGTCACTTCATCTAGTGGGTGCCGCCCCACACTTCCCCATTGGTTGTCGGTTCTTCGAGCTATATGGCCGGCGTATTACCACTTCAGCTTACTAATCCTCAACAAAACTTTAAGGGGACAGTCTGTAGTACCAGAATCATAAAATTAAGCAAAAGCTAAGGCACGTATAAAACACAATGAAAAAAACGTAAAAACGTAAATGAGATGGCCAAAATGTGCTCCCAGCTGTACAAAAATAAAACTGTTGCTATTAATTTAAATAAAATAAAAAAAGAATTTTGAATACCTATTAACATTTGATAGCATCTGTTGAAAAATAATCTAGTTTAAAGGTATTTAAAGCGTAGAGAAACCTATAGACTAATGATTAGGGTGGCCTCGAGTGAGAAAGGACAACGTAGTTTTAGGTTATACGATAATCGTTATGACTTTTAAACATATTTAGATAAAAATTTTAATTGTTCCTAAGAACTGTACTGAACAAGATTCACCAATCAAAAGCTCACAAGACACATTTTTTCTCACTTAAACCTACTTGTAAACTCCTTAGATTGCTACGAACTGTCAAAATTGTTTAGCAAAGTGTAGTTTGCTAAACAAAAAAACCGGCACGGAGAAAGGGACAAACCATCACACCGCTCTGTCTCATTTCTATGAAAGACGTATGCATAAATCTATCTTTTTCGTGTGCGAATGCGAAAATAGGCGTCAATTTGTCTATAGGTTTCTCAGTCTACGATTTAAAGTGATTTCTTCTCTTTGAAGTCACTCTATAGCACCTTTAGTGTGGCCATATAATACTTAAAAAGATCTGAGTAGGGAAAAACAAAAGCTAAACTCATAAAAATACTTTATTTATGATTTTTTATGTATAAAAACAAGCCTTCAATTAATGAATTAATACATCAAAATACACTAAAGAATAGTATTTTATTTATTTGATTAATACAGCAACAGCTTAAATATGTAGCGTTACATTATAGGATAGGGTAATTTTACTTTAGTACTTGCAACACTGAATCCGTTCGTCAAGCATCAAAACAGTCAAAGTGTCAATATCAGACTTGATCTGATTCACGTTTACCGACTACGCCGTTTTTCGGTATAAGTACGCTTATCTTTCGTATTTGTGTTTAATCGTATTTTACTTTTATTTAATAAGGTTCCTACGCGAGTGCTCCACTAATTATAAATGGTATAATATAAAAGTTTAATTATTTTCTGTCTAATATACTTCGATCGGTAACAGTATAAATAGGTATAATTATGTTACAAAAAATAGTTACAAATAATAATTTCAAAGTATGAAAAAAACTGCTGTCCTTGTTTTTTTTTTAACTAAACCAGTTAGGATACATCACGAATTGGAACTTTACTAGTATCTACATAATGTAATAATGATAAAAACCGACTGACAAAATTAACTTTCTTAAGTCTTCATAACTTTTGTCCACTACTGCGTAGCTACATGCACTTTTTAATTATTTATATAGAAGATTTGTACTTTCAAATGAAATAGATTTCATCTCTGTACAATCTGGGGCACAGGTTCATACAAGTTTTGGCCTTAGTTATTTTAACATAAAAAATATTTTTTTGCAATTTCAAACATACATTTGCAGTTGGAGCTTCTACTGTGATTTAGACCGATGTTTTGGGGAACGTACAGTCCCTTTGGCGTATATCGTAATAAACAGAAGGATGTAGGAGGAATGTAATGTTGGAAAGGTGTGTGGGAGAAAAGTCTTAATCTTATTATAACTGTAATATATGTATATTGTATTGACTAATATAATATAATTACACAAGTTGGCGGCAGCATTTCCCTGGCAACAAAGCTATGGTAAATGTCTCCCCTATGAGACAATCTATGATTTTCCATATAGTGCCTCTTTTGTTCAGCAGTGGACTTCAGAGGTTGTAACGGTAACGGTAACGGTATGAGAGAATATTGTTTTCATGGCAAAGTTAACATAGTCGTAACTTTTAAAGCAATGTTCGGTGCACGTTTTTGAGACTCAATTGCCGTGATGGATGAAATTATCTAAAAATAATCACGCTATTCGAAAACCCTGACTCTTTCTAGAAGTTGTCCAGTTCGTTAAAAAAGAAAGGGTGGCAAGCGAGCACACAGTCCACTAGATAATAAATGAATTATGTGGCCCATAGACACTTTATCCTCAATTGAAAATCAAAAATATATTTTTTGTACAATAAGGGTGCCAAACGAGCACACAGTCCGCCCGATGGTATGTGGATGCTGTAGCAAATAGACGTCTACATTTATCCTCGATTTAAGAATCAAAATACAGATGCGTTGCAACAATTGAAGACTAAGATAGTATGCTTCGTTTCAGTAAAAAGCGTCACCGTCTCCTCTATACTCACCAAACGAAACACAGCAGCTTTTAGCTGCTATTATACGCTGATATTCTGTGCTGCTGGTATAGAGATTGATCCTACCCCGATCGAGCCGACCTATTCGTGCTACAATAATTATAAATGCAGTGTGACTCTACCACATCCAAACTCTCAGAGTGCAGCCTTGTCATCTCTAAGGTCTAAGATAAGTTACCTTGTTGCTAGTGAAAAAAAATTGAGGTTCTTATCACTCACCATACGAAACACAGCAGCATTATGCTGTTATTTTACCCTACTAGTTTGTGGAAGCTTGGTCTTTCCCCGGTCGTACCCATTCAGCGATACTGCAGCGATAAGCACAGCTGCTAAGTCGTGATCTTGAATTTGCAGTTCACCCATGAATACTGGCATTGGCTAAATTCAAAGCTGCATCATTATGTTACCTAAAATATCTTTACCAAATATGTGGCCCATCATTCATCACTTGTGTTTACGACCTACAAAGCGGTCAAGAGAATGAAAAGGAAAATCATATAGTACAAAACACGCTACATCTTATTCAGAGATATAGCATTCCCTTTAAAATATCACACTATGCATGAAAGTCGAGTTCTACCCAACCGGCACGAGTTAAATTGCCCAATCGCAATCCTAAGTGCTGATTTATTTAGTACTTGACGTTAAAGAAATAGGTAGGTGGTGGTATGTCTAATCTATTCCTAAATCCGCTATTGACCTATAACTTCAAAAATAAAATAATTTTTCTTTTTCAATATTTCCTGTGATTGAAACTTTGCATACATCTTTTGAAAGATAAATATCTAATATTGGAAACGGATGTTACATGTAAATTACATTCCATCATAGGATTTTTTTTGTTAAACTTCAAACGTAACTCAAAGAAAGTACGTTGGCATTTATTAGCGACAAGCCAATGCCATAATTGTGGTGCATAGGCCTTTAGTGTCATCGCACTGTCTGTCGGAGTCATGCATCTTCAGTGACGTTGCGGTCTTCGACCTAATTTTTTGGATCAGACAATGCCCTCAAGCGAAATGCACTCACTACATTTGCATTATTATTCTTAGTCGTACCAACGCTAATTTTTTTACGCCGTTATCTTTAGATATACTGCTCTTTTAATGTAAACTTTATTTAAAAATTATTTGCCCTGTGTCAGTGTATTGGACTACAGTTTGTCGACGTAAGTCATTACACGTTGCAACACTGGGCGACGTAATGAGTTGTATCCTAATTGGCACAGGTTTTTGACCGAGATAAATGACCGGTGCTTGTTCTTTTAACAGAAGACCTTTGATGTAGAATTGGCAATTTGTTGATTAGTTTTTTTACAAATCGACCGTTCCTTTATTATTCAAGCTATAATTTAGGCGCGGTAAAATTAATCTGTTTTTTTTTTTAAATTAAACGCCTTTATTTTTTATTTTATGTTGCCCACCCACGATGTCGAAAGAAAATCCGTCACTCAAATCCGCCCCATGGGTGCCATATGAGGTGCTAAGAGAAATTACAGAAGTTCATATGGGTTGCAAAAGATGGCGTTATAACTAACTCGTTTAAGCATAAACAGAAACAGAAGCTTTTTTAATCAATATGAATTATGAGCAATACTTATTGAAAGTCACTTTTTTTTTCATTACCACTAGTTTGCAAAAAAAAACTCTGTCGTGGGAAGAACCAGCAAGAAACCCAGCGTGACTATTTTTTTAAATAAGAGCTCTTCACCACAGTCATGTGTGTTATAATTAACAGCCAGTGGAGTAAGCCAGACGTAAAGTACCCAGATTGGCGTCCGAGATCGGCGTCAAAGGTACGAAATGCCAATCCACGCTCCACCAAGCGTGACAATGATGGGTTAACATAAACAACAATGACTGCCTCGTTGTTCTAGTGGTTGTAGTATTGCGACTGCTGATCATGAGGTCCTGAGTTCGTATCCCGGGTCGGGTCAAAAAAATAATTATTGAGTTTTTCTGTCAAGAAATTCTCAGTAGCTGTCTGGAGTCAGAAAGTTGGCAGTGTCTTACCCCCGTGCCCCGGAAAGCACGTAAAGCCGTTGGTCCTGCGCCTGATCTCGCTCCCGGTCGTGTCGGTTTACCGTCCCATCGGATTACGAGAGTGAGGGAATAGAGAGTGCACCTGCGCTTGCGCATACACTGGGGTTCTATAATACTGTTCTGTGCCAATGGCTAGTCTTCGTTGAGGCTGGCCGCCGTGACCGAAATTCAGTCTGGAGGACATTATTAATATCAACAACGGAAAAAGCCTACGCTTCATGCCCATTATAGGCCTGGACTTGGAGGCTGGATGAGCATGAAGCCGTGTAGTGGTGTGTAATGTAAGAATATAATTTATGAAATGGACTTCATCTTTTGAGTGTCGTAAGAGGCGACTGAGGGAAACTAGTAGATGGGCAGCAATGTCTTCCTAATAACAACTTGGAAATAAAAACAATGTGGTTGCCTACCGCGTTATTGCCAACTATGGCAAATATCTCCCATAAAAGGTGATTTATGGGGAGGCCTATGAAAAGCAGTATGACCAGTATACTTGATAGAATATAATAAATGGAGTTTCCTATAACGGTCATGGTAGCTCTGGAGCTAAGTACTCGCAAATAATTTCACAGTACATGACAATGAAATTGTTAATAATAATTTTTAAATGCTGATGAACCATGTGCCCGGCGACGAAGGAAAATTTTGTAAGGAAACCAGCATGTTTAAAAAAAGAATTTCTGCTCGAAGACCCTTTCAGAAATAAGAGGAGTCCTGTCCCCAGCAGTGGGACGTATGCAGGCAGTTACTAACTTAATTCATACTGTGACAAGTGAAACTTTGGGCTTTGTTCGTGGCGTAAGAGAATGCACCACCTCACTTCGTCCTATGAGTGTCGTGGAAAGGGACTGGGAAGCCAGAGATCCCATGGTTTCCGATAGAGGGCAACTAAGAGCCGTGGTAGATCAGATGGTTAACGCTCGCTGTAATATAACAGAACGCGAGTAACCCGGGTTCGATCCTCGCCGGCACCAATGAAATTGTTAATTGCAAGTTTAAGTGCTGATTTACCACGTGCTCGGCGGTGAAGGAAAACATCGCGAGAAAACCTGCATGTCTGAGGAATAAGATAAAAAATATTTCTAAGACATTTGAAGTTTGCCAACACGCATTGGGGCAGCGCGGCGGACACTTCCCCGCCCTAAAACCCTCTCATAAATGAGGGGAGGCCTGTGCTCAGCATTGGGACGTATATAGGCTGTAACTTTACTTTTATGCGCTCTCCTATTTACATGTACCTTTCCTGTTGTAGATATGATGTAATATACCCATCTAACTCGCTATCATTGTATCGTTAGCGGTGTGAATAGTTTACGTCTGGCATAAACTTGATGACTATTTTACCAGTGATAAGAATACATGAGATCCCTTTTGTTATAGTGTAAGGGTGGCAAACGAGCACAAATTCTACCTTTATTATATTATATTTGTAAAATATGTGATATTTGTAAAATAACCTCCATTAGAAACAGCATCTACTAATAATAAGGATATGATAGTAAAAAAGTTATTTATTCATATAAACTTAGACCGCGGTAGCTCAGGAACTGAGCAGATACTGTAAATTTCAATGTACTCAAGCAACCCGGGTTCGATGAAATTGCTAATCGCATGTGTGCTGATTTATCACGTGCTCAGCGGTGAAGGAAAAAATCGTGAGATAACCTGTATCAGATTAAATCCTGTATGAAAGACATGTAAAGTCCGTTCATACACATTTGGGAAGCGCGGCGGATAGTACCTTGCCCTAAAAACCTCTTACAAATGAAATGAAACTGTTCCCAGGAGTGGTGCGTATATAGGTAACTTACTGAATGGAATATAAATAAACCAAAAGAACCTATTCTCGGATAAGGGTGATATATGCGTTAATAATTTCTTCATATTTATTTTTCATTCGTTAGTTATCAATAACGAACACTATATAGTTGGTCTGCAATTAAATGTCATCCTTATAAAGGATAATTAGTTGACACGGTTCTAAACTGTCAAATTTATATACCTAGCTGGGTGGAAATACGTTGTTCTGTATTTTCCAGTAGGTGGCGCTATTTGTTTTACTCCGTACTTTTTACAGTGCAAATATGAAATTTATTAGTAACGATTTCTTGTAATATTTACGCGTACACTACACATAACAATACTAGTTTTTAAGGATTTTATCGCGTATGTTAACTTATTTTATATTTCCGACGTTTCGAGCACTTTACACCACTCATACCTCCAGATTAAAATTATTAATTTTTGTTCCGATCTACGCAGTAAAAACTTATATTATCTTGAAGTCTTGCAGTTGTATGCTTGGGTTGGGATAACATTTTATTAATTGTAGAATCCCAAGCATATAGTAGCACCCAGCCATCTTCTCTATTGAAATTAGGATGTTTTTTGATTTCAATAGCCTCGCGAATCATCTTTGGAAGGAATCGGTGTTCTTTATGTTCGGTGTTTGTTATTTATGTCTTAATAGCTGTCACATTTTTTATGTCTTATACCCTCTAGGCTTAATCGAAGCCAGTTATTTTAATATTTTATGGGTATGAATCATCTTGGTTAATGAATATTCTGTAATCAAAACATTAGAAAGAGAAAACATTACATGTTGTATAAATAAAAAAATAAAATTTTGCTAGCAGTTTTTTTTTTGTTTTATTTTCTCTTTTTGTAAAATAAATTAATATATGCAAATTATCTATACAAAGATACATACCTTACCACCTACTAGTGTTAATTTACCTACTATTTTTTTAGTTATTTGGCATTTGTTGTAATGTAAAGCTGGAATTATTTTTGACAAAGTTTGATTCTTTGAGAGGAAACTAAAGAGATGATTAACACATATAATGCATAGGTACGTATCCGTATGTACTATGTTTGTAAATATTATAACTACTTATTTAACTAAATGAGACTTAGCTGTTAAACAAAAATACAGTGCCAACCCTGCAAATCTCACGCGACGCAGGAGTTATCCTACTATTCTGGTTTTACTGTGACATAAGGAACGACAGAATGTAAGGAGATTTTTAAAAATTCAAACTTAGACCTTATGCCATAAGACATTCGCTCTCAGTTTTCCTCTAGGTTCAGTAAATAAGATATAAAGGATTTTCGGAAGTATTAAAACAGGTAGAGAGCACTACAAGCAATTTTTGTATAAATTACGTCGAATCTCGTAAGTGGCGTATGGGGTACGACACAGGGAATTTAAACAGGATATAGGCAGCAGCATCTTCCGAATAAAACTCTAACTAAAATCCGCGGTTGCTAACCCACTTGCATAGCTTGGCAACTATGGAAAATATCACCCCTTATGCAGCAATCTTAGCAAGAGGTCAATGTTCTCGAAAACGGCTTCAATGATTCGGATAAAATTTTGTATTTTGCTTTATCATTTTAACGTTTTACTTTTCGAGTTTATTTAATAACTACTAGACTAAATAGAGAAAAATACTATTTTTTCTCTAACGCCGAGCAAAACTAGCTACAGTTATTGACAATTGTTGTATGTTTTATATGTATAAACAGGTTCAAGGCTATATAATACTAATATTGACGATGCTTTAGTAACGAATAATATACTTTTCACTCCTGGGCACAATCTTTATCTTATTTCTAGTAGGCCTTTCGAATATAAAAGAGTTTCTTTTTTCTTCTTGACTTTTCAATTCTTTATTTTAGCTTTCCTTGTAATGTTTTTTTTTATCTCTAAAACACTTACAATTGTGATTTAAACATTTTAGTAGCTTCTACTCTTATCGTTACACGAACATAATGTCTGTATATTATTCGAAGACGTCTATATGTGGTAGAGCTATTCTGCAGTTATATTAGTAGTATAGTTGCAGCACGAATGGGTCGGCTCGACCGGGGAGGAACCACGCTCTCCCAGAGTATCAGCGTAAATTGTGTTTCGTATGGTGAGTGTAGAGAACCGGAGACCCTTTTCGACCCTGGAAACGATGCATTCCATCTTAGTCCACAGGGGTAACAACGAATCTGTATTTTGATACCTAATCGAGGATAGATATAGATGTCCATGGGCCACAGCAACTCCTTACCTTCAGGTGGACTGTGTGCTCATTTGTCACCCTAACCTATAAAAAAATTGTCAGTACTGTACTGTTAGCTTTTTCGCTTTTACAGCTTCATCTGTCTTAGGGCTCGCGTCTTAATAGCCGAGCTGTGATAAGGAGGAATGACGATCATGACAATGTTACTTGTTTGCAAATAATTTTCAGATCACCTGACGAATCGCTCGGTAGTAGGCGAAGGTATATAAGGTGCAGTATACGTTCCAAGAAACCATTAATATTCATACTGGCAGCGTGTCAACTTTTTCACCTTAAGTGTCCTTTTCCTGTATCAAAATATTAAAGGAACCAGTGCATTTCTTTCATCTCATTAACAAACAACATATCATCACTCGATTGTTTTCGGTCCACTTACCGAATTGTGATTGAAACAAAACAATGTCCTTTGACACAGTCTCGTTTTGTTCGAGCCAAACTGATTTTTCCGTGAACAAAGTGACAAAGTGCAGTCAAAATGACCGGACCTAATTAGACTGCGAACATACGGCATGATATTTTGACAAAAAATTGCCTGATTGTATGAATGATTATTAATTTAGATAGATATAATAGCACACATTGTCAGTGCTCTATCTTTTATGTTCAAAAAACCATTACTCCACTCTTTACTCTTTACTGGTAGTGAACCAATCCATCTTACGCTTAAGCAATGACAATGTATCAGATCGAGTATATTATGTAAATGTGGGATGAACCATTTATGTTCAGGTGGCCTGTGTGTTCTTTTGTCAATCACGAAAGCCACCTAGAGATAATCGACGAATAAAACATGGTTCGTTACACATGTTCTCGTCACGTATTACTCAAAACCTGAGAACAAGAGTAAAACCAGTGGGGTGGGTGTTGCCAGTGAGTATCGCCAGTGTGGCCATGATAACGGATCTGAGACGTGGTCCCTCACTGCTATGTATATTAGGAAGCTTAAGGTCTCTAAGCGATCTATGTCTCTGCGTAGTAAAATTTGTAATGAAGATATCCACAGCAGACCCGCGGTATATTGACTGTTACTATGTGGTGATTATATACAGAGCCCACCGAATCAGTAATCTGAAATAGCAATGGACCGACCATCTAATTCAAATAACCGACAACGGACATGGAGAAAAATAGTTATCAAGTAGCAGCCTCAATAGACTCCACAGACCTCGATAAACAGCAAGTAGAAGTTGATGGCTGCAATAGGCTTAAGACTGTGTGTTGTTGAGTGGACAAGATATAATGAATGAAAAAAAAATCCCAAAAATTTTACTCAATGTACAAAAACTCTGCCGTGAGTTCTCATCACCTACTAACGCGATATTCAAAATATGACAATGCATTTTCGAGAATTCAAGCGGGATTCGCTTGACGGAACTGGGTTGTGAAATCGACGATTCGTTTTGTTTCATGTAATTTTTTATTGTTCCGAGGGCATTTTATGACAGATTTTAAGTTCTTTAGCCTCATGTTTTGTTTTCGTTCTGTAGCTGTACAAAGAATGTCTGGGTTGACATACCGCGATTGATGCAATCCTTTGATCTTGCAACTTTAAATACTCTCTAATTATGAGAGTGTGTAATAATTATACATACCGTGTAGTTTCAGTGTAAGGATATAGGATATCAACTACCCCATATGATCCCATGGGTATCGTACAAAGGACGCATCTTAAAATGGATTGTCCATATTTTGATTATTGGTAACATTCACTGAATAGAGTGTAGAAGTAAGGAGTGCCAACTCCCATAGGAGAATAGTTGAAAAAGTGTCCATCTGTAAGCAGTAAATAACAGTTAAAAAACTGTCCACAACAGCGCTCGAGTAGCTACGAAGTATGTTAAATCGTCTTAAAATACGTTAAGAGTGATTTTTAAAATAAAATTTTTGAAAGCGATGAAATAATTATTGTAAAAAGAGTTATGGTGAAATTCTGAACAATAAAAAAACTATAATAAGTTCTTTAAAATTTAGACAGTAGCTACAGTGGTGCCACCTTTATTTAACGCTTTCCTACGGACACTTTTTTATACAGAGTTTGTACTCCTTACCTCTACGCTCCATAATTCACTGCCTTCTTGAAATTGTGTTTGTAACGAACAGACATGTTTTTAATTATAGTGGTGTTCCTTCTAAAATACGTTGTACTATATTAAGCATCTTACCGTGTAGCGGCAGTTTGAACAAATACCGCATATATATTCCCGTGGGTGACTTAACAAGCAAAAGAGAAAAATAAACCGGGATATGGGAGGCAGCGTCTTCCTGATAAAAATTAGAAAATAAAAATCTATGGTTGTCGAACCGCCCGCCAAGCGTGGCAACCATGGCATATATCTCTCCTATGAGGTAATCTATGGGAGGGCCCATGTCCTGCAGTGGACTTTGATAGGCTGTAGCGGTTGTGGTGTAAAATTTTAAATAGTTCAACTTTTTGACAGTATTAGAGTTCCGTGCGGTAGTAGCTTAAGGAAATCCGTCGCCCAATTTGATCCCGCAGGAATCATACATAGGGCGTTAAAGAAGGAGGAATGATCTATAAACTCTTCGAAATTTAAAAAATAAATAAATACTGGCTGGTAAATTTGGGATCTATAATATACCTAAATAAGATAAACTAACTTTTTATTTTTTTTTTAAATAGAAGAAAAAACATTGTTATAAATGACTATGAATCAACACGCATGAAACCTTTACAATAATTACTACTTTTTTTTTGAATAAAACTAAATTTACGGATTCTATCGCGTTTATTTAACTGATTTTACTTATTTTTATTTCCCGACGTTTCGGGTGCTTTACAGCGCCCATGGTGACGGGGGGGGGGGGGGGGGGACAAAGATGTTTGACGTCCCAATGTCATTGTTAGCCCGGCCACCTTCAGTTTTCGAATATTAATTTTTGGTCCGATTTACGCAAAACGAACTTACAGTATCTTGAAGTCTCGCAGTGGTTTGCTTGGGTTTGGGTTTAATTTTGTTAATTATAGGATCCCAAGCAGATGGCAGCACACAACCATCTTCTCTATTGAAATTAGGATGTTTTTTAATTTCAATAGCCTCGCGTATCATCCTTGGTAGGAATCGGTGTTCTTATGCGAGAATTTGTGGTTTATCAAATCTGATGTAATGGTGGGGATGATCTTCAACATGTTCATAGACTGCAGACTTCCAGGAGCGTCGGTGCTTCACGTCAGCTACATGTTCTTTCACGCGGGTTTTTATGGATCTTTTTGTTTGACCTATGTAAGAGAGACCACATTCACAAACTAACTTGGAGGAGGAGTGTATCCTGCATCTTGTAGAGGGATATTACACTTGACGGATGGTAAAAATTGACTAATCTTCTTCGGCGGCTTGTAGTATGATTTAATGGAAGCTCGCTTCAAGATATAGCCAAACTTGTCTGTGACTCCTCTGACATATGGTAGTACAGCAGGCACACGCTCGACTGTGGCCGGCTTCACTCGGTCGCCGTGATGTAGGCGCGGGAAGCTTGTTCTCTTGCAACACTTGCTTGACATGCTGAAGCTCGGCGGCCAGATGTTTTCTGTCACAGATCCCTCGTGCTCTCTGAAACAAAGATTTACCCACGGTAGCTAACTGTGAAGGATGATGGTGAGATTCACGATTTAAATATCGGTTGGTATGGGTCTTTTTTCTATACACAGTGTGACCAATAGTGTTATCAGGACATCTAGGAAAGCTAAATAATTATTTGCCTCTAACTCCATTGTGAATTGTATTTTAGAGTTTATAGAGTTAAGGTGGTCTAAAAATGCAGTTACTTTGTCAGATGGTAAAATTGTGAAAGTGTCGTCTACGTACCGTTTGTTGAATCTTGGATATATAGGAGAAGTTAGAAGGGCTTTCTCCTCGAAGTTCTCCATGAATATTTCGGCGACTATGGGAGATACAGGTGAGCCCATCGCCACACCATCTACTTGCTTGTAGAACTCCTCCTTTCACAATAGATAGCCAGATGTGAGGCAATGTTTGAGTAATACTGCATATTCAGCAGGCATTTTGTTATCTTCTAGCTTCCTAGTTACAATTGAGATGCAGTGTTCAATAGGTAGGCATGTGAATAGTGACTGAATATCAAAACTGACCATAGTTTCATTGTCAGCGAGATGTAGGTCTTTTATCTCACTAACAAATTGGTATGAATCCTTTGTGTGTGCTCTGGTATGTCCTCTCAGTGGTGACAGTATTTTTGCCAAGTGTTGCGCCAGCTTATAAGTTGGTGAATTGATCTGGCTCACTATAGGACGTAGTGGAGCGTTTGGTTTGTGTATCTTCGGTAACCCATACAACCTCGGTGGTTTGGTACAGGATGGTGTTAGCGAATTCACGTCGAGATTTAATTTTTCGGAGTATTTCTTTATTATATTAGTTCTATTTAGTTGCTTTAAGCGTGTTAGTTGTGGGGTCTGTTTTGACCTTTTTATATGTACTTTCGTCCGATAAAAGCTGTAGTATTTTAAAACTATACTCTGAAGTGTCCATTATTACCTTAGCGTTTCCTTTATCCGCGCGGAGAATCGTTAGCTCTGGTCTGTTCCGTAAGTTAATCGACGCTGTAAATTCGTCTTTAGGAAGGTTTGGTTTCGGCACTGCACTACGACGTAACAAGGTCGAAATATCTTGACATATAGCTTCCAAATCTTCTTTACCGATATTATTCTTAAACAGACAATCCTCAACACAGATAATTTCTTCATACGGGATTTTTCGTGGTGTTAATGCGAAGTTCATTCCATTCGCTAATACCTTTATTGTCGGTTTGTCGGTTCGTCCAGTGTATGTTTTGACAGATTATAGACCGTGCGTTGTTTGTTGTTTACGTCTGTGGTCAACGGTTGTGTTTCGTTCTGACGTTGACTTAGATGACGCGATAGAATCCGTAAATTTAGTTTTATTCAATGTGTAGTGTTCGCGTAAATTTAAGAAATCATTACTACTTTTTTTTATAAATAATGTACATTACAATTATTGCAATGGAACGGACACTTCATAATTTCAAAAACATTTAAAAAGTAATTTACTTCCGTCTTATTCCCGGTGTTATTATTTTTTGGTTTAAATTGAGGTTTTTTAATAGGCGAAGGTAATGTAGATCATACAGCCAAGTCCTTGTGGACAGCGTATTTAATAAGATTTTAATACAGAAAAGGGTTACAAAACTCAGTTTCTTTAGTATTTTGTCTATGAATAAGGTTTTTGGTTACAAACAGAATAAAGCGATTAGCGATTGAAACGAGCAACATCGACACTGACGGTCGATGAATTGACAAATGAGAACATTTAACATTTGATAATAATGCCATTCGCCCGGCTGAGGCATCCTGTGTAATTCATTTGCATTTTCTTAGTATTCTTTTTGTTTTTAGTTTTGTAACACTTGTCTATATTAAACTCTTACATAAAGACTAGACTGTATGAGCTACAATACCTTCGCCTAGTAAAAACTTACAAACTAAACCAAAAAAATAACACCTGAAAATAAGACGAAAGTGAATTACTTTTTAGAATGTTTTGAAATTATGAAATATCTATTCAAATAATTGTAATGTAAATTATAAAAAAAACAGTAACCATTGTAAAGGTTTCATGCGTGTTGATTCATAGGACATTTTTTACAGCGTGTTTTGATTGCGGGTTGTTTTATGTAGCGGGTTGGCGTAAATGAAAAAACCTGAATATTTTCATTATGTAGCAAGTGCATCAAAGATAGCAGTATAAATACGAGGTAAATGCTCATATTCTACAGTTTCAGACAGAATTTAAGCGTTGAAGAACATTCACAGACGATGACACCTCGCCTGGATTTGACATTGTTCGTTTTTATTATCAAAAGTATCACAAAAAGTCCATCGTGAAAGATAGGCCTCCTATAACTAACATAGTTGCCAATCTTGTCGGGTGAATTTGCTGCTGCCAGTTGCTATTCTTATTATTTTGATTTAATATCAGGATGATACTACTCATCTCTTGTTTCATTTAACTCAAATCTGTCGCCTCTTCCGACGCCCACGGGGTGATATGGGGTAGTAGACATTTTTATGTGACTTCAACAAGGTTCATTAGGTTCATGGTACGGGTTATTGCTGAAGTATGAAAGATTTCATATGCAAAACATAGTATTTCAAAAAATACCGCATGTTACATATCCTGATCATTACGAGTATTAAGGTAAAAACATGGCTTTAGCAATTTGACTCTGAAAGAAAATTACAATCTTTGACTTGCAAGAGTCCTTCCGCCAGTTAGTTCTTTTTTCTATAGCATAAGGGTGATAAACAAGCACACAGTTCACTTGCTGGTAAGTGGATACCGTAGCCCGTAGATATCTACATTTATACTCCATTAAGAATCAAAATGCAGATGCGGGCCCCTGAGGACTAACTTGGTATACGTCGTTTCCAGTAAAATTGCGTCCGGTTCTTTACACTCATGATATGAAATGCAACACGCTGGTATTCAATAAGAACGTGGTCCGTCCCCAGTCGAGCCAACCCATTTGTGCTACACCATAATATAGCTGCAGCGTGGCTCTACTATGTACAATTTCATGTTTTTTATTTTTATTTGGGCTACAATAGTCAAGTGGTGTCATCATCATCATCATCATCATCATTACAGCCCTTCACAATTCCACTGCTGAACATAGGCCTCCCCCAAGTAATGCCACAAAGCACGGTCCTGAGCCACCTGCATCCATCGACTTCCTGCATGTCTTACCAGGTCGTCACTCCATCTAGTGGGGGGTCGCCTTACACTACGCCTACCGGTACGAGGCTGCCACTCGAGAAACTTTCTTGCCCATCGGTTATCGGTTCTTCGAGCTATATGGCCGGCCTATTGGCACTTCAGCTTACTAATCCGTTGGGCTATGTCGGTCACTCTGGTTTTACTGCGGATATCCTCATTTCTGAGTCTATCACGCAGAGAAACTCCGAGCATAGCCCTCTCCATAGCTCGATGAGCGACCTTGAGCGTCCTCATACGGCCAGCAGTGAAGGACCACGTCTCTGAGGCAAGTGGAATAATATCTCGATTATGGCTCTTCTGCTACGGTAGAACAAAAAAAATACATTTGGTTGCAGCAACGGAAAGGCGTCCGACCCAACAAAATGCTGAAGCGGCGGCGTTGTTATTCCTTCGGTCCTTCTATTACCGAGTAGTTTTCAGGCATATTTCTTTTACTAAAAGAAGGATTAAAATTAAAATCTATTGACCTGATATTACAAAATGATTTCTTATATTTACGCAAACACTACATATTTAAGCAAAACTAGTTTTTATGGATTTTATCGCTTATATTAACTTTTTTATACTACCGAAGTTTCGAGCACTTTACAGCACCCACACGGGGACTAAGGTGTTCGACGTCCCGATGTCATAGTTAACCGCGGTTATCCACAGACCCATATTATCAGTACCGCCCCCCTGACCGTAGGTGCTGTAAGCTTTTTGAAACGTTGGGAATATAAAAAAGTTAATATACGTGACAAAATCTGTAAAAAATGTTTTATTTAACTGATATTCCAAATATAATATTAAAATAACTTATTCCAATATTAAAATAACATACAAATTTAAGTAAAAACAAGTAAAAAATTTTTAAAAGCGACTATGGGAAAATGCAGAAGAATCTCAAGGCTTTCATGAGATTTGACCGATGTGTAGATGGTCCACCGACAACCCACATTTCATTTTCTTAGTGTGTCAGGTTCAGCCCAGACTTTCGGTCTCCATATACGTTTTGGCCTTCAAGAGGTTCTCGACATAAGGAATGTTAATGTTTATTTAATAATAGTTTACTATTATCATGCAGATTATGAATATGAATATGATAATTATATGACCAAGCAGGTATAAAGTCTAACTAACAAGGTGAAACAGGTCAGGGATGTATACTTGGATTGTCCGAGATTAAGGAACCGGCGGTCTGGTGAATAGGTACACCATACGTTTTATAATATTGAAAATATGCATAATTTATATGATATCCATTCAAAACAATGATAATCACGACGAAAATAGATCTTGAGTAACCTATATCAAAATTATTGTTCACTTATGTGGTGCAATCTAGGAATAATAAATAGCAGTGCAAAAAATTCTTTTTTTAATAAAAGAATAATGAACTCCAGACCTAACTTCTGTCACGACGTCTCAATTGAGAACTAGATATCAGCACTGCCCAGGATTACAGTGCACGAGTATGTGCGCAAGCACAAGTGCACTATCTATTGCCTCACTCTCAAAGTCCGATGGAATTGTAATCTGATTCGATGAGAGAGACATCAGGCATTGGACTGACGGGCTGATACTTAGAATTTCTTAAAGAAAAACTCCAATAACTGATTCTGTCCCGTTTAAGATTTAAACCTGGGATCATTTAATCAGCAGTCGCGCAGCGCACTAGACCAACGAAGAAGTCGATTAATTTATTCTTGTTTAAAAAAGAAATATACATTTTTAATTTTTCATGATTAGTAAAGTGAAGTGACAATGGGCCGGCCATATATCTTGAACAACCGACAACTGATGGGGAAGAAAGGCTCTCGTACCATACATACGATAGAGTGACGAACTGGTAAGATATGCAGGCTCATGCTTTTTGCAATTACTTGGGGTAGACCTATGTTCCATAGTGAAATTGTGAAGGTGGAAATGATGATGGTAAATTTCTTATTAAATGGCCCTGTTACGGTGTAACGAAAACCCATAAGGAGTCGTCGGTGCACCGGTATGTATCATCCAGCCCTCGAAGTTATATTTTAAAATCCCACTGCCGATTTTTGCATCTACATAGATACACTTCAAAAAATCAGTGAGAGTAGTTATGTAAATATTTAACTAATAGAAGAAGAAGGTGAATTTGCAATACGTTCGATACGGCCAATGGAAACTAACCAATGTGCAATAATATATGCAACATATAAATTTAACTTTCCTTGTAAACATCTCAATTAGCAACTAGTGGTCGGTTTCTGCGAGTATTAACTCCGTAGTACTAAGACAGTTTTATGTCCTTCAGACCGAATTTCGCTCCACGGCACCCAGTCTTAAGGGAGACTAGCTTTTTGGGCTGACCAGGATTATAGTTCCCGATTATACGTTACGCGAACACATGTGCACTCTCTATTTGCTCGCCTCGCATAGTCCGATGGGTAACCTGAACCGACCAGAGAGAGATCAGGTGCGAGACGCCAACTTTCTGAATCCGGGATGCTACTGAGAATTTCTCGACAGAAAAACCTATTAACTCATTTTGGCCCAACCCGGAATTCGAACCCGGGACCTCATGATCAGCGATCACAACCATTAGACCAACAAGGACTAAGACATACCGTGTAGCTGGCGGTGAACAAAAACGTTTGAGTTCGGTGGCACGGAATACTAAAAATGCGTTAGACGCAATACACAAGACCAATTTAATTTTTATATTTTAATGAGTATATTTGGTACACACACAAGTTACATTATGTTTGTGCGTTTCACGCATTGCACTAGACTAAGTTAACGATCATATGTATTTTAACGAGTATTTTGGTTATATATTCCAGGTATAAATAGATTTCGAACTTGGATAATATTTTTCGAATACGTCATGCTTCGTGTGGCTTTAAACAGAATTCAAAAAGGAAGAATTTGTATTTAACCTTTTCATCATCACCACTACACCTCATCAATAGACCACTGCTCACCGTAGGCGTCCCTCATAAATTGTCTATAGGGAGGTATTTGCTAAAGTTGTCACGCATGGGGGGCAGGTTGGTATCCGCAGTTTTTTTAATTTTTTTGAGGTGTTACAGAAAGACTGTTGCCCATTTTGGGTTTCACAACCCTCTATGACCTTTTTCGACACCCACGGGATGATAACATTCTGGTGTCTCAGTAACATCTTGGTGTCGGGAAATTGACATTGTTATCACCTCATGCCTCGAAAAGTACGTAATTTCATTGGTTCTGCGCCTGATCTCTCTCCGGTCACACCCGTCCCATCGTACTAAAAGAGGGAGGGGACTATCATACTTGTGCACTATAATCCTCTCCTGCGCAGATGGTAAGTCTCCGTTGTTACGATTCTCCGTGGCCAACGTTCGGTCTGTAGGACATAATTTTTTCTTAAATTACATATGAAACCCTGTGTGCTTGATATAACTTTATTTAAAACAATGTAATGATATGCAGTGGTTTTGATGATCGTTGCACTGCATTTTAATATTCCCAGATTGCACCACATAAGTGTACAATAACTTCCATATAGGTCACTCGCGATCTATTTTTGTCGTAATTATCATTGATTTGAATGGATATCGTATAAATTATGCATATTTTCAATATTGTAATACGTATTTGTACCTCTTTAATAGGCCACCGGTTCTTTACTTGTCTTTATACAATGTAAGCTAGACTTTAAACCGACTTGCCTATATATTTATCATATTTGCATTGTCTGAGTAATACATTACTATTAAATACGTCGAGTATCTTTATATCTACAGGGTTAATTCAAATATCATCGTTGTAGAGCATCGCTGCAGTTATATCATGGTTGTAGCTTGAATGGGTTGGAAAAACGGAAAAAGACAACGGTCTCACAGAATAATTAAACAAATATAGCAGAATTAAGTTGCTATTTTAAGCTCGTATTCTATAAAAATTCCTTACGGGGAATTATAAGTGGTACTTCACCATTTGAGCTGACCCATTCGTACTACAACCGTAGTGTAGCTGCAGCTGCACCACGTATATAGTGACAATGTGAGCAATATTGTTTATATATTTATTCATTGTTGATAATATATAATGTATATAACGTAATTTAAATGTTTTTGTATTTACCTACCAGAAATGCTTTCCACACCCAGGCTTGAATATTAAAGTGAAAAAAATAAAGTTACAGCCTATATACGTCCCACTGCTGGCCACAGGCCTCCTCTCATTTCTGAGGGGGGTTTTAGGGCAAGTAAGTGTCCGCCGCGCTGCCCCAATGCGTGTTGGCCAACTTCACATGTCTTCGAAATATTTTTTTCTTATTCCTCAGACATGCAGGTTTCCTCACGATGTTTTCCTTCACCGCTAGCTCAGATGGTTAACGCTCGCTGTAAATATAACAGAACGCGAGTAACCCGGGTTCGAACCCCGCCGGCACCAATGAAATTGTTAATTGCAATTTTAAGTGCTTGAATATTAGAGAATGCTAAAAGGCATGAGGTCCGCCATTTGTAGCCTTTATTTTTGTTACGACGGCCCTTAGCGCAATAGCTCAATGAGTGGCCGCGCTTGGGGCTTCGAGATTGCCGCCCATGGAAAAAGTATTTGTTTCGACTACAAATACTTATTTCGGGTCTGGATGTTTGTCTTCCTGAAATTTTTGTATATACCTAGCGTACGGATCTTAATGGTTAAAAAATAATTTGTTGTAAGATTTGCAATAACAAATAAATAGATAAAAATATATCTCGTGAAATCCGGAACGGATAACAGGACGAAATATCTGGAACTGGCTCATGAAGTGTCGAGAGAGAAGCCTATACATTTCTCTCTTGGCTCATTTTCTCGGGTGACCTGGCAACCGAGATGATGTCTGTGAAGAACCGCTCCGGGTCCTTCACGAATATCGTTCGCCGGTTTCTTTCACTTTCCCTAACTCTCGGCTGTTTGCTTTCCCCTGCCAAGAGCTTCCGTCTGGTTGGGTTTTAATTTATTTACTAGCTGTCCCCGGCAATGTGCCGAAAACATCTGCAGGCGCACACTCAATCATCTCCAATATTTTTCACCTAATTGGATTAATAAACAAACAAAGATACATACAATTTGTAAAATATATAAGTAGGAATATTTATTTGTTTGCAGTGTTTTTTTTTTCAGTTTTTTATCTGTTTCAGTTCAGTATCAACCAGATGAGAATATTATAACAATATTTCATATCAAATAATGGTTACTAATATCGCCTGTGATCGAAATTCCACCGACCAAAATTCGACCGACCGTAACGATAGGTAGGTGAAATAAAGTGAACATAAAAAACTCTATCACCAATTAAATTAAAGCATTATGAACACGTTCAAGGCTATATGCGCTGAGATCGCTTTGCCTTCCCCACACGGGAAAATATTAGAAAAAATATGCAAATAAATTGTTTGAATTTCCTTTAAATTTAATCTAGTTGTGTGTATATTCATTTTATTTTACCTGCTTTAATGGCGTCATGCTCACATTATTTTTTTTGCGCACTTCTACAAAATGGTACATTTCGAATGAAATAAGTTTTGTTTCCCTTCTTTTGTGGATTCCAGATTTTTTAAACTTTCGATATCAAGTATTATTATTATTATTTTGTTACATATTATAAGCCACTGCTTGACTACGAACCCACTCCATGGTAAGTGAGCTCTAGATCGTAATTTATATATATATATATATATATATATATATATATATATATATATATATATATATATATATATATATATATATATATATATATTAAAGAATGTTAATAATGCTATAATAATTACTAATATTCCCCTTAACCACTCGTGGTAAGCTTAAATTACTTGTGTTACGAGTGGTACCTTTTTGAGTTCGCGGTCCGCGCCCCACCGATAGGCTACTGTCGCTTCTATACACTGTTTTAGAGCAAAAAAAGCAAATTCCCTCTCGCCTTGAAGACCCATATTGTAATCGGACGGAAACGCGTATTAGGAATGACGAAGTATATATAATTTTAATTTATTTTCTTCGACTAATTGAAAAAAACTTAAAATGTAACATGTATAAAGGCAACGGCGAAGAAAACTTTTATTTAATGACCTTTTTATTAACAGGACAAAAGGCAAACGAGCATGCGTCTCACCTGATGGTAAGTGACTACCGTCGCCCATGAACAACTGCAACATCAGGGGAATTGCAGATACGTTGCTGGACTATTAAAAAGAATAAGCTCTTTTCTTGAAGGTCCCTCAGCCATATCGCTCCTGAAAAATCTCTGATTGTAGTCGATTCCACAAGGAAGTTGTGCTAGGAAGAATTTTTTTTCTAAATCGCAAAATGGTGGACCGCCAATCACATAGATGGTATCACGAGTTTTATCACAATGTGCGATAGTGAAATTGAGCGGCTGGAATTAATCTGAATAATTCTTCAGATCACTCCTCGTGGTAGATGCGATAAAATACGTAAAGAAATGCAACATCTCTTCGCAGTGGCAGTGAGTCAAGCCGATCAGAAAGAGCTCGGTCACCGACGATTCGAGCCGCCCTGCGCTGGATGTGATCAAATGGAAGGAGCCCCAGCACAGAGATGAGAACAGTGTTCCATGTGAGGCCGATCCTGCGCCTTGTAAAGTTGCAGGTGGTGTGCCGGCATTAAATACTGTTCTGCACTGCTGAGCACACAAAGCTTTTTAGGGGCCAATTTATCCTTCTCTCCATAGTGATCACGAAACTGTACGTCACTCGATATGTCTACGCCGAGGATATCTATACTGGCTGGGGCAACAAGGGGAGTAACATGAAACTGAGGAGATACGACAAAGGAGTACTTTTTAGTAATAAAAGTGCAAAATTTGTCTTCTGAGGATGGAAATGAACTATATTTAGTCGCACCTAGTCCAATATTTCGTTCAACAAAGTCTCAAGTTGAGACACAAGCTTGTTCTGGAACTCGGCGACGATATTCCGAGAAATATTGGCAAGGCCGGTGTATAAGCATCACCAGTGCTGTCGTCGGCATAGCAAAGATTTCTGCCGGCTTGTAACATATAATTGTTATGCAGAAGAAACAGCGTTGGTGATAGCACGCAGCCTTGTGGAACACCAGCGTTAATGGACTTGTAATCGAAGCATGCACCGTCTACTACGACCTTGATGCTCCGACCCACAAGAAAAATAATTGCACAATGTTTTGAGACGCACGTAGGAAGGAAGCTTCGTAAGAAGTACTTTGTGCCAAACCCGATTGAAGGCCTTCGCTATATCCAAACCAACAGACAACGCCTCCCCCTTGGACTCTATTGCCTCCACCCATCTATAAGTTAGGTAAACCGGAAGATTACCAGCTGAGTGACCCTACGGGAACCGTACTGGCGGTCACTAATCAGCTGGTAAGCCTCAAGGTACCTCATGAGCTGGCAGTTAATAATTGCTTCTATTATTTTGGAGAACAAGGAGGTGGTAGCAATGGGCCTGTAGTTGGAGGGATCTGAGCGGGTGCCTTTTTCAGAAAACACTCCGGAGAACATGTCTTCAGCACAATAGGTGGAACTCCATCAGGTCTTCTCGATGATCGGCGGTGTGTTTCCCCGTCACCAAGGGTCGAGTTCGATGCAAAGAGAGGGTCTAGCAGATCGGCTTTCTCCTTTGCGGCAGAGGCCAGTGACTCGTCCTCTCTGTGCAGAGATGGCAGAGATGACTGACAGAAGTTCCCTTCGACAGGCGAGAGACCAATATTTACGTGTACATAAATTACTCATATACAAACATCCAAACCCAGATCTGCACCCGCGACTTCAGCGCCGTTCTCAAACGCTTGGGTACTGCGCTACCTACGCGACTTACATGGTATGATCACTTCGTTTGACAGTTTGACTGTCGCTGGTTGAAGATATTACTTATAAAGTATAACGTTAAAATAATAAAATATGTACTCGAGAAAATAAGAAGGATTTTAAGATATGTTCAAGATAAGAAGGGGTCTGCAGTCACTGACTTGTGTTAACTTTGATATCGGGACGCTAAACACCTCAGATCACTTCCTCCCCCTTTTTGCAATGGGAATTATCAGGAATTAAAAGTAAATAAAATTAAACGCGATAAAATTATAAACATTTTACGTGGTAGAGCCGCGCTGCAGCTATATTATGATTGTAGCATGGATGGGTCAGCTCGACCGGGGAAGGACCACGCTCTCACAGAAAACCAGCGTAAAATATGTTTCATATGTTTAAAGTGCTGATTTACCACGTGTTCAGCGGTGAAGGAAAATATCGCGAGAAAACCTAAATGTCTGAGAAATGTAAAAAATCGAAAGCATATGAAATCCGCCAACACACATTGGAGTAGTGCGGCGGACATTTCTTTGCCCTCAGCCTCTGAGAAACATTGAATTAATATGTAATAATATTACTTCAATGTCCATCCATGTAATAAGTAATATCCAGCTATGTGGCACAGCTCTAACACAAGTGGCTGAGTTTAGGTACATCGGACATATTGTAACTGAACGCCTATATGACGACAGCGACATTGAACGTGAGCGCCGAGCGCTGTAGGTCCGGGGCAATATGTTGGCTCACAGATTTGCACGTAGCACGACACAAGTCAAGTTAACATTGTTCAAGGCGTATTGCCAATCCTTTTACACGTGCAGTCTGTAGACTAACTATACGCAGCGAGCCTACAGTGCTCTGCGTGTTCAGTACAACAATGTGCTGAGGGTGATGTTAAGGAGGCTTCGACACTGCAGTGCGTCGGCAATGTTTGCGGATGCTCGTGTGAACGACTTCTACGCCATTATTCGCAAGCATGCTGCGTCCATGATGAGCAGGCTATTGAGTAGCTCCAACACCCTTCTCAGCACATTGGCTGTGAAGCTGAATAGCCCTCTCTGGAGAATTTGGAATCACGAACACACCAGCACCAGGAAAACCCCACCTGGGTTTCGCTATAAGAGGTTGGGTGTAGGTTAAGTTACTAATATAGGATAAGTACCATTGTTACTAACATTTTAATATTAATTTCTATTTTATTTTATAACTAACATTAAGTTAAGTTTTGTTTTACTAACAATCTATGACTATTGCTGGTCGAAATAAAGGATTTTATTAATATGTTGTAACTCGTACTGGAAGAGACACCGAGACTTGGTCGTTTGTAATAAGCATTAGGGTCCATAAGCTCAAACTTTCATAATTTTTGTGTCATAAAACGGTAATCAGTGCCTCCTTCCACGCGCCCCGCACTGTCGCACAAATTTTGTTCGCGGTGTCTAGTACGAAGACTAGTACTGTTCTAGTACGAAGTACATATTAATTTACCATAGTAGACAGAATAGTATAAAATAGAATTGAATAATTTTTATTCAATATAAATTACCTTTTTATTTATCACTGGTTCGGCAAAAACATTTGCCCTGGGAAGATCCAGCAAGAAACCCAGGTGGATTAGAAGCCTTCTGCCCAGGAGTGCGACGTATTAGAATGTAACAAAAACAGATTTTTGTATACAACCACTTTCTTTCTATTTGAACGCAAACAATAAAAACGAATTGTAAATAATGAAACGACGTTAAATTGGCAATGACAAATAAAAAGAACACTAGAACCATTTGTCGGAAGCACTTTTCCTATCAAATGTGCGTCGCAAACGGCATAATAAGCCTTGGCGAGCTCCTTTGATCATTCCATGTTGATTATGCCTCGAATTATTCATACCAGCATGATAGCATTGCGAAAAACATAATGACCTTGTTTTATTTATCGACCGCTTCAATTTATTTAGTGGGGGTAATATATGCCGTGGCAACTCAGGGGCTAAATTTACGGCAAGTAATTTCATATTGCGCGAGCATCGTGGGTTTGATCCCCGCCAACATCAATAAATACATATATTAATTGACATTTTAAGTGCGGATATGCCACGTGATCGACGGTTAAGGAACTTGGTGAGAAATCCTGCAGTTCAGAAATTATATATTATATTAAAAATATTTTTAAGTTATACTTATTAAATAATATGCATATTATTAACACGGGGGAATCAACCTTTCCATTGAACTCTGTAAGAAATGGGAAGTCAGTTCCCAGTAGTGGGACATATAAAGGCTGTAACTTTACTATAAGTATAGTAAATAAACCAAATACAAATTCCAACTTATATAATAAGACGTTATGTTTATTAACTTTCCATTGAAAGTTGTAATGAATCGTGTATTTTGAGACTTTAAATTTCAACACATCTATGTAGGAAAAGCAAATTCAAATTCAAATCATTTATTTGCAATCCAAGTGTACATAATTGATCTTAAATTAAAAATATGCCCTTTTTAGGCATATTTCATGAGGAAACTACTTATATACATAAAATATATAAAATATACTTAGAAGCTAGATAAATATAAAAATACAAAGTATTGCTGTAAGTTGACAAAAGGCAAATTGCAATTATTCACCAGAGTCATAAAACTTTATCAAAATACAAAAAACTCATATTCTTCAAAACTATCCGGAATAATATCATTTTTAGTACATTTTTTTGCATTAAAAACGTTTTATCCAAAGTTACCTACTAAACAATCCATGAGCTTTATGTTAGGATCTGTTAATGCAGTAAGTAAAATGTACAAAATACAATGCACTCCTATAATAAATGAACATTTATTTTAGGAGTGCATTGGATGAAACTAATCTTGCTTTTTTAAATTATTATAAATAACATAAAAAGCAACATCATTCATTCCCAACTCAACAATTTCTACAAAAGATGAAGAATATAATGCTACATCATATTCTGAGGTCTCTTTTTGTCAAACAATAAAAATAGTAGCAACTGCCGCTATTGTTTTAATGGAACTAAAATGGAACAAAATATTTATTAGGAACAGTGCTTGAGAAAATGTACAGCACTTTCTGTGGATAACTGCGGTGTAAAACCAAATTGTGCATCACACAGATTAAGGGCTGTAACTTCCTCAAGCAGACAGTCTATCACTTTCGCTATAGTAATAGCTAGTGAGATAGGTCTATAATTTTGTTTTGTCCGACGAATCTCCTATTTTACTTTTAAGTACTGGCACAACAATCGTAAAAAGTAAAGGAACTCCGTCATTGCCGGTCCCAAGCCCGGATGAGAAAGGAGGAGGGGACGGTTCCGCCGGAGAGAGTGGGTGTATCCGGTGGACTAACACACCCACCTGCGCTAGGACCTGCGCAGTCGAGCGCCGTACGCGGGGATGAAGGAGTCTTGGAGGGTTGAGCCGATCGTCGCTGGGGTATATAGTGGCGAGAGGCAACACGCCCTCTTTGGTCCGGATTTCAAGCTAAACGGTGGCCCTATCTGCTAGCCACAGATAGGGAAATGGCCAAGCGCCCCGTCAGAGGGTCGCAGGCGAGGGATGTGGGGGCTGCCTAGTTTTCCTGAAAAGGGGGGCTGGGTGGTGGTAAAGGCCATGCTGACGGAGCAAGTGACAGTTTATTTGGGTGGTGGGGATGGGCCTTGTCAGCCCCATCTACCAGCTGGATCGAGCTCCCGATGTCGCGCTGTGAGCCAACTTCGCGTCCCTATATTCTCCCGGTAATCCTAACGCCTGAAATAGGGCGTTCCCAAAGGTGCGGGCTCCATGGAGGGTGGGAAGCCGGGGGGGATGAATTTTAAAGAACAAATACTATGGACAATTTAAGGCCCAAAAAGAAAGAGGGAGAGGTGTCAGAGGTGCTTACCAGAGACACCAATGAACAAGGGGGAACCGTCACTAAACCGGCGGTTCCACGGACAGTACCGTCCAGCGCAGGTGCCCCCATCAAAGGGACAACTACCTCGCTGAACGTTTCCAAAACCAGTTCCAAGGAGCTGGGGGGAAAAAAGAACAGGAGCCCGCGAGTGACAAAACTGCGGAGCCAATACGAACTGACGACCTTTTCTCTGCTGCCTGGCAAGTGGTGAGCCGTAAGGGGAAAGGCAAGGCACCCAAAAAGGTGACTTGCCGACCTGACGGACCATCAGGAGGGTCTATCCCTGCAGGCAGTAGTGGAAAGGCCAAAAAGAAGAACAAGAAGCAGCGGGAAAAAGGCCGAAGGGAACGAGCCGCACTGGCTGCTTCTGAAACTAAAACCAAGGAGGCTGGGCAAGCTACTGCGACTGGGGTGCTTGGAGCTGGAACCAGTAGCCGCACTGAAGCTGGGAAGGATAAAAATCCAGACCAAGTGGAAGTCGCGGCCGCAGGAACCAGTTCTAGGATATCCGCCAGGAAGCAGCGAGCGGCCAAGCGTCCTGGGAAGAAAGAAAGAGCAGCCAAAAGGATGCTGGAAGAGTCCACCTCGCCTAGAGGGGAACACAAAAAAGTGCGACTCGGACAGCAACCAAAGGCTGCAAAAACGAGCTACGCTTCCGCTGCTAGAGCAGATTTGGGTGTGGCCTTAACGTGTGCGCGTTCAGGTCACATTACGAAGGAAGTAGCAGACGACATCCTTGTAGCAATACAGAGGAAGATAATCAGCGAGGCGTGGAGTAGTCAGGACCCTGATGCGTCGGGCCCAGTTTTTAGGGGCAAACCCGTATATACGGAGGGTGTCCTGAAACTGTGGTGCGACGATCAGAAGGCTCTGGACTGGTTGAAGGGGAATATTGCTACCCTCGATCTTAAATCCAACACCTTGCTGACTATAAAAAAACAGTCAGAGATACCACAAAGAGTCAAATGTGGTATCCTAATCCCTGATGCCCAAGGAGCCTGGAAAGACTCACGTGACATTGGTCGCGTGCTGGCGTACCAGAACCGCTGGGTTAACATCAGGGACTGGCTGTTACTCAAGGCTGATAAGCAGACGGACGGGTGGTTCCTCGTTGTTTCGGTGCCGGAGGATCACATCCCGACCCTGATGAAGGCCGGACGCCGTCTCGCATGCGTATGCGGGGCGGTATACGTAAAATTCCAGGGTCGTGGAGGTAAATTCTTTGATACTCCACCGAGCAAAGAGGTAGAAGACAGCCCGGAAGTTATGGATACCGGAGCCACGGTTACCGGTACAGTGGAATCACTGGAGGCCAAGTCCAGTGAAGAAACGGCCTGCACAACTGAGCCAAAGCCCCCAGTGGAGACCGGGCTCAGCGGCAGCTCACTGAGTGACGAAGAGGACTGCATTTTGCCGACCACTTCCGACTCGGTGGCTGACGAAGAGACCCGAGATCTTCTGGCAGGCCTATTTTTGGGCGGGGACGGGGAGGACGCGATCAATGATGGCGTGCCCTTCGTCCAAAACTAGCATAGTGCAAGCCAACCTCCACCACAGCGAAACTGCGTCGGCTCAATTACGCAAGTGGTTAGAGGTTCAAAAGACTGCCATAGCCTTAATCCAGGAGCCGTGGGTTGGGGCTGGTAAAATTAAAGGCCTAAACAACCTAAAAGGTAAGCTATTCTACAGCTCCGAACACGACAAGCCTAGAGCGTGTATCTACACTACTAAAGATATCTGTGCACAACCATTAACAGATTTCTGTTCTAGAGACATGTATGCCGTGGCAATACAATACACATAGGAGAGAAGGTTAGTCGTCGCCTCGGTCTACATGCCGGAGGAAGAAACTCCTCCCCCCTCATGACCTCGGCAGGCTGGTGAACTTCTGCGAGAGGACCGGACTAGAGGTTGTGATCGGGACGGACTCCAACGCACATCATCCCCTTTGGGGAATGGAAAAACCTAATGAACGAGGTAAGGTTTTAGTTGAATTTTTATTTAGTACTAACCTAACCATTTTAAACATAGGTTCTGAACCTACTTTCATAAACAAACGCTGTCGCACTATAATCGACCTCACACTTGCAACAGAAGGAGCAGCCAAACTAATTACGGAATGGCATGTGTCGAAAGAGGCCTCATGCTCAGACCATAGATGGATCTGCTTCGCACTACAGGTCGATATCCCCTCTACACCACCATGGAGAAATCCCTGCAAGACGGATAAAACAAAATACCTAAATAAGTTGACGTCTTCGCTCGCGGGTTCTGAGGGGATAAATACTATAGCAGATCAGTCGCTCCTAGAAGAACAGGTAGCAGCTGTTACTAAGGCCATGATAGATAGCTACCATGAATCATGTCCAGAAATCACTCCACCAAGGCATGCCGAGGTAAAGCAACAGTGGTGGGGTGTAGAACTCGATAGGAAACGCAAGAAGGTAAGAAAAGCCCTAAACAGGGCCATGAATACCTCAATGGATGAAGACTGGCTACTATATAAGAAAGCTAAGTCTGAATACAAAAAATGTATCAGGTATCGACGCTCGACTGGGTGGCGTAAATTCTGTGGCAACATAGAAACCTGCAAACAAGCAAATAGGATAAGGAATATTCTAGCTAAACAGAACACGTCGGGATCCATGTCTCTAAAGAAACCCGACGGTAGCTACTCAACATCGCCGGATGAAGCCCAACGCATCCTAATTAAAACGCACTTCCCAGGTTGCTGCTTAACCCAGGAGGCAAACCGGAATGACGACATACTGACACCAACAGTAGAAGACTGGAATTTAGCACAGAGAGTGGTAACGATGGACAAAATCCATTGGGCCATTCACAGTTTCCTCCCCTATAAGGCGGCAGGACCTGACGGCATATTCCCGGCACTTCTACAGTGGGGGGGTAAAGCCCTAATAGTCAGACTTGTTGCCATAATGAGAGCCTGTCTGGCTCTAAAATATGTTCCTAGGGGATGGAGGGAAGTGAAAATCACATTTATACCCAAACCAGGTAAGAGCGATTACACTGACCCTAAATCCTACAGGCCCATTAGCCTCACATCCTTTCTCCTAAAGACGATGGAGAGGATGTGTGAAAGGGAATTAAGGGGGTCGGCGCTAATGAACTTACCACTACACGACAAGCAACACGCCTACAGTCTAGGCATATCAACAGAATCGGCACTTCATCAGGTAATTACTAAGATTGAAGGGGCCATCCAAAACAAAGAAATATGTCTAGGTTCCTTCATAGATATAGAAGGTGCTTTTGACAGAACAAACTTCTCCAGCATAAAAGGTGCACTCAGTAGACATAAAGTTGAACCGGCACTGATCGACTGGATAGTTTGCATGCTCAGTACACGAATAATAAAGATTGCTGGTGAATCTCAACCAATCCTAATTAAGAAAGGTTGCCCGCAGGGTGGGGTCCTCTCACCTCTCCTGTGGAATATGGTCATTAATGAACTCATCAGCAAATTAAATACTAATCACTTTTATACAGTAGGTTATGCTGATGACCTGACTATACTGGTCTCGGGAAAGACAGCTAGCATAGTGTGCGACCTGACCCAAGCGGCTCTCCGTATAGTGGAGAGATGGTGCAGGGAATACGACTTAACCGTCAACCCAAATAAAACGGTTTTAGTAATGTTCACACAAAAACGGATGCTGAATAACTATCATCTTCCAAGTCTTTTCAGCACAAAACTCCAGCTATCCTCTGAGGTAAAATATTTAGGTCTTACCTTGGACAGCAAACTTAACTGGAATAAAAACATAGAAAACAAAATCAACAAAGCTAGTATAACTTTCTGGCAATGCAGAAACATGATTGGCAAAAGATGGGGACTGACGCCAAAAATCATACTGTGGCTTTACAAAACTGTAATCCGGCCCATGATCACATACGGCGCTCTGGTATGGTGGACCAAGACCAATGAAGCCACCACAATTAAGAAGCTTCAGCGCTACCAGAGACTGGCATGTATGGCTGCCACAGGCTGCATAAGAACTACGCCAACAGCAGCCTTGGAAGCGATGCTGGAGCTAACTCCGCTTCATCTACATATACAACAAGAAGCGACTTTAGCTGCCATCAGACTCAAGACCCTAAATCTTTGGAGTAAGAATAGTGTCCCTCATACAGGCATAATTGATAGAATTTACTCAGAAATTCCTATCCTACAAGCCAAATACGATAGGATTCCTAAACAATTTGTTTTCGATAAGAAATACAAGATACAATTAAATGAAAACAGCCAGCCGGAAGGATTAAGCCCAAAAGAGCTTAGAATTTTCACCGATGGTTCTAAAACAAAGGAAGGTGTAGGTTCTGGAGCTTTCTCTGAAGACCTCAATATTCACATATGCACACCGCTGGGTACCTATAACACGGTCTTTCAGGCGGAATGTATGGGTATCATTCAAGCGGCCATAGCAATAGATGCTAGGAAGGTTAATGACTTCCCCATCAGAATACTGACCGACAGTAGGGCGGTACTACAAGCTCTGAGTTGCAATGGAGTGAACTCGGGACTAATATATGAATGCCATCAACGATTAAATGAGGTATGTAAAAACAACAATGTGACTCTACAATGGATAAAGGGACCCAGTGGATCCAGAGGCAACGATGCAGCGGACGAACTGGCCAGAAGAGGATCGGCTCTGGCCACTATAGGGCCGGAACCAATCATACCAATCCCCTTTGGTAACGTTCGTTCAATGGTACGTAGACACTTCACTAATCAACACGCTCAGCTTTGGAAAAATCTAATAGACTGTAGACAAGCTAGGGAGGCCCTACCTGTAATAAACAGTCGCTTAACCAAAGTTCTAATGAGACTGAACAAGCCGCAGATCAGGATAGTAACTAGTGCTATCACAGGACATGGCACCTTTAACAAACATTTATTTACTATAGGTGTTACAGATAGTCCCCTGTGCAGGGCATGTATGGGGGAGGAAGAAACGGCGGCCCACGTGCTACTGAAATGTCCGGAGGTCGCTACGTACAGGGCTAAACATCTCGGCACGCCGGGATCACTCCCCCGAAGTTGCATGCAACATCAAGGGACTGTTGAGCTTCTTCGGGGGAGATCTCATGGCTCGAATAATCACATTATTCCTGCCCACACGCAAAATACGCGCAGAGATGTGGAGTTGCGGAAAACAGCCCGTTGCAAACTAAACTAAACTAAACAGTGCTTGAGAAAATGTACAGTACAGGATAACTGCGGTGTAAAACCAAATTGTGCATCACACAGATTAAGGGATGCCTGTAACTTCCTCAAGCAGACCGTCCATCACTTTCGCTATAGTAATAGCTAGTGAGATAGGTCTATAATTTTGTTTTGTCCGACGAATCTCCTGTTTTATTTTTAAGTACTGGCACAACAATCGTAAAAAGTAAATAACATGGCCAGAACACGCGGAAGGTGGATACCAGGATGTTGCAGGTGTTCAGATATTCGATACTGATACCGTCAAGACCTGGAGATTTACCGCGTGTCATGTTTTTTATTACGTCTTTAACATGCTTAGCCGTAAAGCATGTTTCATCTCCATCCTGGATACCTGCATCGTAATTCTGCGATGATTTTAGATTTTGGTTTTTTTAAAAAACGTTACCCCTACACTAGGATTTTCTCCTGTATCGTGGGGGCAGTTTACAAACATAAATTGCACAAGGACAAACATCCAGACACGGAACAATTATTTATACGCCATACAAATACTTGTTCCGTGCGGAATTTGAACCCGCGACCTCGAGCGCAGCCACTCATTGCTAATCCACTGCGCCATGGAGTCGTCAAGATTGGTATACTTAAAGTGGTTTTTTAAAATATTTGCCACCCTCGCCGCATCACTTTAACCATCCACACTCGCAGGTACGCTCAGCCTTGGATTCATTTTGTTGGTTTGTTTCCCAAATTTAGAAAGGTCTTTTGTTTAAATATGTGTAGCCGAAATTTGCATTTTCATTTTTTGTTCGTTATCCTGACATCATTTAAATTTTAATTTTAATATTTATTTTTAAATAAAATCAGGGTGACAAACGAGCACTCAGTCCACATGATGGTGAGTGGATGCTGTGGCTCATAGACCCCCCCCCCCCGAGGACTAAGATGGAATGTCTCGTTTCCAGTAAAAAGGGTCTCTGGTTCTCTACACTCACCAAACAAAATACACACAGTAGAGCCATACTGCAGCTATATTGAAGTTGCACCACTTATGGATCGGCTCAACCGGGGTAGGACCACATGAGTAATGAAACCTCTGTGGAAGGACCATGCTCTCACGGAATACCAGCGTAAAATAGCAGCTTAATGCTGCTGTGTTTCGTATGTTGAGTGTAGAGAACCGGAGACCCTTTTTACTGAAAATGAGGCATTCCATCTCAGTCCTCAGCATTTGCATTTTTATTTTTAATTGAAGATAAATGTAGATGTCTATGGGCCGCGGCGTCCACTTACGTCAGGTGGGCTGTGTGCTCGTTTGTCACCCGTATTCTATAAAAAAAGAAAAACCTTGACATTTTTTACAAAAGTGCAAAAACTGAAATACAAAAATCCATACATACTACACCCATCACGTTTACATTTAAATATCACATACATACACACATATACAGGTCAAGGTATTGAAATCTTTTTTTTTTCTTTAAATGACAATGAAAAATATATAATATTAAAAAACTATAATTAAAACAAAATTAAAAATAATATTTTAAACTATAAATGGCTATAATTTGCCTTTGAGTGAGGAAAGATGCATATCAGCGGCGACGACCATTCGCGGATAAAGTTCCTATAGGAACTTCACCGCACGTAGACCCCACTAACCCATACTCAACAGCAAATGGTACACGTAGGTATTTATCTCTTATTTGCACCATTTACTTAGTTCAGCTGCCTCTGATGCCACCCCGGCTCTAAACGCGGTACTCCTGAGATGAGAGGCTACCAATGTGTCTACTATGCAAGTAGCATCCCACATTAGGACTTTATTTATTTATTTACACTTTATAGCACCTTAATAAATGGATTACAAAAGGCGAACTTAATGCCTTTTGGCATTTACTCCCAGTCAATAAATTTTTATCTTAGTTGACCGTTTCCTGTTACCTTCTTAGAATTCATGTGGAAAATTTCGTTGACACAAATGTTGTCTAGCGTTGACTATCAACTAGACATGCATCATCTTCGAATTTGAGACGGCTGAATTTGCCTCACTGATTCCCTGCATCTGAAATTTGAAGTCACTATTTCAACGTTGAACGACGCTAAGTAGCTTATAGGAAATTATTACATCAGAATTATGGTTTGCGTTACCCGTGGTAACCCCATAAACACCGTCATGTCTGACTCTTAATAATTTAGTTTTCATAATTTTTTAGTATCGAGAGACTCGTGTAATGTCGAGTGGTATCGCTATATGAGAATCCATTCCCATTTCGTTCTATAGGTGTCACTAGAAGAAACTATGGAAAACTCAAACAGAAACAGCATCAGACAGGTTTATACGTGGTAGAATCACGCTGCAGCCATACTATGATTGTAGCACAAATATGTCCCCTAGACCAGCAAAAGCCCCTGCTATTACAGATTAACATCTTAAAATAATAGCTTAATACTGATTTGTTTCGTATGATGGGTGTAGAGGAACGGAGACTTACTGGAAATAAGGCATTCCTATTTATCGTATCTGCATTTTGATTCATAAATCATAATTGAAGATGAAGGTGTCAAAGGTCCACAACATCCACTTACCATCAGATGAACTGTGTGCTCGTTTATCACCTTTATTCTATAAAAAAGATAATCTCGGATATGACACATATCATCTTATAAGACATCACCTGTCAGGTGCGAGACGTCTCGTTTTTTGATCATTAATTCTTCTGCCAAGTGTCACGATGATGACAAATTATTCCTAAAACCAGAAATATCCACTGCAGTATAAATCAGATAGACTGCCAAGCTTTTGGCTCACTCCAATATATAAAAAAGGGATTAAATCTGGCAGATATGACCGTAATATTTCTTCTTCTCAAAATGTTTGTAGTAGAAGGGGTAAAAGAGCACACGGCTCACCCGATGGTAAGTGACTACCGCCGATCATGAACAACACCAGGGGAGTTGCAGGGCGGTGCCGGCCATTTTATATACTACAAATGCATTTAATTCTTGATATCTAATTATTGTACTGGAGGTATAGCGATCTGTAACCAACTTTTGACAGTAGCAGTTGCTTTATGGCTATTAGTAATGGAATTTTCAAACAAGTACATAGTCCTGTGTACTTGTTTGAAAATAAATTTCACACGTGGTAGAGCCATGCTGCAGTTATATTAGTAGTATAGTTGTAGCACGAATGGGTCGGCTCGACCGGGGAAGGACCACGCTCTCACAGAATACCAGCGTGAAATAGTAGCTTAATGCTGCTGTATTTCGTATGGTGAGTGTAGAGAACCGGAGACCCTTTATTACTGGAAACGAGGCATTCCATCTCAGTCCTCATGGGTGACAACGCGTCTGCATTTTGATTTTTAATGGAGGATAGATGTAGATGTCTATGGGCCGCAGCAACCACTTACCATCAGGTGGACTGTGTGCTCGTTTGTCACCCTATTCTATAAAAAAAATGACGGTAAACGGATGCTGTGATCCAAAAACACCTACATATCTGAATTTTGATTATTAACCTGTGCATCCTTAGTTAATCCCATACTATTAAACGAGCAATATATTTGTTTTTAATCTCGTTCTCGAGTCGAAAACGTCTATAACGGTTTTTGTGAAATTTAAAACTTTATAAGGGCCAGAATCGATTTAGCTAAGGCTTATTTCTGGGAAAATTAGTTTTCTCACACAAAGCAACAAGTTTGAATTTCTCGCAATATGACCGGTAATTTTCCTCATAGATCGCCCTCATATTAGTATATTGGCTAGATGATCTATACCGCTAATATACATATTTATTTTGCAACAAGTAATATAGGAAAACAGTGAAGAAAAATTAATTAAAAAAAGTCTCAAACATTGTCCTTTATATCTTATAAATTCATTATGCTTTTTATAAAATCAATAAATCATCTTTTAAATTTAATACGCGTGGTATCGCATTATTTTAACTGATTTTACTACATTCGTAATAGTCAATCGGTAGGCAAAAACGTTGTTGCCCATAAATCACATTCAAATTGGAATACTTTCAAATAAAAGCAAAAGCCTTATTTACTACCAGTTACTCGACTCCAGCGAGTCAGTAATTCATTCTTGGGGCGATGTATACGCATTTACAACAAAATCCCAAGAAAATATACAAAATTTGTTATACGCAAAGTTCAAAAATTTTATTAAATTAAGTTTGTATAAAAAGGGTTATTATAGTATTAAGGAATTTATGGATGATAATAACCCCTGAGAAGGGTGATCGCTACCAAGCTATTTCTACTTTGGAACTAAAAATAAAACTATTATTTGAAAAACAAAAATAGTTCCGCTGGATTTCTCGCTGGTTCTTCTCAGGACAGAGGTTTATTTTGCGAACCAGTGGTAAGTGAAAAAGTGACTTTCAATAAGTATTGTTTATAATCTACATTGAATAAAAAAAGTTTCTGTTTCTGTTTATGTGACTCGCATGTTCAAAAACTGCAATAACGTTTTATATATACAATAATTATTTAAACATTTGATTGTTCTGTTTAAGGGGTTATGTAATTTTTTGGTCTCCTTTTCAACTGAGTGGGATTTTGGTTGAAATTATTAAATACAATATTTTTACAGAGAATAATTCTTCTGTTGAAAGAAAATCAAACATATTTCATACTTTTTGGAATCGCTAACGCTTTTAGTACTTCTCGTAGATTAGATTTCTTCATCATTTCCTTTTTTTGCAAGCAAAGAAGCCAAAATTTCGGAAGATCTGTAGTGGATATTAAAAATCCTAAATTACTAAATTCTCAGCCTTATGATTACGACAGGGTACTGTAGGATACACCAATCATACTATAATCGTAGTCACAAATACTGGATAAAACGCGCAATTGGTGTTGAATGTAATTAAATTTATCCATTGGCAGATTGCCAATCAGAAAGTTAAACTCGAAGCGAACTATTAACAAAACGGTGAAATACAAAACAGATTCTCTCATGAAACGTGACAGTTGAAAAAACTATAATAATAACAATGGCTGAGCCCCGAACTGAAAAAATTCGGGGCTCGACAGGCTGCATCACTACTGGCTACAGGGGTTCGTAGTGTGCTTTCTTGACGGAAACAGTCAAAATACCTGATTTTTTTGGCCCAACCCGCGGTTCGAATCATAGACCTCATGACCAGCAATCGCGTTTACTACCACTAGTAGTAAAGTTTTTCAGGCTAATAAAGAAGTAGAAGAAAAACCAAAGCAGTTATAGAATATTTGACCGTGGAATGAAAGAGGGAGATCAGTTAAGCCTGGGGAGCGACCAACGCTCCGTGTGTTAGTACAGTGTTCTATATATATCGCAAAACTTGAGAACTTTGATAGTCTGATTTAGGCTTCGGTTATTACGCTGGTAGCATGACAATATCAAAACTTTTATCCTCCTAGTATACAAAAACAGGTTATCGTTTTTATTATTAAAATATTCTCGAATAGTCGTATGGTGGAGGTGAAAGAGAAACCTACACTCGATTTCTTCCCGTAGCCGTTTTATTCGTGAGTAGACGATAAAAAATAGAAATGCGAAAGTACCTTGAAGCTTCCGATAGATGGCAGTATACCCGTTTAAGCCAAATGTAAATAATACGCTGGGTATTTACTGCCCCTGGTGAGGGTAAGAAGCATCAAAGTTGCTTAGTGCCTGATATTGTGACAAGACATCCTTCCATCTGCCAATACATTCACCCCATCTGCCAAGCGTGATAATTAAAAAGAAAACGGTACAAATACTCCTACTAGAGGTCAGTACGTTAATTAGTACACATGTTGATTACCAATTCACGGTGTCCGAGCCAGGAGACCGCGCGTTGCGCTTGGAAAAAGAAGACCCATTTCCAGTGTGCCCTTACGGGCTGTTGATGATGATAGGTAAAATTTCTGATTTTACCTATCATCATCGTTTCGTATGTTGTGTGTAGAGAAGGTGGGGGAGGGGGTATTTAACCTGCTCGGGGCAAATGGAGCAATAAGACAGAGACGCCCCTGCCACGCTACCCGTGAGTTTCTGCAACATCAGGGGAGTTCATTCAAACCTTGACGCCGTCCATTACCATCTGGAAACGACGAAAGCCGGCCTTGCTCTTTCTAACCGAAACACAAGTGTTCTCTCCGGCTGATACTTCGTGTCTCTCCTACCCGGGGGTACAAATCAGAGAACCTTTTTACTTGATACGAGGCATTCCATCTTAATCGAGGATAGATCTACATGTCTATGAGCTAAAGCATCTACTTACCATTAGATGGGTGGTGTACTTGCTTGTTAATCTTATTATATATAAAAAAGGTGATGGAACCGCAGCAGATTAGTGCATTTGGCTAGTGGTGATTTACAGAACTGAAACCTGAGCCTTCACTGCTAGTCGTATGAGGAAGCTCATAGTCACTCAGTGGTGCGGTAAAGAGAGCTCAGGACCAGTAAGTAGAAATCGCAATAGGCCGAGGTGACCGACCGATGAAGAAAAGAGGTTCTCGAGTGGCAGTCTCGTAATGGTAAGCGCACCTCTAGTTTGAGTATTTCTATTACTTGTAGTTATCACAAGTCCACTGCTGAACATAGGCCTCCCCATAAATTGCTACATAGTACGGTCCTGAGCTATTAGCATTAATTGACCACCTGCGTGTTTCATCAGGTCGTTGATGAAATACCCCAGGTCAATTAATGCTGGTAGCTCAGGACAGTACTATGTAACAATTTATGGGGGAGGCCTATGTTCAGCAGTAGAGTTGTTATTACTACAGGTAATAGAGATAGTAATAATTAATACGTAAGTTCTTTAATATAATAATATAATAGTTGTTACGTCTGTCAGTGGTCGTGCAATTTATCTGAACGACTTGAACGGTTGAGGTCATATTCACGCAGTGGGTATATCTGTTTGTTCGAGAAGATAGGTCATAGCTGTGCTAGTATCCAATAGATGGCGCTGTAGTCAGTTACTAACAAATTTTATTTCTATTGGTCACAATGATTCATATTCACAATAGATGTTAGTTTAGTGCCAAAAAAAAATAACAACACCTAGACCTGATAATATATGACCTCTATGGTAGAGTGTCAAATAAATTTTATATTTATACTGATAAAAGTCCGGAGTAAATTCAGACTTAAGCTCATAGCGCCACCTATCAGTAAGGACAGAACAACGCCAACTGAGCTAGCTAGTTTAATAATATAATTTGCCATCATTGGAATTTCAGCCCAGTATCATATTTAACTAGATTATAATTTACAACTTGTTGACGAGTTGTAAATTATAACTAGCAATCCGCCTCGGCTTTGCACGGGTGATTTCTGGATCCGACAACAGATCCACTTACCGGATCCAATTGCGAATTTAAACCATCCAGGGAATCAAACAAAAACAAAGTTAATGAGAATCGGTCGAGCCAATTTCGAGTTTTAGCGAGACTAATTGACAGCAATTGATTTTTGTAAATATAGATATAGCAAGAACGTTTAGCAAATAATTATAAAGAATAAGGTTACTACGCATTACTTCGTACATGTGTCTTTGAGCATTAAATCATTGGTTGAATACTAAAAGGCTTGGGTACACAAAGTGAGGCGCTGGGAGTGGCTCCTGGCGACACTAATCCCGTTGCCCAACGACATACGTGCACCATACGTCCTTAAAGTACACAATCCAGTAATTGGTTAAATTATGAACCTCCATAAACTGACCAAGTTGTCCAGCGCCCAAAATTCATAGCTAGACTGACTAGCCAGTATTCTATTTACCATGACAAAATTTGGATTTTTTATTAAAATGGATTTGAACACTATTTTTGGCAGTGACGAAGCTCACGGTATACTAGGTGGTAGGAATTCTGCCTAGAAATCCGTCTGGATAATTTCAACCCTCATACCTCCTTCTATCGCCCAATAGCGGTTCCTATTTGAAGGGAGGCAGTATAACTACAAGTTTTATGACATTATATTACATTTCATACATGGTAGAGTCATGCTACAGTTATATTGGTAGTATAGTTATAGCACGAATTGGTCGGCTCGACCAGGGAATGACCACGCTCTCACAGAATACCAGCGTAAAATAGTAGCTCAATGCTGCTGTGTTTCGTATAGTGAGTGTAGAGAAGCGGTGACCCTTTTTACTGGAAACGAGGCATTCCGTCTTTGGGATCTATCAGACAGAAGCCGTTCAGACGTTCAAGCTTTCCGCTTTCGCGTTCTGCGTTCTTTGTGTTGTATTACGTTACATAGACATACTCAGACAGCAGACATTTTGTCCGCGTCGGTCAACCAGAACGTAGGCGTTCGTGATTGGTGAGCAACTGAAGGCTCGAACGCAAAACGCGAACGCGGAACGCTTGAACGCGTGACCGCTTCCTGTCTGATAGAACCCTTAGTCCTCACGGGTGACAACGCATCTGCATTTTGATTCGTAATGAAGGATAGATGTAGATGTCTACGGGCCACAGCAACCACTTACCATCAGGTGGACTGTGTGCTTGTTTGTCATCCTTATTCTATAAAAAAAAATCTTTGACCTCAGACGTGACAACGCGTCTGTAGCCTTCTTTGTTTGAAACTGAAGTTCTTTGGTTGCAAGTAACAATGAGCTACAGCATCCACTTACGAGTACCATCAGGTGGACAGTGAGTTTTTTGTCATTTCAGTTTTGTAAATAAAAACTGTGGACTATCTAAACATGAAAGTTTCCTCAAGATGTAAGTAATAATAATAATATCCTTTAGATTTTCGGTCACGGCGGCCAGTCTCAGAGGTCAGAGACTCACCGTCTGCTCAAGGAAATTTTTAAGTGTTCCGAGTGTATGCGCAAGCACAAGTTAACTCTCTATTTCCTCACTCTCATATTTCGATGGGACGGTCATTCGACACGACCGGAAAGAGATCAGGCGCAGGACCAACGAATATAAATTTTCTAGGCACGGGGTTGAAACACGCCCAGCTTTCTGGCTCCGAGCTGCTACTGGGGATTTCTTAACAGAAAAACCTTACTTTTTTTTAACTTATTTTGAGTCGACCCGGGATTTGAAACCAGGATCTCATAATCAACAACTCTGTTTAAAACTACTAGACGAACGAGGCAGTCAGGTGTAAGTATTAGACTTAGGGCATGGCAACTTATTACATTTTTAGTGGCATTCTTGAGGCATGATTTTATAAAAGCGCTGAAACACGTAATTCTATATTTGTTAACAAAAACCTAAGTATTATGAATTTTTGTATCCCTAACTTGTGAAATAATGGGGGGAACCCATCAATCAAACTTTCATCCTCTATTTCATCCTCTACAGATTTCCTTTATGACATAAATTAGTCCTTCTTCGGGATGCAATACATGTCCTTGCTTTTAATTGAAATCTCTTCAGCTCTTTAGGTGTGAAAAGGTGGAAGATGAATAAACAGGGCTGTTTTCAGATTTATAATATTAAAGTATGGATTAACATTCAAATACGTATACCGTGATGCATTTAAGGGCTAAATAACGACCTATCAGTCCTCGGATTCAAATTCGTTCTGACTATAATTGTTTTGTTCGTAATTAAATTAGGCTTTCATTTCACACGTCGTTTAATGCCATCCACTGCGTTTACGGCCCTTTGTATATTTTAACTTTTATTTAATTTTAAACCTTACCACGTTAGAATTAAGAGCCATTTTGTATTGTAACGTAGTTATAGTTAATACAAATTCGTAACAAAGGAATGGATGTAAAACTGATTTGTAGGGTGAAGTAATTCAGAACCATTGTATTCATTTTGATTGGGCTTAGTCCGTCACATTTGCGTTAATGTTCGCTTTCATGGCTTCCACGATAGCAGTTTGATGGTCTATTCAAAGCTGATCAAACGGTTGTTATTATAGCGGTGAGGGTTAATTAATTTGACAGTATAATTCCGTCAAAGGAAGCGTCTTTGATAATTGAATTCGCTTTAATATGAAAATTTAATACCAGTGTAAAATTGCAGCTTAATTCTGCTGTGTTTTGTATGGTAAAGTGTATTGAAATAGAGACCCTTTTTACTGGAAACGAGGCATTCTGTCTTAGTCCTAAGGGATTGGAACGCATCTGCACTTTGATTCTTAATAAAGAATAGGTATAGATGTATATGGGCTACAGCATCCACGTACCAGGTTAGGTGGGCTGTGTGCTCATTTGTCACCCTTATCCATACTAATATTATAATTGCGAAAGTGTGTTTGTTTGTTTGTTTGTCCTTCTTTCACGGCGCAACAGAGCGTCGGCATGGCATGATTTTTTGTATGGGGATAGTTCGGAGGCTGTAGAGTGACATAGGTTACTTTTTCCGCCGAAAAACATCTCATTCCCGTGGGAAAATCGAATATGTTGCACAAGTTTGTCCTTCTTTCACGTCGAAACAGAGCGTCAGCATGGTATGAATTTTAGTATGGGGATAGTTCGGTGGCTGTAGAGTGACATAGGCTAGTTTTTTCAGCGGAAAAATATATTATTCCCGTAGGAAAATCGAATATGTTGCAAATTAAATTCAGCAAGATGGCGCCACCGTGATTTTACAAGACGGTCGACGGTACGATGGAAGAACACAGAAGGTCAGAATATCTGGATTATTATGTTTTTTACCAAAATTAAGATAAAAAATGTATGGATCTGTATTTTTCCACGCAAGACAGGGAAGAGAGCGATAAAAACATAAAATTCACCAGCTGATTTCCTTCAAAGGTTTTGGTGCATTATGATTCACAGAACAGGCGATAACCTCGCAGACGATATTAAGTAATCCGTTGATACTCTGCCTACCCAGCAAGGGTTACAGGCGTGATTATAAGTATGGATCAAAAATACTATCATCACCTGTCACGCTTTCACCCTTAACTCTTATTCAAATTCAAATTTAAAATTCTTTATTCAGTATTTCTTAAATTTAAATACATTAACTAGGCTGGGGTCTCCTTTTAAGTATATCAATACCTGTGTTAGAGGACCCCGCTCTTCCATAACAATTTTAGATACATATAAAATTGCGCATATGTAAAGATTAAACCAAGTGCGTGCGGTCGCGCGCATGCGCGCGCTTTCGTGTGTGTGTGTGTGTGTGTGTGTGTGTGTGTGTGTGTGTGCGTGTGTTGTGGAAAGTATTTATGCTATGGTGTAATTTTTCTATTTATTTCAATAAATTTTCAGTTTCTTCATACTCTATCGTCTTTAACCACGCTGTAAGTTATTTTTTCACATTATGCTTGGTCGTTGCATATATGTTAAGTTTTTTATTAGTATAGTTATAGAGATGAGCAGACTGACTTCTAAATTGCCTCCTAGCGAATTTCGTTTTCATGGGTACTACTGGTGCCACAGCATGTCCTCTTCTTCTATCGCAATTTTTGGGGTTATATATCAGCGTCTTGTGCAATCTTAATACAGAGTTAAGGATATACAGCTTCCTGACCCAAAAGGTGGTCACATAGGGTGTATAGCTCTTTAGTAGGGAATCTGTAGGGCTTAAAGTGCATCACTTTAAATAATAATCTCTGTACTCTTCCTAGTTCCAAGAACTTAATTTTAGTGGCCCCACCCCAAAATGGGATACAGTATGTCAAAATGAATTGAAACATATATTTGACCCAGTAATGTCTTATCTGTTATATGTCTAAGAGTTTTAAAACTAACTAACTAACTTTTAACTATTACTTAATTGTGGTACAAACAGTTCTTAGTAAGCCCTATTAATATAAGCCTTAGTAATATTTATTAAACGGAAATGAATACAGTTCTTATATGTGGTTATGAATGAATCGGTATACAATAAGAAAAATTGTGCAAAATTATAAGAAAAATATTTTTGAGAGTTCTTATTAACTAACGTATACATATTTTAAATTGATTCCTCTAGATGTCGTTACCAGGTTTTTAAAATGCGGTAACGAAATGTTTCCTGACATGTACTTAACTCCCGCCGTTGAGCCGCGCGTCAACTTATAGTGCATACGGTACCTATACGCTTAAATTGTTTCTATTTCGTAGCTTATTCGACTAGCTGCTTTCGGTTTCGGTTGTTTGTTATTTGCTTTGTGATTTGGGTAAGGTTGAATGGATTTATATTGGCTTTCATTTTCGGATTTGTGTATTTTCTTGGATCAGTTTTGTTGATTTGGTTGGTATCCCTTTATACATAATTAGACTCTGGCTTTGATTTTGGATTTTGTTTATTTAGAATCGTGAATTAGTTTTCGTTGTTTTAGGTTGTTTAACAATATTTCAAAGGAATATTAATAGTATGGATTTTTTGACCTTTTAGATATTTTGTATTTGATTTAAAAAAATATTTAAAAGGAAATTTTATTCCTTTTAGGTATTTTAAGTTTTTTTTTTATAAATAGGTTTTTTGTTACTGCGTAATGCCTCGCAATCGTAAGTCCAGCCTTTCAAGAGTATTTTCTCAAAGATAAGCGAAAAGATTAGCTCGATCGCTATAATCTTTAGAAGATGCTGAACTGAAAAGGCAAGAACAAGCAGAGCGTCAGGCTGCTTTTAAAGCATCTGAGAAACCTTCTCAACGTCACCAAAGGCGTCTTGAACAGGCAGAGCGTCAAGCTACGTTAAGAGCTTCTGAAACACCTTCTCAAAGTCAGCGAAGGCGTCTTGAACAGGCAGAGCGTTAAGCTACTTTAAGAGCCACTGAAACACCTGCTCAAAGTCAGCAAAGGCGTCTTGAACAGGCAGAGCGTAAAGCTAGTTTAAGAGCTACTGAAACACCTGATAAAAATCATCAAAGGCATCTTGAACAGGCAGAGCGTCAATCTACTTTAAGAGCTACTGAAACACCTGCTCAAAGTCAGCAAAGGCGTCTTGAACAGGCAGAGCGTCAAGCTACTTTAAGAGCTACTGAAACACCTGATAAAAATCATCAAAGGCATCTTGAACAGGCAGAGCGTCAATCTACTTTAAGAGTTACTGAAACACCTGCTCAAAGTCAGCAAAGGCTATTCGAACAAGCGGAACGTCAGGCTGCCTTAAGAGCCGCGGAAACACCTGATGAAATTCAACACAGACTCATTGAGCAAGCTGAACGTCAATTTACTACAAGGGCATCTGAAACACCAGAACAGACACAGGCGCGAAGAGATGTAAATGCACAGCTCCAAGCTGAACTTCGACAAAATGTTCAAAGAAACAATTGGTCGATTTTTAATGACGCAGCATTCAATTATGATCCGTTGATTGATTATAAAATCACAGGTTAGTTGTTATGGGACTGATGGACAAGGAGTGTCGATTTTGCAGCGCTTTAAAATGGAAAGATGAGACCGCAGGCATGTGCTGTTCCAACGGCAAAGTGTCTCTTCCGTTACTTGGGGAACCATAAGAACCTTTGAAAACTCTCTTTTTATATGATGCTAATAATTCACGGCGGTTTCTAAACAAGATCCGGAAATATAACTCATGCTTTCAAATGACGTCCTTCGGAGTTGAACGGAAAATAATAATGCCGGGATTTTTGCCTACATTTACGGTGCAAGGGCAAATTTTTCATAGAATAGGTTCACTTTTTCCTGCTGAAAACGAACAGCATAAATTTTTACAAGTATATTTTATGGGTAATGAAGAAATTGAGGTAGACCGTCGCTGCCAATTTATCCAGGGAGTTGATAGAGACACAGTGTTCAAAATTCAAAGATTCTTTCATGAACGTAACATTTTAGTCAAAACATTTAAAACTGCTTTAGAAAACCTACCTGAAGAGGATTATAAAGTCATCATTCACGCAGATCGGACCCCTCGAGAAGAGCATGAAAGGCGCTACAATGCACATTTGGTAAATAAAATAGTAGCCGTAATTAGTGGTGATCAATTTTCTTCACGAGACATTATTTTGCGAGCACGTGATGATATGTTGCAACGGGTAGCCGATACACGCAAGTTTTATGACGCTCTGCAATACCCATTGATTTATTGCAAAGGACAAGAGGGTTATCATTTTCAAATTCCACTCATTAACCCGGTCACAAAGGAGCCTACTCCGAACAAAAAGTATCATGTATGGATTTTTATGCGTATCATATGATGTTGCGAGAAAATGATTTTAACCTCTTAGCCCGGTGTAGACAATTATTTCATCAATTTTTGCTAGACATGTATGTGAAGGTAGAAATTGAACGTCTCCGTTATATATCTTTAAATCAGAAAAAGCTATACGTTGAGAATTATATACATTTACAAGATGCAGTTTCTAGCGACGCCAATGTAAACCCCAGAGATTTAGGTAAAATGGTAATTCTGCCCTCATCATTCGTTAACAGTCCCCGCTACCTACATGTGTACACACAAGACGCATTTGCCTATTTTTTGTTACTTTTACTTGCAATACTACATGGAAAGAAATAACCGAGGAGCTAATGCAGGGCCAAAAAAGTACTGACAGACACGATTTAGATGCTAGAGTATTTAGATTAAAAGTACAAAAATTAATGTATGTAATTAACATAGGGAAAATTTTCGGAGAGGTGCAGTGCTTCATGTATTCAATTGAATGGCAAAAAAAGAGGATTACCGCATGCCCACATTCTAATATGGCTTAAAGAGAAGTTGCGGACCAGCCAAATAGACGACATAATAAGCGCTGAGATTCCGGATCCTGAGCAAAATAAAGAATTGTATGATACCATCGTCCGAAATATGATTCACGGTCCATATGGAGCACGAAATTCAATATCGCCATGTATGAAAGAAGGAAAATGTACAAAGAAATTCCCTAAACAGCTATTAGAAGAAACAGTGCACAATGACAATGGCTACCCTTTATACAGACGCAGAGCTCCCAACACCCTTCGAAGATGGTGGCAGGAAATTTACAATCAAATCTCGCTCTGGAGCTTTCGAAACCTGAGATAACAGCTGGATTGTCCCGTATTCGGCCATTCTATGTAAAATATTTAATGCCCACATTAATGTAGAAGCATGTAGCTCTGTCCGCGCAATCAAGTATATCTGTAAGTACATAAATAAAGGAAGCGACCAAGCAATATTTAATCTCAGGAGTGAAGGTGAGGCAAATCCCGTTAATAAAGTACAGACCCTTCAAGCAGGGCGTTATGTCAGCAGTAACGAGGCAGCGTGGCGTCTCCTTGGCTTCCCTTTACACGAAAGGTACCCAACAGTTATTCACCTTGCTGTGCACTTAGAAAGTGGAGAGCGTGTATATTTCACCGAAAGAAATTTCCAAGAAAGAATTGCATCACCGCCAAAAACTACACTAACAGCCTTCTTTCAACTATGTCAAACCGACCCCTTTGCAAAAACGTTGTTATATTCTGAAGTCCTCCGCTATTATACTTGAAACACATCTAGGAAGGAGTGGAAACGCCGTATTCAAGGCGGGCCTGTTGCAAATTTGCCCGGTGTAAAGTCATCAGATACCCTTGGTCGTGTGTATACCGTCCATGTAACTAATTTTGAATGTTTCTGTTTACAATTGCTGCTGCACAATGTTCAGGTTCCTACAGAATATAAAGACCTTAAAATTGTCAACGGTCAGGAATGCGCAACTTATAGAGAAGCATGTGAATCTCTGCATCTTTTAAAAAATGATAATCACTGGGATGAAACCATGGAGGAAGCCGTGCAGTGCCGGTCATCATCATCATCATCATCATTACAGCCCCTTCACAAGTCCACTGCTGAACATAGGCCCCAAAGTAATGCCACAAAGCACGGTCCTGAGCCACCTGCATCCATCGACTTCCTGCATATCTTACCAGGTCGTCACTCCATCTAGTGGGGGGGTCACCCTACACTACGCCTACCGGTACGAGGCTACCACTCGAGAACATTTCTTCCCCATTGGTTATCGGTTCTTCGAGCTATATGGCCGGCCCATTGCCACTTCAGATTACTAATCCGTTTGGCTATGTCGGTCACTCTGGTTTTATTGCGGATATCCTCAGTTCTGAGTCTATCACGCAGAGAAACTCCGAGCATAGCCCTCTCCATAGCTCGCTGAGCGACCTTGAGCGTCCTCATACGGCCAGCAGTGAAGGACCACGTCTCAGATCCGTAAGTCATCACTGGCAACACGCACTGGTTCTACAATCTAGTTTTTAGAGATTGAGGTATACCTAACGAGAAGATATGTCGTAATTTCCCGAACGCTGCCCAGCCGAGTTGAATCCGTCGATTGACCTCTCGGTCGAAGTTGGACTTACCTAGTCGGACTATTTGTCCCAGGTAAACGTACTTGTCAACAACTTCGAGCATAGTGCTCCCAACAACTACCGGCATAGGTGTGACATGGACATTAAACATAATCTTTGTTTTGTCCATGTTCAACTTAAGACCTATCCGTTGGGAGGCACTATTGAGTTCATTGAACATAGTGCTTAAGTCCTCCAGCGATTCTGCCATAAGGACTATATCGTCGGTAAATCGAAGGTGTGTGATGTACTCGCCATTGATGTTAATACCGTATCCTTTCCAGTCCAGTAGCTTGAAAACATCTTCTAATGCAGCGGTGAAGAGTTTCGGGGATATAACGTCACCCTGTCTTACACCTCTCTGCAGTTGGATAGGTTTCGAGCTCTGATTCTGTACTCGGATAGCCATCGTAGCCCTACTGTACAAACAATTCAGCACTTCGATATACCGACAGTCAACTTGGCACCGCTGAAGGGACTGTAGCACCGCCCAAATTTCGACGGAATCAAAGGCTTTCTCATGGTCCACATACGCCAGGCAAAGTGGCAGATTGTACTCTTCAGTCTTCTGTACAATCTGCCGCAAGGTATGTATGTGGTCTATGGTACTGAAGCTTTTTCGGAAACCGGCTGCTTCGGGAGGCTGGAGGTCGTCGAGTCTGCATGCGAGACGATTCGTAATGACTCTCGAAAACAGCATGTAGACGCGGCTTAGAAGGAAAATCGGTCTGTAGTTCTTCAAGAGAGCGTTGTCGCCTTTCTTAAAGAACAAGACCACCGCACTTCTGTTCCACGCCTCTGGAGTAGTGCCACCATGGAGGACGGAATTGAAGAGCTTCTGAAGGACTTCAAGTACCGGTGTTCCACCTGATTTCAGAAGCTCCGCTGTAAATCTATCCTCGCCTGGGGCCCTGCCGTTTTAAGGTGCTGGAGAGCCATTCTAATCTCGCTTAGACTGACATTCGGGATATTATCGGAATAGTGTCGGAGAAGACTTGCTCTTGGATCGTTACTCACACTTGCGTGTGGCTCCAACGATGATGTGTACAGCTGCCCATAGAACCTCTCAATCTCAATCAAAATCTCAGGTGTCCTGGAAACGATGCTGCCACACTCAGTCTTCAGCCTTGACAGTTGGCTCTTACTGGCAGACAGATCTCTGGCAAAGATTTTGGAGCCCTGGTTTCGCTCGATCGCTTCTTTAATACGAGCAGTATTAAAGTTGCGTAAGTCTCGCCGCATGCATTTGGAGATCTGACTGTTCAGTTACCTGTATGCTGTCAAATCTGATGACGATTGCAGCCTCATCTCCCGTCTAACAACCATGAGATTAAGAGTGTAATCGGATAGTTTTTGTGTTCGTCTGCGGCGGGTCTTGCAGAACTTAGCTCCGACCTCATGGACAGTTTCCACGAGCTTGTCATTCATATCGTCTACTGCATTGCAATCTCGTAAGCACTGAAAGCGGTTACGTAACTCGAGCTGAAAGTTTTCGGGATTCTGTATTAGAGCACGAGGGGAACGGAGCGTTGACTTCATTAGACGAGACCTCTCCAACTTAACGTTTAGGTTCAGTGTGCCTCTAACCATTCGGTGATCGCTGCCAGTTTTCACCCTTGCGATCACTGAAAACTGGCAGCGATCACCGAATGGTTAGATAGCAGTGCCAGTCACCAGCCAAAATTAGGAATCTTTATGCAACTCTCATATCATCTTGCGGGCTATCTAATGCACATAAATTGTGGGACAAATATAAAGGCGGAAGATATTTTGCGGAGATTACAGCAGAATCACGCGAACATGACATACAATGAACACATTTATAATGAACCACTTGGAAAAATTTAAGATAAAGTAATGGCAATGGTAGGCAAAAAATTAAGCGACTTTGGAATGATAAGTCCTCAGCGAAAAACCGAAAATGAACTAAGTGATGAAATTATACGTGAAACAAACTACGATATACCAGCTATGCAGCGTCAAGTAGCCGAATTTGTACCCCGCTTGCTTCCCAAACAAAAACGAGTTTTTGACAAAGTATTAGGACAAATTGAATCTGGAAATGGTGCACTTTTCTTTTAAGATGACCCTGGAGAAACTGGGAAGACTTTTTTGTTAAATTTATAATTAGCGCAAGTACGGAAAGATAAAAACATTGCTGTGGCCGTAGCTTCCTCTGGTATAGCCACCACGCTGCTAAGCGGGGGCCGCACTGCACATTCTGTTTTAAAATTCCCTCTTAATCTATCCCAGGAAGAATCGCCGATCTGCAAATTTAGCAAAAATAGTGCACGAGGTATAATGCCACGACAATGCAAACTTTTAGTGTGGGACGAAAGTATAATGTCGCATAAAAAAGCTGTAGAAGCACTAAATTGAACGCTCCAGGATATGCGCAGCAATACCAATGTAATGGGAGGAATGGTGGTTTTACTGGCTGGTGACTTTCGCCAAACTTTACCTGTCATTAAAAAGGGCACACCTGCAGATGAAATTAAAGCATGCCTCAAGTCGTCTATTTTATGGAACAAGGTAACAAAATTCACTGTAACTACTTATATGAGAGTGCATTTGTATAATGATATCAATGCTGGAAACTATGCTGACACACTATTAAAAATTGGCGATGGGTGGTTGGAAACGGATGCTGAGGGCTGCGTTAAATTGACGAGAGATTTTTGTAATTTAGTACAGATTCATTCCGAATTAATTGCCAGCGTTTATTCAGATTTAACGAACAACATGCATGAAGACAAATGGTTATGTGAAATGGCGATTCTTGCACCAAAAAATGAGAGTGTTAACAAAATAAATTATAAGATATATTAAGCGAAGTAGCAGAAGAAATAACAGAGTATTTGTCAGTAGACACAGTTGTGGACACAGAACAGAGCACTTCATATCCCGTATAGTTTCCAAATTCTCTAGAGTTGTCAGCTGTGCCCTCACATAAGCTTCAATTAAAATTAGGCGTCACAGTCATGCTAATGCGAAATTTAGATGCTCCTCCAAGGTTGTGTAACGGGACAAGGATGTGTATGACACATCTTGGACGGAACATAATCGGTGCTACAATTTTAACAGGCGTAGGAAAAGGTGAAAATGTTATACCACGGATCCCTATAATTCCCACAGATCTTCCTTTTCAATTCAAAAGGTTGCAGTTCCCTATTAAGCTCAGTTTTGCAATGACAATTAATAAAGCGCAAGGGCTAACGTTACAGGTAGCGGGGGTCAACTTACGAAAAATCGTGCTTCGCTCATGGTCAGCTGTATGTAGCATGTTCGCGTGTGTCAAATGCCCAGAATCTCCACATTCTTTCCCCGAATGGAAAAACATATAACATTGTGTACAGTAGCGTCTTAAAATAGTGTTCAGTTAGTTTTTCTTCCAAAATTCCCACAATCAATTAATCAGAATTCCAACAGATCTTCCCTTTCAATTCAAAATTTCCTATTTAGCTCAGTTTCTTTTCAATTCCAAATTCTGCATCTCTGACAGATCTTTTATTTGGCTCAGTTTCCTTTCAATTCAGAAAACTGCATCTCTGACAAATCAATTTAGCTCAGTTTATTTTCAAAAGTCTGTATTCCTAACGGATAATTATGCTCAGTTTCCTTTAATTAAAAAATATCCCATTTCCATTTGGAATAAACAGGCTATTTTCATGCTTTCCTATACGCTGCGTTTCAAAACATTTAAATATGCTGACGAATCAATTTTGCTCAGTTTCCTTTTAATGGCTGTATCTCTGACAAATCTATAAAACTCATTTTTCTTTCAATTCAAAAAGCAATGGATAGTTCATTTCCCAGTGACCATGCGGGCGAAGCCGCGCGTAACAGCTAGTAATTAATAAATATGTACTAACATACAATGACATGAAAGTAGAAAGAAGTGTAGCATACGCAACACAAGTATGCTATGCTGCTATTTCAAGCTAGTGTTTTGTTGGAACAGTGCAGTGACAGTATAAGAATATCCACTACCCCATATTGACGTCCACATCCAATGTACCGTGATAGGGAAACTGAAACAGTAGTTGGACAGCAGGACCTTCTGATAACATCACAATATAATAAAAAATTGTGGTTGCCAACCTGCTTACCAAACGTGGCAACTACGTCGGAATCTCCCCTATGAGGCCATCAATGACGGAGGTCTATGTTCAGCAGTGGACTTAATTAGGCTGTAGCTGTAACGGTTCAGTGAATGCTGTCTTATATTTCTCATATTGTAGATGGTAGTCTACCCTTAAAGGTCCAATGCTGGCCCTGGGTCCCGTTGGAGTTTTTACGTGGTAGAGCCACGCTGCAGCTATATTATGTATAGCACGAATCGACTCGACCGGGGCTCGACGGGGACCACGCTCTCACAGAATACCAGCGTAAAATAGCAGTTATAATGCTGTGTTTCGAATGGTGAGTGTAGAGAACCGGATACGCCTTTTACTGGTATCGAGGCATTCTGTCTTACTTCTCAAGGGTGGTAATGCATTTGAATTTTGATTCTAAGTTGAGGATAAGTGTGGTTATCTATGAACCACAGTATTCATTTACCATCTGGTGGACTGTGTGCTCGTTTCTCCCCCAATGCTATAAAAAAGAGAGAAGTTGCCATAAATGCCAGTTGGATTGGCCATCGCTTTTTTTTTCACTATTCAAAGCCGGTGCTTGATTATTAATACACCTGATGGTAAGTTGTCGGTGGCCGAAGATGGTACAGCGTACTAACTTATTATAAGCCTTTTCATTTTTACTTTGACTTATTCCACTTGCTGTTTTTATCACGAACTATAAAGCAAATTATGCAGTTATACTATACGCACATTTGAAGCTGCTACGGGTATTTTATGTGTGACGGCTCTGTGGTGCAGTGGCTCAGCAATGAGTTGTAGCGCTTAGGTCACGGGTTTAAATCCTTTTGTATGACCTACAAATTATTGTTCCGATTCTGGATGTTTGTTTTTGTGGAATTTGTGTATATAAACTACCACGATATACGAGAAAATCCTAGTGTGGCAACCTTTTCTTTAAAAAATAAAAATATATTTAGGGCAAATTATAAATTACACGAACTGTTATTTCTTTTGCAAAACAAAAACACTTTACGGCAACTGCATATATCCACAATAAGATGACGTAAGATATTATGATGTTAAAGTAATTAAGTTAACCGACTTAACAGGTTCATACATTGGTTGACGAATCTTTCCAACAGCATAAACAGCTGAGCCGAGATTATTTTTCCTAACCAATGGTATATTAAATTTAAAAAAAAGTAAGTATTGTTTAAAAACTCTTTTAAAATCTATTTATTATATAAAATATTTCTTTACTGCATTATAATAAGCGCACCAACGCTTTCAGTGTCAGTCCCTACCCAATATGAGTAAAAAGAATATCGTTTTCGTCATTACACATATAAATTTTATTGTTAATAAAATTTGTAAATTGTTTCCTCTCCTTGGACAAAATAAGTCATAACTGCGATGAACTTTCGAATTTCTCTTTGACGGTCAAACGCTTTTGACGAACTTGGCACCTTTTGCCACGCGAATTATCATTTTATTACAACGGTTGATACCAGTAACACAACAGGCGCAAATATTTTTTTAAAAAAATGTTAAAAGGTTATTTACTGTTGGATATTATATAAAGAAAAACCAAAGTCAATCAGCGATCAAAAAAGAGGGTAATGCTCAGGATTTTTCTTTGCGTCTGGAGATATGTTGACGTTCGTAGCAGAACAAAAGTAACTGACTTAATCCAACAGATCGGGAGACTGGAGTGACAACGGGCGCGGTCAAATAGTTTCTTTAGAAAATGTACCTCAAAAGAAAACCTCGTACTGGCAAGCGCAAAACACAAAAGCACACAACTGGGTGATTCCACAGTTAAGGATGGGACGACTTGATGAAACGTGTTATAGAAAAATTTTAAAATATTTGTACGGTGTTTATTTTATGGAAAACTTGAAGAATTGTAGACGACCTTATGAATAGTTGACATGATCATACCTATGTAGGTATATTACCACGGAATAATTACAATACGAATATTTTTTTATAAAATAAGAGTGACCAACGAGTTAATCACACAGTCCACTTGACGGTAAGTGGACGCTGTGGCCCATATACATCCTCATTTATCCTCGATTAAGAATCAAAACGTAGATAGGTTGTCACTCCTGAGGACTACGATGGATTGCCTCGTTTCCAGTAAAAAGGGTCTCCGGATCTCTACACGCACCACACGAAACACAACAGCATTAAACTGCTACGTAGTTACGTTTTTAAGTTCGCGGAATTTGTAGGTAGGTAATAAGTGGGGACATCGCTGAATTACGTGCTAATTGAGCAACTCATTATTAGTATAAATACCGGATTTTATTTTAATTAGATCATTACAATAAAACCCGGTGTTATACTAATTTATACTATACTAGCTTGCCAGGCAGACGTTGTCCTGCGCCTTTCGATGACCCTTTGTCATGTCCTATTAAAATCATTAAATCCGCAAAAAAAAATTGTGAGTCACTCGTGGGCAATAAAAACATCCTATCTCTCAAGTTGGACCAAACTTCACACGTTGTGCAAATTTGGTCAAAATTGATTAAGTAGCTTAGGAGTCCATCGCGGAGAAACAGCGTAACACGTAATTTATATATATAAAGATATATTTGTATTTAAACTACATTAACCTTTGAGTTGTCGTCAACCAAATAAGTCAATCGGGAAGAAATTTTGAAATATGGAGAAAATCGAGTTCCGCGCCGTTATAAAGTTCCTTACCAAGCGCAGGAAAATCAGTTCAGACTAAACTGAATGGGATGCCGTATGTTTACGGAGACTCTTTTACAAGTAAAACTATGGTTTAAAAGTGAGATACCCTTTATAAACAAGGCAGAGAGTCACTTAAAGACGACCCATAGTCAAGAAGGCCATTCGAGGTGACCACTTCGGAAATTATTCAAAAAGTCGAAAAATTAATATTAGAAGATGCCCGCCTAGTGAAAAAAATAGCTTAAAGAAATGGTTTGAGTATCAGATACAACCATTTTGAAAATTCACCCTATACTCTTGACTTGTCCCCAGTGATTATAATCTATTTCCAAACTTAAAAAAAGAACTTCGCTGGAAAAAGTTTTAAAGTGATGAAGAAGTGAAGGAAGCAGTTTCGGCGTATTTTTTAGACAAAGACAAATAATTTTTTTTGAGGGTATACATAAGTTAATTGAAAGATCCTAAATAAATGTATTAAGGTAGCAGGTGAATATATTGAAAAGGAAAAATAAATTTGGATTTTTATTTCCACTCCTTACCCCCATTCCGCGAACTTTAAAATACCCCTTACGCCGGTATTCTGTGAGAGCGTGGTCCTTCCCTGTTCGAGCCGACCCATTCGTGCTACAATCATAATATAGCTACCATAATAATGTAGCAACCATAATATAGGATATTAATAATTAAACCAATTATTGTTAATATTCCGTGCCGTTAAGTGGTGGTATAAGATATCCACTAACTCATTCGATCCGTGGATGTCGTAACAGGACAGAGGTAAACAAACAAGTAGGATGGGCAGTAGCGTCTTTCTAATAAAAACTTAAAAAACATTTTTATCCCGCCTGCCAAGTATGGCACTATGAGTATATAGCATTTTATTTATTTATTTTTGTAAAAACTTAACCTTCACATTATTTTCTCCGATATCGTGAAGGCAGTTTACATACATAAATTGCTCAAGAACAAACACCAAGACCTGGAACAACTACTTGTAGACAATACAAATACTTGTCCCGTGTGGGATTCCAACCTGTGGCACTCAGTGCCGTTACTCTTTGCTAAGCCACTGCGCAACGTAGCTGTAAAAAAAGCATTCTTTGGGCATTCCTATGATCAGCGCTAACCTAATCTAATGGTAACGGTAATGGTCTGATCTAACCTAAACGAAAACACGTTATACGATAAAGAAAACAGTGGAAACAACGGTTATTTAAAATAACCATATAATACACGTAGTAGAGCCATAAAGCATTTATACATATTACGGTTGACCGGGGAAGGACAACGATCCTCGATCTCACAGGATAACAACACAAAATAGGAGCTGCTGTGTTTCGTTGCTTTTTACTGGAAGCGATGTATTCCATCTATGTCCGATGATGTGACGAGGCATCTTCATTTTGATTCTTAACCGTGGGTAGATGTATACATGTCTATGGGACACTGTATCCACTTACCATCATGTTTTTAAGCTATTGCATAGCTTCTATCGCGGGCCTTGAGCGCGGGGACCGAATCCAGAAATTCCGTAACGAAAAAAACCTCACGCTCCCCACTCCGACGGGCACGGAGGTGTGGCGTTGAAAGACGTGCATCGTCTAACGTTGTTTCAGTTCGGCAGACTTCGGCACTCGGCAGACTTCGGCACGGTGTTTGTGTGCGTGCGACTAGACGTATGCGTGTACACTAGCTGCTAACTCAATGATAAAAATTCCTGAATAACCTACATGTATTGTATGATATTAAAAATATTTTAAACAATATTAACTTCTCATTTATTCAATAAGAGAAAAAAAATTGTTTTCTTATCGGTCACCACGCTCAAAAAGTGTAACTTGATTTAATATCAAAGACTTAACTGCATAAATAAAATAAATAAATAATTATAATTGCATAAGTTGATAAAAAATGCTATGCAATATCTTTACCGCGGCAGTCACCGAGTGCCACACGTATTTTTTTTATAGTAGAGGTGGCAAACGAGCATACAGATCGCCTGATTATAAGTTATTACCGCCGCCCTTGAACAACTGTAACACCAGGAGAATTGCAGATGCGTTGTCGGCCTTTTAGAAAGAAGTAGGCTCTTTTCTTAAAGGTCCTTAAGTCGTATCGGTCCGAAAAATCACTGGTGGTAGTCGATTCCACGAGCAAGTTGTGCGAGGAAAAAATACATCGTTTAAATCGCACCGCAGTCGACCGCCAGTAATCCAGATGGTATGGATGGTATCGCGAGTTTTGTCGCGATGTACGATGATGAAACTATGCGGTTGAAATTAGTGCGAACAGTTTCGCAGATCACTCCCCGTGATAAATGCGATAAAATACGATAAGAGGTGCAACATCTTTTCGCAATGCCTGTGAGTCAAGCCAATGAACTATGTGCTCGTTTGTCACCCATATTCAATAAAAAAGTACGGTAAACAAAAAAGTTGTAAAACTAAATCATTTCATATCGGCTTACAAGGTTTTAAATTTTTTGAAATAAATTTTAAAAATGCCGACCCCGATGTGTCCTCAACTCGAAGCTATCCTCGATGTGCTGCAAAGTCATATGCGGAAGATGCATGAGTCAGGATGCGTCTGCGCATTCATCCTACGCACGCAGTCTTTAGTATTATATTATGACTGTGTATTTGCATAGCAAGGGTAATTTATTAACTGTATTCAAGTAGGTAACCGCACATGTGGGCGTTTTGATGGATGTAGAGCTGTAAAAATACTATTTTCATCAGAATGTGAACGATACAACAACAAATATCTAAGAACTAGTACGGTTTGAGTTTATGAAGTACTAGCTGGTTACCCGCGGCTTTCGTCACTGGGAAATTAACTGTCCTTTGCTTTTTGAATTGAAAGAAAACTGAGTTTTATAGATTTGTCAGAGATGCAGCCATTAAAAGGAAACTGAGCAAAATTGATTCGTCAGCCTATTTAAATGTTTTGAAACGCAGCGTATAGGATAGCATGAAAATAGCCTGTTTATTCCAAATGGAAATGGGATATTTTTTTAATTAAAGGAAACTGAGCATAATTATCCGTCAGGGATGCAGGCTTTTGAAAAGAAACTGAGCTAAATCGATTCGTCAGAGATGCAGTTTTCTGAATTGAAAGGAAACTGAGCCTAATAAAAGATACGTCAGAGATGCAGCCTTTTGAGTTGAAAGGAAACTGAGCTTAATAGGTCCGTCAGAGGTGCAGCATTTGGAATTGAAAAGAAACTGAGCTAAATAGGAAATTTTGAATTGAAAGGGAAAATCTGTGGGAATTCCGATGAATTGATCGTCGGAATTTTGGAAAAAAAAAACTAACTGAACACTATTTTAGACGCTACTGTACACAATTTTATATGTTTTTCCATTCGGGGAAAGAATGTGAATATTCTGGGCATTTGACACACGCGAACATGCTACATACAGCTGATCTGACTGAGAAGCACGGTTTTTCTAAGTTGACCCCCGCTACCTGTAACGTTTGCCTTTGCGCTTTATTAATTGTCATTGCAAAACTGAGCTTAATAGGGAACTGCAACCTTTTGAATTGAAAAGGAAGATTTGTGGGAATTATAGGGATCCGTGGTATAATAAAACATTTTCCCCTTTTCCTACGCGTGTCAAAATTGTAGCACCGATTATGTTCCGTCCAAGATGTGTCACACGCAGCCTTGTCCCGTTACATAAACGAAGAGCATCTAAATTTCGCATTAGCATGACTGGGAAGCCTAATTTTAATTGAAGCTTATGTGAGGGCACACCTGACAACTCTAGAGAATTTGGAAACTCTGCGGGATATGAATTGCTCTGTTCTGTGTCCATAACTGGGTCTACTGACAAATAATCTGTTATTTCTGCTGCTACTTTGCTTAATATATCTGAAATTATTTTGTTAACGCTCTCATTTTTTGGTGCAAGAATCGCCTTTTCACATAACCATTTGTCTTAATGCATATTGTTCGTTAAATCTTAATAAACGCTCGCAATTAATTCGGAATGACTCTGTACTAAATTACAAAAAACTCTCGTCAATATAACGCAGCCCTCAGCATCCTATTCCAACCGCCCGTCGCCAATATTTAATAGTGTGTCAGCAAAGTTTCCAGCATTGATATTATTATACAAATGCACTCTCATATTCGTAGTTGAACTGAATTTTGTCACCTTGCTCCATTAAATAGACGACTTGAGGCATGCTTTAATTTCATCTGCAGGTGTGCCCTTTTGAATGACAGGTAAAGTTTGGCGAAAGTCACCAGCCAGTAAAACCACCATTCCTCCCATTACATCGGTATTGCTGAGCATATCCTGGAGCGTTCAATTTAGTGCTTCTACAGCTTTTTTATGCGACATTGTACTTTCGTCCCACACTAAAAGTTTGCATTGTCGTGGCATGTATCTCGTGCACTATTTTTGCTAAGGTTGCAGATCGGCGATTCTTCCTGGGCTAGATTTAGAGGGAGATTTAAAACAGAATGTGCAGTGCGGCTCCCGCTTAACAGCGTGTCAGCTATACCGGAGGAAGCTACGGCTACAGCAATATTTTTATATTTTCGTAATTGCGCTAATAATAAATTTAACAAAAAAGTCTTCCCAGTTTTTTTTTTTTTTTTTTTTAATAGAAGAAGGGGCAAACGAGCATGCGGCTCACCTGATGTTAAGTGACTACCGCCGCCCATGATCAACCGCAACACCAGGAGAATTGCGGGTGCGTTGCCGGCTCTTTAAAAAGGAGTAAGCTCTTTTCTTGAAGGTCCCCAGGTCGTATCGGTCCGGAAAAATCGCCGGTGGTAAACTATTCCACAAAGAGGTTGTACGTGGAAGAAAACTCCTTGTGAAACGTACAGTGGTGGACCGCCAAGCATCCAGATGGTGTGGATGGTATCGGGACGTTTGACGTGTAGTGCGTTCACGAAATTTGGCGGCTGGGATTAATCCGAACAATTCCTCAGAGCACTCCCCGTGATAGATGCGATAAAATACGCAAAGAGATGCAACATCTCTTCGCAGCGCCAGTGAATCGAGCCGATCGGAAAGCACTCGGTCGTCGACGATTCGAGCCGCTCTGCGCTGGATGCGGTCAAGTGGAAGGAGCTGGTACTGGGGAGCCCCAGCCCAGAGATGGGAACAGTATTCCATGTGCGGCCGAACCTGCGCCTTGTAAAGTTGCAGGCGGTGTGCCGGCATGAAATAATGTCCCGCTCTGCTGAGCACGCCAAGCTTTTTAGAAGCCAATTTGGCCTTTCCTTCCAAGTGACCACGAAACTGCACGTCACTCGATATGTCGACGCCGAGGATTCCGATACTGGCTGAGGCAACAAGGGGAGTGCCTTGAAACTGAGGAGATACGACAAAGGGGTTCTTTTTAGCGGTTAACGCGCAAACTTGTGTCTTCTGGGGGTTAAACTGGACTAGATTTAGTCGCCCCCAATCCGAGACTCTGTTCAGCAAAAACTCGACTTCAGACACAAGTTTGTCCCGGCACTCGGAGACGTTTTCCCGAGAAATATTGGCTCGGCCGGTGTAAAGAGCATCACCAGTGCTGTCATCTGCATAGCAATGAATGTTACAGGTTAGCAACATGTCATTGATATGCAGAAGAAACAGCGTTGGCAATAGCACGCAGCCCTGTGGAACACCAGCATTAATAGACTTGCAATCGGAGCTTGCACCGTCTACAACGACCTTGATGCTCCGATCTGCAAGAAAGCTGGTGATCCAATTGCACAATTTCTCGGGAAGCCCATAGGAAGGGAGCTTCGAAAGAAGCGCTTTGTGCCAAACCCGATCGAAGGCCTTCGCAATTTCCAAACTAACGGCCAATGCCTCCCCCTTGAACTCTACTGCCTCCGCCCATCTGTGAGTTAGGTAGACCAGAAGATCACCAGCTGACCGACCACGGCGAAAACCGTATTGGCGGTCACTAATCAGCTGGTGATCTTCAAGGTACCTCATGAGCTGGCAGTTTACAATGGACTCCATTGTTTTGGAGAACAAGGAGGTGATGGCGATTGGCCGGTAGTTGGACGGGTCAGAGCGGTCGCCTTTTTTAGGGATCGGGTGGACGTAAGCCGTCTTCCATGATTTTGGGACTACGCCTAGGGAGTAGGAGTACCGGAAAAGACGCGTTAAAACCGGTGCCAACTCTGGAGCACACGTCCTCAGCACAATTGGGGGATTCCGTCAGGCCCACTCGACTTGTGGATGTCCAGGGAGAGGAGTGCTTTGCGAACCGAGCGCTGTGTGAAGTGCACTTCCGGCATGGAGCACTCACACCGCGGGATGGTCGGCGGAGTACTCCCCCCGTCATCGAGAGTCGAGTTAGACGCAAAGAAAGAGCCTAGAAGATCAGCTTTCTCCTTTGCGGTATGGGCCAGTGAGTCGTCCTCCCTGTGCAGAGATGGAAGAGATGGCTGACAGGAATTCCCCTGGACAGCCTTGGAGAGAGACCAGAATCCACGGGTTCCAGAAGGAAGGCGAACTAGTTTCTCGCCAATTCTGCCTATGTGCTCTGACTTTGCCTTGGCAATGACTCTTTTGAAGGACCTAGAGGCGGAATTATACTTGTTTTTTAGAGCGCTGGTGTTTACATCCCGGGACGCTGATGCATAAGCCCAGGCTTGGTAGCATTCCTGCTTATAGCATGATGCTATTTTACAGGAGCGACCAAACCATGGCTGAGACTTGCCTCCAATGGGCACCACAGAGGAAGGAATAAAAAGTTCCATACCCTGAAGTACCACATCAGCAACAGAATCCGCAACAACGTTGGGATCATCCGGCGAGAAGCAAACCCGCCCCCAAGGGTAGGATGCAAAGAAAGACCGCATCCCATCCCAATCGGCTGACTTATAGTGCCAAACACGGCGGCAGCCTGCAGAATGCAACCGCGATTTCAGCGTGAGTGGCACCACACTCCGGACCAGACAATGGTCCGTGGAGCCTAAAGGGGCGTCGACGGAAATCTGATGTCCGTCCGGGTGAGAGGTCAGCAGAAGGTCCAACAGGGAAGGTGCATGATCCTCCACATCTGGAATCCGCGTAGGCGAAGTAACCAGTTGTGTCAGACCATATGCCAAGGCAAAATCATGAACAGATCTCCCCGCATGATCGGTTAAACGTGAACCAAGCCATTCGGCGTGATGGGCGTTAAGGTCGCCGAGGATCACGATCTCTGCGGAGGGGATCTGCTGTAGCAACGAATCTGCAGCCATTTGGACGTGGTCGAAGAGTCGGTCTGTTTCGGCATTACCGCTATGGGACCTATAGAGGCACCCGTAGACGCGCGGATGGTCGTCGCTGTCGACGCGTAGCTAAAGGATGGACAGGTCCGAACCTTCAAGTCTGCCGAGGCGTCGAGAGCAGATATCCTCTCTGACGTAAACGCAAACTCCAGCCCGAGGCACAAAGGAGTGTTCCAGTTTGTACCCCGGGCAGGAGAGATACGAGACATCAGCCGGAGAGGACACCTGCGTCTCGGTCAGAAAGAGGAGAGCCGGTCTCGCCGTCTCGAGATGGTAGTGGACGGCGTTTACGTTAGAGTGAAGTCCCCTGATATTGCAGAAATTCACGGACAGCGTGGCAGGGGTCGCCTTGGTCTTGTTGCTCCGTTTGCCTCGAGGAGTTGTAGTCTTGAGCGGAATTTTGCCCCCCCCCCAGAATACGCGGGGCAGCCTGAGCATCCACGCTCAGGAGTGGAGAAACATGGTCGTGGATGCTCAGCGAGGGATTCTCCAGGGGTGCTGGTACCCTCCTGGGGTAGTCGATCATTATTTAATTCCGCTACCATGTTGATGGGGGGGGGATTTGGGCCTCCGGCCACCTGCACTCACCAGACGAAACGCGGAAGCAGAGCTTCCACTTCACGCCGGTATTCTGTGAGGTTGAGCCCGGTTTGAGCCGGCCCATACGTGCAACAGCAAAGCTGCCACGTAGCTCTACCACTGTTTAAGTCAGTCTTGTCTGTCTTCCCAGTTTCCCCAGGGTCATATTAAAAGAAAAGTGCACCCTATACAGAATCAATTTGTCCTAAAACTTTGTCAAAAACTCGTTTTTGTTCGGGAAGCAAGCGGGGTACAATTTCGGCTACTTGCTGCTACATAGCTGGTATATCGTAGATTGTTTCACGTATGATTTCATCACTTAGTTCATTTTCGGTTGTTCACTGAGGGCTTATCATTCCAAAGTCGCTTAATTTTTTGCCTACCATTGCCATTACTTTATCTTAAATTTTTCCAAGTGCTTCATTATAAATGTGTTCATTGTATGTCATGTTCGCGTGTGTCTGCTGTAACCTTCGCAAAATATCTTCCGCCATGTACTCTTTATATTTGTCCCACAATTCATGTGCATTAGATAGCCCGCAAGATGATATGAGAGTTGCATAAAGATCCCTAATTTTGGCTGGTGACTGGCACTGCACAGCTTCCTCCATGGTTTCATCCCAGTGATTATCGTTTTCTAAAAGATGCAGAGCTTCACATGCTTCTCTATAAGTTGCGCATTCCTGACCATTGACAGTTTTAAGGTCTTTATATCCTGTAGGACCCCGAACATGGTGCAGCAGCAATCGTAAACAGAAACATTCAAAATTAGTTACATGGACGTTATACACACGACCAAGGGCATCTGATGACTTTACACCAGGCCAATTTACAACAGGCGCGCCTTGAATACGGCATTTTCACTCCTTCCTAGATGTGTTCCAAGTATAATAGCGGAGGACTTCAGAATATAACAACGTTTTTCCAAGGGGGTCGGTTTGACAAAGTTGAAAGAAGGCTGTTAGTGTAGTTTTTGGCGGTGATGCAATTCTTTCTTGGACATTTCTTTCGGTGAAATATACACGCTCTCCATTTTCTAAGTGCACAGCAAGGTGAGTAACTGTTGGGTACCTTTCGTGTAAAGGGAAACCAAGGAGACGCCACGCTGACATAACGCCCTGTTTGAAAGATCTGTACTTCATTAACGGGATTTGCCTCACCTTCACTCCTGAGATTAAATATTGCTTGGTCGCTTCCTTTATTTATGTACTTACAGATATACTTGATTGCGCGGACAGAGCTACATGCTTCTACATTAATGTGGGCATTAAACATTTTACATAGAATGGGCGAATACGGGACAATCCAGCTGTTATCTAAGGTTTCGAACGCTCCAGAGCGAGATTTGACTGTAACTTTCCTGACCCCATCTTCGGGAGCTCTGCGTCTGTATAATGGGTAGCCATTGTCATTGTGCACTGTTTCTTTTAATAGCTGTTTAGGGAATTTTTTTGTACATTTTCCTTCTTTCATACATGGCGATATTGAATTTCGTGCTCCACATGGACCGTGAATCATATTTCGGACGATGGTATCATACAATTCTTTATCTTACTCAGGATCCGCAATCTCGGCGCTTATTATGTCGTCTATTTGGCTGGGCCGCAACTTCTTTTTAAACATGATACATGAAGCACTGCACTTCTTCGAAAATTTTCCCTTTGTTAATTACATACATTAATTTTTGTAATTTTAATCTAAATACTTTAGAATCTAAATCGTATAGTCTGTCAGTACTTTTTCGGCCCGGAATTAGCTCCTCGGTTATTTTTTTACATGTGGGATTGCAAGGAAAAGTAACTTCCGTAAGTACGTACATAGGCGAATGCGTCTTGTGTGTATTCATGTAGGTGGCGGGGACAAGGGTAAAATAGAAATTCTGCCCTCATTTTCATTTTCTCAGAATTACCATTTTACCTAAATTTCTGGGGCTTACATTGGCGTCGCTAGAAACTGCATCTTGTAAGTGTATATAATTCTTAACGCGTAGCTTTTTTTGGTTTAAAGATATATAACGGAGACGTTCACTTTCTACTTTCACATACATGTCTACCAAAAATTGATGAAATAATTGTCTACACCGGGCTAAGAGGTTAAAATCATTTTCTCGCAACGTCATATGATGCGCATAAAAATCCATACATGATAATTTTTTGTTCGGAGTAGGCTCCTTTGTGACCGGGTTAATGAGTGGAATTTGTAAATGATAACCCTATTGTCCTTTGCAATAAATCAATGAGTATTGCAGAGCGTCTTAAAACTTGTATGTATCGGCTATCCGTTGCAACGTATCATCACATGCTCGCAAGACAATCTCTCGTGAAGAAAATTGATCACCACTAATTACGGCTGCTATTTCGTTTATCAAAGGCGCATTGTAGCGCCTTACGTGCTGTTCTCGAGGGGTCCGATCTGCGTTAATAACGACTTTATAATCCTCTTCAGGTAGGTTTTCTAAAGCAGTTTTAAATGTTTTGACTATAATGTTACGGTCATGCAAGATTCTTTGAATTTTGAACACTGTGTCTCTCTCAAATCCCTGGATAAATTGGCAGCGACGGTCTACCTCAATTTCTTCGTCACCCATAAAATATACTTGTAAAAATTTATGCTGTTTGTTTTCAGCAGGAAAAAGTAAACCTATTCTATGATAAATTTGCCCTTGCGCCGTAAATGTAGGAGAAAATCCCGGCATTATTATTTCCCGTTCAACTCCGAAAGACGTCATTTGAAAACATGAGTTATATTTCCGGATCCTGTTTAAAAAGCACCGTGACTCATTAGCATCATATAAAAAGAGAGTTTTCAAAGGTTCTTCTGGTTCCCCAAGTAACGGAAAAGATACTATGCCATTGGAACAGCACATGCCTGCGGTCTCATGTTTCCATTTTAAAGCGCTGCAAAATCGATACTCCTTGTCCATCAGTCCGATAACAACTAACCTGTAATTTTTGTAATCAATCAACGGATCATAATTGAATGCTGCGTCATTAAAAACCGACCAATTGTTTCTTTGAAAATTTTGTCGACGTTCAGCTTGGTGCATTTGCATCTCTTCGCGCCTGTGTCTGTCCTGGTATTTCAGATGCTCTTATGTTGAGTTTCATCAGGTGTTTCCGCGGCTCTTAAGGCGGCCTGACGTTCGCTTGTTCAAATAGCCTTTGCTGACTTCGAGCAGGTGTTTCAGTAGCTCTTAAAGTAGCTTGACGCTCTGCCTGTTCAAGACGCCTTTGCTGACTTTGATCAGGTGTTTCAGTAGCTCTTAAAGTAGCTTGACGCTCTGCCTGTTCAAGACGCCTTTGCTGAGTTTGAGCAGGTGTTTCAGTAGCTCTTAAAATAGTTTGACGCTCTGCCTGTCAAGACGCCTTCGCTGACTTTAAGAAGGTGTTTCAGAAGCTCTTAAAGTAGCTTGACGCTCCGCCTGTTCAAGACTCCTTTCTTGACTTTGAGAAGGTGTTTCGGAAGCTCCTTAAGCAGCCTGACGCTCTGTCTGTTCAAGACGCCTTTGGTGACGTTGAGAAGGTGTCTCAGATGCTCTAAAAGCAGCCTGACGCTCTGTTTGTTCTTGCATTTTCAGTTCAGCATCTTCTAAAGATTCTAGCGATCGAGCTAATCTTTTCGCTTATCTTTGAGAAGATACTCTTGAAAGGCTGGACTTACGTTTGCGAGGCACTATGCAGTAACAAAAAACGTATTTATAAAAAAATTAAATTTCCTTTTAAATATTTTTTAAAAGCAAATCCAAAATATCTAAAAGGAATAAATATTCCTTTTAGATAAACATTTTTTAAAATCAAAACAACAAAACCAATTTAAGACATAACACGAATCCGAAAACGATAACCAAAAAAAATCGAATCAACTTAAACCAAATCACAAAACAAATCGCAGAAAACCGAAATCGAAAGCAGTAGTAAGTATAAATATAACCAACGAAAAAATAAGTAAGTGTATAGGTACCGTATACACTATCTATACTATTAATATTCCTTTGTAATATTGTTAAACAACCTTAAACAACGAAAACCAATTCACAATTCTAAATAAACAAAATCCAAAATCAAAGCCAGAGTCCAATTATGTATAAATGAATACCAACCAAATCAACAAAACCGATCCAAGAAAATACACAAATCCGAAAATGAAAGCCAATATAAATCCATTCAACCTTAACCAAATCAAAAAGCAAATAACAAAAAACCGAAACCGAAAGCAGGTAGTCGAATAAGCTACGAAATGGAAACAATTTAAGCGTATATGTACCGTATACACTATAAGTTGACGCGCGGCTCAACGGCGGGAGTTAAGTACATGTCAGGAAACATTTCGTTACCGAGTTTTAAAAACCTAGTAACGACATCTAGCGGAATCAATTTAAACTATGTATACGTTGGTTAATAAGAACTCTCAAAATTATTTTTTTATAATTTTGCACAATTTTTCTTATTGTAATATCGATTAATTCATAACCACATATAAGAACTGTATTCATTTCCGTTCAATAAATATCACTAAGACTTATATTAATAAGGCTTACTAAGAACTGTTTCTACCACAGTTAAGTAATAGTTAAGGGTGAAAGCGTGACAGGTGGTGATAGTATTTCTGATCCATACATATAATCACGCCTGTAACCCTTGCGGGGTAGGCAGAACATCAACGGATTACTTAATATCGTCTGCGAGGTTATCGCCTATTCTGTGAATTACAGTGCACCAAAACGTTTGAAGAAAATCAGCTGGTGAATTTTATGTTTTTCATCGCTCTCTTTCCGGTTCTGCGTGGAAAAATAGAAATCCATACATTTTTTATCTTAATTTTGGTAAAAAGACATAATAATTCAGATATTCTGACCTTCTGTGTTCGTCCATCGTACCGTCGTCCGTATTGTAGAATCACGGTGGCGCCACCTAGCTGAATTTAATTTTGCAACATATTCAATTTTCCCACGGGAATGATATATTTTTCCGCTGAAAAAAAGTAGCCTATGTCACTCTACAGCCACCAAACTATCCCCATACTATAAATCATGCCATGCCGACGCTCTGTTGCGACGTGAAAGAAGGACAAACAAACAAACACACTTTCGCATTTATAATATTAGTATGGATTACAGAGTATTCTGGACATAATATAACTCACTTTTATGTCTGTGGTCCTACGAAAACAAGGTTAATTTGAGATAACTACAAAAATGTGTTCAATTAAAGTTTTTTTTTTTTTTAATAAAATCAGTTTACGAAAGGAGCACACAGTCCATCCGATGGTAAGTGTATGCAATGGGGCATTTATTCTCGATTCAAAATACAGATGCGTTATCAACCTGGTGACAAAAATGAAATGCATCGTTTCCAATGAAAAGAGTCTCCGTTTCTCTGCACTTATTATACGAGGCTGTATATATTATACGAAGCTGGTATTTTACGTTGGTATTGTGTAAGAGAGTATTGTGTCGTGATGCAACTGTAATATAGCTGCAGCGGGGCTCTTCCACGTACGAGTATAACTTACTTTAGACTTCAGACATTCGTGTGAATCAATACTGGAGGCAGCTGGGTACTATCACCTACACCTACTTGGGACCTCTAATACCGGAATAACTATAAGATGAAACACATCAGTCATCCCTTGTATTCTCCCCATTCATTGACCATGGGTGTTAGAAGGCACTTCCAACGTCTACAGTTAAAAATAATAATAATTCTTTATTGAACGCAGAATTAATATTTAATTCATGGATACCCTGACTCCTAAACTAGGTTACCCTGTATGTTAGGAGGCAGTTTACCTCCATTCAGTTATTTACATTCCATGCACAATGCAGACTCTAAACATAGTACAAGAAAAATAAATAAATAAACAAAATGCATGCGTGCGTATGCGCGCCGTCTCTCTCTCTCTCTCTCTCTCTCTCTATCTCTCTCTCTCTCTCTCTCTCTCTCTCTTATAAAAAAAAATCTATTTCTCTCTCTCTCTCTCTCTGTGTGTGTGTTTGTGTGTGTGTGTGTGTGTGTGTATGTGTGTGTGTGTGTGTGTGTGTGTGTGTGTGTGTGTGTGTGTGTGTGTGTGTGTGTGTGTGTGTGTGTGTGTGGTGTGTGTGTGTGTGTGTGTGTGTGTGTGTGTATGTGTGTGTGTCTGTGTGTGAATAAAAACAGCATTATATAAATGAGGTGCTTGGTAGTCATATTGCCTTTTTGCTAAAGCGAAAAAATAACTATAATTAAACGCTATAACACTTAAGAATTAAAGTTTTATTCAATATGTAGTGTTCGTGTAAATAAACGTAAAATAGCAATACCCAAAATATTATTACTTGAATGTTACGTTTAAACACGATTTTTTTTCGAGGTCCGACGGAATATCTCAAATATATAATATCTCAAATTACGAACCTACACGGTATACGTTGGGTTATATCTATTATTTTCATTTAGAATCGGTGGCTGGACCTGAGCTTTAGACTTCAGATAATATGATACGTACATTTTTATAGGCCACAGTGGAGGCATATAATAAAAATCTGATCTATGCACGACGTTACTCGTTAACTAACGAACGATGATCTAATAACGGACAAATCATGACTGTTGTAATACGACGTCGTCCTTTCATGACACGTTGCCATTTCATGATTCCCCTGTAATTTATACCCTTTAAGACATTGTGCCTAATTTTTATTCGATATTAACGTTCGGTGACTGAGGTCACTCCTGTTGCACCCGTTTCTAATATTTTGATATTACTTGATAAGTATTTTCGTATTTCGCAATGTTAAAAAGAAGTCACTGTTATAAACTATATGTCAAAAATAAAATTGCAACGTATCTAGATAGTTACGTATTTTTAAAACGCTACAATACGGAGTCATTTCTTTAAACATCCTATGCTGGACAAGGATCTTTACAAGGGTATGAGGATATTGATGTAATCGCCACCCTTTAGATTCGATGTGTTAACGCTTATCGTGTATAACTCTGGATCTAAGCACTTGCAATAACTTGAAAGTATGCGAGAAACCCTAGTTTTAAGTAATGAATACATAAATATTTCATAAATATGTCATAAAACATATTACACCTTGCCCGGCAGGGGATCTACCCTTACCCTTGCACGGCTACAGTGGTGACCCCGACGGGATATGAACAAGCATACGCAACCAACCAACCCACTGTGACTGTGCAAGACAAAGGGCAGATCTCACGCCGGGTAAGGTGTTCTGCCCGGGGAGCAGCCAACGCTCCAAGCGGTAGTTCGGAACTATTCCATATATACTATTTTTTCTTCGAAATTTTGATAGCGCAATTTAGGCTTCGATGTGTTTCGCTTGTGGCAAGCACACACGCAAGCACACAGTTCACCTGATGGTAAGTGAATATTGTGGCCCATAGATATCTATATCTACGCTCAATTAAGAATCCAAATTGCGTCATCATACTTGAGGACTAGGATGGAATGCCTCGTATCCAGTAAAAAGGGTCTCCGGTTCTCTACTCTCACCATATGAGATACAGCAGCATTAAGCTGTAAATATTTTTACTACTTATACATACATTTTTCTTCACCGTGAAGCACGCGGTAAATCGTCACTTGTAATTGCAATTAAAAATTGAATTGGTGCCTTCGGGGATAGAACCAGGCTTGCTCACATACTGTAAAATTATGACATGTGCTTAACAACTAGGCTACCATGGCTATAAGCTATGAATGCTCATCGGTCGCCATATACATCAAAATCCTCATAGTGTGGGTGTGATCAATGACTCCATTAAAATATGACTTTGACTTTTTATAACCTTTTAAAAATACTTACATACATAATACATAAAAACTCACGCCTATCACCCAGTGGGGTAGCAGAGACTACAGACTTCCATTTAGCACGATCCTGACATACCTCTCTCGCCTCTTCCACATCCACATACCTACGCATACATGCTCGTCGGTTAAAGGTGCTCTTAATTTGGCCCATTTTTAGTATATCGCCAATTTGGTCGACAAACTTCCGCCTAGGACTTCCCTTTCCGACTTTTCCATTCACTTCTGCAACATATATTTGCTTTTTCAGTCTTTCCTCATTCATTCTTTCTACATGACCAAACCACCGAAGCATTCCTTTCTTAATCCTGGTTACTGCATCACACTCTTCTTTTATCACACAGTTTCTCACCCTTTCACTCAGATTCAGCCCTAACATAATCCTTAGCAACCGCATTTCTACTGCATTTATTCTACTCTCGTGCTTCTTCTGCCACACCCAACTTTCACTACCATACGTTAAAGTAGGGACTAAAACAGCACTGTGAATTGCCATACGTGCCTTTTTCGACACATTCTGACTTTTCATAATAGAGTGTAGACCCTCATTTACTTTATTTCTTGCATTCACTCGTCGTTCAATATCCTTATTATATCTCCCATCCCTGCTGAATACACATCCCAAATATACGAACTCATCCGCTTGCTCAATTAACTCTCCTTCTATTCTTATTTCACATACCGCTTTGCGTTCTTCTCTTTCAAAAACCATCACTTTCGTCTTACTTGCGTTCACTTTCATCCCCCTTTCTTTTAATGACCTGTTCATTAATGTAACCATCATTTACAACTCGGCCGCCGACGACGCAAGTATCACTTGATCATCGGCGTACAAAAGGCATTTGATGGTTAACTCACCCATTCTTAACCCGCATTCTTCAACTTTCAAATTTTCCAAACAACTGTCCATAAATAGGTTGAGCATCCACGGGGAAGCTACACATCCCTGTCTGACACTTTTATGAATGCCAAACCAGTCCTAGTAGGCCCATTTGATTCTAACACAAGCACTCGAGTCCCTATACAGAGACTTTAATGTCTGTATCAAACCAGCGCTCAACCTAAATGCGTTCAGCGTTTGCCATAACACATCGCTGTCCACTCTGTCATAAGCCTTTTCCAAGTCCATGAACGCACAAAAAACTTTTTGGTTTTTCGCCAAAAACTTCTCCGCGATCATGCGCATGGAGAAGACTTGATCTGTACACCCCATTCCCTTTCTAAATCCCGCTTGCACATCCCAAATTTTTTCATCAGTTTCTTTCATTACTCTTTCAATTAAAAAAAAGAATATTAAGAATGCTACAAACATTACTAATATTCCCCTTAACCACTCGTTGTGAGTTTAAATTGCTTGTGTTACGAGTGGTTCACGCCAGTAGTCGAATGGCGGATTCGAACCCACGACCTTTTTGAGTTCGCGGTCTGCGCCCTGCCATTAGGCTACCGTTGCTAATAATTAATTAGTACCTTAGCATACAGTATTCCCACAATACTAAAAAGGCTGATACCACGGTAGTTTTTACAGTCGTGCTGTGACCCTTTTCCCTTATATATTGGGACTATCACGGCTTTACACCAGTCTCCCGGTACCCGCTTTAATTGTCAACATAAATTAAACAAGGTGTACAACAGGCCTGCCACCACGTCCTCTCCAGCCCTCAGCATTTAGAGTGAAACTCTATCATATCTGGCTGCCTTACCTACTTTCATGCATTTCATTGCTTTCATTATTTCACCTATACTTATCTCCCTATCTTTTTCATCTTCTTTCGGAATTTCTATTTTGTTTATTTCACTCATAAATACGCTTTCAAAATATTCCTTCCATCTCTTTAGACTCAACACTACATCATTCAGAATACAGCCATTCTCATCTCGTATCGCATTCAATCTAGGCTGTTTTGAATGCCGCCTGGTATTTCTTACGAGTTTCCAGAACATTTTAATATTTGCCTGGAAGTTATTCGATATTCTTCTATCATTCTTATCGATTATTTCTTGTTTTTCCTTTCAACTAATTCTTTTACTCTTTTATTTAGACGTTTAAACTCTGCCTTTTTTCTTTCAATCTCATCATTCTTACCGCCAGAATTATCAGCTTTGGTTGCTAGTAAATCTAGCCATGCTCTCTTCTTTGCTTCAACTTCTATACGTACCTCATCATCCCACCATAACGTATTGTCTTTCCTTTCATTCGTTCTCTTACTAACACCACATACTTCGGTAGCTGCATCCACTAAACCTTTCTGAACATTATGCCACACATTCTCCAAGTGTAACTCATTCACACACAACTCATCCAAATTACTTATATTTTCTCTCAGTCTACATTTGTACTTATCTTTTACATCTTCATCTTGTAACCTCTCAATTCTTATACGCCGTAACGTAGTGGTAGACACAGATGTCCGATGCCGCCAACGTCTGAATAAACCCCTAATTCGGCGTAAGACCAGGTAGTGGTCCGTCCCTACGTTGGACCCCCGGTAAACCCTTGTATCCACCACTGCGCTCCTCATTCTTTCATCCATAGTTATGAAATCTATCATGCTTCTATCATTCCTCTTTCCCAAGTATACATGTGAATCATCTTATGACGACATCCTTTCCACACATACGGTGAGGAGGCTTTCACCATTCTCATTAATACTTTCATCACCAAACGTTCCCAATATCCTTTCATAGCCAAGCCTCCTCACCCCAACCCTTCCATTAAAATCTCCTTACATAACAATATTTTCATTTTCCTTACATTTCGTTAACACCATCCTTACCATCTCCCAAACTGTTCTCGGATATAAGTGGGCTTAGACATGTCTGGGGCGTAGACCCCTAGAACAAACAACTTCTTTAGGCCCACTTTTATTCGTATCCATAGCAGTCTTCGACTTACACATTCGTACTCTTTCACACATTGACCCATTCTTTCTGAAAGGATGATACCGACTCCCTGGCATGCTCGCTCGGTCTCGTCTACACCAGACATCCTTTCCCTTCCGCTTCGTCTCATTTACACATAACACATCTATTCCTCTATCGTACATTATATCGCATACTTCATCCATCTTATCATTCATTGCTCCACATACATTCAGCGTAGCTAGACGGGCCTCTTCAATCCTCTTTTCGCCCCTCCGGGAGACAGAACGTGACGGGTGGCGAACCTCGTCGCCGGTTTTCCTCCCGGAGATGCTTCGCACACCTGCCCCATTAAAGGGGCACCGGGAACTCGGGGCCATTTCTATTCCTCTTTGCCTCATAGTGCGAAAACTAGGGGGTGGTATATTTTACGCCGCTTCCACACGGCGAGTAGCCGAGTCTGTTCTTTGGGCTTTGTCGCTCTTTTAGCACCACCCGGGGGAAACGTGTAGGATGGGCCTAGGATGAGATGGTCGAAATCTACGGACGCGAGTGACTTTTCCCCTTAAAAATACTTACCCAATTATAATTCACATTGTAATAAAGTAATATCCTCCAAACTGAATTTCAGTAACTGTGGCCAGTCTCAACGGAGAATCAACCATTTGTGCGGGACAGGAGTTTTAGGGAGGTATTGAGTACGTGCGCAAGCAAAGGTGCAATCTCTATTCTGTCACTCGCAAAGTCGCCATCAATCTCAAAGTCCGACAAGATTGCATTCCAACACAATCAGAGGCCAGGTACAGGACAGCTTTACATGTTACCCGAGGCACGGCGATAAGACAACACCAAAACCCTGACTTCCGACCTGTGACTGAGAATTTTATTTAAAATTCCAACCCGAGGCCATGTGTCACAATCGTGTTAACATCCACTAGATCAACGAGGCAGTCATTTCGCATTAAAATTGTATTTCAACAAAGTACTCTGTTTCAGCTTATGAAATATTTCACTGTTGACAGAATAATGTTCCTGAATTTTTATTGAAAATATTTATCAATGTCAATTTGTTTGTTGTATTCGTGGAATTATAAAATTTACAATTTAAAATTTTTGGATTTGATTCGAACCACAATAATGACACTAGGAGTTCAATCATTTATCGAATGCTTACTCGTGTTAGAGCCTAGCTTAATACTGCTGTGTTTCGTATACGACGAAGACAACGAGACGGATACGAGCACACAGTCAACAGAATGTAAGTGACTGCTGTGAACCATAGACATCAATTTTAGATTAAGAATCAAAATGTGCATGCGTTGTCATGCTTGAGGATTAAGTTGAAATACCTCGTTTCCTGTAAAAAGAGTCGCTGGTTCTGTATACTCAATTTACGAAACACTAGCATCTCATGTGTGCTGTGAACTCTGAGAGCGTAGTCCTACCCCGGTCAAGCCGACCCATATAACAGTAAGTACAAATATATATATATATATATATATATATATATATATATAATTACATTACTACTAAATAATATATACCATAACTAAATAAACGGTCATCACAACCATGCTTCCATAAACAAAAATTGTTAGAGAAACCCCTACATAGTTCGCCGAGTGACTTTGAGCGTCCTCTTACGTCTAGCAGTGAAGGACCACGTCTCAAATCCATAAGTCATCAATAGCAACACGCACTGGTTGTATAATCTCGTTTTCAAATTTTCAGGTATACCTGTCAATACGATGTGTCGTAATTTCGCACCACAAACGAATTGAAACATACTCGTGAACAACTTCAAGCTAAGTGCTCCCAACAACTATCACATAGGTGTGAACATGGACGTTACACATGATTTTTGTTTTGTCCATGATCATGCTAATCCTATACGTTGGGAGGCACTATTGAGGTCATTGAACATAGTGCTTAGGTCCTCTAGCGATTCTGCCATAAGGACTATATCGTCCACTTCCTTTGATCACAATGGAAAATATTTAAGAAAAGTGAAAATTTTGTAGGTATTTATTTTTATAATGACTTATAATGACGTTTTCTTAAAATATAGAATAGGGTGACAAATGGGCACACAGTGATGGTAAGTGGATTTTGAAGCACATACACATATATATTTAGCCTCGATTAAGATTAAAAATGCAAATGCGTTGTCACCCTTGAGGATTAAGATGAAATGCCTCGTGCCAGTAAGAAGGGTCTCCGGTTCTCTGCACTCACCATACGAAACACAGCAGCATAAAGGTTTGGTATTCTGTGAGAGCGTGGTCCTTCCCCGGTACATCTGACCCATTTTTGCTAGAACTATAATATAGCTGCAGCGTGGCTCTACCACGTAGTCATTCTCTTAGATTATTCATCATCATCATCATCATCATTACAGCCCTTCACAAGTCCACTGCTGAACATAGGCCTCCCCCAAGGTATGCCACAAAGCACGATCGTGAGCCACCTGCATCCATCGACTTCCTGCAAATTTTACCAGGTCGTCACTCCATCTAGTGGGGGGTCGCCCTACACCTCGCCTACCGGTACGAGGCTGCCACTCGAGAACCTTTTTCCCCCAACGGTTGTCGGTTCTTCGAGCTATATTGCACTTCAGCTTACTAATACGTTGGGCTATGTCGGTCACTCCGGTTTTACTGCGGATATCCCCATTTCTAAATTTATCACGCAGGGAAACTCCCAGCATAGCCCTCTCCATAGCTCGCTGAGCGACTTTGAGCGTCCTCATACGGCCAGCAGTGAAGGACCACGTCTCGGTTCCGTAGTTCATCACTGGCAACATGCACTGGTTGTACAACTTAGTTTTCAGGTTTTGAGGTATACCTGACGAGAAGATGTGTCGTAATTTCCCAAATGCTGCCCAGCCGAATTGAATCCATCGATTGACCTCTTGGTCGAAGTTGGACTATTTGTCCCAGGTAAACGTACTCGTCAACAACTTCGAGCTTAGTGCTCCCCACAACCACCGGCATACGTGTGACATGGACATATACATAAACATGATCTTTGCTTTGTCCATGTTCATATTAAGATCTATCCGTTGTGAGGCACTATTGAGGTCATTGAGCATAGTGCTTAAGTCCTCCAGCGATTCTGCCATAACGACTATATCGTCAGCAAATCGAATGTTAATCGTATCCTTTCCAGTCCAGTAGCTTAAAACGTCTTCCTATGCAGCGGTGAAGAGTTTCGGGAAAAATAACGTCACCTTGTCTTACACCTCTCTGCAGTTGGATAAGTTTCGTACTCTGGTTATGAACTCGGGTAGCCATCGAAGCCCTACTGTACAAACACTTCGGCACTTCGTTATACCGACAGTTAACTTAGCATCACTGAAGAGACTGTAGCACCGCCCAAATTTCGACGGAATCAAAGGCTTTCTCATAGTCCACATACGGCAGGCAAAGCGGCAGATTGTACTCCTCGGATTTCTGTACAATTTGCCGAAGGTTATATATGTGGTCTATGGTACTAAAGCCTTTTTGGAAACCGGCTTGTTCGGGAGGCTGGAAGTCGTCGAGTCTGCGTGCGAGACGATTCGTAATGACTCTCGAAAACAGCAGGTAGATGCGGCTCAGAAGGGATATCGGTCTGTAGTTCTTCAAGAGGGCGTTGTCACTTTTCTTGAAGAACAAGACCACCGCACTTCTGCTCCACGCCTCCGGATTAGTGCCACCAGTTAGGACGGAATTAAAGAGCCTCTGAAGGACTTCAAGTACCGGTATTTCAACCGCTTTCAGAAGCTCCGCTGTATTTCCATCTTCACCCGGGCCTTGCCGTTTTTAAGGTGCTGGAGAGCCATTCTGATCTCTTTCAGACTAACGTCCAGTATATCATCGGAATAGTGTCGGATAAAACTTGCTCTTAGATCGTTACTTACACTTGTGTATGTCTCCAACGATGATGTGTACAGCTGCCCATAGAACCTCTCAATCTCACTCAAAATCTCAGGTGTCCCGGAAACGATGCTGCCACACTCAGTCGTCAGCTTTGACAGTTGGCTCTTTCTGGTAGACAGATCTCTGGCAAAGACTTTGGAGCTCTGGTTCCGCTCGATCGCTTCTTTAACACGAGCAGTATTAAAGTTGTGTAAGTCTTGCTGCATGCATTTGGAGATCTTTCTGTTCAGTTGCCTGTATGCTGTCAAATCTGTTGACGATTGCAGCCTCATCTCCCGTCTAACAGCCATGAGATTAAGAGTGTGATCGGAGAGTTTTTGTGTTCTTCTGCGGCGGGTCTTGCAGAACTTAGCTCCGATCGCATGGACAGTTTCCACGAGCTTGTCATTCACATCATCCACTGCATTGCAATCTTCTAGGCACTGAAAGCGGTTACGTAACTCGAGCTGAAAAGTCTCGGGATTCTGGATCAGAGCACGAGGGGGACGGAACGTTGACTTCATTAGACGAGACCTCTCCAACTTAACGTTTAGGTTCAGTGTGCCTCTAATCATTCGGTGATCGCTGCCAGTTTTCACCCTTGCGATCACTGAGACATCACTGAACAGTTGGCGTCTGGTCGTCATAACGAAGTCAATCTCCTTTTTGTCAAACCGTCGGGGCTCGAGCAGGTCCATTTCCTGTGAGACCGCTTCTGGAAGAAAGAGTTCATCATAAAGAGTCCTTCCTTCTCCATAAAGTCGGCCAGCTGCTGGCCCCTACGGTTCCGTTGCCCTACTCCAAATATCCCTAACTTCAGCTCACCGCTTTCTCTTGTGCCTAGTTTTGCGTTGAAGTCTCCCATTAACACCGTGTAGTGGGTTTTGGAGGAATGCATGGCTCTAGAAATATCCTCATACGTTTCTTCCACCTCCTCATCGGGATGTACCGAGGTTGGTGGGTAAACCATATGACCTTCAGCGAATACCGTTTGGTGATTTTGAGTATCAGGTACGTGACCCCCGTCGACACACTCCCAATCTTTACAACGTTGTTGATGAGAGACTTGTGGACGATAAATCCGACACCTCCTAGGGACAGATGGTCGCCCTCCCGGTGATAGAACAAGTTGCCGGACTCGAGGATTACAGTGTCCTCTCTCTCTCTCTCTTCGGACCTCGGATAATCCAATAATATGCCATCGCAACTTGTCTACCTCTTCTTCCAAGTCCAGTATCTTCTCGTCGGTCCTCAGGGGGTGCGTGCGTTATAAGTTGTTAGGTCGAGTCGTCGTAGGTGGCAACCGAACCTCCACCGGAGATTCTTAGCACCCCTGCCCCGCCGTTACCATGGTCGCCACCGTAGCCAGGAATAGCGGGGCCGCCGGGGACTGGGGCCGTTTGTTTGCGTCGTTGCGGGGGGATATTTGCCTTAGTTGCCACGCTTGGCGAGCGGGTTGGCAACCGCAGTTTTAGACCTTTCGTTTATTAACCAACACGGCATTATCAATATTTTTAAATAATTAATTTTTGTCCCCTTTGCCATTTTTGATGTTTGTTGGCGCCATATTTGATGTGCACGCAAGTATACAACACATAGCATATAAACAGCGGATCAAGACGCTTCCAACGATACTTACCTGGTTTATTAAATTTTGATAAGTAGTTCAGAAGTAATACACGGATACACACATATAAACCCACATTTATACATATCGGTCAAAATCATAACCCTCCTGTTTTCTTGCGCCGTAGTCGGGTAATAAACAACGTACAGCTATTTTGTTGAGGCATCTGCATACCGAATGCAACTGCGTCGACTAGCCTTGAGATGAGCGCATTAATTCCGGAAACTCCTACGCAAGTTTATTCCTCTCGTAAAATTAAACGCCGTAAACACAAAGAAAATGGAAGTGACTTTAATTTGTTTCTGAGTAATTACTTTCCGATAAAATTAATTGAACACGCGTTTTAATAATATATTCGCAAGGACAACAGTTTAATGACAAAGTCAAAGTTAAACTCAAAGTCAATCCATTTTGGTTTGTTTCCGTTACAAAAAGCTTTTATATGGGCTCAAAAATTTAAAAGATACATTTCGTTATCGTTTATTATTTATATCATCTATCGTATTTTAATTACATCCTTATTTTATAATTTGTACAGAAGAGGAAAGTTGAGATTTGTAACATAACTAGGACTATAGCATGAAATGAAAATCCCACCCAGCTTGACTGGAAAAGAATCACGCTCTCCCTGATAAAATACCAGCACAGTACTTTCGTATTTGTGATTCGTGAATGGTGATGGTGAGAATATAGGTGAGAACTGAGGCCCTTTTTATTGATTATGAAGAAATCCATCTTGAAATCGGCGACATCGCATCTCCAATCAGCCTCAACGGAGGTTAGACACAGGATGCAGGTATTTCCTGACTCTCAATGACTGATGAAATGGCAATTCGATACAATCAGAGAGAGATCAGGCGCTGGACCGTAAGATAGGCAAAGTCAAAACTGACAAGAAGTTGGTGGTATTTCCTGACTCCGGGTAGCCTTCTTGCTGTTGCAAGTGTCCATAGTTTACAGAAACCACTAATCATTGGGTGGAATGTTGGCACAGTTTTGTCGCTCGAATGTTTTTTTATATAGAAAGGGGTGACAAAGTAACACCTAGTTTACTTGATGCTAAGTGGATGCTGTGTTCCACAAAAATCTACATCTATCTTCACTTTAGAATCAACTTTCGGATGCGTTGTCACCTCTGATGACTAAGTTGAAATGCCTCGTTACATCACCGGTTCTCTACACACACCATACGATATATGTTATAAAAATTTAACTAGTAACAAAAAGGGCGATCACAAGGCAAACACCTAATTGACCTTTATAATTTCTACCTGATAATCGAGTTAACCGAGTAGTGGTAAGAGTCGACAGAGAGAAACAAATCAGTAGATGAGCAGCAGCGTCTTCCCTATTACAACTAAAAATAAAAAATGCGGTTGCCAACCCGCTTGCCATCCGTGGCAACTATGGAAAAAGTACTCCCTATAAGGCAGTGACTGGTATTCATGTAAATATAAGAAACCGTCATACAAATCCGCTTCCTAACTGTAATAACTAGCCAAAACGCCGTCGTTTGTGTCAATCTAAGATAGGTAACTTGATGTGTTGTGATGTGACGGGATCGTCTGCAACATCACAATCTAGTATCTAGATCACAATCCTGCTCTAGATGTTTTCTTGCTTCTGATTGATTATGATATTGCATGCTCAATCATAAGCTAATGTTGCCTTAATCAAAGCTAATTATGCTTCTTCTTCAACGATCCCTAAAAGTTCGTTGCTAGACACAGGCATGGATGAGCCGCGATTGCCACGCCTGGAAGATTGATTGACCATCGCAGTGCCAGACATCTCGAACTTTTAACATTACTCCTTGTCGTCGGTCTGTGTTACACCTGGTTATATCGTCTATATTGGAAGACGTATGATCAATTCATTTATTTTACTTATTTTATTATTATATAGTATATAACACGTAACATAATTAACGCACTTTGAGAAAGTAGTTTGTTCAGAATCGTTTACTGAACCGATTCCTATCATTTTTAATATAGATAATTTTTTATCCCAAAAATAATTAAAACTACGTAAATTACTATCACCCTAAATCTGTACAGTCAAAACAAAATGAAATGGACCGTAACTTAAGGCAATAAGACTTTTAATAGTGCAGTTTAATTTGTATTATTACTAGTTCTGACATTCAATAAAAATAAAGAATAATGAACTCTATTTCAAACATGTTAAAGTCTTTGCGTTCGTGGATCTGTGACCACAACATTTTTCCGGAATAACTAATTTGATAAATAATCAGTACATAAAAATGTTTAACTAAAATTTAGTGTATGTATTATGATTATAACATAATATATTGATTGGGGTGTCTGAGGGTGTGCGTTAATTACGTTACATATTGTATACGGCTGCGTGCCAACAAGTAACAAGTGCGAAGCAAGTATTTGTATGGCCTACAAATAAATCTATCGAGTCTGGATGTTTGTCCTTGTGCAATTTATGTTTGTATACCCTGTGTCGTGGAGGCAGTTTACAAACATAATACTCATGAGTAAATCCTAGTTTGGGGGTAACCTTTTCAAAAGAGAAAGGAGAGAATTATAGTATAAGGGTACCAAACAGGCACACAGTCCACCTGTTTTCGATAAAGATCAAAATGCGCCCCCTGAGAACTAAGATGGATTGACTGGCTTCTAGAAAAAATATGGTTTCCGCATCTCTAGCCTATTTGTTTATTTTTGTAATTTTGTATATATTTTTCCTTAATATATATAAGATATACACAAAATTACAAAAATACAAACTCATGAGTTAGCAACGTGCTTAAAAAAAATGTTTATTACCTATAGCGTCCGATCCCCTGCCAGTGTTTATAAAATATATTGTCAGGAGACACCTGAGCAACGACCTTTACTAATTCATGTGTTGAGTTACGTACAGCTTTCCAGAAACTGGCCATTCTACAACATCTGTCTGGGGCAGCAGCCTCTGCGAACATTGCGGACGCTTTGCAGTACCATGGATATTTCAAAAAAATACGAAATGCATCATCATACTGTGCTCTGAGGATTTTATAGGATTTTCGGTGTAATTTATCCAAAGTTGTCCGTTGTAAAAGCTGAAACAATATGCTTTAAACGGAGTAATCTTAACATTCTCAGAACACATCGCAAAGCGACGCGCCAGCATGTTATAACGGATAGCTAGAGCCCTACGTTCACGCTCAATATCCAAGTCGTCACTCAGGTTCTCCGACAACATATGATCCATGTACTTGAAATTTTTTACAATCCGAACCTGCACGCCATTTATGCTTACTAGAAGTACTCTCCTCGGAAACTTTACAGCACGAAATACTAGCATTTCAGTCTTAGAATTATTATGTTTTAATCCATGCTGACGAGCATAATTTTCGCGGATGAATATAAGCTTTCTAAGACCGTTGATCGATGGGATAAGGAGCACCATATCATCTGCGTAGCTAAGGTTATATTAGGATGGTTGAAGGTTCTATTTACCATAGCGACCTCTTACGACACGCATGGGACAAAATGGGGCGATGGATTTTCTTACAATGCTATCACACGAATTGAGATCTATTTCATATTTATTATACTATATTATTATATTAAATTATTTTTATACATACCATCCGACTCTGTACGGTATAGTGCCAAGAACGCTGTTTGGCTACACTTAGCCTTTGAGCGTCAATAATCGAGCCCTCTTACCACGAACTGCGACGACGGTACGGTCGTGAACATACTTCCTTTAGGAACTTCTCCGCATGTGGACCCCACAACAAGCCTCTAGCACACTCAGCAAATGGCACAAATATATAGTCATCTCTGAGATACTCATATTTGTGCCACTTAGTTCAGCTATCTATGGTGGCGTCCCGGCTCAAAACCCCTGAGAAGACAGGCTACAAAAGTATCTACGTACTATATTCATTATATTCTATTATACTTTATATTATATTTCACTTCAATTTTATTTAAAAAAAAACTTATTTTAAATTATTCATTATCAATGGAATTCCATCAGCTGGTATAGAGAAACGAACTTAATAAAACACTTTTTTTAAGAATAAACAAGCACGTAGTCCACCTGGTGGTAAAATTACACTGTGGCCCGTAGATATCTACATTTTTCCTCGATTGAGAATCAAAATGCAGATGCGTTGTCACCAATGAGGATAAAACTGGAGCGCTTCGTTTCTACTAAAAAGGATCTCCGGTCCTTTCTCACTCTCTCTATATTTACTATACCAAAACAAAGCAGCATTAAGCTGCTTTTTCAAGCTGGAGTTTTTTGAGAGCGTTGATCTTACCCTGTCGAGTTACCCCTTCGTGCTGAAACAATAATATAGCTGCAGCGTTGCTCTACCCCATATAACCTCATATAACACGCTCGCTAGATTTGACACATCTACACAACGTCACCGAAAAGAAAAAAAAACAAACTGCGTTTATGTAAACACACTAAAAGAAAACCTGAAAATTACATAGGAACCGCAACGTCCTATCTGAACATAGCAATGTGTAGATATAATATAATACATAGTTAATATTATAATATGTGTACCATCAGGGCTACTTCCCCCGCTCAAGGTCTCGCGTTATATACCATACTACACTGCTACTATATACCATATACCTACCAGCTAGCATACTCCCGGGAATACAAATATCAGTGGGGTGTCGCACGCTATAAAGATGATAATTTAATTTTTAAACATTAAAATGAACTGTAAAAATAAATAACAAATTTATTACATAAATTAAAATAACCATAACGAATAAAGTTACCTATCTATTTATTAAAATTGTCTTAATACTTATCATGAATGAAAATATCTTTTGAGCTGTTAATATTCTTTTTGTTTTAACACATAGAAAATTATTATTTTTATCTTATAGTAATTACGCCATCTTAATCTGTGACACTTCTTAATTGAAAGTTAAAATGGGGTGAAAACACGAGAAAAATAAAGAAAACTAAACTTAATGTGTGTATATGTGTTAACTTAACGTAATACAATACAAACTTACCAAAAATCGGACCAAAAACAACCGCAAACTAACTTTAATCACTTCGTGTATAAAATGCTTAAAAATTTTAAGCAATGAACCACTCGTGACCTTGAATCACTCCCGATAGTACAAGTGGTACGAGTATCAGCGGAGTTAAGTTTTATAACAGAAAATTTAGAGAAAGAAAAAAGCTATTTATTATTTTATAAAACTCAAGCATAAGTACCATTTGATTATCAAACAAGTAGAATAATTTGTTCATTAGTCTTGTATTTATTTTATCATCTTTGTATAACCCTTGCGCGTTCGCTCGATGAAAAGCCATACGAAGGTCGAGCGGTGGGCAAAGCGTACTCAATTTCCGATACACGTGCAGAAGGTATATTTCTGCTTGCAGCTAACGTCTGAGATTATTATTAAAATTTTGTAGGCTATTATAGCGTAGCTATTTTCGCATTTTTATGGGAGTGATACATGTGTTAGTCAGTCTGGGTGTTCTACAGGTTTCATTTTAAAGAATGTTCGCAAATGTTACACTTTAGTATCTCTACCCATATCCGAACATCAAACGGCACTATATCGATTTATTTCATTATTACGTTTTTGAGAGGCCTAATCAGGGATTTTTTTCCTCAGTTTCTTTACCGAACCCTGCCATTTGATACTTTCAAAACTGACATTTTTAGTTAATGTGTTTAAAATCTAGCAGCTTATCATACATAAACACTGGAATGATTTTGGGATCTCTGTGAAACGTGGGTCCATTGATGACAAAAAATAATATAAAACTAGGTCGGTGGGAGACGCCAACAAAAAAGATTACTGTTCAAAATACGTTTGTCCCTTCCAGCAAATTTACTTTTGTTAATGTTGTTCTCACTGGCGCTATTTCATTTTATTATATTATTAAGGTTATTATTGTACTTTATACCTACCATCATAGTGCTACATTAAATACTTGCACATTTTATTAAGCGCAAGTACTAAATCATTGTTATTGTGAGCGTGCTTGCTGAATTGAGCAATAACATTATCGTTTACGATCAACGTATATTGTTCGTTTATTGTTTAATAATCGTCGAAGCTATGCTAAGGTTTTATTTCGAAATTTACGCTAAGATATAATTTGTCTTTCGTAGAAGATCACCCTTCTACGAATGACTAGAAGGGTGATCTTCTACGAAAGACAAATTATATCCGAGCAAATATTTCACCTGATGGTAAGTGGATGCTGTAGCCCATAGACATCTCCATCTATCCTCGATTGAAGATCAAAATGCAGATGCATTATCACCTTAGGTGCTAAGATGAAATGTCTCGTCTTCAGTAAAAAAGGGTCTCCGGCTTTCTACACTTACCATTCAAAACACATTAGTATTAAACTAATTTATCATGCTGGCATTCCTTGAGAGCTTAGTAACTATAACATAACTGCAGCATAGCTCTATCGCGTATAAAAATATCCTAATAATCACATAACCTTTGAATCATTTTATCGTTATTTTTTGCAAATTTACCCAAAGTAATTTAGATACCTATGTATTTTGTAATTTATAACAGAGAAAATATATTAATCAAGAATTGAATAGATTGACAAAGCAGTACACGCTGTGGTAAAGTGGATGCTGTAGTCTACAGACCACATCCACTCTTTGTAATCACCCTTGGTCTCCGATTCCCATTACCTATGACACTTAAAATAGAACTACGATATTATTTTGTGCTAGTATTCTGTGAGAGTGTGTTTCCTCTCACGTCAAGTTGACCCGTTTATTCTGAGGCCAAATACAACTGCTGCGTGAATTCAAACGCTTGAAGAATATATAATTTTAAAATCTGCTGAACAAAGATCATAGATGTGATCATAGATTGCCTCATTGGAGTTTTTTTTCATAGTTGCCACGCTTGGCGAGCGGGTTGGCAACCAAATTTTTTTTAAATATTTTAGGTCGTTTTTATAAAGATGCTGCTGCCCATCTCCTGTTTGATTTTCCCATTGTCGCCTCTTAGACTCACGGGACTTTATGGGATAATAAATATTCTTACACCGCCACTATCCGGTTATTATTACGAGTATTTCAAGTTATGGTATGCTTAAATTTTAAGAAAAATAAAAATTAAGATTTAGATTAGGTTTCATTATGTTTTTTGAAGTAAAACTTCTTTACGCACGCTTGACTTGGGAAGTACGCTGGCGAATGCGTGACGAAAACGTTACAAAAAGTGTGATTGGGAGAGGCGAACGGGAGTTGATTGGGGGATATAAGCAAGAGAGAGCAGTGCGCGAAAGAAACATTTTCTTTCTCTCTTTCTCTAGGACCTAAAGAAGTTTTACTTCAGTGGTGTGGTGATAAGCACACTCCATTTTTTAAATATTATTCCTCATTCCAAAATACAGAACCAGCTGATTCGATTCTTTGTTTTATTTTTTGAAACAACTTTGTGTAATAACAGAGTTATCAATTCAGAAGCAGTTTGATTCTGTAAGAATAATATTCTCAAGACCGAATTTTGGTCACGGCAGCTAGTCTCGAGAAGACTAACCATCTGAGCAGAACAGGATTATAGTGCACGAGTCTAGTGCAACACTGGTGCACTCTTTATTCCCGGTGGGACGGAATCTAACAAGACCCGAGAGAGATTAGACGCAGTACTAACGGCTTTACGTATTTTTTGAAGTGAGGGGGAAAAACGCATTACTTCGGCTAATTCTATAATCTTGACAGAAAAACACAATTAATGATATTTCGTTTGACCCGGGATTCGAAGTCAGGACTGCAGTTAAACTTACGACCACTAGACGAATGAAGCAGTGCAGTTTTGAAACTCTGACAGTAATCACTTAACAGTGGGGATCACAGTCACACCGCAACTCTCAACTCATCGCAATCTTAAACAAAATATTAATATGAAAAAAAAACAAAGGCTTTTAATCGTACTAAACAATTGGGCAGTAGTGTAATGGTATAGAGTGCGGACTGCGAACTCGAGAAGTCGTGGGTTCGAATCCTCCATTAGACTACTGTGGTGAACCACGTATAAAAAGCATATTAAGCATACTTAGAGCGGTTAAGGGGAGTATTGCTAAAGTTGATAGCGTTTTTTTTGTAGAATAAGGGTCACAAAAGAGCACACAGTCCAACTGATGGTAACTGGATGCCGTGGTCCAAAGACATCTACATGTATCCTCGATCAGGAATAAAAATTCCAACACGTTTCCAGTAAAAATGATCTCCGGTTCTCTTCAGTTACTATACGCAACACAGCAGCAATATGCTGCTATTTTACGCTGGTATTCTGTGAGAGCGTGGTCCTTCCACGGCCGAGCCGACCCATTCGTAATATAGCCACAACAATCATAATATAGCCACAGCATGGCTCTACCACATAAAAAATTACAAGTTATCTCAAAAAAAGTAACTCCTGCCAGTTACACAATCGCCCTGCAGACTTTATACAAGGAAGGCCAAATATTTTTATCACACCTTTAGTCTAAGATGAAATTCTCTAAGCCTGTACACATACAGGTTTTTTAAACTTTTAAATCCAAAAAAAAGCAATGAATGCTTTGAAACTTGAAGAAATAAATTTGTAAGAGATGATACCATATCAACCTATGGAGCACCGAGGCCTTATGAAATAAGTTTAAACTCGATAGCTGCCCCATTTAAATCTGAACAACAGCAACTTTCCAATAGCCACTTTGAATTGGAATTAGTTCTTAAGTTATCTAAATGGATATCATAGTACACTTGAATCTGAAATGAAGACGTCCAAGTCCATCAACTGAAACCTTCTAAAGCGGACCCGGGTTCAAGTTTTAAGAACTTGTGAATTCATTTGTCTGTCTAGGAGTTCGGGGAGGTGCGCATACAATGCCTCAAAAATACGGTCTAGAAGAGCAGTAAGCATATCTTAAAGTTTGCATGTTTAACTTGCAAATTTTAATACCCTTATTTTTTGACAGCTCAATAGCACAATATCTAAACATTTTGCTCTGGAGATTCGGGGATAGATTCCCGATTTTTTTTCGTTTAACAATTGAACCGCAATTTCGTGTAATTACACCGCTAGTCCTAAGTTCAAATCTAATCTGGGGACAATATTTGTGTTTTAACACAAAAGCTTTAAAAAAAATTCCATTGTATTATCACTGTCCTCAAGTCTCTAATCTTATAGCAACGGCGAATCAGCACCTCAGTACTCGTCAACTGCTACACATGGGCTTGTCCCGTTCTCCCTGGTAATTGATTCCCTGGACACCGTTTTGGACATTTCACACCTGGTGTAAACAAGATAATTGTACTGCCTTCTATCGGAATCCATAATATCTCTTTGGCATTTCCCGTTGTCGCCTCTTACGTCCATACTACATAAATTTTACAAACATCCAGACACAGAACAATTATTTGTAGGCCATACAAATACTTGTTTCGTGCGGGTTTCGAACCCGCGGCACTTAGCGCTGCAATTCATTGCTAAGCCACTGCGCCTCAGAGTCATCAGAATTACAAGTGGATAGATTACGAGACAACACAATTACTCGGCGATCGCGGCGTCCGTGTGTCCACCAGGCGGGAGTTAGTGACCCGACAGGGCCTATTCTACACTAACCATTCACCCCGGCGGCGTCCAGACGACCTGTTACACAGTTCACTTGGCACATTGGATGCTTATGAATGTTTATAGAGACCTTATCAAGTGTAAATTGCGTTTAGACGGAAAACTCTTCGATGACGATGACGCGTCAAGCTAAACGTATGATTTTGTTTTCACACCCTATTATAAATTTCTTCATTTTCCATAATATTTCATTCATGCCGAAAATTATTTGGGATAAATATTTTGTAGTTAAGTTGTTAATGTGCATATATGCTGAATGTGAATATTATCTATAATCTCCTACTTCTTCTTCTTCTTTAATATTAGCTGTGTTTTTATAATTATTTTAGGGTTTCCAGGGAGCCATTTCATAATATATAAGTATTTAAAACAATCAAACACATAAAATAAAGTATATTTTTAAATGGTATTTCATAGTTGTTTCCATTAACTACGATCAAGGAAAGTCTTTTCCCTTTAATGACTAAAGGTCACTGAAAACAATATGTAATTAGTTTGTCTAAATTTTACTGATATTAAAAAAAAAATCGATGCTTTTACGATGTATGTGTATTCACACTCTTATTTAACGATTGCGTCTTACCGCTTAGTTTTGATTTGCACATAATTATTACATAATATGAAGAAAATAAACATTCACGCCTATCTCCCAGACGGGTAGGCAGAGACTACGAACTTCCACTTGATACAATCCTGACACACCTCTTTCGTCTTTACATCCATATACGTACGCATACATGCTCGTCGTTTAAGTGCACTCTTAATCTAGTCCATCTCCAATATGTCGCCAAGTTGGTATAGTAATGATATTTTTAACGTAATATAAGTCAGTTAACATGGGTATTATTATTATCATTAATTCTAATTTCTAACATACATTGAAAATCTACATTAAGAAGAAAAACAAACAAAACAGAAATATTAGGTTCTGCTGAATTAAATTTGTTCACAAACAATTTCTTATTAACAAAATCAGCAACTTCATGTATCCCAAAAGCAAAATAAATAAAGCAAGAGGCACGTACATATTATATATCCAAGCAAAACAAACGAAGCCCGGTCATATTTTGCTACGAAAATACTCTGAGCGTTCGTGGTTTTCATGACACCGTTGAATTGTTTTGAGGCAGATATACTGTATAACCTAATTTCTGGCTCATATTATGTAGGTACGTGTACGAAACGACCTAAGAAAATAACATACAAATGGACGTTGTTATGCAAAAGGGATTCAACCCAGAAAATATATTGACTTTGAAGTATTGAAGGTTGAAAGCGTGTTAATTGATTATGTCTTGCTACAATTTGTTTTTTTTTTGGACTGCAAATTTCATTGAAGTTATTTTTTATTATACAAAAATATTGACTCTTACAATTTTTTCACTTTAAACTTATTTTTGACGTGAAAACGTCTAATATATCGATGAACGCCGGCTGCACGCACGAAAAAGGATGACTCAATGTAACGTTACCCTCATTGTAACGTTTCCATTGTAACGATCGGAGCGAGAGCGCTGCACGAGCGAGGAAAAGGCACGAGTGGTTTGAACGTCCGGCTTGCGCCGCATCTATCTCTCTTTCACAAAGTATGCAATCATTTCATCAATGTTTTGTTATGACGTTGTCACGTTAAATCATCGTTTACAACCTAACAGACAACCAATTTTTTTTTATATAAAAATGAATTGACGAACAAACTTACAGTCCACCTGGTGGTAAGTGGCTTGTGCAGTCTGAGGATTCACAGACTGTCATTAAGCTGGTTCTCTATAACCTTTATATCGGAACACAGCACTACCAGCTATACTTACCATTTTGCGGCAAAATTAGGCAAGATGGTGGTATATACCTAGATGGACTCCTAAGCACAATATGAATCCTTTAACCCAGTAAAAACTATTTTTTATAACTATATTGAAATAAAGTAAGTATCGTTTACTTAAATTTGGTTTTAATTATATCTGTACCAATCTCTTTCTATTGCCATTTAGTAAGAAAAAAGAAACCTTAAGTATTTCTTGACTCAACGATATTTTTACGAGTAAGGCATTAAATACTTAGAAGGTTTAATAAAACTACAGCTCTATAGACTTCTCCTTTAATTATGCGAGAGTTTTGGAAAAGGCACGTTTCCACCGCAACCCACCTGTCCCAGTGCGCGTTGGTGGATTTCATGTAATTATTTTTTTAAACAATAAGGGTGACAAACGAGCACACAGACCACCTGATGGTAAGTGGATGCTGTAGCCCATAGACATCTACCTTCTAGTTTCCAGTAAAACAGGGTCTCCGGATCTCCACACTCACCATACGAAACACAGCAGTATTAAGCTGCTATTTTACGCTGGTATTCTGTGAGAGCGTGGTCCTTCCCAGGTCGACCGACCCATTCGTGCTACAATCATAATATGGCTGCAGCATGGCGTTACTTTTGCTTTGAAATCCACTATAATAAACAAAGATCCGCGTAATAAAATAATATGATGTGCGTTACCTAGTTTAAACACCTCCCGCTCTCTCTTAATTGCTTGCACTATCTCCGTCACCACCAAACCCAACACCACTACGGTAGGGAAATCACACCACCTTCGATAATACGTTTCGCTACTAAGCGAGGCATGAGATGAAAATGAAATGGACTCTGCGGTCAGTCACCGCAAAGTCTCTAGTCTGTAGACTATTAACGAAGGTGTAGCGTCTTTCCTAGTCTAGGACGTGAACTGGTCATCAAACTAGATAGGACATATCGTTTTATTTTATGACGCGCATCTTAGCTTCAATTAATTTTAAGTGTATTTAATAGAACTTCACATAACCACGATATTTTGAACTTATCTGATATACAAACCTACATATCAGAGAAGTTCGCGATGCTTTTCTTCATCGCTGCGCAAGTGATAAAACAGCACTTAAAATTAAATTGCTTCTAACAGGCATTGATATTGGGTTACTCACGTACTGTGAGATGTAAAGCGAGCACTTAATCAGATTAGATATTATATATCAAACTACTTGGCCTCAAACCTAAACCTAACTACGCAAGTCTCTCGTTGTTATGTGGGACATATATTGAGGAAATGTGCACAGGAACTTTATTGCACAAACCACAGTATAATATATGCATTTATATGGTTCTAATGGTATATATGGTTTAAACTCCAATTTTTAATAATAATTTCTTAATATACGAAAATACTACGACAGGCAATAAAACTAATGTTGCTATTTGGCCGCGTTTAATATTTATTTTTAACTCCCAACGCCTCAGATAAAGGATATGGCGTTGCTCGTTGTTAGAATGAAAATTTAATTATCTCGGTGATGACACATTTATAGATAAACTGGGTAAGTAGAACACTTTCTAAATACAGAATTTCATTAAAATCGTAAGAACCGTTTAATTATAATATATCCTATCGTTAAAGTGGGCAGTTCTTGAATTAATATGCAATTGGCTTAAGGAGTTGGGGAGCAGTATCTTCTCTGATTACAATCCAAAATAATAAAAAAATCAATCGGCAACCTACCTAACAAGCGTGGCAACTATGGCAAGATCCTATAAGCAAGGCCTGTGTTCAGCAGTGGATTTATTTGATTTGACTTTAATGAAGTGTGAAATTTTGCATTAATTTAACGTTTTGTTTGGTTTAATCCCAGAGAAAATTATTATATTATATTGTAGCACGAAAAGGTTGGCGCGGCTAGGGTAGAAAAGCGCTCTCACAGACTACTATCGTAAAATAGCAGTTTACTGGTAATGTATTTTGTATGGTGAGGGTAGAAAACTGGAGACCTTTTTTATAATAATAATAATTTATTTCGATAACACATTGTCTACATTTACACATAGTGATCGAAGACACCTTTTAAGCAAAGATCTTGCCTGTATTAGGTGCCTTCGCTCTTCCATAGCTACTAGTTATTATCTATAACAGTATATATATATATATATATATATATATATATATATATATATATATATATATATATATATATAATATAATATATATATATATATATATATATAGCTATTATCTATAACAGTATTAGGAGTATATAAAAATGTGAAAAATATGAATTGTAAGTGTGTGTGTCTCTCTCTCTCTCTCTCTCTCTCTCTGTGTGTCTCTGTGTGTGTGTGTGTGTGTGTGTGTAGCGTGTAGACCCTGTTTACTGGAAACGAGATATTCTATCTTAGTCCTCAAGGGTGACAAACGTATCTGCATTTTGAGTTTTACTCGAAGATAAATGTAGATGTTTATGGGCCATAGCGTCCACTTACCATAAGGTGGACTGTGTGCTCGTTTGTTACCCTTAAAAAAAGCTCGTTTGTCACACAGAAAATGCACAGAATATTATGTTTGCAGAGGTGAATGTTGGATCTATAAGCGTATTATCAACCTCACAAGTAAACGGCCAATCATTAATATTCATAACATTAAAACAAACGTACTCAACACTAAAAGAAGTGAATAGGTAAATTGCCAGCCCTTTGTTTTCCAACTCTTCCGTATATTTACACTCGCTTATCCCATAAATTAAAGTGACGAGTTATGTTACAAAGAAACAAAGAGTCTTCAAAAGTGCGTGAGTCATTCACTTATTAATTATACGGTGCAATTACGACGTTATGTCTCCAGACAGGCAGACAGACAAATTAGGGACCGGTGTGACTTTTATGTTTACAAGTCCCACGTTGACGTTCCTAATCCATATTAGTTCTAAAATTAAAAATTGCGCGCGGGAAATTTATTAAAACGTGGAAGACAACGAAGTAATAATTAATTGAGTTTTCCTCAGGCGATAATTATCTTGATTTTATGTTTGTCTCATTGGAACGCTGATACAAATTGGTACAATTAATTATTGTTCTTAAAGTTGGTTTCACAGTGCAAATGCTCCAAATTATTTTGTCTTCGGTCAGTAATATTATACAGGTTGCTAAAAAAGGTGTTTAAATTAAAAAAAATAACAAAATGATTTGTTAAAAAATGTTTGTTAATTAAAGCCTTAATACATCCCACTCTTGGGCACAGGCCTCCCCTCGTTTCTTAAAAGGTTGGTAGTACCAAGTAGGCGGTCTTCACACATATTCCCGAATTATTTTATTTTATTTTTTTTTTTTTTTGCGCCCGAAGCAATTAAAGGGCTACCCTGTACGTAGGGAGGCGGAAAATGCATTACGCATACCACGATAGCCGGTCTATCGTGGTTATGGGGGACTCACTGTCCTACCGGGGACCCTAAGTGATACCCCCTAAAAACCGCCTTTAGGGACAGGCAACCGGCTGATTAAGCTCTATTGTGCCTTATCATGAGCGACCCTCTTTTGGGAAAAGAGGGCGCAGGCGGCTAAGTGCCGCTGAGGGAGTGCCTACGAAGGCAAATTAATGTCAGATATTACAATAATTTTATTTAATTAGAGTTGGCCTGAGCTGCCAGGAGACAGTTCAGGTCGTTTGAAAGTTTATTAGGCGGGTCCGAGAGAGAGTTTCTCGGCCTGCGGACACGATAGCGAGAGGGGGGTGGGGCTGCATAAGAAGCTGCCTCACGAATTAAGTGGTTTGGGTGCGACTCTGAGGCTTTGAAGAAGTTCTCAGAGAGTTTTTTAAGAAATTGCTGAATTGTTGGGAGCTCTAAGTCCCGATGAAGGTCGGCATTGCGGACGTACCACGGTGCGTTCGCAGCTCGACGACAGAATAGGTTCTGAACTATTTGGAGTTCATTTAAAATGTTAGGGTTTGCGTGGGCAAAGACGGGGCCCGCGTAGGACATGACTGGTCGTATACATACCTTATAGAGTGTACGCTTGTTTCGAAGGGACATTTTACTGTGTCGGCCCAGCATACTGTTGAGCCTACTCAGATAAAAACGTGCGTGACGGGTTACTCTTTTGACGTGGGGCTTGAAAGTGAGCCCTGTGTCTAGAGTGACACCTAAATATTTGGCGGACGTATGCCAGGGGACAGGGGTCCCTAGCATACGTATTGGTGGAGTGTTTTTGAGACGGCGTCGTTTATAATCGAAGTGAACGGCGGAGCTCTTCTCCGGGTTCACATCGATGCGCCATTTTTTTGAACCAAGCTCCTAGGTCATCAACTGACTTTTGGATCTTGTTCCGTATGAAGGGTAGTGAGACACCTTTGCAGTAGATGGCAGTGTCGTCTGCAAAGAGGGAGAGTTGAACACCTTTCGACGGGATGGGAATGTCGTTGGTGAATATGATGTACAGCAGAGGAGCAAGTACTGAGCCCTGAGGGACACCAGCCTTGATAGTTCGCTGTGAAGAGAGCGTGCCTTCGTGTCTGAAACGAAAGGTACGATGTTTTAAATAGGAGGCCACGAGACGAACTAGACGATCGGGGAGACCTATTTTATAGAGCTTGTAGATAAGGCCTGTGTGCCAGACTCTATCGAAAGCTTTGGCTATATCGAAAAAGACCGCGATGGTCTTATGACGACGAGGATAGAAACCGCTAAAGATATATTCCACAATGCGGTGAACTTGTTGGGGACATGAGTGTTTGGCTCGGAAGCCGAATTGATGGGGAATGATAAGAGGGTCGCCGTCTGTGGGAAACAGGTAGCGCCTCATACGACTTTGGATGACTCTTTCGAAGAGCTTGCCCATTGCCTTGAGGAGGCTAATGGGGCGATGGCTGGAGGGGGAGGTTGAGAGGCTTGCCTGGCTTGGGAATTCCAATCACAGTAGCCTCTTTCCACGTAGTGGGAAAATAACTAAGGTTGAAGCAGGCGTTGAAGATAATAGATAAAAAGGTTAACACCTGCTCGGGAAAGTGTTTTAGGGCTTGGTTGGAGATGCCATCCGCGCCCGGAGCCTTTTTAGGCTTAAGTCCTTTGATGAGGGATGAGATCTCATCATTGGACACAGAGATAGGTTCAGAGGCCGTGGGGGGTGAGCTCCGGCGGCGGACCTCATCCTCCACTGCCTGGACGTGTGAGGGGTCGACGGGTTGAGAACTGGGAGAGCATTGAGCGGCAATGCTATCTGCAAAGCACTCAGCCTTTTCCTCGTCCTCGAAGGCAACCGTGCCGTCGGGACGGGAGAGAGGGGGAGTGTGGGTGATAGCGTCTATGCGGAGGGCTCTAGCCATCTGATAGTACGCTGTGTGAGATGGAGAGATATTCTCCATGAGCTTACTCTTTTCGAGGTCTCGAAATACAGAGAGGCGGAAGCGGAGTTCTCGTTGAAGACGATTGGCCGCGCGCCTATATTCGGGGGTGGGATATTTTGCTGCTCTCCGGAAAGCAGCTTTTTTGGCTTTTATTAGGTTGCTAATATGTAGGGGAAGCCCACTATTGTTAGCAACCGGGACGACCCTTTCGTTCTCCTTAAGGGAGGATTTAATAAGGGTGGAGAGTGAGTCGACCGCGGTGTCGATTTTTTCAGGACTATCTAAGTCCGACGGTAGGGAGATGGTAGAGTCCTGTGAGTCCAAAGCTTTAGCTAGGGACTCCTTGAATCCCTTCCAGTTAGTGAAGGTTTTCGTGTGTGTTGGGGGAGGTGGCTGATGGCCAAGAATGAGGGAGACCGGTCGGTGATCTGATCCTAGATCGTCTAGTGTCTCGATTGCTCCGAGGTTGAGAGAAACTCCTTGGAGTAACGCAAAATCTAGCACATCGGGGGCGTGATCGGTGTTATCGGGAAAGTGAGTAACACCGAGAGGACTATGGACGGTAATATCAAGAGACTGCGTGATATCGAGCAGTATCTTGCCACTAGGGGGACGTAGTGCGGCATGTCCATTCAGTATGCTTGGAGTTAAAATCTCCAAACATAATGACTGAATTGCCTAAAGATAAAATGGCCTCAAAATCCTTTTTAAGGGGATAGGTTCCTGAAGGGATGTAACAGGAGGCTATGAGGATGGACTGGTGTCCAGTCATAGCTAGCCTGCATACCGTGGCTTCCATGTTGGTAAGCTGCGGAGTAGAAATGGGCGAGCAATGAAGTGTCTTCTTGTAATAGATGGCCGTTCCGCCGCCTCGGCGGTCGGGTCTGTCGTTACGAAGAAGAGAGAAGTTTTTAATAGAAAGGCCTCTAGTGTCCTTATCTTTGAGATTGGTTTCCTGTAGGAGGAGGAAATCGACTTCACGATTCCGAAGAAAGAGCTTGAGCTCTGGGAGGTTATTTCGCAAGCCGCGAATATTAAATGATACAAGCGATAAACCCTTAGGTTTGATACGACCGTGAGATCTAGGTAGGTTAATTCTCTCAGTCATTGAAGTTAAGTTAATTAAGTTAACCTAACTTACAACGCTAACAAAAGGTTATTGTGCTCCGCAAGAACGAGGAGACGTTCTTGGGGGGACTTGGCCGCGCGCAGTTTGCGTGATACAACTGTTATTTCCCTGACGTCGATATTCCTAATAGCGGAATATAGCGTGTTGTAGTCGTCGATTGTGGGCTCTGCTTCATGAGCGTACGAGGTTGTCCTCGGTGGGTCTGCCCTTTTTGGGCCCCCAGGGAAAGACTGGAGGCTGCATTGGCTTGGAGAAGCCCGGAGGGGGGCCGAATTATGCCCTGAGGGGGCCTAGGGGGACCCTGAGAGGGTCGAGAGAAGCCCTGGATAGGCTGGGAGGGGCCCTGACGGGGCCGTTGATGGAGGGCTGGGAAAGTGCGGTCATTCACCGGCGGTGGAGCTTTCCTACTGGGGCGAGGTTGAGGTGCGCGTGGGCAACCCTTGTAGTTCGCCGGGTGTCCTGTCTGGTTGCACAGGACACAGGCGGGCGGGGATTCGGCGTCTTTGGGCCGGGGACACTCTTTAGTGTTGTGTGGCTCCAGGCACTTCACACACCTGGGTGGGGCGGAGCAGTTGGCCGCCGCGTGACCATAAAGTTGGCAGCGGTGGCACTGCGCCGGGAAACCGGGCCTATGTGGGGGCTCTACCTTCACCCTTGACAGGCCGCACACTGTGCGCACCTGCCGGAAGATGGCTTTAGCCTCCGGCACGTTGGACAAGATTACGAGGGCAAGGTTGTATCTCTTGCCCGTACGGTTGTGCATTTTGTGCACTGCTTCCACTGGGAAACCTTGGGACTTAAGGTCCTCGAGGATTTCCTCATTGGAGAACTCAAAGGGGACTCCTCGGATGACGGCCCTGACTTTACGCTCTTCAGGGAGAGCGTAAGTGTGGTATGAGATGCGCTCGGCTGTGAATAGCCGGGTGATTGCGCGGAAGTCCTCGATCGAGGTAGGGATTATTTTGATTGCCTCCCCGAGGTTGACTGCATGATCGTATTTGATGCCTGCGTCGTAGCAGGTCTTAGACAGTTGGGTGAACTTTGCCTTGTCTCTTAGGAAGACAGGGGGCGGGACTTGCTTCTTCGCCAGCACTGGAGCACAACGAGAGGCTGGTTTGGATGGAGTGGGGATGTCTAGTGACATCAGTGGGACGGGTGCAGCGTCAAGGGCTGCGGAGGTTGAAGGAGCGGCAGGGGCCGCTGAAGTAGGGGGGGTGCGTTTCAACGCGGCGCGCTTTCCGTTGCGCTTGGAGGTGACGGTGGTGAAGTTTGACTCACCGGTTCCGTCAGAGTCAGAGGACTCCGATGAACCGGAGCCTAGGGTAGTGGCGGGCCTCTTCCGGGAGGTAGACGCCGAGGATTCGGAGCATGCGTACTCCATTTCTAAGGGGGCAGATTCGAGTTGGGCAAAAGAGTTCCTCGTTTCGAGGTAAGATGCGATTACCGGCGGCGGGAGGTGTGCCTGAGGGGCAGGGGTGGGAGCCTGGGCGGCGATGGTGGCGATGGCGGCGAGGACCGTCTCATTGCCACTTAACCCATATTGGGTAATGAGGGCGGCTAGGGACTCAGTAAAACTGGAGTTGGCCATTTTAGGATAAGAAGCTAAAGGTGAGAAAGCAAAGATGAGGACGGGTCCCTGCTCTCGGTAGAACAGGGACTAGATCGCGAGACGTACTACGACACACTATACACGTAATACAAGAATAACAAGAACACAAGAAAATAAAGGAGACAGTAAAAAAAAAAAAAAAAAAAAAAAAATTGACAAGTGAAAATGAAGAATGAAATGAAAAGCGGAAGTCAGTCAGACCTCCCTGCCCGAAGACAGGGGGGCAAGAGCTGTAGCAAAAAAGTGACTCACCGGCAGCCTCGACGCTGTTCCGCGTGAGCAGGACAGCGGAGGCGCGTGAGAGCGCGACAGCACTACCGTACTGTACGGGAGCGCGGACCACCAGGAGGCGACCGTCCGAGAGCGGTGCCGCCGGCGGACTGAGCACTGCGTCGGCGCTGTACAGCGCGAGCGGGACAGCGGGGGGCGCGAGAGCGGGGAGCACTACCGTACAGGAACGAAAGCGCGGACTACCTGGATGCAACCGCTCGGAAGCGATGCCACAGGCGGAATGATGTTGCGAATTATTTTATTTCTTAAGCTACATGATATACTTATGAAGTTTTCCTTCACCACTACGCATGTGATAATTCAGCGCAATTTCTATTAATTACATTATTGCCGGCGGGGCTCAAACCCGGGTTACACGCATACTGTAAACCTTTGATCTACCATGGCTAACATCGAATTAATTATTGCATATCAAATATTGATATAAATCTCGGGATTTAGGTTTCTCAGGGTTCTACTTTGTGGTAATATATGGGGAACCAATGTTCAGCAGAGTGAACTTGTGATTGGCGGTACCGAGGGCCCACATATCTATTGGTATTTCTTTACCGGCGATTAAAAACAACAATACCTAGGTGGATTGAAAAGTACTCGGCCTAACACAGATCCATTCAATTCTAAAAATCAAATCTACCCACATTATTTAGTTCAGTTCAGACTAGTTCATTGTGTGAAGTTCGAAACGTGTGCGATAATTAGTTGTGATTTTATAAATTTATTAACAAAGTAATCGGACATAATTTCCGCGAATGGAACAAATCGAGCAGCGTGCCGTCATTAAGTACCTCCATAAGAAGGGGCTATCATCAAAAGCCATCCATGATGACATGGTCAGTACATTAGGCGATTGTGCTCTGTCATATTCATCCGTCAAAAAATGGATAGCAGAATTTAAGGGTGGTAGAGAGAGTGTGAAAGATGAACCCCGCTCTGGAAGGCCTTCGACGTCAACTACTGACGAAAATATTAAAAAAGTACTTGATTTAATAATGGGAGACCGCAGATTAAAAATTAGAGAGATAGCCGAGATTATAGGCATCTCTTATGAACGAACTCAAAACATCATTGTCAACGAGTTGGGTTTCCACAAGGTGTCTGCGAGGTGGGTTCCGCAACTGCTTTCAGTTGAACAAAAAAAGGACGCGATTGACTATTTCACGCGACTGTTTGGAGTTATTTGAAGCCGATGCAGATGATTTTTTGAATCGTTTTGTTACTATGGACGAAACATGGGTTCATTACTGTACACCGGAAACAAAACAACAATCAAAACAGTGGAGAAGACCTGGTTCACCACCCCCTAAAAAGGCTAAGTCGATTTTGTCGGCAAATAAGGTGATGGCTTCAGTATTCTGAGACTCGAAAGGTGTGATTATGATTGATTATCTTGAAAGGGGTTAGACTATAAACTCTGATTACTACTGCACCTTACTACGTCGTTTACGAGAGGAAATAAAAGAAAAACGTCGAGGAATGCTCAGAAGAAAAGTCCTGTTTCATCAAGATAACGCCCGTGTTCACACGTCAGTACAGTCAATGGCTGAAATTCACAACTGTGGCTTTGAACTGTTACCGCATCCGCCGTATTCACCTGATCTGGCACCATCAGACTTCTTTCTGTTCCCTAACCTAAAAAAGCACTTGGGAGGTGAAAGATTTTCGACAAACGACGAGGTCAAAGCAGCTGTAGACGCATATTTTGACTCTAAGGAAGAATCATTTTTTTTCAACGGTCTAAATGCTTGGAAGGGGAGGTGGCAAAAGTGTATTGAACTTGATGGTGATTATGTAGAAAAATAAAAATATAACTGATTTAGTATGTGTTTATTTTCTTGGTTAGGCCGAGTACTTTTCAATCCACCCTCGTATTTTATGACTGTAGTGGTGTAAGAAGTGACGAAAGGAAATAAGGTATGAGCAGCAGCACTTTCCCGATAATGACTCAAAATTATACCAAACTGCAGTTGCTAACCTGGATGGTAACTATGGTAAAACCCCTTCTATAAGGTAATCTATGATTCAGGTTCGTTCTTAGCATAGCACTTTTGATAGACTGTGATCTTAGACCTTTGTGATAGATGTAAATCTTTATCGGCGAACAAAATTATATATATAAATAATAATACCTTGTGTATAACGACTATAAATTCGTTTCTCATAAGATATACATATAAGTGCTTAAGCTCACCTAACCAGCTAAACTTGTAATATGCTTTGAAAATTCAAAACTATGCGGAGCCCTCGGACCTAAAAGGATTAAATTCTCTTTATGAATCCATTTATATCAGAGCCGCGTAAAGTGTGTTTTAATTTCCCTCATTAGACAGCTGCGTGTTGACTCACAGCGTAGTGCCATTGTTTGAAGCGTGACTGAGGCGACGCATGTTCTCCGAACACCGGTTTTCTACGTCGCAGAAAACGATTATATATTACAAATGTTAGCAACAAAAAATAATTAAAAATTAAAGGCCGATGTCAAAGTACTATAAGGAATAAATAGCTTATAATGTCAGTGTCAAGACAAGTGTATGAGAGAATTGAATCCCTTACTTTTTTTTTTGAAAAACGTTCAATATCTATTAACTGGAAAATATTTTAATGTTTAGAAGTAGTTTTAAAAGTTTCTTTTTTTTTTAATAAAAAGGTACTAATACTTCAGGGTTATCTCATTGAAATATATAGAAAAAAAATTTTCAACTTCAGCGTTGGAAAAATAGAAAAATTTAATTATGTAAAAATTATTTTACTCTTTAGTTTTTGAATTTGCCCGTTTTTCCTTTAATTAAAAGTTAATTTTTAAGATTAACAATTTAGATATCAGGAGGCGTGGTAGCTCAGGGGTAAGAACTGGTTGCAAATTTTACTGTACTGCAACGCAGGTTTGATCCCCGCCGGCACCAATGAAATTTTTAATTGCAATGTTACGATTTACCACGTGCTGATTTAACACGTGCTTAGCGGTGTAAGAAAACATCGTGAGGGAACCTGCATGTCTAAGAAATGATATGTGAAGTTCACCAACACGCATTAGGGCAGCACGGCGGATACTTTATTGGACTAAACCCTCTCAGAAATTAGAGTGGGCCTTTGCCTACTTTAATTTCTGACACTTCTTAATAGAATGTCGTCACTATTTTTCCACCCTAAGCGGTGGATTTGTTGACTTCAAAAAAAAAGGAGGTACTCAATTCGACTGCATGTTTTTTTATGTGAGTTACCCCAGAACCTTTCGCTGGGTAAACCGATTTTGATGATTCTTTTTTCTTATTTGAAAGCTGGTGCTTTCCGTGACGTCCCTTGTAAATTTGATCAAGATCTGACTAGTAGTTTTTGAGTTGTCCTTAATAATGCGTATTTAATTGACTTCGAATACATTGATGATGGAATCATTTGGAGTATCGCCCATTTAACAAAAAAGAATATTTTAATTCAATTCACAATTTACGAAGATATTGCGTAACACACTTAATAAAGTCGAATTAAAAATCATTTCCTTTTTTAAAAATGGCTGAAAACAAAAAGTTTTACATGAATTAAAAAAAATACGCGTGGCACTCGGTGACTGCCGCGGTAAAGCTATTGCATAGCATTTTTTATCAACTTATGCAATTATAATTATTTATTTATTTTATTTATGCAGTTAAGTCTTTGATATTAAATCAAGTTACACTTTTTGAGCGTGGTGACCGATAAGAAAACAACTTTTTTTCTCTTATTGAATAAATGAGAAGTTAATATTGTTTAAAATATTTTTAATATCTTACAATACATGTAGGTTATTCAGGAATTTTTATCATTGAGTTAGCAGCTAATGTACACGCATACGTCTAGTCGCACGCACACAAACACCGTGCCGAAGTCTGCCGATCCGAACTCAGAGTGCCGAAGTCTGCCGAACTGAAATGACGTTAGACGATGCACGGCTTTCAACGCCACACCTCCGTGCCCGTCGGAGTGGGGAGCGTGCGGTTTTTTTTCGTTACGGAATTTCTGGATTCGGTCCCCGCGCTCAAGGCCCGCGATAGAACCTATGCAATAGCTTAAAAATAATGCTAATACAGATATATAAAGAGATATTTATAGTTTTAGGTGGCAGTGAACAATAGTCAGTAGCCTAGTCAGTTAAAGTTAAGTAAAGTAAAGTTATAGCCTATATACGTCCCACTGCTGGGCACAGGTCTCCTCTCACTTCTGAGGGAGGTAGTAGTCAGCCTCACTGTTATAATATGGTACTGACTTTTTTAAGTTCTCCAGACCGAATTTCGATCAGGACAAGATTATAGTACGTGCGGATATATGAGCTTACACATACACTCGTGGTATGTGTAAGGTTCACTCACACACTTTCAGAGTGGTCATTCCTTCACATACGTGGTATGACGGAACGGCAATCCGACACGATCTGAGAGAGATCACGCGCAGGACCGACGGCTTTACGTGTGTTTTGGGCACGTACCACTATCAACTTCCTAACTCCGGACTGCTTCTGAGACTTTCTTGACAGAAAATAGCCTAACTGATTTTGGTCCCACCCGGACTTAGAACCTTGATCACATGATCTGCAGGCACACTTACTCACGATCTCGGGCTGCTACTAAAATTTATTGACAGAAAAACCAAAAGGACTGATATTGGTCCGACCCGGAATTCAAACCCGGAACTACGTAATCAGTACAATCAAGTAATCATAAGAAGTTAGTGAAAGAGTAAGCAGAGGGTATAAATAAATTATAATATCACCCTCATAAGTTTTATTAAAGTTATAGTAATACCCTGAAAGTGAGTAATAGGATAATCCACCTTAACTTGTCTATATTATCATATCAGTTCTATAGCAACAATGCGATGCGACTTTATTTGCATGATGCCCGGTTACTTTTTTTGAAAAACTTACAGTCCATGGACACCTGCAACGAACAAATGAGACCTCTGTGGACCACGACTGAATGTTTTTAATAGGATAGGGTGACAAACGAGCACACAGTCCACCTGATGGTAAGTGGTTGCTGTGGCCCATAGAGATCTACATCTATCCTCGATTACGAATCAAAATGTATGGAATTTCCAAACGATGGAATTTCCAGTAAAAAGGGTCTCCGGTTATCTACGCTCATCACACGAAACTCAGCAGCATTAAGCTACTATTTGACGCTGGTATTCTGTGAGAGCATGGTCTTCCTCCGGTCGAGCCGAACCATTCGCGCTACTACTATACTACTAATATAACTGCAGCATGGTTCTACCACGTAACACCTGCACTTGCGCGTACACTCGGGCACTAGAATCCTGTCCAGCGCAAATGGCTAGTCTCAGTTGATACTGGCCGCCGTGAACGAAATTTGGTCCGGAGGCCAATACGATATTACAAAAAATCTTATTATTAAAACCAAACCTAGATATTGTTTTTCTATTTTTATACAAAGCCATATTACAAAACCGCTAAAATTACCTATGCATAAAGAATGTCCAACTTCTCTATTTACTTATGATTTCTATAAAGTATAAATATAAATTGTAGTCGATACGCGTAAATTAAAACTTACATGACGTCAAGGTCAGCGACGACGCGGTGCCAGGATTACTGAAATTTTGTGCAGTTTTTTTTTTTAATTTTAAAACATCTGCAATTGTATTTTCAAAGCCATAAAAGTCAAATTATTATTGCAAGCAGTTTTATAGATGTTATAATAAATTTGTTGATGGCTTGACCTTTAATGTTAGTTCTGTTTAATTTATATCTTTCGATTATTGAAATGGAAAACATTTGTGGTATAATGATCCTTTAAATTTACCCCATTTGAAATAAGTATATAAATCTCGTTTGAAAATTAAATATTAGGCCCCATGTTTTTAAATAATATTTCTAAGATTTTTATCGACTTGATTTCAATTTATCCTTGTATACCATTTATCTATTTCAATTTCAATTTGCCTTTAATTTAATATCTTTTTAACTACATATCCTATACAAAGATAAAATTCCTTTTAATATATCAATCACCATCATTAGCCTATCAAGTTCCATTCTAAAACACAAGCCTACGCTATAGATTATAGTAATAAGAATTATGTTTTCTTTTTTCTTAATATCAATATATCAAAGGTATTTATTTTAATCTGATAAAATCACTGATTTACAAATACTAGTACGCTGGGCTGGCTATATCATAGAAAACTTTTGTGCCGATTTGAAACGCCGCTGTTGAATGTACCGAGAACTAAATTTGACATAGTTTGCAAATGGCTGTTGTTTTTCCTAAAACGTCTAAGAGCACTAGTGGTTCAGCATTCGCAGTATTTTAAGTTTTTTGTATTACTTTGAAAGGCATTGCTACACATACACTTTTTCGTTGCTACAGCAGATCCCCTCCGCAGAGATCGTGATCCTCGGCGACTTTAACGCCCATCACGCCGAATGGCTCGGTTCACGTTTAACCGATCATGCGGGGGAGATCTGTTCATGATTTTGCCTTGGCATATGGTCTGACACAACTGGTTACTTCGCCTACGCGGATTCCAGATGTGGAGGATCATGCACCTTCCCTGTTGGACCTTCTGCTGACCTCTCACCCGGACGGATATCAGATTTCCGTTGACGCCCCTTTAGGCTCCTCGGACCATTGTCTTGTCCGGAGTGTGGTGCCACTCACGCTGAAATCGCGGTTGCATTCTGCAGGCTGCCGCCGTGTTTGGCACTATAGGTCAGCCGATTGGGATGGGATGCGGTCTTTCTTTGCATCCTACCCTTGGGGGCGGGTTTGCTTCTCGCCGGATGATCCCAACGTTGTTGCGGATTCTGTCGCTGATGTGGTACTTCAGGGTATGGAACTTTTTATTCCTTCCTCTGTGGTGCCCATTGGAGGCAAATCTCAGCCATGGTTTGGTCGCTCCTGTAAAATAGCATCATGCTATAAGCAGGAGTGCTACCGAGCCTGGGCTGACGCATCAGCGTCCAGGGATGTAAACACCAGCGCTCTAAAAAAAGAAGTATAATTCCGCCTCTAGGTCCTTCAAAAGAGTCATTGCCAAGGCAAAGTCAGAGCACATAGGCAGAATTGGCGAGAGACTAGTTCGTCTTCCTTCTGGAACCCGTGCATTCTGGTCTCTCGCCAAGGCTGTCCAAGGGAATTTCTGTCAGCCATCTCTTCCATCTCTGCACAGGGAGGACGACTCACTGGCCCACACCGCAAAGGAGAAAGCCGATCTTCTAGGCTCTTTCTTTGCGTCTAACTCGACTCTCGATGACGGGGGGAGTACGCCGCCGACCATCCCGCGGTGTGAGTGCTCCATGCCGGAAGTGCAGTTCACTCAGCGCTCGGTTCGCAAAGCACTCCTCTCCCTGGACATCCATAAGTCGAGTGGGCCTGATGGAATCCCCCCAATTGTGCTGAGGACGTGTGCTCCAGAGTTGGCACCGGTTTTAACGCGTCTTTTCCGGTACTCCTACTCCCTAGGCGTAGTCCCAAAATCATGGAAGACGGCTTTCGTCCACCCGATCCCTAAAAAAGGCGACCGCTCAGACCCGTCCAACTACCGGCCTATCGCCATCACCTCCTTGTTCTCCAAAACAATGGAGTCCATTGTAAACTGCCAGCTCATGAGGTACCTTGAGGATCACCAGCTGATTAGTGACCGCCAATACGGTTTTCGCCGTGGTAGGTCAGCTGGTGATCTTCTGGTCTACCTAACTCACAGATGGGCGGAGGCAGTAGAGTCCAAGGGGGAGGCATTGGCCGTTAGTTTGGACATTGCGAAGGCCTTCGATCGGGTTTGGCACAAAGCGCTTCTTTCGAAGCTCCCTTCCTATGGGCTTCCCGAGAAATTGTGCGATTGGATCACCAGTTTTCTTGCAGATCGGAGCATCAAGGTCGTTGTAGACGGTGCAAGCTCCGATTGCAAGCTTATTAATGCTGGTGTTCCACAGGGCTGCGTGCTATCGCCAACGCTGTTTCTTCTGCATATCAATGATATGTTGCAAACCCGTAGCATTCATTGCTATGCAGATGACAGCACTGGTGATGCTCTTTACACCGGCCGAGCCAATATTTCTCGGGAAAACGTCTCTGAGTGCCGGGACAAACTTGTGTCTGAAGTCGAGTCTCTGCTGGACAGAGTCTCGGATTGGGGGCGACTAAATCTAGTCCAGTTTAACCCCCAGAAGACACAAGTTTGCGCGTTAACCGCTAAAAAGAACCCCTTTGTCGTATCCCCTCAGTTTCAAGGCACTCCCCTTGTTGCCTCAGCCAGTATCGGAATCCTCGGCGTCGACATATCGAGTGACGTGCAGTTTCGTGGTCACTTGGAAGGGAAGGCCAAATTGGCCTCTAAAAAGCTTGGCGTGCTCAGCAGAGCGGGACAGTATTTCATGCCGGCACACCGCCTGCAACTTTACAAGGCGCAGGTTCGGCCGCTCATGGAATACTGTTCCCATCTCTGGGCTGGGGCTCCCCAGTACCAGCTCCTTCCACTTGACCGCATCCAGCGCAGAGCGGCTCGAATCGTTGACGACCGAGTGCTTTCCGATCGGCTCGATTCACTGGCGCTGCGAAGAGATGTTGCATCTCTTTGCGTATTTTATCGCATCTATCACGGGGAGTGCTCTGAGGAATTGTTCGGATTAATCCCAGCCGCCAAATTTCGTGAACGCACTACACGGCAAACGTCCCGATACCATCCACACCATCTGGATGCTTGGCGGTCCACCACTGTACGTTTCAAAAGGAGTTTTCTTCCGCGTACAACCTCTCTGTGGAATAATTTACCACCGGTGATTTTTCCGGACCGATACGACCTGGGGACCTTCAAGAAAAGAGCTTACTCCTTTCTAAAGGGCCGGCAACGCACCTGCAATTCCCCTGGTGTTGCGGTTGATCATGGGCGGCGGTAGTCACTTAACATCAGGTGAGCCACATGCTCGTTTGCCCCCCTCTTCTATAAAAAAAAAAAAAAAAAAAAAAAAAAAAAAACATAGACATTGCACACCTCCTGGCTTGGTTTTGTCTGTCGCCTCTCACAACGCCTATGAGTCGATAGGGTGTAGTGAATATTCTTACACGGCAATACTTTTATTATGTACATATCATCATCACCATCATTAGCCTATCAAGTTCCATTCTAAAACACAAGCCTACCCTACAGATTATAGTGGTATCTGTCAAATAAGAATTATGTTTTTCTTTTTTCTTTCTTAGTCAAAAATTCTTTCTAATTTACTAACTGTAAGGCAAAGCTTTATATTAAGACACAAAATTAGTAAAGTCTACGATGTATTGAAAGTGACTGGCTTATAAGTCTGAATCCAATATGAGCGAGATACAGTACGTGTGGTGCTCTATTGATAATCTCACGGTAGACGGGACGTCAAAGAGCGCGTCCAAATATCACTGAATACCGTGCTCTTTGTATGTATTCGTATTTACTAGTGTTTGTATGTGAATTGCCAGTTCAATTTAGATAAAGGGGTATTTGGATTGAGAAACTTTGTCCCATTTCAGACCATCACTGGCAAGTGTATGGTTTATTTGGGATGAATAAAGACAACGGAATATCAATAACATTGCTTGATATATAGTACGTAAGGGTAATATGATCATCACGCGGTTAATATGGTCACTTTCTTATAACTCAAAAACTGCAGCCTTGTTTGTATATTATATGGCTTTGTGATAAGATAGCTCTTCATCGGTCAATCAAATAATAAAGGGTTAAAGGGGCGATACTTTATTGACGCCATTTTGACAGTCGATATTATAGTAAATATTTTAGTCGATTTTAGTATGGTGTTGGGTAGTTAGTTTTTTAAGTAGGTTTTTCGGAGTGTTTCTAATTATTGCCAAAGCTTTTTTCTATTTTTTTAAACATAATAAGTATAGTATACGACATTATGTATCTTGTCTCTGTCCTTCCCCTAGTTTTGAATTTATAGGGTGACAAAACTTAAAGTGACCATATCGAGGGTTTACTGCAAAAACCAGCTAAGTTCAGCGAAGTTAGTTTTGAGTTAAAGAGTTCTAAAAGTTTACACCTAATTTAATCACTAAAATTTTGGTAAGTCTTACACTAGTAGTCATATGTTAGAATATTTATATAAGATTATGTTTATGTGAAGTCTGAATAAATATGTGTGACAGAAATCTTGAAATAAGGATTTTTTCAAGTAAAGGCGTGCAGTTAGTCGGTTTTACATGTCAATTGCTAAAATGCAGTTTTACCGAGATAATTGATGTTTTATATGGTTTGTGATTAATGATGGGTAGCTGATAATAAATAACTACGTTTTAAATACTGATACAATCATAAAAGAAATAATTTATTGTGTAAGCTATGAAAGAAAAAAGTTAGTTGGTTTTACCTGTAAATGTTTTTTAACTTTTAGGATAAAAGTGTTGTAAAATAAGAGGTTAAATTCACAATATTATTTTTATTGACTAATAAAAATTATAATAGAATCAGTTTGAAAGTGGAGAAGAAGAGTGTGGAGTGTAACTACTATAGTATTTTCATTAAATTTAACAAATATCTTAATTATTAAGAAATCACTCTTCTTCTCCACTTACAGTTTCATCTACTGCTGGTTCTGGCAATTTATCAATAGCTTGACTGTCAACATTTAAATTTTTAAACCAACCGTGAACTTCCTCTGGTATGATGCCTTTCCTACATAGATTTAAAAGATCTTTTTTCTTGGCCGCGCTTATTTTAAGTGGCTCTTTATAAAGGCAGTTTAATTGATCTGGAAATCGATAACTTACAGGTAAATCATTTTCAGTAAGTCGTTTCTTCTTCCTTGTTGAATAGTTGTGATTCTGCGCGCCATCTAATTGGAAAGTTGATGGATTGTCTCCAATATCCATTACGTTAAATTCGTCGCTCATGTCATAGTTGAAATAAATTTTTCTGTCCTCCCACTTCAACCATTGAACTTGTTTTCCTTTCTCATCTTTCGTTCTATTTTTTCATAATCTCACCTGCAAGGTGCTTCAGGTCAAGGAACTCATCATACTTAAATTCTTTTACATGGTATGGTTCTCTTGTCATTTTCTTACCATCAATTTTAATACTTTGCCTGCGTCTAGCACGTTTGAAAATAGAAATCCATTCCATCATGGAAAAAACAGAGGTATTTTTTTTTGCAAATTCTATACTACTGTGCATAGAATCTGCTTCCATTTGCGTGTGCCCAGATTCTAAAAACTTTTGTTCTATGACTTTAAGGTGGTCAATTTTTTGGACTGCCCAAAGAAGCAAAGCAGCCACAAATTGGTTTCGGTTTTGGCCACCACAAGTGTCTGAAAATAAGCTAATTTCTGTAACATTATCACAGACACAATTTAAAAGGTAGTGTAATAATATGGTTCCGATTTCAGAACTGCCTTTCCTTCCATTTACCTCTGACCATGTAAAACAAAAGGCATTATTGGGTAGAGCTGCTTCGTAGATTGTGAGGTTGTATACACACAACTTTCTTGAATAATAGAGCAGACCTACGTCGCTGGCAGGTATTTGAAGTACTGCTTGCAAATCAAATGTTACAGAGCTAAAATGCTCATCTGTGTTTGATCTAACTTTATCCTTCTCTTTTTCTCGATTGCAAATTTTCTTTCTTTCTTGGTGAGCTAGGTAGTCATCTTCAAGTTCTCTTTTTTTCTCTGTATCTGCTTTAGCATAATTAGTGCATATTAAGCATTGATCTTTCCTGGGCACGAAAAAACTCAGATTATACTCTTTTGAAAATATTCTACGGTATGTTATTTCAGAAGCTGGCTCAGAACCATTTTTTAAACACTCATCTTTGTACAATAAATACATCCTTCGAATATTAAGATTTTTATCTAAATACCTACGTTTGGTGTCTTTTCTACTATAATGGGCTTCCATACAAGGAAATGATTCGATGTGTTTTTTTATTCCTTGGATAATGTCAGGTTTCGTTTTATTAACTGGTTCGTGTGCACCTCTTTGGTCATTTACATCAAAACAGTTCATGTCATTCCGTTTATTGATTGCATCAGTTATTACTGCAGGAGAAATACTTAAAGTATTACAAAAAAAATTCTGACATACCTGTTTTTTTAAATTTTGTTTAGTAAAGAAACACTTCTTTGTATATTTTTTTTCTGGACGACGTCGATTACCCACAGAGAGAACTATTTTTGGCATTTGAATGGTAACATTGGCTAAAATAAAATTCTTTCTGCCCAGAAAATCTAAGTTCCAAAAGAATCTACAAAACTTATCTCTATCAGTAGTATCAAAGACATCAGTACACTTAAATTGACACTTGGAGCAATCTATCTCTTTTGGTACCTTAGCTGGTCTGATGTTAGCTTTGGATTTATAAGGCAAACCATCTGCTTGTCTTTTTCTTAACTACATTACGAGCCCAACTGCTTGGGTCTGATTTTCGCCATCTTTTTAACGGTTCAATAAGTAACCAAGCTTTTTTAAAAACCTCATCCAAAATATCTTCAATTATAGCTGTAATTTCGCGATGTTGTTCATAACCTTGGTCAAAAACTTCAATATTGTTCTGTATGTGCTCGACATCAAACTTTTCAGCATTAAAATTTTCTTTGTTTCCTAGTAAATCTTCTAATGTTACAAGATTGTTGGAATTTTCGTTTTCCAGTTGGTGAGAGAAAATTGGCAGGCGATAAGTTGGGTCGTCAGCATCGAAAACATCTCCAAATAAACTTTCCAATTCTGTTTCAACATTATCATCAGAATCTTCGCCTAAAAGAGACACAAATGCTAAGTTAAGATTCAGATTAAGAGGTCTTAAATTATAAATTTTGCATGTACTTTATTAAGAAAAAGATAGTATTTTTACCTTTTTGGTATTTAGAACAGCATGCCGTAGATTTAATGAGACTATTGAAGAACGTTTCGTTACCCGGACCATCTAAAAATACAGTATAAAGTTTAAGCATTTTGATTAGTATTGGATCTTATTCTTTTTTTAAACGTTTAATTAAACGTTTAATGTTGGCATTTGACTTGTCATTTTTATTAACCTTGACACAAGCCATCCATGTTTATTTGAATACTAGAAAGTATGTAAAAAAGTCGTCTTTATCGATCTCAAACGCGAGTGATAATATAACAGTCTATAGTAGTATGTACTATTATAAATTAAGTACTTAATATTTTACCATGAATTTGTGAATGATGAAAGTCTATAGCATCCGCGTTGTTATAAGATGTAGATTGAATTTCTTGAATATCTACCAGGCCTGCATGTGAACTTTGTTCATTTTCTAAAAAATAAACAACTCTATAAGAAAAAATTAACAGAAATTGTAATAAAACTTCGTTAGAAAACACAACCTCGAAATTTAACTTACCAGAAACCTTTTCACAATTTACGGCCACTAAAGATACTAGTTTTTTTCCTCTTGACATCATCTTAACAAATATAATCTGTCACAACGCTTACAATTACTAAAAACTAAATTTAAATACTACGCCCGATACATTCACGGTCTTTTCGCGGTAAACACTCCAAGCGAACTAAGCCATCGGCAACCTGTTAAAACGTGTTGACCGCGGTTATTTTTTTTTCCATAGTGTCACATGACGACAATTCAATCGAAGTATATTGCATAAACAAGCTAGAATCACTTAGTCGGTTTTACATGCTAACGATCCGAGATAAATGGAATATTTTAGTACAAGTATTTACAATTAAAGTTATATAGACGGTTTTTGTAGTAATGTTTTAATGGCATGATAAACAAGTATATTCTATTATATACGTTTATGTATTTCTAGTACTTTTTTACTGATTGTTCGTGAGAACATTTTGCGTAACCTATCAAAAAGAGAAAGGATTTAAGAACACTTAAAACTTTTTTCGGGATAACATTAAATGGAAATTTATTAGTAAAGAACTTTATGTTATTTTAGCTATTAAGTATAGGCCATTTTGCTTGATTTAACTGGTTTTACCATGAAATAAATTCTAAACGGCTTAACGTATCACTTAGCCGATTTTACCAGCATATAGAGCTCAAAAAAACTTAGTACCTTCATGTATTTAACAAATTTTTTGAAAAATTGTCATTTAGCAGGTTTTTGCAGTAATCCCTCGATATTATCCTTACGTACCTTACTACTTCATCTTTATCATGCTGTTATTAGTCCACTGCTGAACGTATACCTACCTGTTCTGTTGTATGGAGAATCGGATTTAAGCGTCACGGTCTGGGTATTTCCATCCATTAATTTCAGCCTATAAAAGTCCACTGCTAAACATAGGTCTCCCACTCACTTCCTGTTTTGGTTCCTTTTTGTTGCCTCTTACGATATTCGAAATACGAAACGATAAACGAAATAATTTTTCGCCATTCATTCAACGCCAACTAGATATCTTTTTGCAATTTTCCGCCACCCCTTACGGCATTATTATATTATTCTATGGAAGAAATCGCCTTCTTTCTATTAAATTTGGTTATTTCAAGAAAATATATATATATAAAGTGAGAGTTTTTAAATATTTTAATTACACTTCACTGCTGCTTCTCGATTCTTGTGAAATACAAAGTGTATTGCAGACTATCGTCATTGTCGAGAACTTATGCACACATAAAATATCGGATACTGAACACGAATTCTGTCATATCGAATTTCATTACTCTGTACGTACTCGATGTCTGCTTAATTACTGTGCATTCGATCTATATTTTCTGTGATATTTGATATGGTTTAAATACATTTTTTATTGTACGAGTATGTTGATAAAATATGAAAATGGACATTGTATAACTGTACTAGACTCCTAGGTTCAAATTTATATCAAATAAGGCTTATAAAAAATTCTATGAAAAATATACAGTTTTTCTGTCTTTTATGAATATTAACTTACAGTATATCTTAAAGTAAATTTAAATACAAAAACATTAAGAAACAGCATGGAAGCGATCACCCTGTTTCCTAAAGTTTAAAATCAATCATATATTCTTTCATGTTCTAGTAACCCTTTTTAAGGAAATTTTGGCGTGAAATTGATGGCCGGCGGAATATTTGCTCATATTATAGTATTGTTAAAATAATCTACTTAAGCGGTTTTAAATAGGTGATAGTGGTCACACCACTATCACCTATTGTTATGTATTTAATATCTGCGCATTTGACCCATTATTGGAAGCTAAGATAAAGTGCTCTGTTGGTGATGTAACCCCCAAGTTATAGTGTTGTTTAGGTCATTTGAGATACTATGGTCCTTGACTGTATGCTGGGTTAAGCTGTCGTCATAATCTCCCAAGATCTGTGCAATGTGACGCACCAAGATATTGTAAAGAAGTTTTTAAACAAATTCTTATAAAGAATAATTTTTGAAGTAAAACTTCTTTACGCATGCTTGACTTGTGCTAAGTGGATATAAACAAGAGAGAGCAGTGCGCGCGCACATTTTCTTTATTTCTTAGCTAATTATTTTTCGTAATTTTACTTCGTTTTGAACAATTTTTGAGTTTGTGTTTTGTTCAATACATTAAACATTCTACGTTTAAAGTGAATAAAATTGTAAATTCATTTTTAAGTTCATCATTTGTGAATTTTCGGGTGAATAATGACAAGCTTATGGAAGGAAGCTGATAATAAATTTAAATATTTGTAGAAAATTAATATATGTATGTATAATGTATATGTATATACATGTATATATTATACATACAGATGGAGCTAAAGAAGTTTTACTTCAGTCGTGTGGTCATAAGCACACTCGTTTTTTATTATTGCTTCACATTAGCAAAAAACGAGTTCATTACCAAAAAAGTAAGAAATTATAAAATAATTTCTTTAAATTTATTGATATAAAGGTGTAACATATTTTCCGAGACATTAACAGAGCTTTAAGGAACATAGCGATAAATATGTTATCTCACAGTGCATTAATGCTTCAGCCTAAGCTAAGCGAACGATTCACAGTCAATAATTATAACTGTCTTGTATTAGCCGTCTGTCTGATCAGCACTTCGAGCCGTCGTATCGGGTACTTATTAGTTATTATTACACAATTCATTATTAAATTTGAAATACTTTCACCTTTTTCTTTTTTTTTTTAATATAACATTACAAAATTTTCTGTATCATAGAGGCAGCTTACATACATAAATTACACAAGAACAAACACCCAGAACCGAAACAATTATTTGTACCCCATATAGACATTCATTCCGTGCGGGGTTCGAACCTGCGAGACCTAGTATTTCATCTCAGTGCTAAACCATTCCGTTATGGAGCCGCTATATCAAACAAAACGAGAATTTTTCCGGTCTATAAATAAAGCAATAAAAACGTAGATTATTAGTGAATTAATGCTATACTCAAATCAATAAACGGAAAGATCTAAAACATGATTGCTCCAGCTTTCAATGCAAAGCTCAAGGCGAGAGAGCGGACATTACGTCCAGACGGTCCGGTGAGTGACCCGTGACATGCAATATAGCACATTGAATCAGTACATTAATCCAAGATGGTGAGCAAAATATTATCAGACTTAATAATATACAAATCATTGCCTAAGATATCGGATTTTGTTGCGAACAAAATAATCTTTAATAAATGCCCCACACCCTTAGGCTATATGTGTAGTTGTTAGAAAATTTAAAATACGAGTAATGTCAGTTAATGATTTCATATATTAACGCGAACATTACACATTGATTAAAACTCCTTTTAAGGATTTTATCGCGTATAATTTATCTTATTTTTAATACCCGACGTTTCGGGTGCTGTTTTAAAATTGTAGTAAAAATAGCATGTTTCTTTTTTAACTTCTCTAATTTACGACTAAACGACTGAGGTGATTGACGTCCCAGTGTATTTGTTAATCCGGAGTACCTTCAGCTTTTTAATTAGTATTTATGGTCCAATCTATGCAGAATTAAACATATAGCTGACGTGAATTATAAGCTCAAAATATAAAAGTGTTTTGACTTTTTTAGAATTCTCAGAAGTGTTTGATCTCTCATGCTCATGAAGTTTGCAAACTCATGAAGTTTGAATTTAGTTTTAATCAAATATATACATTTTTTAATACACAAAAAGTGAATTTTCCTCCCTGTTGGTTCTTAGGCCAACAATGTATGGACGCCGAACAATATCCATTCCCTATTAGGCAATCTATGACGGAGGCTGGGCTTTTATAGGCTGCAATGGAATACACTGTAATACAGAAACATGAGTTTCTTAGGCCGACTCCACATTTGATGATCTTGACATATCGTCTCGCGTACGTGTATCTTAAGTATATACAGCTAGTTGACCGTACAGTATCATTAGTCATGTCGCGTCAAAAAACAGATTAAATATATATGCGTATTAGCATAAAGTTCTTTTAAGTGGACGATATAAATTTTCCTCCGATTCTCATATTTGTTTCAATTTAGAGTCTAAACTAGCGATCATGATACACTGTGCCACTCGACGACCCTTGATTAAGAATCAAAATGCAGATTCTTTGTAACCTTTTTTAGTACGTGATAGAGCCACGCTGTAGCTATATTATAGTTGTAGCACGAATGGATCGGCTCGACAGAGGCAGGACCACGCTCTTACAGAATACCAGCATAAAAAAGCAGCGTAATGCTGCTGTTTTTCGTATAGTGTGTGTAGAGAACCGGAGACCCTTTTTACTGGAATCGAGACATTCCATCTCTGTCCTAAGGGGTGACAACAAATTTGTATTTTGATTCTTAATTGAGGATAAATGTGGATGTCTATGGGCCACAGCATCCACTTACCATCAGGTGGACTGTGTGCTTGTTTGTCACCCAATGCTATAAAAAAACCAAAGACTAAGAATGGCTCGTTATCAGTAAACTGAATCTTCGGTTCTCCACACTCACCATACGCAATACAGCTGCATATTTACGACGGTATCTATAATGCAGCCATAGTATATTGCAGCGTACTTCTACCATGTCAAAAAGTTTATTGTGCTAATTTTACATATTGCAAGGATCGTGAAAACTAAGAGACTAAAATATCACCATGCTGTCACTGACAGAAAAAATCACCTCTAACAAATAACACTGGCATCAGACAATGTTAATCAGGAAACATTTTTTTTAAACATTTAAAGGTGAAAATAACTGCCAGTATTAATAAGTAGGTTTATTATGAGAACTTACCAACGCCCTAATCACTTTCTTACTTTTTTTCCCTCCCCGGAAGTTTATGTACAGGACAGAGACTTATGAAGACATTTCTTTATTTATGGTGCATGTACAAATTTAAGAAGTCGTACATCTCTCAACGCATTCCGCCTGGCCTTGCTACTGTTAATTCGAATAATGTTGGCATTATATCATATGCGTCCGGGATGTGAGTACTGCATCCTTAAATTTTGGGATTTTTTTTTTGCAAAGAGACAAAGATTTAAAAAAAAACACAAATCTAAAGCTTATAACGGGTCTCAGACTGCACTTTGTTGCCACGGTATTCTTTTATCTTATTCTAAGATTTGACTAAGGAGCAAAATTAAAAAAAAATATAGAACCCTCATTAATATCTCCATAGATCTGCTGTTGAAGTCAATAAATGAATTAAAAATAATATATGTAACTATTACGAAGACATTACAATGCCCACTTGTGTTATACGGCGTGTTTCAATAAATTAAATTAAATATATTAAAACGTGAACACGATGTCTTCACAGAATATATCTTTGTGCATTCACCTCAATAAATCTTGGTGCAATAAGTGTGGATAGTAATTTGAGGACAACAAGGCTCATAGCTTGGCGCAACATAGCGAACAGCATGGTCCCCAGCAAGGCCCACAACGCTGTTGCTTAAATTTTCTATTGCGTTACTGTTAAAAATTTAATATTCAAGAGGACGACACTTTAAAGAAATGTTTAATCATTAAACTTGTTTTGATTCTCAACTTTTCTAATTTTTTTAATTTTAATGTGTTTTCTTGGAGGTATTTTTTTACAGACTATATATAATGACTTCTTATTTTATGCGAATACACATTATGTTATATAGTTACGTGGCAGACGCCGTAATTTGATATATAAGTTTGCCATAGTTGCCAATTTGACGGGCACATATTTTTATATGAAATGTTGTAATTATGTTTTAAAAACATCTTAGTAGATTATATAACATAGATTTTTATGTGAATCCTTAGAAACTTCTAATATACTCGTAAAATTGCGTACTCAACAGCGACAGGTAAAAACCCATAATTATCAAAAATTTGTAATTAAGTTCATTGTTCCTTCGCCTCATTGCAATATTAAATTATAAAAAATTCCATTTCAAAGCGAACTTTACTGAGTTTAACAATTAAATTTACAACGAATTTGAGAAATGGAACCCTGTTTATTAGATTATAACCTATAAAAATATTTAGGAAAACGAGGGATGCCTGAACTCGACGAATGTCAAGTCTCGACTGATGATCACGGAAGCCTCTACAGTGCTTTCAAACTAGAAAACTGTGTCAGCATTCAAGTTTTGTCTACTACTAAGCAATGTTTCCGAGGCGTTCTACAATATTACTTATATCATAAGGTACGTTAAGGTAAAATGGTCAACTCAAGCTTTGCCGCCCTATAAAGCTAAAACTTAAAGAAGTACAGAGATAAAAACACAAAGTCGTATACTATAACTAATATTTTAAAGAAAATGGCAAAAAAGCTTTGGCAATAATTAGAAACACTTCGAAAAATCTACTTTATAAAACTAGCTACACTGCACCATACTGAAATCGACTAAAATATTTACTATAATATTAACTGTCAAAATGGCGTCGATAAAGCATCGACCTTTTGACCCTTTATAATTTGATTGACCAATGAAGAGGTATCGAGGTAATATAAAGCTATCTACGCAAACATGGCTGTAGTTTTTGAGTTATAAGAAAGAGACCATATTAACCGGATCACCGTCTTACTCTCACGTATTATAGTGGGTTGGGGTATAACAGTATGTACACCATTAGATGAGATCGCAGATATGACTGGTATCTGCTTTATATAAATTTACATAACATTAAATTTATGTAAATACAGATATAAATTTAAATAGAGCAATTTGTTCGCTGAATTGTTCCAGTGCGTGTTGGCGGACATCACACGTCTTCTTTCTTTTACAGAATAAGGGTCATCAAACGAGCTCACAGTCCACCTTCTGGATATTTACACTCATCGTCGATTAAGTAACAATAAGCCGACGAAAAGAGGTATCCGGTTTTCTACATTTACCATACGAAACACAGCAGCATTAAGGTTCTATTTTACGATATTCTGTGGAGCGTTGTCCTTCCCAGGTCGAGCCAACCTAATCGTGCTACAACCATCATAATATAGCGGCATGGCTCTACCACCTCGTCGAAATATTTTAATTCATTCTTCTGACTTGAAGGTTTCCTCATGAGTTCTGATGTATTTATTTCTATGCCGCTAAGCACGTTGGACTTAAAATTGCAGTCGAATATTTGTAGGAGCTGGCGAGAATCAAACCCGCTAACTATAAGTTCTAGCTCCAAGTCGCCACGTATTCGTTAAAAGCGAGTATTAAGGTAAATTTATTTAAAAAAAAAACTGAATTATTATAAAGGGGATAAAATGTATATTTTTAATGAATTCTAAACGCTGTTAGTGCTTTTTAAGACTATATGGAAACGGAAAACATAAATCCAATTATTAGAGCAATTCCAGAGGGCCAGCGGAACGCTTAAGCGACGACAAATACGTCTCAATAATCGCAGTATACGAGTATATAGCGCCGGCACTACGTTGCGTTGCCTAGAATCGTTCGGCTGCAGGGTTGCCACTATTTCATTTTTATGTGGCTGAATTATTTCGAAAACGATATAACTGATTGACGGATCCGGTAGATGTAGCTGGGACCCTGTGAATAATACTTTTTTTATGTTTTATTTTTATTATACTATTGTTTTTATTTTATTTCTGTTTTATTTTCATTATAACTATTAGGCTCGGCAGACGTTGTTCTACATTTTTTAATATATAATTAAGGTGACAAACGAGCATTAACTCCACAAAGTGAATACTGTGACTCATAGAAATCAACATTTATCCTTCATTAAAATCAAAATGCAGATGTTTTGTTATCCCTGAGAACTATCTAGAATGCCTCATTACCGGTAGAAAGGTACTAAAAAAGTAAGAAATGCCTCGTTTCCAATAAAAAGGATCTCTGGTTCTCTACACTCAACATATGGAACACGCACGGATTCACGCTGAGGTTCTGTGAGGTCGTGATTCTTCGACCTAAGCAATTCGTGCTGCAGTCAATATAGCTGCAGCAGCACTCTTCCACGTTACACGTGTAAGAGTGCCCTTTCCGATAGGTGGTACGACGAGGTTCACTCAAAAGTTACTCCAGATGTTGTTCAAAGTAACTAAATTTAGTTATGACTCGACGTCCGCGCCATCTTTCCAGTCCAAGTTTTGTAATTTTATTTTATTTTATTCTTGCACTTATATATATATATATATATATATATATATATATATATATATCAATATACATATATATATATATATATATATCTGGAGGCTTTTAATTAGCAATTCTTATCACCATTTTGTAAATTTATGAAGATATTAGTCCTGTAAGCCTTCCTAAAAATGAATAAATTATTTTTGGTCCACAGATAAAGAATTTGTCAATTTTTTATAGGGGAGGGGGCAAATGAGTATACGGCTCACCTGATAGTAAGTGATTACCGCCGCCTATGAACAGCTGCAACACCAGGAGGATTGCAGATGCATTACCTGCCTTTTAAAAATAAATAGTATTATAAATTTACTACAACGCCACTTGTCGGATCCTAGTACAACTTTGAACTTTTGATAAAGTCATTCAGAAGTTACACGAGTACTAACTAAAGTACCAGTGATAACATATTATAGGTTTAAAGATAACCTCGTTATAAAATGAACCTAAACTCAATTGTTAGTCGCCTTAGTATATTTTTTCACAGAATTTAATATTACGGTTTAATAATAATTATTATTAAGGATACACTTTTGAAAGTACTGTACTGAAGCATAAAAATCATTTAAAACCCTGCGTTTACAGTAAAACAATGCATCCAGGGCGTTGTAGGGGCTGCGACAATATTGCAGCGTATCTAGTATCGTACCATACTGCGTAAAAAAGCAGGCTCACTATTGAGGCGAATTCGCGACAATCGTAACAAAGTCGTGCAAGCCATCACCGATAATGGGGAATATCCACCATTCGCGCACATGTGCATTATTTGTTAAGTACTTATAACACACACACACACACACACACATTGTGGGTGTGTGTGTCCAACATGTCTTTTGTTATTGGCATTTATGGATCACTGCTCTCCAGAAAAAATTTCTTTATTTCTTAAAAGTTAATCTAGCAATGGAATATACATTCAACAAACAACCGACACAGCTTTCATTAAAAATTGCTTACCATCCTCCTCTTTTTCTTTAGTGGGTTTTAGGGCCCCAATGATCAGTTACGAAGAGCAGTGTCAAATGTGCTAGAAGTCTGGCACTGTGATCATCAATAAACCTGCCAATTATGAATCTTAAAAACAAAATCTACAACGAGAGAGGTTCGTGTGTTTTAGTGGTCTTTCATAGGATTAGAGAAAAAAAATTCTATCCATTACAGCCTATAAATGCCCACTGCTAAACATAGGCCTCCCCATAGATTGCCACATACGGGGATATTCCATTGTTGCTACGATTGAAAAGCAGGTCTGAAGATGGAATAAATTTTTTTTTATTTAAAAATTTAAATAATTTCGTTTGCTTTATTGCCAACCCTGTAGGTCTACATTCCCTGTCTTTACTTTTAATCTCTCTTTATTTCCAGTCCGTACAAGAAAGTGTTGCCTGTTTGTCTTTTGTTTAGCGATTCTATCCCACTGGTAACAAGGGATTCTGCTTCCTCGGCGACAGCTGTAAGAAAGATATATTTATTTAGCACCTAGTTGTTGAGCTTGTGTTTGTTCGCAATTTACATGTGTCTACAGAAATAGCGGCTTATGTAAGCAATTTAAACGATTTGTTTTTCGTTAAACAGATGATGTACCTAATAAAATATTATTGCTAGACATTCCAATGCTTGGTTTGAAAAATCAGTAGCAGTACTTAGATGGGTCCCGGATTCAAATACTGGGGATGAGCGTTCACTTTTTTTTTAGGAGATAGGGAAAACGAGTATACGATTCACCTGATGTTAAGTGACTACCGCTGCGCACGAAAAACTGCAACTCCATGGTTTCTACATTTGACAGGTGAGTTAGCAACCGTAGTTATTTTCCTAGTAGTTGTTAGGAAGCCGCTGCTGTCTATCTCCTAGTTTGTTTCCTCTGTCGCCTCTTAGAACATCCATGGGGCAATATGGGATACTGGTTATTCCTACACCGTAACTACTCTGTAAATTTAATAAATCTTGCAGTATACGATAAACCGTTTATCACGTGGTAGAGCCACAATATATTATGGTTGTAACACGAAAGGGTCGGTTAGACCGTGGCAGGATCATGCTCTCACAGAATACCAGCGTAAAATAGTAGCTTAATGCTGCTGTGTTTCGTATCGTGAGTGCGGAAAACCGGAGACCCGTTTTAATGGAATCAAGGCCTTCCATCTTAGTCCTTAGTGACGACAACGCATTTGCATTTTGGTTCTTAATTGAGGAAAAATGTGGATGTCTATGGGCAACAGCATCCACTTATCAGGTGGACTGTGTGCTCGTTTGTCACACAATGCTATAAAAAAAACTTTTATTAGCTTAGCCTGTATCTATCTCTATGTTCTCTATCTACGTTACGGAATCATTTAATGTAATTTTCACCTACTTGTAGACGGCCGATTGATTTGAAAATTTGCACTCGTATCAAAGGCCGATGATTTATATACTTTATCCTTACGTTCTGATTATGATCGCCAGGCTAAAACAAAATAATTTTACGTTTTTTTTTTACTTTTTTAAACTATAATTTATGCATTTTTGCATTGCGTTTTTTCGAATCCCGTAAAAGAAAGAAATGTTTCTAGGGCCTACAAATAATTGTTCTGTCCGGTGTTTTTCCATGTGTAGTTAATATATGTAAATTGCCTACAAGATTCAGAAAAAATTACTGTAATGCTATGGGTATGCTTTCTTAAAAAAATTAAAAATCTATGAATAGAAACGTATCATTGTCTTTACGTTGTTTTTTTAAATGTCCTTTATTATTCTACTCCGTTTTACTAGGTTTTGACGTGGTAGAGCCATACTACAGCTATATTAATAGTATAGTTGTAGCACGAATGGGTCGGCTCGACCTGGTAAGGACCACGCTCTCACAGAATACCAGCGTCAAATAGCAGCTTAATACTGCTGTGTTTCGTATGGTGAGTGTAGAGAACCGGAGACCCTTTTTACTGGAAACAAGGCATTCCATCTTAGTCCTCACGGGTGACAACGCGTCTGCATTTTGATTCGTAATCAAGGATAGATGTAGAAGTCTACTGGCACAGCAACCACTTACTATCAGGTGGACTGTGTGCTCGTTTGTCACCCTATCTTATAAAAAAAGGTTGTAGGAACTATTTTCTGTTTAGAAGTCTACCTTGGCAGGTATCACACTTTCACTTATATCTACCACCAAAAAGCAGTGCTTGTACGGCTGGGTCCACAGGGTAAAATAAAGCTAGTAAAATTATAAGCTGTGAGGCATTCCATCTTAGTCCTCAGAGATCACAAAAATTTGTAACCTTTATTGTTTAAAATAAAAAAGAGAATTATCATAAAAACATCTTCACCTTTATTACGTGGTAGAGCCATACCGCAGTTATATTAGTAGTATAGTTGTAGCACGAATGGGTCTGCTCAACCGGGGAAGGACCACGCTCCTACACAATACCAGCGTAAAATATTAGCTTAATGCTGCTGTGTTTCGTATGGTGAGTGTAGAGAACCGGAGGCCTTTTTTAACTGAAAAGAGGCATTCAGTCTCAGTCCTCACGGGTGACAACGCATCTGCATTTTAATTCGTAACCGAAGATAGATGTAGATGTCTATGGGCCACAGCAACCACTTACCATCAGGTGGACTGTGTGCTCGTTTGTCACCCTATCCTACAAAAAAAACCTCATTTGCAGGAGCTGTTTTCAATCGTTTATGTAACTTATTATTACTAATACATAATATTAGAATTAGTAACAAAGGTTACTTTATTACCGTTATTAGCAGTGGTAGCTCAAATGGTTATCGGCCGCTGTAAATCTCACAGTACACAAGCAAGCCGGGTTCGATCCCCGTCGGCACCTATGAAATTATTAATTGTATTTTAAGTGCTGATTTACCACGTGATCAGCGGTGAAGGAAAATTTCGTGAGGAAACCTGCATGTTTGAGATATAAGAAAAAACATTTTTGGAAGACATTTGATGTTAAGTTCGCCAACACGCATTGGGACAGCGCAGTGAACACTTGCCCTAAAACCCTTACAGAAATTGGAGGAGACCCGTCATATATAGGCTGTAATCTTAACTTTAACTTTCAAATCATTTTTTTAACATTGGATGACAAACGACAAAACGACGGCACACAGTCCATCTGATGGTAAGTGGATGCTGTGGCCCATAGAAATCTACTCTCGATTAAGAATCAAAATGCAGAGGCGTTGTGACCCGTGAGGATCTAAGATGAAATGCCTCGTTTCCAGTAAAAAGGGTCTCCGGTTCTCTATACTCACCATACGAAACACAGCGGCTTTATGCTACTATTTTACGCTGGTATTTTGTGAGAGCGTGGTCTTGCCCCGGTCGAGCCGACCCATTCGTGGTATAACTATAATATAGCTGCAGCGTGGCTCTACCACGTAAAAATTTAAGTTATTATATAGCATTTTAAATTTGTTGATTGACAAGCATTAAACATTTTCTAAGACATTTTTTTTATAAATGCGTTGCTTCATTTAAAATAACATACTAATTCAACAGAATGGAGTAGCTGGCTTTACAAGATTATGTTTATGTTTATTTTTGTATACATGATGAATCACTTTGATTGAAACTGATAGTGTTAATTGTAATTAAAACACCCGTAGAATCGTTGGATATAATCAGTGACTAATTTGAAAGGGTTCACCCGAACGGGAAAGGACCAAGCTCTCACAGAATACCAGCGTAAAATGACAGTATGGTGAGTGTGAGAGTAAGTCCTCAGGGATGATAACGCATCTGTATTTTGATTGTTAATCGAGGACAAATGTAGATGTCTATGGGCCACAGCATCCATTTACTATCAGGCGGACTGTGTGCTTGTTTGTCACCCTTATTCTATTTATAAAAAAGTTTTATCATTTCATTATAAACCTTGTAAATAAATTGACAGTATCGGTAGCGTGTCCGTTTGTGTCGTGTGTCATGTTATTGGAAAATTAATCTTGGTTTTGTGGCGAGATATATTGTATGTGTATATATATATATATATATAAGTAAAGTTATAGCCGAAATACTTCCCACTGCTGGGTACAGGCCTCCCCTCATGTCTGAGAGGGTTTAAGGGCAAGGATGTTCACCGCGCTGCCCCAATACGAGTTGGCGAACTTCACATGTCTTCGAAATTTTTTTTTCTTATTCCTCATACATGCAGGTTTCCTCACGATGTTTTCCTAGCACGTGGTAAATCAACACTTAAAATTGCAAATAACAATTTTAGGTGCGGCGGGGATCGAACCCGGGTTACTCGCGTTGTGTTATATTTACAGCGAGCGTTAACCATCTGAGCTACCACGGCTCTGTATATATATATATATATATATATATATATATATATATATATATATATATATATATATAATATTGCTTTACTTGGTCTTGGTTTACTTCATCTTTCTTGCGTACAGAAAAGGAGTGATATAATATGGTTCTTTTTCTGTCCATTTCAATTAAGGTGTCTTCAAGGCAAGAATGAAAAGGCTGTTTCATTAAACACCACTGATCATCAACACTGGGACTGTAGACAAAATCTAGCTAATAACTAGTAAAATAAACTATAATAATCCACGCCTGGTACCGTCTGAACTTAGCAGTGATTGCTTTTGGCGCACCGTAAGACTTTCATTTATATTAAAACACGATAGTATTTTGGGTATGCAAAAAAATCATTAGAATTTAATAACTTTTATACAACAAACAAAGTCATTCTAAAACAATGGGTCCCTGTATTACGGCGTCCAAAGTCATAAAAGTACTTCTATTGTGCCATCAAATATTTTCCACCTCCGTAACGAGCTGCTGAAACTATAAAAAAGATCTTAACCTTTAATATACAGACGTTTTCATGGACACATTTCATTGAACATTCCCGTAAAGAATTGTGATCGAGTGACGATAGTAACACTTCGATGGACAACGTGCGTATTATGAGAGATGTATGCATGCACCTAAAGGGACCCGTTTTATTACGGCACAGTTTTATAGTTCCGGCAATGGTCGCGGTGGAAGCCCTAGTTGTAATTTTAAGGATTTGTGGCCATCAAACAAAAATATGAATTTTAAATAATCATAATGACTTAAGTAACTACATAGAAAAAATAAAATTATAACAAAAAAATTAAAAAAAGTTAACTAAGAACATGCCATAGCTGGGCTCACACCTCTCTTAATTTATAAGCTTTTATCACCGGGCAAAATCATCGATCAAACATCAATAAATCTCTACTGCCAACAGCTAATGAGACTCATGCAAGAAATTAACAAAAAAGTGCCTGATCAACAAAAAAGGCGTGGTCTTTCATCGTGATAACGCCATACCACACACATCTTTGCCACTGAGCAAAAATTAAGAGAGCTTGGTTGGGAAGTGTTAATGTATCCATCATGTAGTCTTACCTTGCACCCTCAGATATTTACCTGCTTCGGTCTCTTTAAAATTCTTTGGGTAGTGTTAGGTCAACATCAATAGAGGACTGTCAAAACTACTTGCCGCATTTTTTGATCTAAAATCAAAAACATTCGACAGCAACGGGATTACAATAAGATTCGATACGATACGATACACTACCTATAAGATCGCAATGAGTTATCGAACAAAATGGCTCATATATATTACAATTAAATGTAACTAAACTTTGAAATAAATGTCTTGAATTTTTATGTATGTAAAATACGAAGAAACATTTTCCTCGACTTTATATTATATGGGACATTATATTTTTTAATTTCTTTATTACTTTGGAAGGGAAATATTTATAATTATATTTATATATTTATAATTTAACGTCATCAATAATCCCGTTTAGTGGCCACAAACGAAAAAATCTTTCCACCCTCCAAGCTTTATGGTCCATATCATACCGCCATCTAAAGCGCTGAATTCATTTTCATACGAGTATACATTGAAAAGTGAAAACGTGTTTTCAAAATATTCAGTAATACAACTTTTATAATATTAGTAATGTCTCTCAGACGGAATTTCAATCACGTTGGCCAATCTCCGCAGAGACTAGCAATATTTAAAATATTACTTGTATTGTTGCCCTCCATTTTAAAGAGGCTGCTATGGGAAACGCCAGAATGATTGCTTCCGATAGATGAGGGTATAATACTCAGACCAGCGACGGGCAGTGGTGGCAAAGATGCAAGACATTAGGTTGTGGCAGCAGTGAAATTAATGAATGCTGACATGGCTAGACTTTGTGTCAGCAGTGTAATCGATAAATGTGAATATGGTTAGGCTTTGTATCAAAATTGTCTTCCACATCATCGGTTAACATTGAATCAATTCCTTATTTCTTATATGAATTTAAAAGAAATCTTCAGTCACGCGTCAATTCATAGCTTAGTATTGTGACTCTGAGAGAAACAAAAAAATATTGAAACAAAACAAAATTCAGGTAAGAACCCCATTTCAAGTTATCAAAGCCAGGGATAAACAGCGAGGGCACAAAATAATTTGCCCAATGGCCTAAATTTCTTTTTCTCCTTCCAGCTTCCGGTTCATTCCATTTTCTTCTGACAATCAAACCGTTTGAGCTCTCAAGGCGTAAGTTGAAAACATTTCGGCCAAACCTCTGACCCTCCCATCAACTAATACATGGGTGGTCTAAGTGATAGGCGTAACAATGTTTTAAAAAAAATTAAGTACATTAATTGTAACTTTTATATTAATTACCGGATAAGTATGACCAAATACTTAAACTCTTAGAAATGAAAGAAGGGTTGCGCCCAATGATGGGGTTTTATGGACTAATTTACTACAGATTTACGGAAACAAAAAAATATACTAATTACTGTAAAATCTTGAACTAAAAGATGTGAAGTCATGTTACTAGACCAAGAAGGCAGTGAACCACATACGACTATATCTAACGGAGTTCGTCAGGAGTTATTCAGGATAAAAAATTTACATAGCAAGACTTAAACTAAATAATAGTTTATAAATAACATGAATTACTATATAACCAGCACCGCTTTCAACAGAGTAATATTAAATTCATATTTTATTTGCAACGCAAATAGGTTAGCTCGACCGAAAAAGAACTACGCTTTACCAAAATACCAGTGTAAAATAGAAGCTCAATTCTTCTTTGCTTCGTATGGTAAGGTAGACTATGTACTTGTTTGTCACCCTTATTCTCTAATAAAAACTCAGAGTAAACAAAATGTAAGTAAACATAATTAACAGAATTGACAACTTTCAGCAGCATGAATATGTCAAAAAGAAATAAAATGAAAACAATTAGATTAAAATATGCGATCTGTCTTGTGAAATATTTAAATACTAGTAAATGTCTAACTACCTTCCTACAACATAAATCTACGGAATTTTGAACGCAATCAATGCGGTATCCTATGTTTAGCCGTGGACTTGTTATAAGTTTAAATGATGGTTACGAATAAAATTAAAAGATGTTAATTTTCCTTTTTCTTGATCTTCTTTCACTACAAATTACAAGAAATGGGTCTCAATATTAAAATATTGATATAGATGAAACTACTATTATTATTCATTACAAATATTATTTTCCAGTTACCGAAAAAGACATATTTAATTTTCTAATTATTTTTGTATTTCTTTTCTATTCACACCAGTACTCAGTTACAAATAAGACTTGACGCCATCGCTTGTCAATCGGTCTACAAATCGCAAGGAATCCCTCTCACTAATGGGGCGCGGCTGAGAGCGGCCTGTGTTTACTTTTATTGTCAAGATAAATCTGTCTTAACTGTCCCGATAATCGCTGCTAACTGTTTGCGAGATAAATAAGCTAATAACAGCTTTCAGTATTATTGAAGTCAATAATATAAATTCATTCCTTCATCCACTACAGCCTATCAAAGTCTACTGAACATAGGCCTCCTATAGTATAAATAGTATCAGAAGAGAAATATATGCCTTCATGATTCTCTTGACGGATGGTTTGGCAGCCGCAGTTTCGTTACTTTATAATTGATATTAAAAAGATGCTGCTTCCTATTTCCTGAGTTGTTACCCTTTGTCGCCACTTACGACTCCCACGGGAGTATGTGGTAGTAGATATTCTTACACCGCTACTAAACAGTCAAAATGTAATATAAATAAATCTGTTTTAATTTAATATGATGATTGCGTATTTGTACCATTTGATGTAGAAACTATCGGCCTGTAGCGTCCACGTGCGGTGACGTTCCTAAAGCAACTCTATCCGCAACATGTCGCCGCTGGTGATATGAGGACTGGTTATTTTCTCGATCTAAGTTCAAGTAAACCTTACAGAAAACAAACCCATCCAATGTTCTTGCCACTGTACCGCGCGAAGTAGGACTGTACGACAATTTTAATTTTAGTTTTATTTATTACGATAATAATTATATTATATTTTATATTATACTTAGATAAAAATGCGATGTAATTGTGCAAAATCTAATACGTTCATCTTTGTCAGATTAAATAGAATCCTAAAAAGATATTGGTGTGTATTTAAAAAAAAAAAGCTTAAATCCGTAATCCTATGTGAGGTCATAATGAAGTGAAATTCCGGTCCTTTTCCGATCTTCGTCCCTTTACCCAATCTTATCGTCTAATCCTTTAGCTATTGGAAGGCGAAGACGCGTGGGTGTTTTTGTGTTTGTGATAATACTTACAGCTAATAAATACATTCTTATCCGATATTAGTACCACGTTGGACAGATACTTGGGAGATAAGTAGGACTTCAACAAAAAGAATGTGCTAACTGTTTACTTGCATAGAATGTCGTCAATGGCGAGTTATGACATATTAGTTATGTGTAGGAAGGGACAAACCACCTATCTCTTCTTGCACAATTTTCACTCACCTACATTTTGAATGTTAATCGAGGTAGGTGTCTATGAGATACAGCATCCACACACCACGTGTACGGTATGCTTGTTTGTCACCCTTATTTTTTTTAATAAAATGTCTGTACACAATAGCCAACATTCAAATTTCTGAGCACAATCTTACATGGAATTTGGCGACTGCAGTTCCAGATGTTTTGTACCATTGGTAATTGTCCCATCGCTGATTTGGGTATTTTCATCCGAAATTAAGAGGTTTATTCTTTCGGAGGCCTTAAACACCCTCTGTTTGATTTGATATTTTCATCCGAAATTAAGAGGTTTATTCTTTCGGAGGCCTTGAGGTCCATCTTTCCTAAGGCCTCTAAGTTAAGTATAAGTAAAGCTATGATTTTGTAACTCTGTAGTGTTCTGTACTTTATCACATCTTTATTAAGCTTGTTATAATTTATTAAAGTATAAATTTATATTTATACTTAGAATATATTGCTATGCCTGAAAAGGTACATGTGTATGTGATTGTGCTGTGCAATGCTTGAATAGTTGTAATGCAATTATTAATTATCATCAGGTATGATACGTGGTAGAGCCACGCTGTAGCTATATTATGGTTGTAGCACAAAATAGTCGGCTCAGCCGGAAAGGGACCACGCTCTCACAGAATACCAGCGTAAAATAGCAGCTTGATGCTGCTGTGTTTCGTATGGTGAGTGTAGAGAACCGGATACCCGTTTTACTGGAATTGAGGTATTCCATCTAAGTCCTCAGGGGTGACAATGCATCTGCATTTTGATTCTTAATCGAGGTTAAATGTAGATGTCTATGGGCCACAGCATTCACTTACCATCAAGTGAACTGTGTGCTCGTTTGTCATCCTAATTCTATTAAAAAAATATAATTGCACATAAGCACTCTCTAATCACTCCTCACTTTCATAGTCCAACGGGATGGTAATATGACGTGACTGGAGAAAGATCCGGTTACAGTGTAGTGGCGATATAAGATTAACCATTACTCCATATCATTCCGTGGGTGTCGTAAGAGGCTGTTGGCGGACTTCATGGCGGACTTCACACGTCTTCGAAATATATTTTTTTATAGAATAAGAGTGACTGACAAACGAGCACACTGCCTACCTGATAGTTAATAGAAACTTTGGCCCATAGATATCTACATTTATCCTCGATTAAGAATCGAAATGTCACCCCTGAGAAATAAGCTTCGTTTTCAGTTAAAAGGGTATCCGGTTATCTACAGTCACCATACGAGACACAGCTGCTGTGTTTCGTCCGCTGCTAATTTACGCTGGTATTCTGTGAGAGTGTGTTCGTTCCCCGGTCGAGCCGATCCATTCGTGCTACAACCAAAATTTAGTTGTAGTGTGGCTCTACCACGAATTACCAGTAAACAAATACACTTATAAACAAATAAATAAATAATCAAGGCGTGATAACTAACTTACAGTGAAATATATAATTCGAACGAGATATTCTTATACAGTATTTTAATACACTTCTGTGATCTTGTAACAAAAGAATACAAAAATAATATTTCAGTAAAATAATAAGACATAAAAATTGGACAATACATAAATCACCCGAGGCAAAACTCGGGTTTCTATATCAAATTCGTGGTTGTCTTAGAATTTTTTTACATAAAGAAATAATTATGACTCGCTTGGACTTGTTGTACTACGTCATTGGTTCATGTCGCGAGACCTATCCGAGGTCAACAGGTTTACTAATACAAAGCGAATGTCCCGGATATTTTTTTATCTCTTAAATCATGGTAACAAACAAGCATACCACTCGATTGTAGGTGAATATTATGGTATATAGACACCTTCATCTATGGTCATTACCAAAGTTAAAAAGCTGGTAATTTAAAAAAGGAACACAACCAGTAAAAAGGGTATCAGATTCTTCTCATTATAAGAAACATATCAGCATAGTACTGAAATTTTACGCTGGTATTCTGATTATGAGTGAGCGTGGTCCTTCCTTAATCAAGCTGACATTAACCGTGATTTAACCATACTATTGTACATAATATATGTCTCTATATTGTCTTATTTGAGATTAAACACAACTTTTTCGTTGATATATTACTCGTTTATCAGGTACTAGTACTAGAGTCTCTATCTCTATTTGATGTATTTCTAGACCTAGGTATCCGTCTTGGTGGCTATCGAACTCTTACCTATTTCTACCGTAAAGCAACGGTTACGTATATGAACACTAAAACGACTACGTTTCCGATAGTAGTAGCATAGAGAAGATCTCTCGCCGGGTAAGATGATGAGCCCGGGGAGCGGCCAACGGTCCGTGTACAGAGCTGTTGTATAGCGCAGTACTGCGGAACTTTGATAGCGTGATTTAAACTTCGGCATGTTTCCCTTATGTAGTGACGACAGCGCCTCTACAGACTCTATTTCTATCTAGGAGTACATTTGGGTAGGTATCGCCATTTTAACTATTAGTACGCTCTGATGTGTTTCTGACCTGAAGAGTATAGAGAACCGGTACTTATATAATAACAGGGTGTTAGGGATTCCATCTTAGTCCCAAAATATAAAAACGCATCTGTATTTTGTTTGATTCATACACGAATCCACATTACATCACACGCCAACATCATTACCTTACCATAAGATTGACGGTGTACTCAACTCTAACCCTTGCCTTTATTTAGAAAAAGTAGCCCCGAACACAAATCTCATGCATTTTAAGCCTTACGCACGTTTATTAATGCATTTCAACCTTAAGTAATGCTTTTGCCCGGAAATGGGTATCTAGTATTATATCATAAATTTTAATCGCGGCGGCGCTTTGCTTTGTAGCCGTATTTGATCTCCGTTTATTCCGTAATATGAAAATAAGCTCGAATTCATGAGTTTGCCCACAAATTCGTACTACGGCCATAGTAAAGTAAACAACCACAGAGCAACGGAGCGTGTATTTGCTTTTAATTAGTTGCGAGAGTAACGTTTCAGCCAGCTCGCACATTCGAATAATGGATGTACCTAATCTGTAGCAAAAATTAATATTTTTTTAAATACTTTTTTAAAACCTAGTATTTGAGTCGTTTTGCGACACGAACGCTATCTCAGTCCAAATTAATATTTCAGGTAACTGGCAAATTAGCAAACTGCTTGAAGGTTTTACGAAACTTTTCACGATAAATGCAAATATTGAAATTAATTATGCAACTGCGTCTTTAAGAAAATTTTGTATCTCTGATACAGAAAAACTTAATACTTGCAGAAAAGAGATTTACGCTTTAATTTAGGCAGTAATTTAATTGATTATTCTTGCGTCGTCGGCGGCTGAGTTGCAAATGATGGTTACATTAATGAACAGATCATTAAAAGAAAGGGGTATGAAAGTGAACGCAAGTAAGACGAAAATTATGGTTTTTGAAAGAGATGAAAGTAAAACGATATGTGAAATAAGAATAGAAGGGGAGTTGATCGAGCAAGTAGATGAGTTTGTATATTTGGGTTGCGTATTTAGCAGGGATGGGAGATATGATAAGGATATAGAACGACGAGTGAACGCAGGAAACAGAGTAAATGGGGCCCTGCACTCTATTCTGAGGAGTCAAAATGTGTCAAAAAAGGCACGTATGGCAATTCACAATGCTGTGCTGGTCCCTACTTTAACGTATGGTAGTGAAATTTGGGTGTGGCAGAAGAAGCACGAGAGTAGAATAAACGCAGTAGAAATGCGGTCGTTAAGAAGTATGTTAGGGCTGAATCTGAATGACAGGGTGAAAAATTGTGTGATAAGAGAAGAGTGTGGTTTGCAAGATGATGTTGTGACCAGGATTAAGAAAGGAATGCTTCGGTGGTTTGGTCATGTGGAAAGAATGGATGAGGAAAGAGTGACAAAGAAAATTTATGTTGCAGAAGTGAATGGCAGAGTCGGAAAGGGACGTCCTAGGCGAAAATTTATCGATCAAATTGGCGATTTATTGAAAACGGGCCAAATTAGGAGTACCCTTAACCGACGAGCATGCATGCGTAGATGTATGGATGTGAAGGAGGCGAGAGAGGTGTGTCAGGATCGTGCCAAATGGAAGTCTGTAGTCTCTGCCTACCCCTCTGGGTGACAGGCGTGAGTGTTTATGTTTAGTGTTAATTTAATTGACCCCGTTAAATTCTCTCACTCTTTTTACCTTCAGACAACCAGGAGCTTGGCGAATTCATATCCAACCACCTCGCTATTTATTTTGTCGCTCGTAATGCTTAAAACGTAAAGGAACGGAATAATTTGCCAGCGTCTGGTATTTGCAAAAATAATAACTATACTTATGATGCAAAATGCGAATAAGTTTTTGCTAACTTAAGCTATTCGTCGTGTTGTGACGACGAAAGTAAACCAATCACCACATTTCGTTCTGTAGGTGTCATAGATGACTACGGGAATTGACGTAATGCCAAAAAGAAGAAAATCTTTTGGATAGGTAGCCGATAGATGGTGGTGTACTGTGTGCTTACCCACGTGAAATATCCAAATTAGAAGTGGGCAAACGCATGTTCGAGATGGCTGGAACTAGGGTTGTCAATCCAGACAAGCATAAAGATTAGGACAACCCCTCTCAACAGAGGTAAAGATCCGTGTCTATTAATGTACTTTTAAGAGCTGATTATAAAGATGCTAAGCCAGACATGGAAGGCATGATTGACATGATGATTGACATGGAAGGCCCAAGCAGATGATGTCTGTAAGAAACTAAGTGTGTCTGCTTATACACTCTATAACCTGACAAAAAAAGGTCAATATCAAAACTGTATTAGTCGCTTACCATGGTCTGGTGGTTTCCATTTTAAGATATGGTATTATACGTAGGCGGTCCCATAATGAATTGGCCTAACTATGAACCAATGAAGGAAATGAAACGAAACCAATTTTATTTTTCAATATAATCACCATGAATACTAACACACTTCTGACATCTGTGAATCAACATCTCTAAACCTTTATAAAAATAATCACATTTTTTATCCTCAAAATGACTGAAGACGGCCGCCTGCAACTCTTCATCGCTTGAAAATTTTCTTCCTCTTAAGTCCCGCTTTAAATTTGGAAATAAATAATAGTCGGACGGGGCCATGTCTGGACTGTAAGGTGGATGTTGAACTTCTGTGAACCCGCATTGACGAACTGCATCCTTCGAAACACCAGCGGTATGAACAGGGGCGTTGTCATGGAGCAACAGGACACCTTTAGACAGCTTGCCTCTTCGTTTTTCCTTTATCTTGTCTCGTAATTTATATATTAAAGAAGCATAATATTCGCCGTTCACGACTGTATTACGTTCTTTAAAATCCACCATCAAAATGCCTTGAAAATCCCAAAATATTGTGCACATCAGTTTTTTAGTCGATTGTTGCACCTTTGCCTTTCTAGGGGGCTTTTCACCCTTATAACGCCATTCCATTGACTCGCGCTTGCTTTGGGGATCATAATACAAGTTCATAGTTTCATCACCAGTCACTAGCCGCTCGATCACAGTCTTTGGATTTTCGCCACAAAGATCCAAAAACTCCGAAGCGCAGCGCACTCTTTCCTGTCTCTGTACCGCTGAAAGAAGTTTCGGTACCCATCTTGCACTCACTTTTTTCATGTGAAGATGTTCATGGATCGCGCGATGAACGGTACTCTTAGAGAGCCCAAGCCTTGCTGCAATTTCTCTAATCTTCAAACGGCGGTCACTCAGAACCTCCTCTTCGATAAGAGCAATCGTTTCGGGAGTGAGCACTTCCACAGGTCGACCGTCGTGGCCAAAGTCTTCGACGGTTTCTCTCCCGAGGCGAAACTCTTTCACCCAATTTTTCACTGTGCTATAGGAGGGGGCAGACTCCTTATACACGCCATCCAATCGTTCTTTTATTTGCGCAGGGGATAAACCTTCTTTAAACAGAAACTTTATGACACTTCGATACTCAGTTTTCGACATTTTGAAAAAATACGCGACTCTCGTTATTCAAACGCCTGTTAAACTAAGACTAAGTATTTCATGTCGATGCATGTTTCTTATTTTAAGTGCACAATAAACGTACTATTTAATGCAACACAACATGTAGCGACATGTCGCGTTGAACTATATCAGGCCAGTTCATTATGGGACCGCCTGGTATTTTGGGGCAACTGTGGCGATAGAGAAATCATTTTCAAAGCCCAAAAGCGCTGTATAAGAGCAATCTTTAATTTAAAGATTACCGATAGTTGTGTCCCCATTTTAAAGCTCATAAATTATTAACTTTTCCGTGTCTATATATTCTTGAAGTAGCGTTATTTGTCAAAATTAATCATCTTTTATTTCCTACCGTAAATGAAACTCGAGTACGAACTGTACCTACGAGAACGCAATATAAAACTTATTCACAGGTTTCAAACAGCTTTATTAAAAAACAGGGCATGGCATCCATTATAATAAAATTCTTAATTTTGTAAAAAATCAACCGATAAGAATATTTAAAAAAGAGTCTTACTTCTTTGTTATTGGAAAGGTGCTATTACTCAGTATCGGACTTGTTAGATGATACCCATATAAAATAACGTTCAGTTAATTAATAGTTTTGTATAATCTGTTAGTATTAATAATTTATAATGTAATAAGCTACCTACAATAATAATTGATAAATCTATATAATGTAATAATAATGATAATAATGCAATACTTTTAATCATAATAATGTAATAACTATTTATAATTATAATTATGATATTAAATCTATTAATAATTAATTACAAGTGTAGTATAGAAATAAATTTTAATTTAATATTTGCATGTCAAAATGGTAGAATGTACGGATCTTTTATGTACTCTGTCAACGACCTTTACCTTTTTGTGAATACTTACATTAAATGCAAATAAATCAATATTCTATTCTATTCTATTCCAGTGCGCTGAAGTTTAGTACTAACTCAGATACTACAGCTAGCTACAAGTTGCTACATAAAGTAGCACTTGGGTATTGGTATAAAGAAAATTAAGTAATGAGCGTGCAAAGCACAATCATAGTTCCGTTTTTTTATAGGATAAGGGTGACAGACGAGCACCCAGTCCACTTGATAGTGGGTGGATACTGTGGCCCATAGACATCTACATTTAACCTTGATTAAGAATAAAAATGCACATGCCTTGTTACCCTTGAGGACTAAGATGGAATGCCTCGATTCCAGTAAAACGGGTCTCCGGTTCTCTACGCTCACCATACGATCAGCTGTGAGAGCGTGGTCATCCCCGTCAAGCCGACCTATTCCTGCTACAACCATAACATAGCTGCAGCGTGGCTCTACCACGTATAAAATATCCGTGCCGTATCCCCAGTTTGGGTAACTGTACCACCAGGTGGACTGTGCGCCCGTTTATTACCCTTATTCTGTAAATAATACATTGTTCTTTGGAAAAACATACGAATCCAGTATTTTTTTATTATTAAAGAGGGGGAAACGAGCAAGTGAGTCACCTGATGGTAAGCGTCAACCGCCGAACAACTGCAACACCAGTAGAATTGCAGGTGCGTTGCCGGCCTTTCAAAAAGGATTAAGCTCGTTTTTTGAAAGTCCCTAAGTCATGTCGTAAACGATTCCATAAAGATGTCGTGCAATAAAGAAAACAGATTGTGTAGATGGTATCGTGAGTTTTGTCGCGAAGTGCGTTGGTGCAATTTGGCGGCTCTCAGAAATGAAATGGGGCCTATGCTCAACAGTAGGACGTATATAAGCTGTAACTTTCACTTAATTTTGTGGTCGCTCTTATTAATTTATGTACATAGTATTTTTAATGATTTGAATAAAATTATATACACTATCGAAAAATATTTCACACCCTTTAGTCTCCACCACCATTGGGTAAAAATTACATTCTTTGCACTATTTCGGGCTATTTCAGCGATATCTCTATCTAAAATTTAGCCGAAAATTCACCAATAGTCCTCTCTAAATAGACTAACCTCGGACATATGGAAGTACGTCAAATATTTGTAATGTTGGGTTAACTCAAAGGCTCTTTATTTACAGAATACTAGAGCGTAGGCATGCAGCGAGTAAATATTTACCTGACATTTATGAAACCAAAATATTCGTTCGTGTTATAAATATTAATTTCGGCAGACCTGTAAAATGGCTTGGAAAATTTCAGTTGGATTAATTTTATGCCCAATTTGTCCGCTGTTTGTGCCTTATGAGTAAATTTTAAAATATTTTGAACTGAAAATCAGTGTACTGAGACCGGTCCATTTCATGGCTTTAGCGTTAATGTTTATCAAAAGGTCGCGGCTGAACATCGGCCTCTCCCACAAATTTGCTCATAGGGGAGATATTCGCCATAGTGGCTTCACTTGACAAGTTCTTTTATTATTGGGTGCGTTTGGCAGAAAAAAGCGCTAGTCAGCGCTTGTAAGCAAAATGGCGATCGTAAGCGGTAAGTGCTGTCAAATCGTAAGTAGCTATTTTCCTCTAGGACACGAGGTTAATTTTAACCGGGGAACCTAACCCAATTTAAGTATATATTTGTACAGTATTCTTGTAAAAAAACCTTACCAATTATGAATTTTTAATAACATGTATAATATGTTTATTCATACTAATATTGCTCAAAACAACTTGTAAACTCTACTTCAAAACAAACAAATTAAATAAGCAAAATGGCGGATTGTGTCAGCGCTAATGAAGTAGCAATCGTATCCTGGCCGAAACCTGTTTTAGCCCTTGTAACCGGTTGCTAGCGCTTTTTTCTGCCAAACGCACCCATTATTTAGCTTTTATCATGAAGCGTCTGCTGTCCATCTGAACTTGGTGCGCAGTTTCTCTCAGTCGCCTTTCAACACAAGTTATAGTGGTAGTGTATATTCTTACACCGGCACTACGTGGTTAATTTGGTTCGGTTTTTGTGGTTTTGCGTTATAAGTTTTATATAAAAAATGTTGTCCTTGTTAGGCTAGATAGACTACTAGTAATGTTTTTACATTGAGATACATGAGAGTAATATGGCCACGTTAAGCTTCGCCGTCCTATAAAACCAAAACTAGGAGGAACTAGGAGGAGCACAGAGACAAAAACACAGAGTCGTATACTATAATTAATAGATTAATAAAATAAATAGTAAATAATCTTTGGAAATAGTAACACTTCGAAAATCAACTTAAGGCGGCACCGTGAAAAAAAGATTACGAAAGTAGGACTATGACACCACTAACAAAAGTGGAATTTTGATATAGATAAATTGATGTCTTTATTTCCAATTTATTTGCTTGTTCAAAAACAGGATTGTATAATTTATTTGCGAAACACCCTAAAATCACGAATAAGAAATTACTTAATCTATATGCTTGGGAATCACTCAAATTATTCATAACATCAATTTCATAATTTTTCTCATTATTTTATTACTTAAATAAAATTTTAAAAAATATATTTTAAGATTCTGACAATTTCTAAGCCTTTTAATAACCAAATCATAAAAACTACACACTACATTACGCCATACTAAAAATTGACTAAAATATTTACTATAATACCAACTGTAAAAATGGCTTGTAAAAATGCAATGAAGAGCTATTGTATCATATAGCCTTCTATGCAAATAAGGCTGTAGTTTTTGAGATATAAAAAAGTGATCATATTAACCATATGACTGTAGTGCGTAAGGGTAATCCTTACGTACTAGAGTCATAATTGTGTCGTTTTCGAACCTCGTCTTTTTCTTTCTTTCTTCTTTGACTTAAATTTTCGAAATACATTAAAAACTTTCATTGCGCATTGTTAACTTAATATTCATTGTGACTGAGCAAATTAAGAACAAAAATGACATGGTGGTAAATAACAATCGCAAAATGCTCAGTCTGGTAGTAGCACAGCGGCTTAACAACCTTCGGCCAACGGCATCAGTGCTTTTTTGAAATAAAATTTGTTTGTACCTACAAGATTACCATTACCATCACTAAATTAAAACAGATTGAGAATAGTTATTCCTCAACCCCGCTATTACGGAAAACGTTGTCAAAAAATAAAAGGCTTAGCCTTACCTTACTTTAGTTAGTTTGACAGCATTGAGGATGGAAATATCAAATCATACCTTCAGTTGCAAATAGAGAGGTTAAAAGCTCTGCAGGCGAAGCTGTCCACAGAAGCAGAAGAGGATTATGTCATCATGAAATAGGAACGTAGCGGCTATGATTTGGACACAAGCGAGTACTCTGAGGACTCGGCGACGTACGACGGTACGCCAGCTGCAACCAAAAGTACTGGGGCGATGAAGAATATCAACAGAGGGTGCTGGACGTAGGAGGAGGACAAAAGACTCAAAAGGATTTTTGACGGAGGATCAGGTTATGAATTAAAGGCTGTTAGAATTACCATAATATTATATTTATCAGTTGTAATTTGATCAATATTTTTCTTACGTTGTATTTTCAAAAGTTAATCTGAAAATTAAATCAATCAAAAATATAAATATCTTTAATCATAAAACTAAACTTGGAAATTAGTTCAGGCCATACATGTGGATATAATTCGACTTAACTATTACTATTATTATTAGATCCAAGCAACGCACGCCACAAAGGAGGTCCCAATAAATTATTGCCAATACCCGCAAACTAACATCCTATTGAAACAAATTATCAGTAACCCGATTAAATTAAATTGAACACAGGAACTTAGGGAAGTAGCGGCGGATGGAAGCCACTGACTTTCGGCGAATTTATATATTAGTTTAACAATTTGCTTAGGTAAAACTTGGTGGTTATTTAGAGGAACGATATTAAAACGATATTACGAAAATAAAATAAAAATATTATTGTGGTTCGAGGCAAGTATTAAATATTTTTGCAGATTATAAAAGTCTTTACAAATTCTTCTTTGTAGAGGTCTCGCTTTTGAGAATAATCGCGCATAGGAGCCTTTATATAGACTAAACCGAAAGAAGTATTTTTGCGTTTGAAGTAATTATCCAAAAATAAAAGCCTGGATCTTGCTATTTCTCGGCGTGTATTCATGTGCAATTTATGAAAAAACGCCTTTACGATAAAAGGAAACTTTAATAATATGGGTAAACTAAAAAAATTAAAAACTGCTTAGATTATTTAATTTCGTAGAGCTTTATTACAGCTATATTATGGTTGCAACAGGAATGGATCGGTTCGGCCAGGGTAGGACCATGCTCTCACAGAATACCAGCGAAAAATATTAACTAGTTAATTGCTGTTGTATTCCGTTTGATGAGTGTAGAAAACCGGATACCCCATTAACGAGGCATTCTATCTTAGTTATCTGGGTGGAGAACGCATCTACATTTTGATTCCTAATCGTAGATAGATGTAGGTGTCTATGGGCCACAGCGTTCACTTATCTTTAGGTAAACTGTGTACTCGTTTGTCCCCCTTGTTCAATAAAAAGTACCTAGTAGTAGTTGTAGTATTTTCAAGCAATCGCTGAAAGAACTAAATACAAGTAAATATGTATTAAAACCACTATTAGTAATCAGTTTAAAAGAAAACTATACATCATACATCATATTTGTATTATGTCAAAAATTATATGCTTTTATAATAGTAATAAACAATCTATCTCAGACCACGTGTCCATATTTTACTGTAAGTAATGTGTTATTAACAATTTTATAATAAAACAATTTAGCTCTAACATTACAAGTTGTTGTTTACATACCAATATTAAATACCAGTTCGATTATATCGAGTTAATCTCGTTCCTCAAGATATGCCTCACAAGTGACTCGTCTCAATACCGCGGCCGATGCTCTCAAAGGGCGCCTTAGAAGTTAGGAGACTTCAGTAACGGTTTAACAAATTTGTACGACATTTATATTCATGTATTTCCACCGGGCGTAATGCTTCAACCACTTATACTAATTCTAAACACACAAGAGATACCAGGAGACCTTCGTACTCTGTAAAATTACCTTTAACTGAATTTTGCTTTTTAGTTTTCCTTACCTTTTTAAAAAGATGAACCACACAATAAGATTTGTGTAGTGGACATTCCGTATTATGTAGTTTTTACTACTTTACTTTCAATTTATATAAATTGTACATGGACTAACATCCAGACCGGAAACAGTTTTTTGTAGGTCATATTATATTTATTAAAATAAAGTTAGTAAACACCTCAAAATGTAATTAGTTGGCTTAAATCAAATAATTTTATTATAAATAAAAAGAAGAATAAAATAGTTGATATTTTTATAAACTAAAATGAAAGTAGTAAACGAAGATGCTTTAAGGGCAGGAGATAATATCACGGCTTGGTATCTTTAATTTTTAGAGCAATAATTATACAAGGCCTAAAGATGTATTTAACCCTTCAATCCCCATAAAAATCCCATGCAGTCGCACGCGCCCGCCAAATCCCGAGCGGTTGCATGCGACCGCACCCACCTACACTACTTAAAACCATTAAAACTTATATTTAGAGACTTTTTTCTATGAAGAAGTTTAGCATTATAAAATCTATACAAAATTCTCTGTAATCTAAACAAAAGTTAGGTTTTACTACATTACAAAAAGATTTTATTGTATTTTTATGAGAAAAAAAAACATCAAGGGAATGTCGGCAGCGTAAAAATCACAATTATTTCAATATATATTACTCGAAATTATTTACATTAAAAGTTAAAATATATTCACACAAAAACTTTCATTATAAATTTATAATAAAACAATATACTAAAACACCAGAAAAATCCAAAAATCAACACAATGACATTCACGCTAAAATGGGGTACGAAATGAATGTAGATTATAAATAAATATCTATAGGATAACTAACTTTTATTGCACTAAAAGATAGGAAATTTTATATTGATTCTATAATGCTATACTTCTTCATAGAAAAGTAGTCTCTATATATAACTTTTTATGGGTCAAAGTGCTGCGGGTGGGTGCGGTCATATTTGACCGCTTGAATTTTGACGGAATATCGGAGCGGTCAAATTTGGCCGCTTGGTGTTTGAGGGGTTAATGCGAAAAAAGTGTGCGTGCAAAGAGTTTATTGTATTTATATGATATGTTAAAAGTGTTTACACAATACTAGGTAAACTAGTATTGGGTAAATACTTTGCAGTAGGCGAGCTGTAAACCACTATTTAAAAAATTACCATTATTGAAATTTCCCGCACTGCATATAATTTACAACTAGTCCAAAAATATTTAATTATTATTTAATACTAAAACATCGACGTAAAATTAAAACATACAACTTCATCAAATCATCAAATACGGCCTTACTAAAAGCGTTTTCGGATTATTGTTTAAAATCTACACTACAGTTCCATCTATGTTTTATGAAACGGAAAATATTTTTAAATATTCATGAATTAAAAAAAATCTAAGTGAGAAATGCTACTACTTAATTATTGATTATTTAAGCGACTACTTAAAGGCATATTATAATGCGCAGAACCTTCACAACACAAAAAAAAAATAGTTGTTAAAAAAGACATTGCAATAAAAAAAAAAATTTTAATTCGATTTGACTAAATATTGTAAAATATCATAACTAATTAATATATAATTTAGTTACATTGTACATTAAACGACAATTAAATTTATGTGAAGCATTCTTATATAATTTTGATATAAATAATTTAAATGTAGTAGTGTAGTAGATTTAATTATACCTACTATATGCTTTACAAATATACTTTCAAGAACTATTCTATTCTAAACACTTGTTTGGTGCGGGATTCAAACCTGCAACTTCGCAACCTCTACCATATTGCATATGTTACACTAATGAATTGTAGACTTTTTGAAGTCGAGTAACTGTGGTATCGAACGAAGGCCATACGAAACTCCTGCATCTGTCTCCCTCCGCCACTGGAAGAAACGGGAACAATCTCCTACTGCGCTCCATTAATATAGGTTTTATAATCAAACACCATTTTTTGTAAATACCTACTTACATATTCAAATCATAAACTGCAATTCAAATGCACATATTAATGTAATTTAAAATTCAGTCAACGATCCACTTCAGTTCCTTGTACATAATCCATTCGTTCCCACACGGATAGTCCATTTTTCATTTTAGCTCATTACCATTTCAGTCATTTAAACTGGCAAAAGCTGCAAAGGATACGGCCTTGTTACTTTTATTTATAGCGAACATTGCGCGAATACTAAAAACGCCAAATTTCGCGATATTCCAACAGCTTAAAAGAACATTCCGCTAACAATGACTAACGTCGAAAGAAATAGGTCAGCCAAATTTCAATTTTCAGGCGTTATTTCAGTACAGTTACCGAAGTTTTTCTTAGTTTAACTTGCTTTATTAATGTTTAGGTAGAACATTATTATTTTATCGTGTTTTTTGATTATTTTTGTTTTCCATCGTTTGTTTTTTATAAAATATTTTGTATATTATCTCGATTGGGGAAGAGCGCATGACAGTGAAGTCCGAACAGCGCAACATTGCAGCGTTATAATGGTGTTTCTTGTGGTAAACGACGAAAAAGTTCTTGTTACTTCTGATATGTGACCATCAGGCGTGATAATATATTTGCATTTATTCTTTATCAATGATAGATCTAGGTGTTCATGGGCTACCACTTACCATTTGGTGGACTACGGGCTGCTTGTATGAAAATACCTGTAAAATACCTGTCTAGTATCCGTTCTAAACGGGCGTTCCAGTATATTATTACCAGTCATAATTATTACTCATAGCTATTACGTGAAAACCTATTTTTCTTTTTCTGTTTTGAAGTCTGTTTTTGCTTTATTTCCACCGTGTTGTTGCGGTGTAAGAATATCAATATACTATAAGTACAAAATATAAGTAAAAAGTGAGTGGGTGGCGCATAAGGCGTCTGAGGGAAACACATTAGGAGATGGGCATCAGCGACTTCCTAATAACGATTTAAAATAAAAAACGACGGTTTCCAACCCGCTTGCCAAGCGTGGCAACTATGGCAAGTATCCCCCCTAGGAGGCAATATATGGGGGATCCCTTTGTTATGTATCTCTAATGGACTTTAATAGGCTGTAACGGTTTTAATTTTTATAACAAGTTAATTTTTTTATTCTTTGAAAATTCAATAAGCTATCTTAGGCATATCACAAATTTAAAGTAACAACTAGGACGTCGTCTAAAATGTATATAAATCTTTGCTAATATTTTAAATAAAGACTTAATATTATTTAAAATATTAGCTGAAAGTATTAGCGGCATAAACAAACCACACTAGGTTGGTATATATAAGTACTTCCTTCGCAAATACTAACGTGTGATTAACCACTGGTGTGAGCGCTGATATCCGGCATCCCATAAGAAAGCTCATGACAAAATCACCCCTAAACGCCCCTAATCCGAACATATTAATACGGTATTTGTATAACACAACCTGAAGTATAAAATGACATTTATAGTTTCCGATTTTACTACGAACTGTTTAATGTTGGTAGTGGTAAGAATCTTCAACTACCCCATCATTTCGTGGGCGTCGTAAGAGGCGACAATGGGAAATTAAACGAAGATATTGGGTAGCAGCATGATGACAGCTGAAGAATAAGAACTTAATTATAATAAATATAAAAATAAATTATATTATTAAATTGCGTTTATACCATTTATACGTGGTAGAGCCACGCTGCAGTTATATCATGGTTGTAGAATGGGTCGGCTCGAACGGGGAACGATCACGCTGTCACAGAATACCAGCGTAAAATAGCAACTTAATTCTGTTGTGTTCCTTATGGTGAGTGTAGAGATCCGAAGATCATTTTTACTGGAAACGAGGCATTCCATCTTAATCCTTATGGGTGACAACGCATTTGCGTTTTGATTCTTAGTCGAGGATAATTGTAGATGTCTATGGGCCACAGCATCCACTTACCATCAGGTGGGTACTCGTTTGTCACTCTTATCCCAAAAATAAAATTAAGCAAATGAAGAAATATATGGGGAAGATCCATGTTCAGCATTGAACTATTGACGGTCTGTAAAGATAAAGTTTTTTAGAACTTAACTTATTTTCATCTTCTTTTTCAATACCTAAAAGATCACAGCTGTAAATGAACCTGTCCTGTAGCAGAGAGGAATTGCCATAATTGCCACACTTGGTCGGCGTACTGGAACTCTTCATTGAAATTGGAATTATTGTTCTTTATGGGATATATTTATAGTTATCTCATCTGGTTGGGCTGTATAAATAAATAATTGTAAATGAAGAAGATAAATATACATAAATATCAATAAAATAAAATAAATACATAAAAAATACACAAATAATTAAAAACCCAACCAGATGGAGGCCCCTTGACAGGGAATACCAAACGAACAAGTGTCACGAAGAAAAGGAAAGAAACCGGCGAACGATGTGGATGGTATCGAGTAGCACCATCTTCTGCATTTGAACTTGGAGCGGTTCGTCACGAAGTCCCAGTTGTCTCAGATGAGCCGTGAGGCTGACAGGGATTAACTCGTCCGTAGAAACGACTACGGTCGGCAGTCCACCTCACATGTCAGTCAACTCGTGACTAGTTCACGTCCAGATATTTTGTTCGCTTATTTGTTTCGGTTTTCACGAAGTTCTCGTCATACTGAACGGCAATGTTGACCAAAAACGTCCTTTACTCTGCCCGGTCCATACTATCACATTCACACTATCAGGCTTATTCCAAGAATGTTCCTGTCGGTGATGATGGCCCAGTACCAGTAGATACCCAGTAGAGATTGGTTTTATATTACTATTTCTACCTGGCGATAGAACTTCTTTCCTCTTCTCTTGATAGAAACCACCATTTTATCTCTTTCTGCCGCACAGTGTGTCGTCTTCAGTAGTGCATACAATGTTGAGTTTCGACTGAAACCGTATAGAGAGTCACAGGGAGACTGAAATGGATAACGTCCTCATGTCATAGTCTTTCTGGACTACTTTTATCTACTAAATATGACGAAAGAACTTTGGTCACCTCAGTCTCCCCGTGACCATTGCTGTTTCCAATTATATGCAGTGCTTATTTTGCTGGTAAAAGAAAACTGCAGCGCTTGGACACCTGCGACCAACGTTAAACAATGAAGACTACAGAAGCGTTACCACCACTAAGAAGTAAGATGGAATGCTTCTGTGCCTGTTATTATACTAGCTATCTCTACCCTTCAGACTGGAAGACACCAGTGCACGCACTGTTACTTGTCGGCAGGACTAGGCAAGGCTGTGGTTCCTAAATCAACGGTGTCCTAGGTACAAAAGGAGTCATATAAATTATAAATAACTATGTATTTACAGAAAATATTTTTAAATTAATGTATCAAACCAGTCGTACGTTTTAAAAACATCGTTACATGCACGAAAATATCGCCTCATCACGCTCTCCGCCGATTGAATAGCCAACTAATTTCACAGTCGCGTTGCCTTTTAAAGGAGGCTTTGAATTTTCATATTGATGTCGGCTTGTCACATGCAAAGTGATGATGGGCTTGTGCAGTCGTCTCGCTCTAATTTACTTTGAAACTCCACAGATTAAACTGTAAAATATGTTTAATTTAATGACAAAATTAATAATAAGTACACTTTCATCAAATGTTCAAATTGATATTATGTTTACGAAGGGATTTAATGCAGAAAAAAATCTTATTCAACTAAAACAGCGAATCAAGATTTTAATAAGATAGATTATATAATAGACAAAACATAGAGAGAGAGGGATATATATATATATATATATATATATATATATAGGGAGAGAGAGAGAGAGAGAAATATAAATGTAAAACAAAGTAAATTGAAATGCCATTACCTATTATTTATTGTGTGCCATTACGTCACATTTTATTTTTTTCTTTTCTAGTTTATACTTAACGCAAAAATAACACAAACTACCAGTAACATACCGCTATCTAGGGTATACAAGTTATCGCACTCGAAGCCGGTTTAGTTTTTTCTGGCAAAGGGCTAGTTATTGGTGCTGTCAACGGTACTCCTTCGTTACTATTTAAAATATGAATCCAATCAATAGTTTTTACAATTGTTATGATAAGTTAAAAATTACGTGTAGATGCGAATCAATCCCATATTCCTATTTTAAGTTTTATTTTTATCTACAGAACAAACCGTTAAAATCAAAATGCATCATCTCGTAAAAATATTCTGAATGATTGATGGATGGACAAACACCCAGACGCAGAATAATTATTTGTTATATTAAAAGCAAGTATAAACAAAATTGCTTCTAGCAGTTTTCGAACCCGTGGACTATAGTGCGGCTACCGAGCAGTGTATATTATATTATTCATAAAACCATTTAAAAAAAACATAATTTTTAACATTTTACATAACCTTTGATCTATAAAAGGACATTTTCGTAAGTAATTTTGCTTACAAAGGGTCCATTTATATTGATATTTATTGCCCCCAAAGATAATTTTCTCTCATTAAATTGCTATTACTATGCCAACAGGGAAATTGGAAGGTCATAATTTAAGGTCTATTCATACCGACCGTATGAAAATGAGGCAATATTGTATATTATTTATTAAATATATATAAATTGAAATCAGTGTATACTGTAAAGACTAGTATCTGAATTATGAATATCATCATCATTTTCTAAATATTTTGATATTGAACGCCTCATCAGCGAAGCGTGGAGGTTGTGCTCTACTCTCCTAATGGAAATCCTAAAACTTTTGAGCTAAAAATGTCATTATTTTTTACTATTGCACACTTAGAATAATTCAAGAAAAATCACTCGTTTTCATGTTTCTATTATTTTTAAAAGTAATTTTCTGTATTTAGTGTAAAAACAAACTGATTGAAAAAAATATTCGACGGCGTCCGGATGTCTATATGTGTGAATGGTGCACGATTACGGTCGTTAAAATTAATGTATCAAAATAATTCTTTTTTTATTAGGTTTAGAATCTCAACGCACAGGTTCCTTTTAAAAATCACTGAGTAATTTGGTCTCGTTTAATTGTAATTAATGAAAATGTAAAAAACAACTGGTACTTTTCTACAAAAAAATATTCTCATGGATCTCTTCTTTCGTCTCAAATATGAAAAAAGAGATACTTTTCTTTTTATATAATCAAATGAGATTATGAGGCGCGCACTTTTGGATTTTACAAACTTTTTACACTTTATTTTACTTGTTTAATGATATATAAAAAAGTAACAATATTAAAATGCCAGCATTATTAAAAATATGTTTTTATATTATTTAACATACAAAATGTAAAAAGACATTCAGACAGAATTTCAGTCACGGCGGCCAGCATCAACGGAGACTAGCCATCGGTGCAGGACAGGATTATAGTGCCAAATGTATGCGCAAGCACAGGTTCACTCTCTCCTCCCTCACTCTCATAATCCGATGGGACGGTAAACCGACATGACCGAAGAGAGATCAGGCGCAGGACCAACGGCTTTACGTGCTTTCCGAGGCACGGGGGTGAGACACCGCCAACTTGCTGACTCCGGGCAGCTATTGCAAATTTCTTGACGGAAAAACTCAATACTCGATTTTTTTGGTCCGACCCGGTATTTGAACCCAGGACCTCAGGATCAGCAGTCGCACTACTACAACCACTAGACCAACGATCAGTCAAATGTTATACATAGTAATGGAACAATTCCATCCATTCCATATCTCCAATACATTATATAAACGTCCACTATTAAACATAGGCTCTCCCATATCATACAGGCAATCGCCTCATCGGCAGAATGTTGTCATGGCTGCCACGCTGGCTAGTAGGCGGGTTAGCGGCCGCAGTTTTTTATTATTTTGAGTTTATTATCAGGAAGATGCTGCTGCTCATATCCTGTTTTAGTTTCTCTCTGTTGCCTCTTATGACAATATATTATATATATATATATATATATATATATAATATATTTTGTAATTTTATACTTTCGCGGTCACCTCGTTTTGGCTCTAGAAAATCGAAATTTCATCCGATTTCGATTATTTTTAATCTTCGTCTTTATTCATATAGTTTTATGATTTTAAATGTGATCTTAAACGCACTTCTCCGAATATAATCGTTCATAACTTTTTTGCAAAACATTAAACGAAATTTATATATTATTCGACGTCGACATATCGAGTGACGTGCAGAGCGGGACAGTATTTCATGCCAGCACACCGCCTGCAACTTTTCAAGGCGCTGGTTCGGTCGCACATGGAACACTGTTCCCATCTCTGGGCTGGGGCTCTCCAGTACCAGCTCCTTTCACTTGACCGCATCCAGCGCAGAGCGGCTCGAATCGTCGACGCCCGAGTCCTTTCCGATTGGCTCGATTCACTGGCGCTACGAAGAGATGTTGCATCTCTTTGCATTTTCTTTCGCATATACCATGGGGAGTGCTCTGAGGAATTTTTCGGATTAATCCCAGCCGCCAAATTTTGTTAACGCACTACGCGGCAAACATCCCGATACCATCCACACCATCTGGATGCTTGGCGGTCCACCACTGTACGTTTCAAAAGGAGTTTTCTCCCGCGTACAACTTCTCTGTGGAATAGTTTAACACCGGCAATTTTTCCGGACCGATACGACCTGGGGACCTTCAAGAAAAGAGCTTACTCCTTTCTAAAGGGCCGGCAACGCACCTGCAATTCCCCTAGTGTTGCCGTTAATCATGGGTGGCGGTAGTCACTTAACATCAGGTGAGCAGCATGCTGGTTTGTCCCCTCTTCTATAAAAAAAAATTTGATCTACACAAAAAAATGAACATTTTAAAAAGAAACATTTAAAAATGGTTGTTTATTAATTTATTATCTCGCTGAAAGTTTTTATAATTATGGTTTTCTGACTTTAAATGTTATCGTAAATGCTCTAGAAAATCAAAATTATTATAAGAGTTAATATTTTGGTGTTTTATTGAGTGTAAGATCGAACGAAGCGAGCTCGGGACTTAGGACATCCCGACTCGGACAGGTTAGGTTAAAAGGACATGTCCGCCATTTTTTTAGTGGTTATTTTCTAATAAACCACTCAGAAGTAGGAGCCCCGCAAAGCTTCCCTCGATTGCGCTACGTTCGCGTGGTGCTTCCCTCCCCCCAACACTCTGCCGTAGCGCAATCAAGGGAAGCCCGGTCGAATAACCACGAAGGAGATGGCGGGATCGAGTGAGCGAGCGAAACGAGCGGCCACACTAAGGAGAAATGCCGTTAATTATCGCGTTGATGGACGTTGAATGTAGGTGTGGCCACGAATTAACGCGATAATTTGACAACGGCATTAACAATGCCGTTTCCCGTTTGCCGATAACTCGAGTGGCGGTACATCAAAGGATTAACGCGCGAATTATCGCGTTGAAGCGGCCACACTACATTTGTCTTATTGTGCACGGTGAGTGCCACGGGATTGCACGTATGGCTGCGATGGAGTGGAGTAATGAAAAAGCTTTTGAAGATTGAATTAAAAAAAATATTTCAAAAGTACTTTAATTTACGGTATGAAACTAAGAAAAATAAGCAGGAGAAAAAAAACAATTTTTGCAGGTCAAAATTGTTTTTTTCTCCTGCTTATTAGTGTACAGTAGTACGAAACCCTGGGTACGTGTACATAATTCGCACTTGACCAGTATTTATCATTGGCTTATTAGTTATATGTCATTAAAATATATTTACATTTGTCTTATTATTTAGCTTAAACCATTGGACGTCTTTCAAGAGCAATTTGGGTGCGGGAAAACAAAATAAAACATAAATAGATTTACAGTGTACGTTTCCTGTGCATTTGTAGCATCCACCATCTTCTTTTTCTTTGTATTCTTTTTTTCTTTGTTTATTTTTTTATTTTATAGGATAGGGTGACAAACGAGCACACAGTCCACCTGATGGTATGTGGATGCTGTAGCCCATAGACATCTACATCCTCGATTACGAATCAAAATGCAGATGCGTTGTCACCCGTGAGGAATAGGATGGAATGCCTCGTTTCCAGTAAAAAGAGTCTCCGGTTCTCTACACTCACCATACGAAACACAGCAGCATTAAGCTACTATTTTACGCTGGTATTCTGTGAGAGCGTGATCCTTCACCGGTCGAAATATTTTACGCCTTTCAACGGCAAATTTAACGCCGTTCAACGGCAAATTTAACGCCGTTCAACGGCAAATTTAATGCCGTTCAACGGGAAACGACGTTGACCGTTCAAGTGTAGCCACTCATTTTATCGCGTTAAATTTAAGGCAATAATTGTTGCGTTTATGGGCATTGACTTTGCTCGTTAGTGTAGCCGCAGCATCAAACACCAAAATAAAAAATTAATAAACAAACATTCGTCAATATTTTTTTAAATGTTCATTTTTCGTGTAGGTTATGAAAAAATATAACAACTTCATTCGATTATTTGTAAAAAAGTTATCAACAATTATACGTGAATGAATGCATTTTCATGAACATTTAAAGCCCTTTAATCATCATAAGTTTTAATTTTTTTATTTCTCTAATTTTTTTTTGTATATCAGCCGTAAACGAAGATTTTAAAAAAATCATGAAAATCGGACGATTTTTATTTGATTTATTTTATTTGAATATATGTATATTTGTATATCTTTATGAGTTTATATACATCTGACATTATAATATGTACTTATGTACTATACATTTTTATTATCTAAGTTTTTTATATTTAATTTTATTATTTTTATAATACTTTAGTTTATATCTTTATGTGTATGTGTACCATTACTATCTTATGTATTTTCTTTCCATGTATTACAAAATTTTTAGTTACTTTAGTTTAGTGGTCTCATATTAACTTTTTACTACACCTACTTCATTCTATCTCTGCATCACCCCAAGGTAGACTGGTAGAGACTAGAGAATGCCGTAGGCATAAAGTCCGCCTATATATCACGTGTATATATGAAGTTTTAAATAAAATAAATAAATAAATACCACTACCCTATATCCTTCTGTGGGTGATGTTAGAGACAGTAAGAAATAAACTAAGGGATAGCCAGCAGAGTTTTCCTAAAACCACCAGAAAATAAAAAGAACTGCAGTTGTTATCTCACCTGCCAAACTATTATGAGGCGGTCTATTGGGAGAGCTATATACAGAAATTTTTGACTAGAAAGACTTTGAAAGACAGCAGTGTCATCTCTGTTTAGAAAAACTAATTTATAGGCTAAAGTTAAAAAAAAAGTTACAGCCTATATACGTCCCACTGCTGGGCCTCCCCTCATTTCTGAGAGGGTTTTAGGGCAAGGAAGTGTCGTCCGCGCTGCCCCAATGCGTGTTGGCGAACTTCACATGTCTTCGAAATATTTATTTTTCTTATTTCTCAGACATGCAGGTTTCCTCACGATTTTTCGCTTCACCGCCGAGCACGTGGTAAATCAGCAATTGCAATTAACAATTTCATTGGTGCCGGCGGGGATCGAACACGGTTTGCTAGCGTACTGTGAAATTTACAGCAAGCGCTAACCATCTGAGCTACCACGGCTCAATTTATAGGCTAACTAAACATTTATTTTAATTTATCAATCGAAAACAAATTTTATTTAGTTATGTATTGTAATATGTGATATGTTTTAACCTATTATATAGTACGTGAGAGTAATATGCTCATGCGGTTAATATAGTCAATTTCCTATTACTCAAAAACTACAGCCTTATTTGCATAGTAAATCAAATAATAAAGGGTCAAAAGGGCGCTGCTTTATCGACGCCATTTTAACAGTTGATATTACAGTAAATATTTTAGTTGATTTGAATATTGTGTAATGTAGTTAGTTTTTTTAAGTTTATTATTCGAAGTGTTTCTAATTATTGCCAAAATTTTAATTGATATATTAGTTATATTTTACTACTTTGTGTTCATGTATGTATCTATTCTCCTCCTAGTTTTGGTTTTATAGTGCGGCAAAGTTTCAGGTTTAATTTTATTTTAATATTACCCTCACGTACCTTATTTCCATATGGCGGTCTCAATGCATTAAGGGGTTGTCTCCTATTTCTGTATTCTCTCCCGTTTAATTTTTTTAATAGAAATTAAGTTGACACAAAGCTACGAACCACCCTCCACATGTTAATTTTTTATTGTTCGTGCGGTATATAGAATATCATTCAGAATAGATACAATTATTTGCAGACCACATAAGAACCTATATATAAGAACTTGTTTCGTGCGGGATTCGAATCCGCGACCCTTAAGTACCGCATCCAAGTGCATAGTCACTACAACACCGAGCCGTCAAACATAACAGATTACTAAAATTCGATTATGTTTTATTCACCTTCGATTGAATTACGATAACAATTTACAACACATTATCACTACTACGACACTATCACTAATTCCTCTAATCTACAGTTAGTTCATGGGGAAATTGTTAAAAGTATACTTCAACTATATTATAGTTGTAGCATGAATGCGCCAAATCGATTTGGGAAGGACCACGTTCTCACAGAATACTATAGTTAAATAGCAGCTTTATGCTGTTATGATTAGTAAGGTGAGTGTAGAGAACCGGGAACTCTTTTTATTGGACACGAGGCTTTCCATTTTAGTCCCAAAGGGTGACAACGAAACTGCATTCTGTCTATGGGCCATAGCATCCACTTACCATCATCTGGACTGCGTGCGCGTTTGTCCCCCATATTTAAACTGTTCAGACGTAACAAGGCACTTTGTAGTTTAAGATACGAATATATTAAGATTGGTTTCAGGTGGTCTGTAAGTTTGTTTGAAAATTCAACTTTATAAAATTCAATATCTTACTTAACAAGTTTTTAATTCTTGTTAAGCAGAGACTGTATAAAAGGGGTTATTAAAATATTAATGAAATGCAAGGTTGTTAATAACTCCAGGGAATAAAGTAGTCGATGCCAAGCTTATTATAAAATGTTTTTTTTAATAATTAATTGTTCAACTTAGTTAATTACTTTGATAAAAAGTCCCGTGTGGTTTCTTGATGGTTTTGTCCAGGACAGACGTTGTTTAGTAAATGGTAAAAGTAATATAAAAATAGTAGTAATAAAAAAAAATAACTTTAATATTTAGGGTAAATGGCCAATGTGCCAGCTGATCCCTATAAACCAAAATTGAAGGTCTGCATTTTTATGGGGTTTTAGATATCGATCGGCCGCCGAAAACTCATCCATCAATTAGCTAGATAGAGTAAGCACGTTAGGTTGACATTACATATTGATATTATATTTAAAAATTTCACCTATACCTTCTACATACATCATCATTATAAGTATCATCATTTTTACAACTCTTAAAAGTCCTTTATTAACCATAGACTTTTTCAATTATCATTCTCATCATTATCATCTTCGCAAGTGTACTCGTGTACAAAGACCTCCCCCTACAAATGCCATAAAGCAAGGCTCATCTATCCCCTCCTGCTTCAATGGATTTGCGGCTTGCTTAGAGGTCACTCTACCTAGTGCGGGGTCGCCCAATACTCCGCTACCGGAATAAGGCTATCACTAAAGATTTTTTCTTGTTCATCGGTTGTTAGTTAAATGACATAGCTAACCTATTAACAATTTAGCTTACTGATTCGTTGGGTATCGGATATTTTCATTATAACATTGTTATTTATAAATAATATATTATTCAACAATATTGCTACTAACTTATAAAATCTTATTCGTACGAAGTAAAAAAAATTCTATTAGCAAATGATTTCCTGGGTAGGTTTCAACGCTATCTGATCTTGCGCTTCTACAATAAAAAAAGAAGTTTACATATTAACAGCGACAGTATAAGTACATCACGATCATATAGTACAAAATCGTTAAAACGTCATGGTGTCGTTTTACCTGCGGAATCAATCCTTATTAAGCTTACAGTATATGCAGATCTGCATTTAAAGTTCACAAACATTAACCTTATATCGTAGTTATAAGGTTCACCATAACTGTGCATGTTACCTGGTAAGCCGTACAGTTAGCAAAAAAAGAGAAAAAATATGGAATCGGTGTCGAAGCGAACCGCAACGGAAGTGGTCAGCGCCGAGCCCCGAATTTATTTGCGAATGGTATCTCTATCACATGAAGTATTGCGTTACAAGGATGTTTTGGGCTATTTAGATAAGCGTTTGGACTCTATATCCATCATTTTTAACGGCCAGCTTTTTACGTAGACGAGTGTGCTTTGTATATTTTTGTACCAGTTTTATTTTTAAAGTGAATCTTTTGAATTAGTTTTATTATGTACTACCGACACGCCCCGGCTCCTTCTGGATAGGGTCTGTTAATGTGGCGTTTCTTCATCAATGTTTGTGTTATTTTTGCAAAAAAAAAAATTAGATAAAGTAACTCTTTAAATTTCAAATTGTTAAAGACCATATATTTTATGAATTTAATTTTCTTTCAAAATTAAAAATTGTATGTTTTTCGGATAAAAAATAGCCTCGATTGCTCAGGAGCAATTCACTATAAGATAGAACGTAATGCCCTGGCATTACGTTCTATCCGATGGTGAATTTTCATCACAATTGGATTAACCATTTCAAAAATTAGCCTCTACAGACAGACCAAATTTTAGTTGTTTGTGTCTTTATAGCGTGAATTGTTTATAATGTATAAATTTGTGTGGTAGCTTAGGGTCTAATCGCTCGCCGTAAAATTCCCGGTACGAAAGCAACCCGAGTTCGATACACGATAGCCGTTAGCTTTACTATACAGCTTACTACAGCCTAGTAAAGTCCACTGACTGAACATAGGCATCCCCAATATTTTGTCTAATAGGGGGGATATTTGCCATAGTTGCTATGCCAGGCAAGCAGGGTGACAACCGCAGTTTTTTTAAATATTTAGTCGTTATCAGGAAGACTGCTCATCTCCTGATTCGGTTCCGTCTGTCGCCTCTTACGCCATCCACGGGATGATATGGGGTAGAGGACATTCTTACACCACCGCTATGCGGCTCATTACTAATTCGTTTATTCCCGATAGCAACGATGCAACTTTTGATTAAAATTTTAACTGCTGATTTATCACGTACTTTCAATTGAAGGTAAACCTCGTGAGAAAACCTGCATGCCTGATAAATCAAAAAAAATAAAATAAAGATGTATGAAGTCTGCCAATACGCATTGGAGCAACGCAACGGACATTGTCATAAACCCTCTCAGATATGTGAGGAGACATATTCACAGCCGTGGGATGAATAAATGCCGTAAATTTACTTTGAAATATTTGTTTTCCTGTTCTACTTCTTTCCATGGATATTTTCCACCTAATTGTAAGTGGATACTGTGGCTCATAGACATCTACATTTACTCTCGATTAAGAATCAAAATGCAGATGCGTTGTCACCCCTGAAGTCAGGGGCCTAGATTTTCTACGCTCACCATATGAAACACAGCAGAATTAGTGCTGTTATTGAATGTATTTATATAAGTGAAAATGTCCCCTTTTTCAGCTGTACAATCATCAATTTTAAAACAGAATACGTTACAAATTTAATGACGGCTAAAACACGATTTCGCTTTCTCGAATGAACCGTTCCACATTATCGCCCTTTATGTCCCCACGCGTTGGCTCATAAAAATATCCACGCCCTTACAGCTCTCGTAATAAGGACCACTGTAATCTATTTCAGACTTGAATTATGTGTTTTCGGCATATAACTCATTTTGGGCAACGCGTTTCATCGCAAAACTTTGTTTTATGGCAGTAATGAGAATGAATGCTAGCGGCGACGGGTTAATCTCCTCTCATTGTTTAGTGACAGTTTTAATGCGGTTCCTTTAGTCCTGCTTTACATCTTGTATGTGGATTTACGACTGTAGCGTTTTCAGTGTTAAACAATAGTAGGGTGTTGGTTTAATACAATACCCTTCTTTATCGAGTCGTTTGTAACCATTTTTACGTGATCACTAGATGTATCCCGCGGTTTCACCCGCGTATATCACGCGTCTGAGCCGCGCAACGTGATATGACACCTCGCGCGTAGAGGCGTTCACAGCTGGTTTGAGCCGCGCAACGTGATATGACACCTCGCGCGTAGAGGCGTTCACAGCTGGTTTTTCTCGATTCTAATCTGGTGGTGGTCGTCGTTCGCGCACCGATTCGAGTGTGGAATTATTTAAATTTTTCATTATCTCTTATACTGTTCGTCCAAATAATATGCTATAAAGACCGAAGTTTATCTTCATAAAGTGACTTGATAATGAAGTAAATTTTGTTCGTAAGGATTAATATGCCATGCTTAATAATAATGCTTATAAAACACTTTTTAATTTTCAATAATTTTTGCCACGTAATACCTTATTGTGACTTATGTATAAGAAAGAGGCATATGGTATTTGTTTGGAGGGAGTAAATATCTAGAGCGCCTTTTTTCTAATATACCTAAAAAAATAATATTTAAAGCTAACTGAGAAGTGTAGCCTAACGCTATAATATAGCCTATACTATTACTTATGAATATAGCTATAATATACAAAAAGAATTTTTCAATCTGGTGGTTCCAGATATCAGTGTGTTTAAACAAATTTAAAAAAACTCTTTTTACTATATTAAAGATTTCATGCATTGTTTAAACCGAATCGATATACCTTTGAAAAAATCTCTTTTGGACTCTCTGTAGAATCATGTTTCAGCTTGATAGTAAGTTGTGCTGTGACCATAACACACATGTTGTTTCAGGGTCACAGCAACCACTTGCTGTTAGATGGTCTTGTTTTTACAATGCAGAAACGGTATATATACATCATCTAAAACATTAATTGGACAATCAATTAAAAGTTTTTTTTATGTTGTAAAGTCATATTGTGACATTATTCTATTATAAACCTCAAAGAAAAACGCTTCGTCTAAATGTGTATTCAAAATAAAAGGATGGAACACGCAACGCACCTTATAAAACCATGATTGTAACAGAATGTATAAATTGTATTAATATTATTGGTTATGTTGCGGAAATGGTTGTAGTACGAAGGGGAAGGGCCAAGCTCTCACATAATACCAGGAAAAATATCAGTTTGATGCCGCCGTGTATCGTGTCGTGAGAGTAGCGAATCGGAGACTCTTTTTGTAAAATGCAAGGCATTCCATTTTTGTTTTTAGGGGTGACAACGCATCTGCATTTTGATTCTTATTTTAAGATAGATGTAGATGTCTATGGGTCACAGCATCCACTTACCACCAGGTGTAATTAAAGATATACACCAAATGTTTCAAATTATTTAAACTTTGTTTAGTAATTTCAAAAACAAAAGCAATGACTACAGCTAAATAATATAAGTAAAAGAATAACGACTCATACCTAGTTACTTAAATATTGTAAGTATCGATTATTTTGAAATTGAACTTGACAGAGAAATTAGTAATTAACATGTTGATCCTTACCTGTTGTAATAGCAGCACTATTCGACGAAGTCGCATAGTCGCACTTATTATAGCTAGTGCTATAATAGGTGCACTTATGCGGCTTCGTCGAATTTATAACGATTAAATTTCTTAGGTTTTAAGATTTTTCTCACAGAACTCTAATTTAAATAACTTTTTCTAAAATAAAATTAACCTATGTTACCCCTTATAACATCAGCTATCTGCCAGTGAAAGTCCCGTTAAAATCAGTCCAGTCGTTTCGGAGATTAGCTGAAACAAACAGACAGACAGGCAGACAGTCAAAACGTTTAAAATATGTTCTTTACATACGCGACATTACAGACAGGTACTTCAACTTTATTTGTTTGTATATATTTAACATAACACTAACGTATTATGTATGTCTCTCAGAGGGGTAAGCAGAGACTACGGACTTAAATTTAATGATGGAATAACCAAGAGAAGTCTGTTAAGCACCCAATTCAATCGAAAAACAGGCACATATCACACTTGCTGTGCTCATTATAAAATATGATTTATAGCCTTAGAAAAATTGGATCAAAATGTGATGGTACCAGAAAGAAGACTTCTGACATATACATAAGCTCATTAATATTGCGATTTTTGTTTTTAAAGTATTACACATAAATATCAATATTATGAGATACGAGTTTCATTGTCCTGCGGTGCTGGTCAAATTTAATTTAAGAGTTCTGCCACGAATGCCACGTAAGCCTACTTAGCCTGTTACTTGTCGATTGTGCAAAAGAGTTCTGGGAGCCAATTCTTCGGCCTGCAGGATTTTCCACCTGTATACTAGGAATGTCATATACGGAAGTTAATCAACCGAATTGGTGATGAATTGAAGATGAGCCAAATTAAGAGTATGTTTAACCGACGAGTACATGCGTAGGTATATGGATGGAAAGAAAGCGAGAGAGGTGTCAGAATTGTGTTAAATTTAAGTCCGTAGTCTCTGCTTACCCCTCTGAGAGACATACATAATACGTTAGTGTTATGTTAAATATATACAAACAAATAAAGTTGAAGTATCTGTCTGTATTGTCAAATTAACAGCTTCTTGCTAAATTCATATTTTGAAAGTATACACAGTACTTGTAATAAAAAGAAACATATTTTAAACGTTTTGACTGTCTGCCTGATTGTCTGTTTGTTTCAGCTAATCTCCGAAACGACTGGACTGATTTTAACGGGACTTTCACTGGCAGATAGCTGATGTTATGAGGAGTAACATAGGTTAATTTTATTTTAGAAAAAGTATTAGAGTTCTGTGAGAAAAATCTTAAAACCTAAGAAATTCAATCGTTATAAATTCGACGAAGTCGCATAGGTGCACCTATTATAGCACTAGCTATAATAAGTGCGACTATGCGACTTCGTCGAATAGCTAGTGCTGCTGTGACCCAACAGCTAAGTACGGTGGATCAATATGTTAATTATTAATTTCTCTGTCAAGTTCAATTTCAAAATAATCGATACTTACAATATTTAAGTAACTAGGTATGAGTCGTTATTCTTTTACTTATATTATTTAGCTGTAGCCGCTGCTTTTGTTTTTGAAATTACTAAACAAAGTTTAAATAATTTGAAACATTTGGTGTATAAACTAGATCTAATCTTTGCCCTCGGGCCAGATGAAAGTCAAGAGTGAGCACATTTTTCATGAAGGAAAAATGATTTACCTCCAGTTAGGTTTCAAGTCTACTACGACTTACTATTTTACTACCGTACATGAGTACCATGTATCCCATATCATCCCGTGGGTGTCGTAAAAAGCGACAGGGGGAAACAAACAGATAAATAGTAACCCGCCTACGTAGTATGGCAACTGTGGCAAATATCTTCATTGTGAGGTACCTAATGGGACGGCCTATTTTCAACAGTGCACTTTGATAGGATGTTGTGAAAAAAGACTCCTATCTGGTAAGTTTTGTCACTGTCGCAGTACTGGTCAAGCGATTTGACGATTTTGGTACCAGATTATTTTTTTTAGATTAAGGGTGACAAACGAGCACACAGTCCACCTGATGGTAAGTGGATGCTGTGGCCCATAGACATCTACATTAATCCACGATGAGGAATCAAAACGCAGGTGCGTTGTCAACTCTGAGGACTAAGATGGAATGCCTCGTTTCCAGTAAAAAAGGGTCACCTTATCTCTACACTCACCACACGAAACGCAGCAGTATTAAGCTGTTATTTTACGCTGGTATTCTGTGAAAGCGTGGTCCTTCCTCGGTCGAGCCGACCTATTCATGCTACAACCATGATATAGCTGCAGCGTGGCTCTACCACGTATAGATGTACCGTAATTTTCTCTCAGCTTTCTGCTACGATTTGTTGACGCGAAACACAAAAATCACAATCACATCTTTCGCGATTCAAAGCAGTTGAATGAATGCGCAGTAGTCAAACCAATTACACTTCGATATAAAATTTATTTTTATATTATCAATATCAACCCGGAAAAACAGACATACAAAAAATTCTGAAAATATTTGCCAATGGCGTAACGGCAGTAAATCAACTCGATCAAAGAAGTTTATAACAAACGATTATATATACATAAAAGTATAAACACAACAGGGCATTGCAACATTAATTATTTGTACAGTTGAAATATAATACCTCTAACAATAAAAATTATATACTGAAATTATCATACAGTCCTTACGTTACGGTATAAAATAGCGCGAAGTCCGCTGGTTGCATTTCTTCTCTGAATAACTTTACTAAGCCTTTGAGAAAGAGATGAATCAGCCCTCCTACCATCAGCGGCGACGACCTGTCGCGGATACAGTACCTCTCGAAACTTCGAAGTATTGTTGTAAACGTTACAGCGCCAGTAGCGCTTTTATTGACTATTCAATTGGGTGCCTTAAACCCCTTTCAAGGGGCCCGAAGCACATGAAGGTGAACACATATATTATCCAATCAAGAAACTCCGTTATCTGCCGCGAGGTGGCGCCAGTGATCATTACCTCGTCTGCTCCGGCGTTGTTGCATACTTTCACCAAGCACCGAGAAACATGTTTGTTGTTTTCAATACATTGACTGTTTTTCGATATTACATAGTTATCTCCTACAAGTGGTAAAATTGAAAATTTTACACAACCGACTTCAATATAAATAAAATGAGAACATTATTAGCATATTAGTATTACATAGAACATTACAACGTATTCGAAGTCGATTTAATACGCTTTATTAAGGATAACTTAAAAACTACTGGTCAGATTTGAATCAAATTTATATGGAACTACATGAGAAGCACCAGCTTTCAAATTAGAAAAGAATCATCAAAATCAGTTCACCTAGAGAAACTTCAGAGGTAACGCCTTTGAGTTGAATACTCAAAGGAATATCAGTATCACACAAAAAATACAGTCTAATTGAGAAACTACTTCTTTTTTTGAAGTAGTATGAACACAAAATTTACACTACATTGACAGTAAATAAAAAAAACCTACATATAAAAAGGCATATTATAAAACTGTTTTCCTACCTAGACTGCCATAAACCTAACTAGCTTGGCTACTACGGCGAAATGTCTCTTTATGAGGAAATATATGAGAATATAGGTTATTCAATTGCAAAAAAATATAATTTTAAAACGTCCCTCGGAGAAAAAGTTTGTAGAAGTAAATATATTTTAACTTTAGTATCGCAATACCTTATGATATTTACGCGAATATAACACATTAAATGAAACTAAATATTAAAGGTTTTATTACGTTTCATTTTAACTTTATAAGTTCACATAAAACTTTCATAACTTTGAAAAGAACAAAGTTATTCATACTTTAAATAATAGGAACAAACACAAGCTTGTAATACCAGTTAGTAGACTCCACAGAATTAATTATTCATCTTTGGGACGATGTACGCTTTACAACAAAATCTCAGAAAATGTTAAAAGTTTGTCTATCAACAAGTAAATTTTTTTATTAAAAAAAAACTTTATACAAAGGGTTGTTATATTTTTAAAAATAACCTAAATTACGCGAAAACGTTCGCGCTAACGTTTGTGAAGGATGGTGGTGAGAATAACAGTAATCCATCACAAGTTAGCTGCCGTGGGTAAATCTTTGCTTCAGAGAGCACGAGAGAGCTGACAATAAACAAATGGCCGCCGAAATCCAACACGTCAAGCAAGTTTTGCATGACAACAAGCTTCGGGTCCCGCGCCCACGTCACAGTGACCGAGTGAAGCGGGCCACAGTCGAGCGTGTACCTGCTGTACTGCCATATGTTAGAGGAGTCACTGACAAGATTGGCCACACCTTGAAGCGCGCTTCCATTAAAACATACTTCAAGCAGCCGCAGAAGATTGGTCAGTTTTTACCATCAGTCTAGTGTAACGTCCCTCTGCAAGATGCAGGAGTGTACAAACTTGATTGTGAATGTGGTCTCTCCTACATAGGACAAACTAAAAGATCAATTAAAACCCGCGTTAAAGAACATATAGCTGATATGAAGAATTGACGCTCTGGGAAGTCTGCAGTCTGTGAACACGTACAGGATCGCCTCCGTCACTATGTTGTATGCTTGACAACTGTAAGACTTCAAGATACCATAAGTTCATACTTGTAGATCGGAACAAAAGTTAAATTTTAATCTATGGTAACCCCAGTTAACTATTACATCTGGACGTTGAACATCTCAGTCCCTCTCGTGACCATGCTGTAAAGTGCTTGAAACGTCGGGTATTTAAAAAGTTAAATATACGCGAAAAAATCCATAAAAACCAGTATTATTTAAAAATAACTCCTAAGAATGGTAAAATGAATAAAAATAACTCCTTTTAACGTGGTAGAGTCATGCTGCAGCTATATTAGTAATACAGTTGTAACACGAATGGGTCGGCTCGACTGGGGAAGGACCATCCTCTCACAGAATACCAGCGTGAAATGGTAGCTTAATGCTGCTGTGTTTCGTATAGTGACTGTAGAGAACCGGAGATCTTTTTTACTGGAAACGTGTCCGAATTTTGATTCTTAATCGAGAATAGATGTAGATGTCTTTGGGCCACAGCATCCACTTACCATCAGTTGGACTGTGTGCTCGTTGTCACCCTTATTCTACAAAAAAACGCTATCAATATTACCAATACTCCCATTAATCGCACTAAGTAAGCTTAAACTGCTTGTTATACGTGGTTCACCACAGTAGTCGAATGGCGGATTCGAACCCACGACTTTTTGAGTTCGCGGTCCGCCTCTATACCATTTTGCATACGCATTTTGATTCGTAATCGAGGATAGATGTAGATGCTTACGCCACAGCAAACACTTACTGTGTGCTCGTTTGTTACCAGATCCTATTTAAAGGAGTTTATTGCTACCAAGCTGGTTTTATTATAATTCATTAACTAATTGTACAGAGATTTTGTAAACTATTGTATCTAAAAAGTAATAAATTCGATGGGTTTCTTTACACAACAAAGGTATTTTTGGTAGTAAATAAAAAAAAATTACAATAACTATTATATAACATCTTTGATAAATAAAAATTCTTTAATATTGCAATCACAGCATTTTATTATTTTACACTGTTATCAACAAGATGCTTATGAACATATTCTGTTTGTTTTCCCTCCACCTTTCGCGACACCTAAATTGCGAATTTGGGTTAGTGGATAAGTATTTTGGTTTTTTTATTTGTTTTTAGGAAGACGCTGCTGCTCATCTCCTCGTCTGTTTCCCCCTGTCTCTTACGATATCCACTACGGGGACGATATGGTGTAGCGGATATCTTTACACCGCCACTATATTATGTTCTTTGGATTTACACGGGTTGACAATATAAAAGAAAGAAAAGCCGACTTAAATGTCATGCTATTTTAGGGACACTTAAGTTACAATAAATAAACAAATATATTTGTATTCGTCGTAATCGTCAAGTATGTCAACAAGTCTCCTTATATCTAAAAAGTAACAAAAAAGTCACTTATTCACGATTGCGGCTGAAACTTTAAACAGTTTTCACCACCATTTGAATATTGGAGATATAATATCATTTTGTGATCAAGTCGAAAAAGAAATACCATAAAAAGTTAAAAAAGTGAAAAAAAGTTAAAGTTACAGCCTATATACGTCACTCAATTATATAAAAAATAAAATGAAGTTTCAAATTATTTTTCAGCTAGAAAACCAATAAATGTTAATTAGTACAATTTTTAATGCTCCTAGTGAAATAATATAGGCAAAATTGCAAGTACTAGGATTATGCACATAGACAACATGTTCAGGTTATTCCAACGTCATATTACGTAGTAGCTTACGTGGTATATTATAGTTGTAGCACGAATGGCCGGCACGACCGGGAAGGACCCCACAGAATACCAGCATAAAATAGCAGCGTTATACTGCTGTTTCGTATGGTGAGTGTAGAGAACCGGAGACCCCTTTTACTGTAATCGAGGCATTCCATCTTAGTCCTCAAACGTGACAAAACATCTGTATTTTGATTCTTAGTTGAGGACACAGCATCCACTTATCATACTACATATACCTATGGTAATGTATGTTTTTTGTCACCCAATGCTATAAACAATATTATTAATGCTTAAGCAACAAAAAAATTAGGTAAATAATTTATAGAAATGCCGGATATCCTACAACTTCTTTTTCACTTAAAATTGAGTGATAATTCTATGGAGCCATTTGTACACTATTGAGGGTTGCAAACGAGCGCACAGTCCTTTTAATTGTAATTATGGCATTACCATTATAAAGGGTTACCCATACCACATTAGCACAATTAAATCTCTTGCGGAATAGGTAAATACATAAAAAGACCAAAAAATATTTATCTGCCCTAAAATAAAGCCAAAATACCTAACCTACTAAATTCTTTCAGATTTTCTGTTGGATAGGACTTTGTACTCATCCAAAATGTGTTGCGGACCCTGCGGTGGTGGTGGATGCTGCGGTAGATGCTATGGTGCTGGGTGTAGCGTACCATGTTGTCCGTGCATCACTACCTACACGCGTTGTACGAAGATTTGTTAACGCGTTGTCACGTCCAGTGTCTGCAACACTTTCATCTCACCATATTTTAATTGGTACCATTACGTGAAATAAATATGTATACCGTAGTTCAACAAACGAAGCCTTCCAGAATTATATACTTTTGGAGGCTGGTATTATTTTAATACTTACATATTTTAGTTAAATATTTCATAGAGATGCCGGATATCACAAAATTTTTATTTATGCCATTTTTACACAAGTAAGCTTGACAAATCAACCCACATTCCATCTGATGGTAGTTAATGGTAGCGTTACCATAAAAATGTTCACTCGTACGTCGCTCACAGGTTACGTATTCGTCAACGTTCGGATGATCTAATACACATGAAAAAAAAAATATCGTTTTTTTTTTAAATTGAAATGAAACTTTTTATCGACGTATTTGAGAAATTTAGAACGTTAAAATCAAAAACGTCACTTTTTCATGTAAAGTTCCACCACCGGTGCTGTATGTATATACTATTATATAACTTACTTATGTGAGATATAAAATAAAAGAAGAATGATATATCGTAAAGAAGATTTACTACGTACTCGATCTTAATTGTCAATTTTTTTTGTTTCTTTCAAGGAAGCATTTTCCGTAATTATCAGGCATGGCGGACTTGGCAATCACAGACAGACAGAGAATAAGCAGACGCCTCGCAAATTTGAGGTTGAATTTTATCGCCGAATTGCAAATTCTACATCTGACCATAAACATATTACTCTTAAAAAATGAAAAAAAGTTAAATTGTATTATCCGACCAAATAAAGACGGTTCTTGAAATAATTGTTTATCTGACAGCTGGAATAAATCAACAGTAGGGCTCTCAAATTATTCGTATTGATAAGCCGGCGCACGTTTGTCCTCTTCAAACACACCACCACTCAACTCTTTCGTCTGTAGCGTGCTTTATCTGAAGATTGGTAGAGCTTTGAATAAATTAAATTTTCATTTATGGAAGAATTTTATCTTTAAGTGATTGTAGGTTATATTAAAGATGTACTTATTTTGTCTATTTAAATTAATATCTCTCACGTTAAATACCCTAGAGATAAAAGGGTTTCGATAAACGCTATAGCTGGGGATAATAAAATTGTGCTTGACGGAGTCTACCAGAGCCCTATATAATAAACGTTACCATCCAACAAATTTGTAAAATATTAAAATGACAAAGCAACAAGTGTACAAATCATGCGTACAATTTTTTTAAGACTTTTATTTTGTAAATATAGATTTTTGTCTAAATAAGATAACAAGGGATGGATGCTTGTTGGCATACTCTACCAGTCAACCCGTGGCAAGTGGTTAAACTGTATTTCATAAAATAATAATATCTAAAAAATACAGTTTTATATGAAGCTACAAAATTGTAAAAGTAGCACTGCAAAATATTTGTAATTGTAAGAAAAGGCCACTAATTTTTGCGTTTAAAACTCTGTTTTTCTGGTAAATTTGTAAATGAATACCTGACAAATTTTAGAAACTTTACTGAACATGCGTGATTTAAACGTAAATAGGTTTTTGAATGATAATAAGTAGAATTTTAATTCTATCTTAAAATATATATAAATTACATGTCACGTAGTTTGTCCGCGATGGACACCTAAACTACTTAACCGATTTTAATCAAACTTGCACACCGTCTGCAGTTTGGTCCAACTTAAGAGACAGGATAGTTTCTTTTTTGCCCATGTGTGACCCACAATTTTTTTTTTTTTTTGCTAATTTAAGGATTTTTAATAAGACATGACAAAGGGTCGTCCAAAAGGGCAAAACAACGTCTGACTGGCAAGCTAGTAATATTGTAAATTTTCCAATATAAAAATTTTCTAATCTTCTGTCATCAAAATGGCCAGAACAAAAAAAAGTCGGTATTTTTGTGGTAAATTTTTATGTCAGTATAATTTTATTATTATCCAAAATGTATTTATCGTTGTTAAATTTTTTAAGTATATGATGTTCTTCAACTAAATAGCCAGCAAAATAGAGTAGACATTTTACTCTACCAAAATAAAGTCTACCTCAGGCTATCTGGCGTGCGTCCCCCCAGTCTCTTTTATCTCTTTCAATTTTAACGAGCACAATAAAATGCAAGAGGGAGCATTGCTAAAAAAAGAAACTACAGTAACGGTATACGCCTTTCTAAAACCACTAATTACTGTTTTTAAATCAATTTAAGGTTAAAATTATACGTTTTTATTATGATATGTGTTCGACTCATAATTTTAAAAGTTATAAAGCAATATTACAACCTTTTTATTTATTTAAAATCTATGTTGAATTCCCATAGAAGAAAATGGATACAAAGGGCAGACTTAATGCCTACTAAGCATTCTCTACCAGTCAACCAATCAAGTGGTGACAATTTGACCCAGGTGTAGAAATTAAAAAAGAAATAAAAGAATAGAATCAAAAATAAATACATATAACATAAGAAAACATATTGTGATTTAATATTGTAAGTATATACATAATACTATTCGTATACTTACATATTATATTAACACATATTCATAATACTCGTATAAATATAAACAACTGTGTATTTACACACAAATACAAAAATAAAAAACCCCCCACCCCCCCCCCCCCCCACGGGCCCTCTAAAAAAAAAAAAAAAAAAAAAAAAAAAATTGATATCTACGTATGTATCAATTTACATTAAATACGGGTAATGCTATATAACATTTTCATTTTAACACACTGAAAGGTCGGACTGATGAAAAGTAAATAAACGATACGAAATAGTGTAGATAAAAATACATAGATAACGCAAATGTTTTCATATCGTATATCATAGACTAGATTAAAAAAAATCTTAAGGCGAAAACCGACAACCCTTTGAATAAGTTACGAGGCATTCCATCTTAGTCCTCAGGAGTGGCAATGCATTTTCATTCTAAATTCAAGAAAGAATAAATGTAGGTATTAGTATTTACTTGTGTATGCGTTGTCACCTCTGTGAATTAACGATCCAATCAACATAACATAGCGTAAAATAACAGCCTAATACTGCTGTGTTTCGTTAAACATTAAATATGGACAAATAATTAATATGTAAAATAACTATAATAGGGGTAAAGTATTATATTATAATAAGTTTTTATACGTGGCAGAGCCACGCTACAGCTATATTATAGTTGTAGCACGATATGCATATATGTTGGCTCGACCGGTGAAGGACCACGCTCTCGCAGAATACCAGCGTAAAATAGCAGCTTAATACTGCTGTGTTTCGTATGGTGAGTGTAGAGATCTGGAGACCCTTTTACTGGAAACAAGGTATTCCCTCTTAGTCCTCATGGGTGATAACGCACCTGCGTTTTGATCATTAATCGAGGATAAATGTAGATGTCTATGAGCCACAGCATCCAATTACCATCAGGTGGACTGTGTGCTCGTTAGTAACCCTTATTCTATAAAAAAAATAAGTTGTAAGGAAGCAACGACAGATGAAAACGCTGTCGCCTCGTGGCCGCTTGTCCTGATAGAAATCAATTCGATTTTTTGAGACCACCTGTCATTTCGACCTCGGCGGCGCACCGCGTGATTTGAATACTCACGGAGCACCTCACCGCAGTGTAAGCAGAAACAGTAAGATAATTACATGTATATTTATACAATGAGTATATATATTCCTAACTGCCTCGTTGGTCTAGTGGTTGTAGTAGTGCGGCTGCTGATCATGAGGTCCTGGGTTCGAATCCCGGGTCGGGCCAAAAAATTAATTATTGAGTTTTTCCGTCAAGAAATTCTCAGTAGTTGCCCGGAGTCAGGAAGTTGGCGGTGTCTCACTCCCGTGCCTCGGAAAGCACGTAAAGCCGTTGGTACTGCGTCTGATCTCTCTCCGGTCGCGTCGGTTTACCGTCCTATCGGATTATGAGAGTGAGGGAATAGAGAGTGCACCCGTACCTGCGCATACATTTGGGCACTATAATCCTGTCCTGCGCCGATGGCTAGTCACCGTTGAAGCAGGCCGCCGTGGCCGAAATTCTGCCTGGAGGACATTATATATATTCCACCTGATGGTAAATAAATACTGTGGCCCATAGACATCTATTTTAAGCTCCCTAGAGGATGGAAGATGGAATATTTAGTATCCAGTAAAAATGGTAGCCGGTTCGCTACACTCACCATACGAAACACAACAGATTAATCTACCATTTTACGTTGGAATTCTGTGAGATCGGAATCCCTCACAGGTCGAGCCGACTCTAAGTGCTACAACCATGATATAGCAGCATGGCTCTATCACGTATAATTATCAGTTAACTAAAATGTCCCTAACATTCTTAGTTATTCGGTCAAAAATTTTAAAAAGTGGAAGCGATTTTCTGAGTTCACTACAAATTAATAAATCTTGTTTCGGCACCATGCGTGGCAGGTGGTAGTTTTTCGATCGCATTACCAGGTGTTTTACTACTTTGACGATGTCGTCGTCGATAAGAAATATATAATGACTGTAGAGTAAGCTTTTTAATACCTCTCTACTTTAACAGGCTTGGCTTCTGTAAATTATATGTCAATGGATATAGGGGTTCGATGATAGACTTCTTCTCCTTAGAGTCTATTTTTTTTTTGCGCCCGAAGCAAATATGGGCAACCCTCCGGAAAGCGGGGGAGGGAGGCGGTGAATGCTCATAGCATACCACGCAGCCGGCTGCGTGGTTATGTGGAGACTTTTACCCACTAAACACCGCCTTTTAGGAAATGGCTTAACGATCTGACTAGAGATCTCTAAGCCGTATACGAACGCGACCCTCCTTGGCAGAAAGGAGGGCGCAGTAGAGTCTACTTAAATCATCTTTATATATATTAATTTAGTTTGAATTTGTTGTTGCATAGCAAATATGGTTTAAAAGGGGTTTTAGCAAACATTTGGTCGATGGCGGAATATTGCGAATGTTTTTTACATTTAAATACGTGTTAAAAGGTGATTTTGGTTCTTTGAAATTGTGCAATTTTGTGATTTAAATGTCTGCGCATAAAAACTGTTAGTGGAAACGATAAACAAGTGCTCCGATATTGATTTTAAACTCAAGCTACAGTCAAACGTCCGTTCTGTTAGCTTGACTACACTGCTCGAGTTGAACTGATATCGAATATGATGTTCTGGCTCAAGCTGTCGTCGAAATCTCCAAAAAATTTGGCAATGTGAACCTTTAACATATTAAGAAGAATTTTTTAAAAACTTCATTATATAGTCGATGATTTTTTACCGTCTGGAAAAAATAGACTGTAACAGATGAACGGAATAGAAGCCTAAGGCACTTTTACTATTGTTTTGTCTTTACATTAACATTTTATCAAATTGATCTATCAATAAATACTACTAATTTGAAATAATCTTTCGGTAATAAAGAAATAAAAACAAAAATTTTGAACTAAATAAATAATTCAGTTAAAAACTATCGAAATTAAAATAATACGCACTCAATTAGTTGTATTTATTGATAGATCAATTTCATAATATGTTAATGTAAAAAAAAATAGAAATATATCAGTTTCTCAAGCTTCTATTCCCTTTACCTGTTACACCCTAACTTTTTCTAGACGGTAAAAAACATCCAGTATAATAATTTCTTATCACATAACCATACGAGTACATAATAAAAGGAATTAAACTGAGTTTGAAATTAGATTATTCGTTATCATTTACTCTCTATCATTCACCAATTAAATACCTTTTTTTTCTGGTAGCGAGACATTTCAACTTAGTTCCCAGGGGTATCAACGCATCTGCATATTGATTCTTAATTGATTTGAAATGCCATCAGGAAAATTGTGTGCTCTTACCGTCTGAACTCTTATTTCCATCAAAAAAAAATTACAACAAAACACAGGAATGGTATTACTGCTTCTATATAGTCTATGGCGCTACGTATTGAGATGCGGCACTCGTCCGTGATTTCGCTGACGAGAAGCCAGCAAGTTGATTTGGACGATTTGTCTTCTAATGTAACAGGTTGTTCGATTTAATAAGATTGGTGAGGATCAGAGCGCGATGACATTGTCTTTTACAAACGTCAGCCGGCGTGACAATGTAAACTTGTAAACACCAGTTGGTGTTTACAAGTTTACATTGCAAGCTATTACTATTATTTAATCAGTCAAAAATATCAGCTTACATAAAACGACGTTGACCACGTCTTAGTTCCATATGATATGACTGGCACTGTTCGCCATATTGTGATACTAAGTCGCTCAGCAAGTTATGGAGATGGCTATGCTCTGTAACTCTGAGTGAAGTAAGCTGGTAAGCACAGGTCTTTATTTATTTTACAGAATTTACAGATCTTCAAAATATTTTAAAATTTTCGATCGTGCAATTTTCCCACGATGTCTGCTTTTTATAGAATAAGGGTTACAGAAGAGCACAAAGTCCACCTGATGGCGAGTAAACCATGCAGCACCAGTATATCGGCAGTGCATTATGTGATAAATAAGGCAAATTCAATAAGTAGCATCCTTTTTTGCCCGCGGTAATCGAATCAGGTAGGTAACATTCTATGAAATTAATGGCAAACACTAAGCCGTTAACTAAGACAGTTAACGGTTTAGTATTTGACGAATGGATGATTTGGTATCGCTTCTTATTAAAAAAATGCAATGTAAAACATCATGAGGAAGTTATATAAAACATTAGTTTCTGCTTCTTTTTCTTCCTTTCTCCCTTATCGTCAACCGTTAAAGCTTAATCCTAGACAGGGTCCTCTCCCATTGCAGAGAGGATTCGCCTAATAAGCGTCATGCTTGTCAGACAAATTGACGATCGCAGTTCCAGATATTACGTACCTTTAAACTTTCGAACATTAGAATTTTCTCCTGTATTAGTGAGGCATTTTACGTACATAAGTTGCACATCAAAATCCAATTCGAAGCCGCTATTCGTTCGGTACCAACAAAAAAAATATTCCTGACAAGGCTAATTCCTGAGTATGTTAAAATTAAAAACTTCCAACACCGTTGTAATATGAATAGACAAAATAGGTGGAAGCCATAATTTTAAGATTACTCTAATTAACAAAATTAAAACCAAACTGAAGCACATCTGCAGTGACGTGACGATGAACTCATTCTGTAGCCGGCCCAAATTCATAGTTTACAATGAAGGGTTGTTCACGGTAGTTATAATATCGTATCCATTTGTGCTGGAAAGTACTCGAAACGCAAGGAAATTTTAAAAAGTTAACTTCAGTAAAAATATATGAATTCAATGTGGTATTCGCGTGAGTATAAAAATAGTAAACCACTTCTGTACATAGGACTGCCCCATAGATCGCCATAGTTGGGAGGGTGGATTTTGCCATAGTTACCACGCATGTCATAAACTGAAAACCCACCTGGTTGGCAACCACAGATTTTTATAATTTTGCGTTATTAGCAAGATGCTGCGGCCCATCATCTATTTCAGTTTCATGATATGGGTTAGGTGGATGTTCTTACAGCGCCACTGCATGACTAATGATTAAACTCGCCAAACTATACACCTTATTAAAACTTATACTTAATAGAAATACTTGCAAATTAAAAGTAATCCAATGGTGGTTAAGTCTGGACTATGAAACCACTGAAAACCTTCTTATGTCATATACATAGCTTTAATACTGGATAGATCATTTATACATGCACACTCACAGATAAACGCATAACACACACACACACACACACACACACACACACACACACACACACACACACACACACACAAAACACAATAGTAACTAATAACACAATATCATGTCCCTCATTTGTTAATTATTCATTTGTATGATTAACAAATGGAAGGAGCTTGCTATGGTATGTTGATAATATCCTGAGGGGGAGACCCTGGTGTTCCGTAACACAGGCTTCCGTCTCTTATAGACACCAGACTCTCAGCCCATAGTGTGCATTGTTTATACTCTACATTGTTGATTTAAGCTGTAAGAGTAAATAAAATATATTATTACTATATTAGTAACATTTGTAAAACTACCCACAATAGAACATTATCTTAATGATAATAAATTCTTAATAAAACTGAATATAGTCCGTTCGTTTAAAGCAGTTTCTCTGTTCAATAAATATACGAAATATTTTCTTTTTCGAAGAATACATCTAGGGACTTTTATACTGTAATAAATTTAAAAAGTTTGTTAGTGAAGACAGCCAAGCGTTCATACGTAAAAAGAACAATAGAACCTTATTGAAGTTCTTTGAAGTCCATTCGCTTTTCTATCTGTTTCAATTCCCTCATTAAGCACAATAAGAGTTCCACAATCAATTTCGACTCGCGATCCGCCTTGGCTGCGTTATTCGTGCGAGCAATATACTCCCTATTACTATAGTTTTAAGGTACAAATTGTGAAGATTATTTTACAAAATGCTTTGCAACGTATGGAGGCTGTCCATTCATTGTGGAGAGCATAGATTGATAGGCGGGGCTGGCTAAGGTAGGTGGTTTACCACAAAGTCGAGGACATTTAGTGTTGACGATTGTATTGAATAGTTTGAGAAATAATATGTAGTTATACATATTACACGGACTTATATAAAACTAGATACATATTCTTATAAAAACTTTAAGATTATATTATTAGATATGCGGTTTGTATAATGTCTGCATCGCAGACAGTCATAACTTATAACCTTTCATTACTCGAATAAATTACATTATCTGTGTTATAAATAATATATGCAATTTGCCCGTTCCATCGAATTATGAGAGTGAGGGAATAGAGAGTGCACCTGTGCCTTGCGCATACACTTGGCCACTATAATTCTGTCCTGAGCCGATGGCTAGGCTCCGTTGAGGCAGGCCGCCGTGGCCGAAATTCGGTCTGGAGGACATTATTTTATTTATTATATGTAATCTGTAATATCTCTGTACTTTTGGTGCAATAAATATAAGTACTGTACGTCCGTTACGACGGATTCAAAAAATAATTAAATAACGGGCACGCAGCCATATTGTACCTACCTAAATTATTGTATCAAGAAATTGTTTTACAGTTCTAAGGGGCTTTTTTATCTTCCTAATTCTGTTCTGTACAAGAATTGACTTGGCGACCGTGACATGACATGAAACTACCATCTTCGGATGTTTTTATCACTTAAAAATCGGTCGATTACTTATTGTATAGATTTGAAAATATTGAATTATGTGAGACCTAAAATAAAAGGAAAAATCATTTATAATGGTTCTCAATACTAAAGCAACAAATTTTGGTAATAACATTTTTATACATCGTTAATAAATTTTTATGCCTTGGGGGAGGGGGGCACTATCCATAGTTGCCATGCTTTTCATGGGGTTGGCTATTATAGTTTTTTTTTATATTTTAGTTGTTATTAGGAATACGCTGCTGCCCATCCCCTGTTTTGTTTCCCTCTGTTGCCGCTTACAACTCCCACGGGATGATATGGGGTGGGGTAATCTAATACACATGCTTATTCAAATATTATTTAAAATGTATACTTAACATACTATTCTAGGTATGTATTACTTATGTAAGTATATAAGTGAAATTTATTCTTTTCTATACTGTTCAACTATTGTATACATTTCATAAATGGTTACTTAAATAATGATAATAATCATTATCGTCTTTTTTCAGAAATTTAATTTAAATAAAAATAAAATAAAATAAAACCATTTAATTTTAAGCCAATTAATTTAAAATCAATCTCCACGATTATAGAGCAACGCAAGAAAAGGGCAATTATAGTCCTCAATTGTCTTTTTATTTATATTATTGGTCAGATGGCTGGTGCCAAGTTCAGAACAACCAACGTTCGGTGTTTTCAGCTTCGCCAATTAGTTCTTAGTTTTTAGTTCGCGCCTGAACGTGTAGCAAGCACCAATGCAGACGATGACAGGCACTATGTAAAATGACGAATGATTTAAGAGATTTAAGATTATCCCCTTCCTCGTACTGTGGGTTTTATAAAGGGCGATAAAAAAATCATCCAATAATTGGGCAGCAGCAGATAACAACTAGATTTTTTATAGAATAAGGGTAACAAACAAGCACACAGTCCACCTGATGGTACTGGTAACTGGACTGTCGAGCCCATAGACATCTACATTTATACTCGATTAAGAATCAAAACGCAGATGCGTTGTCACCCCTGAGGACTAAGATGAAATGCCTCATTTTCAGTAAAAAAGCGTATCCGGATCTCTACACTCACCATACGAAACACAGCAGTATTAAGCTGCTATTTTACACTGGTATTCTGTGAGAGCGTGGTTCTTCCCCAGTCGAACCGACCGACCATAACCACAATATAGCAGCAGCGTGGCTCTACCATGTTAAAAAAAAAACAAAAAGAAACGATTGTCAACCCGCTCACCAAGCGTAGCTATTGCAAATATCTCACCTATGGGTAATCTATGGGAGAGGCTTATGTTCAGCAGTAGACTATTGATAAGCTATAAGGCTGCTAATAGGGGGGTTTCCCTTTTCACATTCTTTATGTTTTTGTTGAGACACCATTAACTGTTGCAAAATTTTATCTTTTTAATTATCTCAAAGAAAAAAGTCATAGGTAGCAAACTAACCGCAACAATAACTTTGTCGAAAACGACTATTGATAATTTTTAGTTTTATAAATGTTCTCCTTATTTTATTTTATCTTAGTAGATTAATGATCTACCTTGGTATCTAATTTTGAAATTTCTAAGTATCTCTATTGAAGTTGTCTTGTAGGAAGTGATTTCAGAATTTGAGGAGAGATGCACTGGATCCGAGAATTAGTGAGTCATAAAAAAATCACTATTCAGACTTTAATAAGTCAAGGACATTAACAATATTTCTTAAATTCATAAAAATCTTAATTCTACGTATTCAAGGGAGCTATAGACATGCAAATTTGCAATCAGCACACTTAATTTTCGATTAAAATGTTTAAAGTAGCTCATAATGATTCCTGTAAATATAAGTCGTTGCGTCGCTTTTTTCTTTCCAAAACTCAGTTATTTTTATGGAATTAGTGGTAAAGGATTCTTACAACGAATGTGAAGCGTATTACTTATTCTTTTGATTAAAATATATATATAAATCGTGTCGCCTACGTGTCGTCGAGTTGTAACTAAAGTTGAGTTAGTACAGCTTACGAGGTGGAAGCTAAGTTGATATATAGACGACGTTGCAAAGAAACGAAGGTGGAGCGTAGTTGCGAAGAAGTTAAGTGTAACGTCTTGCAGTAACCACAATTATTGCGCATTACTGTACCAAGAAAGAATATAATAAAAGAAATAACGGCGAGGCAAAAACTTACACGGTTGTAACTTAATTAAAGGATAAACGCAGAGTATGAAACAGAAAAAAGCATAATTATTTCTTACATTTACGCGAATACTGCATAGTGAATAAAACTATTTTTACAGATTTATCGTTGTTATTGAGATAGCCTTTCATTTACTTATTTTTACCTACGACGAAAAGGAGGTGGCATTCAATTCGTCTGTATGTTTTTTTTTTTAAATGTGTGTTACCTCATAACTTTTCGCTGGGTAAACCGATTTTGATGATTCTTTTTTTATCTGAAAGCTGGTACTTCTCTTGTGGTCTCGTACAAATTTAATAAATATATAATAATCTCGTATAATTAACCAAGATCTGATCAGTAATTTTTGAGTTATCTTTAATAATGCGTATTTAATGCGTATCAATACATTGTTTCGGTTTAAAGAGAAGAATATATAAGCGCATCTACATAATATATTTCGTAAATATAAGTATAAGTTTATTTTTAAAATTAAAGTATTAGCTACGATGCTGTACTTACTTTTTATAATTGCATTTGTCTTAACAATAGTAACTGTTTTGTTTGTAATTATTGTGTAAGGCCTTAATAGAACTGCGAGTGTCTATTCAATTAAATTTGGTTAAAAATATTCTTCTGGGAACAATTTTGGCTTTATGTATTGATTCAATGTTCAATTTTGTGCATATAGGTACTATATTATCCAATATATAAAAATTAATGATTGTTTGTTCGTATTTATACGCTGCAATACCGTTTATCAGATTGCGGAAAAACTTGTCAACATATTGCTTGCACTTCCTCGAAGGTTAAATATAGGCTTATAGGCTAAGTATATTTAACTTACAGTCGGTGGCGCGCGTATCGTACCGACATATTTTTTTTAATTATTTTAATTTGTTATATTTTTAAATTAGAAATGATCATTTCTAATTAAACAATATAACTCTTCAAAATTTAAAATGATATTTCCACATTTATTTCTTCTGCGGCTAACTAACGTGCTGAGTACCAGCTAGTGTTATTTAAGCAAGTGGCAAAATTATACATTTGTACAACCTCATAACTTTTTTGTCTGTGAACCGATTCGGATGATTCTTTTTTTATCTGAAAGCTGGTTCTTCTTGCGTGTTTTTTTATAATTTTTTCTTCAAGATTTTTTTTAATCAAGATGTGACCAGGAGTTTTTTAATAATCCGTATTGAATTGATTTCGAATACATTGATGATGTTCTCATTTTTTGTATTATACTGAAGTCAGTTGTACAAAATTTTTAATTTTACCACTTGTTCCCTTTATCGTATTTGTAGGAATCTGAACACAATTGAAAATACATCGCAGGCTCACTAAAACAATAAGGAATATATTTTTATGTTTTGGATATTACGGACTGTTTTCCTGTAACGACGTTCGAAGCCATTCCACAGATTGCACTAGGCGTTAGAATTATTTCAGTGAAACTCATTCAGTACTGACGCTTCCCAGTTTTGGCTTCATTACAAAAAAAAAATCACGCAATAACAGTTTCGAGAGCAACAATAACTATTAAAACACCCACTTTCAAATTTTAACTGTACGCCAAGTTAGATTTTCCTACAAAACACAATGCAGTCGCCTCTATTGGCGAGATACAAGGTTGAAACGTACCGTTGAAATAGTTTGAATAGATGTTAAAGTAACTAGACGTCCGAATAGTTGCAAAGTTGGCATGGTTGCCAACAATGGTGGTCACTCGAGAATTGTTTAGTTGGCCGTTCTGAATTCAAACGTTGCCGGTGGAGGGGCGTTTCAATTGATGGCGTACATTGCTTTACATTATATAACATATTATCTTTCATATAAGTGCACACAGACCTGATAGCAAGTGGGTGCTGTGTTCCATAGATATATATCTATCCTTGATTAAAAATTTTTGGTAGACAGAACTAAATAAAACTGAATAAATAAGGTAGGACTCCTTTTTGTCTCGTAGTGAGGATGAGTGCTTGTAGGAAGTAGGAAGGTAGGTAGGTAGGAAGTAAGTCTTGTCCATGTAGGAAGACAGTGAAATTTTAAGCTGTTAAGCTCGTGCTTTTTTTAGTTTTTTTTTCTGAAACATTGTTTTTTGGTGACAACGAAAGTCAGGTATTAAACGAAACTTTATAGAAAATTACTTAATAAAAATTATTTAGCATCGTTGAGAGGAACGCAAATGTAAAGTATGAATAATAAAAAAAATAAGAAGGGCAATATGGCGGATTACTACGTGAAGTCTGAAGATGTTTTATCATTTTATCGAAGTTGCAAAAATAAAAGTTGTTTCTTTCGCTTTATAATTTTGATTTTCCAAAAGCATTGGGGGCTCGTCCCGCATCTTAAACCGGGACCTCCCGCAATCCGAGCGCAGATTAAACATATATAACAATACCTAGACAACATCCTTAGAAAATTTTCCTAACCCATCATAAATAAACCACGCGATTTTGAAGTAGCTTCAAAACTACGAAAAAGAAAAATTCACAATTATGGCGCAAACATTTTGTGTGGTTCAACACCAGTATTATTAAAAAGTAGCTATATTAGCCAAATTTTATATGAGCTATGAAATGCAGACAATTTTTATCATCCATATAAAATTATCCCTGAGAACGGACGGATAGACAATTAGGTGATTTCCATAATTTTTTCCATAATTTCCAAAATTTCTTGCTTACGAAATACTCTGTGTGTACAATCAAACCCAAACATTGTTGACGGAGTACGGCGCCGCATATTTTAATACACTAAATAAGTGTCAACGAATGAGTAATATTATAATTTGATGTTACTGGCAGCATTTAATTAAATTGGCCGAAAGCCAAGTGCGTACTGACGAACGCTCAAAACATTTTAAAATAAATTACTTTTTTTGCGTGTCTACAATGTATTTAAATAAGTTCTCTATCAGGATTACGTTGGCCTTCGTGTAATGTTAAACGAAATTACGAATGTATGAGTTTAAAATTTAAAAGTATATTTAACTTCGTTAGTTTATTACTTATGTAAATTCATACTTAGCAGACAGGCGTAAATATTATTAACATAGCAATATATATATATATATATATATATATATATATATATATATATATATATATATATATATATATATATATATATATTTCTACGGTGTAATGGTTGTAGTAGTGCGACTGCTAATCATGAGGTCCTGGGTTCGAATCCCTTTATTGTATATTATATTAATTTATTGTATATTGTAGTATAATATTATATGTATATTGTATATATTATATTATGTAACTTGACCTTGAGTTTGCATCACGTCTGAGCCGGTTAGCGGGCAAGGGGCATCGCGCTGATTGACCGAAACCGGCCCTCTCTCTCCTTTCTAATACTAAAAGCGACTTGCTGACATAGACGTTTTACGTTAAATCAACGGCAGCGTGTCCCACCCGACTTTTTAAAAACGTTATATACGTCCATACATGTACATATTTAACAATTTGTAGTTTTAGATTTTATTACAAAATATTGTAGTAATCAACATTCAGGCGTCATTGGATACACAACAAATTGAAAACTCGGCGCTCGCACCCAGAGGGGCGAGGCCAGAGACGCCTCAAGTGCCAATTTTCGCCAATTCACGGTGCTGTATTGAAGGAATGCTATTCGGATTTTTTCGATCGACTTTCCAATTCCAATCGACTGTCACGACCTGTTGTAAAATAGGAAAAGGTTCGATAAAAATAGTAGCAAAAGCTAGAATTTCTCGAACAATATTCACCGGATAAATTAGATAAATAGTTTCCATACAAAGCATGTAATTCTTTCTCTTAAAAGTCATATCGAATTGGTAGAAAACGCCTTTGTACATTTTTGTGCGGCGAAATTTAAATAAATATGTAAAATAAAAAATTTATATTTTGAAGTCTTATCATTGCAAGTACCTATTTTTTAGAACAAAAATATTGAATCGACCAAGTGCATACATATTATATAAATACACAGTGCTCTGTACCATAATCGATAATCCCGAACGTCGTTTGTATCGAGCTTGACCTCTTTTTTCGAAATTTTCACATTTATGTTTTTGGTGAGATGTCATTAATTAAAAAAAATGTTAATATCGGTTTATTAATTTTAACAAGTACGATCATATATTTATTCTACGTTTTCTCTTGCGTTTACTTTAAAACTGTTTTTTGTTTTAAATTATAGAATTAAATGTCAAGAAAATAATTGCTGCGGTTAGTTTTAAGTATAGATAAACTTTTAATTTTTTTAAAGTTAATTTACTAATTTTAACGACTCTTTTTTGACACCAAATATCGATTATTTCATAGTTTTCATGCTCTTTTTATGCCTAATAATGCTAATACTCTTTATGCCAAATTTCAAGTTTCTAAGCAATATTAAAATGCCCTAGATTTTGGATGATTGAGTCTGTAAGGGGTAAAAATGTGCCATATTTTAGATCTTAATAACTCACGAAGGGTTTTTTCTATGAAATTTGGTACAAATGTGACAGGTTTGCTATAAAACCTGGTTTTTAATAAAAAAGCCTAGGCTGATTAAGTTTAGTGATAAAATCAACCTAAACTAACCTAAGTTGTAAGTTTATCATAAACCTAAGGTTCAGGTTTTTGATCAAATAACAGGACTTATTTCAGGCTAGTGATAATATTAAGTAATAACTTTATCTCTTTCCGGTTCTTGATCAAAAGTCAAGGTATCAGCTACAAGGTGGATTCATATTGGGTATGCAAAATGAAAATGTGTTGGTCTAATATTTTTAAGGGTTTTCAAAAATCGGTGTGACTTTGTGCCTTTTTTATCGAACTTACTGGATAACATACTTTCGCGTGCTTATATATTTTTCACCTAATCTTATCAAACTCAAGACCAGATGGACTCCCCAGCAAAAGAGACCAAAAGGCAGGCCAAAAAAACATTGAGTAGAAAATGTGGAAGAGGATCTGAGAAGAATGGGTAAATACACCAACTAGCGCAGGGAGTCGAATGATCGCGACAAGTGGAGGAATATTGTGGAGGAGGCCAGGGCCAACAAAGGGCTGTAGCGCCACAGGGTAGATAGATGGGGAGTGCAGAGAATCAGAGACTCTTTTTGCTGGAAATGAGGCATTCCGTCTTAGTCCTCAGGGGTGACAACGCATTTACATTTCGATTAGAATAAGGTGACAAACCACCTGATGGCAATTGGTTGCTGTGGCTTATAAACATCTACATCTATCCTCGATTACGAACCAAAATGAAATGCAGATGCGTTGTCATCCGTGAGGACTAAGATGGAATGCCTCATTTCCAATAAAAAGGGTCTCCGGTTCTCTACACTCACCAAACGAAACACAGCAGGACTAAGCTACTATTTTACGTTGTAATTCTGTGAGACATAGAATAATATTTATCTCAACCATACTTTTGGATATGTGATGGATCATCATCATCATCATCATCATTACAGCCGTTCACAAGCCCACTGCTGAACATAGGCCTCCCCCAAGTAATGCCACAAAGCACGGTCCTGAGCCACCTGCATCCATCGACTTCCTGCATGTCTTACCAGGTCGTCACTCCATCTAGTGGGGGGTCGCCCTACACTACGCCTACCGGTACGAGGCTGCCACTCGAGAACCTTTCTTCCCCATCAGTTATCGGTTCTTCGAGCTATATGGCCGGCCCATTGCCACTTCAGCTTACTAATCCGTTGAGCTATGTCGGTCACTCTGGTTTTACTGCGGATATCCTCATTTCTGAGTCTATCACGCAGAGAAACTCCGAGCATAGCCCACTCCATAGCTCGCTGAGCGACCTTGAGCGTCCTCATACGGCCAGCAGTGAAGGACCACGTCTCTGATCCGTAAGTCATCACTGGCAACACGCACTGGTTGTACACTTTAGTTTTCAGAGATTGAGGTATACCTGACGAGAAGATGTGTCGTAATTTCCCGAATGTGATGGATACCAACAGTTTAAAATTATTCTGCGTATTGATAACCGTGATTTGGTTGAAATCACTCTTGTCAGCCTCTTGGTATTCCATTGGATGTATTTCGAAGTAAGCTCAGGAGTTATATGCTTTAATTTCGCTCTCCCTTTACAACATCGGACAATCAGGTGGTCGACATGTCTTCACCCCTTTGTTTTCGATATTCCAAGAACTCAAACCAAACGTTTTGCTTTGCCTTCCGTAATGCATATAAGGAGTGGAATTATCTGCCGGCATCCGTTTTTAATCTGGACGTCTTCAAGACAAGAGCGAATTCACTTTTGTAACGATGAGACTACTTACCGTTAAGTGGAATTGTGGCACCTTATTGGGACGCTGGCTTATAATATCTAAAACATATATCTGAAATATTTTTTTTTTTATAGAAGAAGGGGCAAACGAGCATGTGGCTCACCTGATGTTAAGTGACTACCGCCACCCATGATCAACCGCAACACCAGGAGAATTGCGGGTGCGTTGCCGGCCCTTTAGAAAGGAGTAAGCTCTTTTCTTGAAGGTCCCCAGGTCGTATCTGTCCGGAAAAATCACCGGTGGTAAACTATTCCACAGAGAGGTTGTACGTGGAAAAAAACTCCTTGTGTGGATGGTATCGGGACGTTTACGTGTAGTGCGTTCACGAAATTTGGCGGCTGGGATTAATCCGAACAATTCCTCAGAGCACTCCCCGTGATAGATGCGATAAAATACGCAAAGAGATGCAACATCTCTTCGCAGCGCCAGTGAATCGAGCCGATCGGAAAGCACTCGGTCGTCGACGATTCGAGCCGCTCTGCACTGGATGCGGTCAAGTGGAAGAAGCTGGTACTGGGGAGCCCCAGCCCAGAGATGGGAACAGTATTCCATGTGCGGCCGAACCTGCGCCTTGTAAAGTTGCAGGCGGTGTGCCGGCATGAAATACTGTCCCGCTCTGCTGAGCACGCCAAGCTTTTTAGAGGCCAATTTGGCCTTCCCTTCCAATTGACCACGAAACTGCACGTCACTCGATATGTCGACGCCGAGGATTCCGATACTGGCTGAGGCAACAAGGGTAGTGCCTTGAAACTGAGGGGATACGACAAAGGGTTCTTTTTAGCGGTTAACGCACAAACTTGTGTCTTCTGGGGGTAATAATTAAGATATAATTATTGATTTATATATTTTCAGAATATGTCAATATCTGATAATATGATAATAATTCTTTTCGAAATACATTCGATTGTTTTCATTATAATATCTGTGTTTCTATTTAAATAACTACGCCATGTTTCAATCATCAACGTGAAATACGAGTACACTCAAAGAAAATCCTCTGTATAAAACAGATATATAGAAAGGCATTGAAGTAATTAGATGTTGTATGATACTTTAACACAAGTGTTCCGTTTTACTGAATTTGACATTTGAAATATTATGAAAAGAATGCATGAAATTTATTCATTCATAATATAGGCCTCCCCAATATTTTTGCCTCGTATGGGGGATATTTGCCATCGTTGCTGTGATTAGGCGGGTTCTTGTTATTATTAGGTAAAACTACTACCCCTATCCCGGATTGTTTCCCTTTGTCATCTTTTACGGGACGATATGGGGTAGTGAATATTCCTACATCGCATCGCCACTACACGGCAAAAACATGAGACATATAAAATAGTGAAATATAATTAAAATATATTTTCATTATGTTCTGAGGTTCCCAAAAAGTCAGCTATTTATTAATAAAATCTTTTACATAATTATAAAAAATGTGATCACGAGCATATGGTGTAATAAAGTACTACCAGCTACTAATACGAATAACTACTAATAAAAATAGTTTGATGGTGTGAGAATAAGCTTCATGAAATAGCCTAGCGGGATCAATAGACTAGATGAAAGGTCCAGATCCTCCATCTTTTTTTTCACGTCAGCTAAACACTATATAGGTCTGCAGCATGATCAATCTAAACATATAAACGTACTAATCAAACGATTTTCTACGGGTTGACTCATCCCATCACTCACCCACCGCTACGTGTAACGCGCAATAATTACGGTGCGAGGTCTTCCGTGTTAAACACATCGTGTCTTCTATAAGGGTTGTTAGTCATGGCTTCAAGCTACTTTTGCACATTAACATTTAATAGCTCCATAATAATAATAGTATATAATGTAATGCTGTAAAATAAGCGATGTGCTATCAACGTAATTATATCAATTATTTTTAAGTGTCATACATTTTTAACCGAATTCAAATAAGGAGCAGGTACTCTATTTGTCGGAATCTTTTTTCACCGCTTACTTGATGACGCCTGATCGATTTGGAATCCTACTGAACTATTGAATTCGTTTCAATTTTATCAAAATCAGTCGAGCGTTTTATTAAAATTAACAGTAAATTATTTTATTTATATAGAAGTCGGTTGTACATTTTTTTAATTTAACCACTTGTATCCATTACAACCTATAAAAGTCAACATAGGTCTTCCCTTTGTCTCATGGGGGGATTTTTCTATAGTTGAATTGCTTACAGCTGGGTTGGTAACCGTTATTTTTTTTATCAGGAAGACACTCCAGCTCATCTCCAGGTTTGCTTTCCTCTGTCGCCTATTACGACACCCACGGGACGATATGCGGTAGTGGATAATTTTACTCTCCCTCTACCCTGTAAAGGTATAAAGCACCAAGAAAACACTTTACAAGTACTTTCAAACACTATTACTTAGGCAGAAGATGTTATTGTAACACGAATTATGCAAGTTGAAGTCACCTGTGAGTGGGCACAAGTTTACATTAAGAAACTCCAATACTCACTCACAAAATCAAAGTCAAGTTTTCTTTTAGCCTTTCGATTACTTTATCTACTAAGCTTCACAGACACACAAACAATAACCCTTTCCCTCCCCAGAAATCTGGCGTACAGGTAAGAATCAAAATATATGTATTAGATCAAGGATTCTCAAAGTAGTCGACATCGACCCCTTGGGGCCGAATATGGTTTCCCAGGAGTCGACATAAACAAAAACTGATAATTTGTGACTGTAATTTATATTAATAATTATTTTACACATGATATTTACTAATTGTATGTCTATTTATTTTGTTAAATTTTGATATAATAAAATGATGTCAAGTCTACTCACTTAACGAACCGCAAAATTTTTCTGAAGGATTCGAAGGGTTCTGAGATATTACTTCATTTTGGAAAAGGGGTTGCCCGAAACAGAGTTTGGAAATCTCGAATTCGAAGGATGAAGGGTCAGGACCGCGTTTTGTGCCATGCCTTGGAGGTCTATGTTCAATAATGGATTTGTGAGGGGTTGTAATGTTAAAAATTAGCTATGATTCGCGTTCTTCAAACTAGAAACATCATTTTATTTTATTACTAGTACTAGTACCTTAGCTAACTAATTTACAACATCTTTGATATAATTGATTTCCGCAAAGTAACGTCAGATTCTATTAATGGCTGTAATAATGATATAACCTAATCACATCAAAAAGTTTACGTTTATAAATATTTATGAATTCCGAGAAACAACAGGCAATTTTGCAATGTTATATTTTTGTAGCTTTTTTTAAAGAATGAAGTTAGTAAACGAGCACACAGTCTACCTGATGGTAAGTGGATGCTGTGGCCCATAGGCATCTACATTATCTTCAATTAACAAAATGCAGATACATTGTCACCGCTGAGGATTAAGATGGAATACTTCGTTTCCAGTAAAAAGGGTCTTCGGATCTCTACACACACCGTACGAAACACAGCAGCAATAATCTGCTATTTTACGCTGGTATTCTGTAAGAGCGTGGTCCTACCCCGGTCGAGCTGACCCATTCATGCTACAACCATAATATAGCTGCAGGATAGCTCTAATGAGTTCAAAATATTTAATTTGTTGTGTTATTTTTTTATAAAACCGAGGTGACAAACAAACTTTACACCTGGTGGTAAATGACTCCATGGACACATCTAGCCCACCTTTAATAAAGACACCAGATGCGTTGTCACTGGTGAGGACTAACATGGAGTGCGTCTCAAGCTCTAATTTAACTAGCTCTCTATCATATCCTTCGTACCAGAACTCAACAGTACAAGCACTACTTATTGGCGACAGAAATAGTAGATCAAACGGAGGTACCTGCCTCGATGGTTGAATAGTCAGAAAAGGAGTTGCACCACCTAGTAACACCCACACGATTTGAGTATGTTTGGTGATATGAGAAATAATAGTACAGACCGCCAACGCCAAACATGCAAGGGCGTGTACTATATTAATCAAAACTTCGAGGAGGTCTACTGTCATAAAATTGGGCATGTTGCAAAAGTTTAGGGTCGAACTATTGGGAGACATTCGCAACCCACTATTCGACCATTCGCACTGTTAAATTGCTTAAGTAGTTTCATTGTCTAACCCTTCATATCATTCCTTTAAAAGACGTTAAGAATTTAATATGTGTAAATCTTATCGTGCAGATATGAGCAAGGCTTCTATCTAGTTGCGGGAAGTGTATAAGCTGTAACTTTTTTATTATTTAGAATAGTGGCAGTAGTTCGAGGATTATGCACTCACCGTAAAGCTCATTGTATCCCAGTGACCCGAGTTTGAGTTCGGACGGCACAAACGATTTTTTATTACGTGGTCAGTGATGAAGGTAAACACAGTCGACTTGCATGTGTGAGAATTAAAATATTCGGAAAACAATTATATGAACAAGCAATACACAGCGAACTATCGGCAGTATCCTCTTAAAAATATATGGACGCGAGGAGGCCCAAGTCCAGTAGTGAGACGTGACATAATACCTATCTAGTTATTACATATGTATATATGTTTAGTTACAGCCTGCATACCTCCCATAATCAATTATTTTATTTAACATAAATTAAATTATACAAAATATTTTTTCATGTATCTACTATATAGCTCAATGGCTACCACTCCGCTATCGCAGATATTTCAAAATATTGAGTACATTATTTACAGTTTTCCGTTTGTCTCTGAATATGTGAAATGCAAATTTCAGTATCAGAGTAATTCCCATAATCGTTGTCTCCTGTCTGCGGAAAATTCTCGTCTTCATGTCACCTCTGTTACAGTAGCTTTTTGTACAAAACTTTTACTCCATATGTGGTTATGGAACGAGTTAGAGGTCAGTGCACTTGCAGCCACGAGCAAGCCATCTTTCAAACGCAAATTCATTTTCTGACGATGCAGGAGTAGTTTGTATATTTCCATTATTTTATACCCTTCAATTTTAACTTTTTCCTTTTCCTGTATATATTCTGCATATTTTATAAATTTTTGAATCAGGAACTACGATATTTAATTGTGTATGTACCATGTTTGTGTATAATATAGGTAGTATGTCCCTATTATTTTATTTATATTATGTACATACTAAGATACATATTATAAATATAATTACACTTGTAATATACTTGTATGTAGTATTAGATCAACGCTCCGTCCCCGTCGTGCTTTAATACAAAATCCCGGAACCTTTCAGCTCGAGTTATAAAACCGCTTTCAGAGCCTGGAAGATTAAAATGCAGTGGACGATATGAATGACAAGCTCATGGAAACTGTCCATGCGATCGGAATAAAATTCTGCAAGACCCGCCGCAGAAGAACACAAAAACTCTGCGATCACACTCTTAATCTCATGGCTGTTGGACGTGAGATGGGGCTGCAAACGTCAGCAGATTTGACAGCATACAGGTAGCTGAACAGACAGATTTCCAAATGCACGCGGCGGGACTTACGCAACTTTAATACTGCTCGTATTGAAGAAGCCATCGAGTGGAACCGGGGCTCCAAAGTCTTTGCCAGAGATCTTTCTGCCAAAAAGAGCCAATTATCAAAGCTGAATACTGAGTATAACAGCATCGATTCCGGGACACCTGAGATTTTGAGTGAGATTGAGAGGTTCTATGGGCAACTTCACACATCATCGTTGGAGCCACATTCAAGTGTGAGTAACATCAAAGGGCAAGTCTCGTCCGACACTATTCCGATAATATCCCGGACGTCAGTCTGAGCGATATTAGAATAGCTTTCCGTACCTTAAAAACGGCAGGGCTCCAGGCTAGGGTGGAATTAAAGCGGAGCTTCTGAAAGCGAGTGAAACACCGGTACTTGAAGTCCTTCAGAAGCTCTTCAATTCCATGGTGACACTACTCCGGAGGCGTGAAGCAGAAGTGCAGTGGTCTTGTTCTTCGAGAAAGGCGACAACGCTCTCTTGAAGAACTACAGACCGATTTCCCTTCTAAGCCGCGTCTACGTGCTGTGTTCGAGAATCATTACGAATCGGCTCGCACGCAGAATAGATAACTTTCAGCCTCCTGAACAAGTCGGTTTCCGAAAAGACTTCAGTACCATAGGCCACATACATACTCTGCGGTAGATTGTACAGAAGACCAAAGAGTACAATATGCCACTTTGCCTGGCGTATGTGGACTATGAGAAATCAGTCCTTTCAGCGGTGTTAAGTTGACTTTCGGTATTTCGAAGTGCTGAAGTGTTTGTATTGTAGGGTTACGATGTTTATCCGAGTACAGAAACAGAGTTTGAAACCTATCCAACTGCAGAGAGGTGTAAGACAGGATGATGTTATATCCCCGAAACTCTTCACCGCTGCATTAGAAGACGTTTTCAAGGTACTGGACTGATAAATAGCGTTACGGAAATCATTATAATAAAAAAAAAAAAAAACTCCCTAAACAAGCTTTAGCGGAAAAAAAATAAATTTTATTTTTTTTTATAAAGGACTGAAAGGATACGGAATTAACATCAATGGCGAGTACATCACTCACCATCGATTTGCCAACGATATAGTATTTATGGCAGAATCGCTGGAGGACCTAAGCACTATGCTCAATGACCTCAATGGTGTCTCCCAACGGATAGGTCTTAAGATGAACATGGACAAAATAAAGAGCACATTTAGTGTCCATGTCACACCTACGCCGGTAGTTGTTGGGAGCACTATGCTCGAAGTTGTTGACGAGTACGTTCACTTGGGACAAATAGTCCGACTAGGTAAGTTCAAATTCGACCGAAAGGTTAATCGACTGATTCAACTCGGCTGGGCAGCGTTCGGGAAATCATGGCACATCTTCTCGTCAAGTGTACCTCAAAATCTGAAAACTAAGTTGTACATCCAGTGCGTGTTGCCAGTGATGACTTACGAATCTGAGACGTGGCCCTTCATTGCTGGCCGTAAATGTTTTAGTAAGCTGAAATGGCAATGGGCCGGCCAAATAACTCGAAGAACCGGTAACCGATGGGGAAAAAATGTTCTCAAGTGAGTGGCAGCCTCGTACCGGTTGGCGTAGTGAAGGGTGACCTCCCACTAGATGGAGTGACGACCTGGTAGGACATGCAGGAAGTCGATGGATGCAGGTGGCTCAGAACCGTGCTTTGTGGCTTTCCTTGGGGAAGGCCTATGTACAGCAATGGGCTTGTGAAGGGCTGTAATGATTATGTTGTAGTATTAGATATGGGAACATAATGTAGAGATAGATGATTTTAACTTTGCTGTTTGCACTTTTCACCTACAATATATTCTCTGCTTAGTCTGGAGGTAGACTGGTAGAGAATGCCCAATTGCATTAAGTCCGCTTTTTGTACTTGGTGTTCAAACAAAACATAAATATATAAATAAAAAAAGACGTGTGGCACTCGGGGACTGCCGCGGTAAAGCTATTGCATAGCATTTTGTATTAACTTATGCAATTATAATTATTTATTTATTTTATTTATGCAGTATTTCTTTTTCTTTGATATTAATTCAAGTTACACTTTTTGAGCGTGGTGACCGATAAGAAAACAATCTTTTATTAAATAAATAAATAATAAATGCTCTTTGTTCATTCATATTCAAAACACTTTATACACAAATTTTACAAGTACAGCTATTCACTGTTGTACATATACCTATACACCTATATACTTTCTCATAAACAGCTGCTTATGTATTCGTCCAATTTCGGAGCAGCTCGTCTCGATTCGTGCGAGCTTCGTAGAGTCGTACAATACGTCTAGTTGCCCGCACACAAACACCGTGTCGAAGACTGCCGAAAAGAAACGACGTTAGACAATGCACGGCCTTCAAGCCACACCTCCGTGCCCGTCGGAGTGGCGAGCGTGAGGTTTCTTCGTTACGGAATTTCTGGATTCGGTCCCCGCGCTCAAGGCCCGCGATAGAATCTATGCAATAGCTTAACAAATAATATATAATTCTTCTGTTGGTGTGTATGTTTTCCTTTGTGTATGTTACAAAACTCCCAAATGATTGGACCGATATTGATGAAGTTTTATGTATGTGATTAAGTTGATTCGAAAACAGTCTAGATTCACAACTTAAACCAGTGGGTAGCGCTGTTTGTCGCTACCCAGAAATCACCCATGCAAAGTCAGGGCAGGTCGCATGTAAATTCTAATAATTATATCGCATTCACATTACAACGGGCAGCAACGTCACAGGTTTCATATGTCAGTCATTGCTGTTGCCAATTCAGTAGCCGGGCGTAACGATTTAAGGGAAATTCTGCCTTAAGCAGGATAGGGTCTCGCCATCAGTATACTCAAGTCAAGAACTCTGCTGTAAACAGTGTTATTTAAAAATGATGAGGTTAAATGTAGATGTCTATTGGCAACAGCATCCACATACCATCACGTGCTCGTTTGTCACCCTTATTCTATATAAAAAATGTTTGTATATATGAAATCGTTTAACTCAAAATCTATTGGATCGATCACCACTCACAGAATACCAGCGTCAAATAGCAGTTTGTGCTGCTGTGTTTCGTATGGTGAGTGTAGAGAACCGGAGGCCCTTTTTACTGGAAAAGAGGCATTCCATCTTAGTCCTCAAGGCTGACAACGCATCTGCATTTTGATTCGCAAACGAGGATAGATGTAGATGTCTATGGGCCACAGCAACCACTTACCATCAGGTGGACTGTGTGCTCGCTGGTCAAACTTTTCCTATTAAAAAAAACATGAAAATTGATGTATATATGTGTATTTATTTTCCAATGGAGAAGGTTTATTAATAAAATAATTTGCATACGCTAAAATAAAAAAGTTGACAACCTACAAACACAACCTATGATACTCGTATTAACTGGCAGGATAACGTCTGTGGGGTTCAGCTAGTCTATATAATAATGTCTGTATAGACTTTGAAACCTGATGGATGGTGAGATGGTTTATATTCACATTCGGACTCGGTAGGTGGCGCTGTTGATCGCGATCCAGAAATCAACCGGGAGCAGCCAGGGCGGATCGCTAGTTCCACAGATTACCCCTTAACACTACTCCATTAACCTGTGGCTAGTTCTAAATAACTGCGGTTTCCAATCCGCAAGCTAAACGTATCAATTATGGTATAAACCTCTATGAAGCGTTCTATGGGGAAGCCGTTGTAAAGCAGTGGACTGTTATATACACTAATTGATGTTTAATTTATGTTAGTTTATGAACTACAACATCCACTTACCACCAGATGGACTGTGTGCTCGTTCGGCACCCTTACTATATATAAAAAAAAATTGTTATACTGACCCTACTATATACTTGTAGTTTTATTTTTATTTTCGGTACCTTTCACATTATTTCTATTCTTCCCGGGGTCAATAGGAGAGAATGCCAAAATACATTAAGTCTCCCTTTTATTAAGGTGTCTTTCAATAAATACATATTAATAAATTAATTTTATATACTACTTTTAACGTAATTTTTAATATTTCCTATAGCCCTGTTAAGTCATTTTTACGTGGTAGAGCCACGCTATATTATGGTTGTAGCACAAATGAGTCGACTTGACGGGGGAAGCATCTCGCTCTCACATAATACCAGCCTAAAATAACAGTATAATGCTGCTGTTTTTCGTATGGTGAGTGTAGAGAACCGGATACCTTATTTCCTGGAAACAAGGCATTCCATATAGATCCTCAAGGGTGAAAATACATGTGCATTATGATTCTCGATCGAGGGTAAATGTATATCTACGGGCCACAGCATCCACTTACCATCTGTGCCCTCGTTTTTCATTACTATTCTAAAAAATACCCACAGGACGAAGGTAATACCTGTCCTGTGGGTATTTTTTTATTAATGATTATACCACTGTCGTAATAATACATAATGGTGGGAACTGAATATTTTATTACTTTTCATTAACATAAAATAGTTTATTTTGCTGACTTTAAAAAGGAGGATGCTTACTACTCCACCGTATGTTTATGCATGTATATTTTTAATCTATTTTGAAGATTAGTTTTTTTGCTAGTTTTAAGAAGTATAAATTTGAAGTGATGCCGTATAAATTTGGATAAAAAAAGAGACATTTAAGAATGATAAAATTGGAGACGTTTCTAATGAATCTATTTAAGTTATTTTACATCGTCCGCTCATTAGAATAGAAATTGAGACTAATAGAATAATTAAAGACTTGACTTCAGAATGTGCAATTATTTTAAAAGCTTTTATTTAACTTCACGTGTGTGTATGTATGTATGTATGTCCTGGAATTGCGTAATCAATATTTCACCACCTTCCACAATTTGTTTAATGTTTAGCTGCTTGAACTTGGATTTAACTTCTTATCAGTAGTTAATTTCTCGGTCTTTAAGTTTATGTAAGTATTGTGTATCTGTATAAATGAAATTACTAAAGTGACTTCGTTAACAGGACAGAATAGCTTTGAAAGCATCGCTGACTTTCAAAATCAATCATTTCTAATGCTAAGTCGTCAAACTGATCTCCATAAGCGGCGTAATATAAAGTAATTTTAACCCAACCGTCCGCTGAGTCACCGGGTCCCGGCGTGTGACTAACGTCTCTAAATTATTCCGCACTGTCTATTTTAAACGAACCCTTGTCACATGCTAGCCATCACTTCACACGCTCTCCCGATTACTCCGGTTTTGTGATCGTGAAAAGTATTGCATGAAAATTTATAATAACTAATTTTATCCTATATTTAATATTATTGTTTTACCCGCGGCTTCACTCGCGTGGGCTACAATTTAAAAACATCACCAAAATTAGCAAAGTTAGATCACTTGCAGAGACAACTCGGTATCTGTGTCTATATTGGACGTAAATAATTGAAATTTGGCAATATAATATGCTACAGAAACACATAAGTGAGTTTATCAGAATTGCATTAATTTCATACGTCTAGCAATACCTTTTTATATCGGGCACGTCTGTCGGTGTGTCTTTATGAAAGGTAAAAAAAATTGTCCTGACATCATAACTGCGTTATTTACATTCATTCATAATTAAAGTTAATACAGTTGTGACAAAATATTGTTCAATTTTATGGTCTTTTATTAATACACGGCATAGTATTTATTTGCGATTTTCGATTCAAATCACTAAACCCATTGAACATTGATTGGCACCATGAAATAGATGCCGGTATATTTTGCCTTCAAGTAGACAGAAATTTCAGAAATGTGCCGACATATTCGTGCTACAACCATAATATAGTTGCAGCGTGGCTCTGCCACGTAAAAGTTATTATTATAAATTATAATAATAATAAATAATAATTGTTAATTATTATTTACCTTAATTGCGATGCTTGGCAGGTGAGTTTACAATTCCATATACCAAGTACTGATTAAAATGGAAATACAACGCAATCCAATCAAAAGTAAATAAATAATAACTTCCGTAGAAGTATAGATTACAATAAGTGCACCCTCATTAAGCTATTGAATATTCAGCGATGTAAACAATGTGACATGCAAAGCGCTGATAATTCAGGCGAGTATTGTAAGGGCGTCTTACGTGTCACAAAGCTACTAATGAAGGTTCATCAAACGTCTGACCCAATTCCAAACAAAGCGATTATTACGCCAAGGTGTTTGTCCTACTATGACGTACAATGCGCCAGACAAGTGTGTACATATTGACACTGCGATGCACCGCTTTGTTCATCGACTTCGTTGTACCATATTTTAGCCCTCGTTGTTTGCAGAGGGCTTTTTGATAACTGCGCGTTTCCAACACGATTGTTGAGCTATGACCCAAGTCTAAGTTGAGAGCGGAAAATTGAACGTCCTTCAAATTTCAGGAACTAAACAACATAGGTAGTAATTGATAGATAGAATAGAATAAGAGTGGCAAACAGGTACGCATTCCACCTGATGTTAAGTGGATGCTGTGGTCCATAGAAATCTACATTTATCCCCAAGTACCAATCAAAATGCAGATGATTTTTTACCCTAGTTCTCAGGGGTGAAAATGGATCCGCATTTTGGAATACATGTTGCCTTTACTCACTCTATTAAAAACAGCTGTATTAAGCTGATATTTTATGCTGGTACTATGCGAGAGCGTGGTACTTCCCTGGCTGAGTCGACCCATTTGTGCTACAACAACAATAAAGCAGCAGCATGACGCTACCACGTATAAAATTAAGTATTTCAATAGGTAATAAAACTAATAAACTAAGTATATTCATACGTTTTCCCAAAGCATAGTGTTTATAATGTTTTTTGAAATCGAGGGAAAATAAAAGAACTAACATTGAAAATTGTACATCCCCGTTAGTTAAATTTTGCCGTATTCATCATGCTTAGCCAAAAGTTTTGGTGCTATCCCTCTTACTATCGATACTGCCAGCATTTATTGGTCAAGTGTAGCAAATTAGATGGTTATTAGTTTACTCGTCCCTTATTTTTCTTTCTTTGGTTTTAAGAGATGCTAGGTTATGAGAGATTTTTATATGAACAACCATGATTGCGTAATATAATCTAATGTTAGTCAACCAGTGCATGGTTGATCACATAAAAAGCTATAATAGTAATAATGTCCTCCAAACAAAATTTCGGTCACGGCGCGGCCAGTCTCAAAGGAGACCAGCCATGCTTATAGACCAGCCAGGATTATAGTGCCGGAGTGTACGTAAGCACAAGTATCATCATCATCATTACAGCCCATCACAAGCCCACTGCTGAACATAGAAGGCCCATAGAATGCCACAAAACACGGCCTTGGCCACATGCATTCATCGATTTCCTGCATGTCTTTACTCCAGCTAGTAGAGGGTCACTCTACACTACGCCTACCGATACGAGGCTGCTACTCGAGAACCTTTTTTCACTATCGGTTGTCAGTTCTTCCAGCTATATGGCCGACCCATTTCCACTTCAGCTTACTACTTACTTACGGTCGAAGTTGGACTTACCTACTATTTGTCCCAGGTAAACGTATTCGCCAACAATTTCGAGCTTAGTGCTCCCAACAACTACCACCATAGGTGTGACATGCACACTACACATTATCTTTGTTTTGTCTATTTTCGTCTAAAGATCTATCCGTTGGGAGACACTACTGAGGTACTTAAGTCCTCCAGCAGATCCGCCATAATGACTATATAGTCGGTAAATTGAAGGTGAGTGATGTACTCTCCATTGATGTTAATACCGTATTCTTTCTAGTTGAGTAGCTTGAAAACGTCTTCTAATGCAGTGGATAAGTGTTTTGGGGATATAACGTTACCTTGTCAAACATATCTCTGCAGTTGGATAGGTTTCGTACTCTGGTTCTGGACTTAAAGAAAAAGTAGTGCACTCTATATTCCTTCACTTATATAGTTTGATGGGACAGTAACCGAAACGACCAGAGAGAGTTCAGGCACAGGACCTTAACGTACTTTCCGAGGCACGACGGTGAAATACCGCCAATTTTTATATATCTTTTTTTATACGTGGTAGAGCCATGCTGCAGCTTTATTACTGGTACAGTTGTAGCACGAATGTAGAACGAAACGACCGGGGAAGGATCACGCTCTCATAGAATACCAGTGTAATATAGCAGCTTAACGCTTGTGTGTTTCTTATGGTGAGTGTAAAGAACCGGATCCCCTTTTTGCTGCAAACGAGGTAATCCATCTTAGTCCTCATTGGTGACAACGTATCTGCATTTTGATTCGTAATCGAGGATAGATGTAGATGTCTTTAGGTCGCAGTAACAACTTACCATTAGGTGGACTGTGTGCTCGTTTGTCACTCTTATCCTATAAAAATAAACTTCTTGACTCCTGGCTGTTACTGAGAACTTCTTGACATAAAAACCAAGTTGTTGATTTTTGTCAGACAGGGATTTGAACTTGTGACCTCAGTATCAAGAATCGCATTTGCAACCACTAAGCCAACGAGTAAAAAGGTATACTCGTAAAATAGACTTATATGAAAACCGTCATTCAACTGACGAAAATTAGAAAATTAAAAATTAAAATTTTACAGTGACTAAAACGCTGACGCTCATAATTTAACACATACGTTGAAATGTTACTGTAATTAGCTATGTACGGACAGCAAAGTAAAACGGGTACAACGTAAGAATATATTAATATTTTATTAAAACTTTTAAGATAATTTTTTTAATTTCAAAACGCAACTTTTGCCAACACATCCTTTAATATAGAGCAATGTTGTGGCGGCGTAAGAGAAACTACCGCATCTTATCAGCCCGTATATGTAATGAGAGGTGACAGAGGAAAATAAAACAAGATATGGGCAGCAGCATCCTTCTGATAACAGCTCAAAGAAACTGCGGTTACCAAGCTGCCAGCCAAGTGTGGCAACCATTGCAAATAGTCTATGTGTTAGGAGAGGCCTGCCTCAGCAGTGGACTCTTAATAAACTGGAAATAATTAATGTATGAACGAAAAATTCTCATGTTTAAAAGCATAAATCTGATATTTTGATTTTTTTAAAGGTATCTGATTAGTATTTAGCAGTTTCATCTAGTCAAGTGGAGAAAATGAACACAAGTACTATATAATATACCCCGAGAAGACTTACTACGTTCTCCATAGTTAAAAATACTAGTCAAATTCTACTGATAACAAGCCACCCTAGATTGGATCACGGGAAAGTTACTTGCCATAGCGTCAACCGAATGACATTTGATATTGCGATCATCAATCCGTCTGTCAAGGAAGGTGGTTATAATGTTTTTAGTAATAAAAATGACCTTTGTTTATTATACCTTATGGCACTGAACTACAAACTCAGACGTCAAACGGATATTCTTTCCACGTCAACGAATCAACGCTAATCATAAAATTTTTATAATTATTCCACGTTTTATATTTTTCTGCTAACCGTACACAAGACAACTCGGCATGAAGAATGATCGATGGGTTATTAGATCAGGTGGATACGTGTAATGAGTCATTAAGAGAATATTACACGCAGTGTATCAGCGAAATATATTTAAATTATGAACAAAGGCACCAGGACAAAACAATGTGTTTGTTAATTAAGTAAATATACCTAAGCATTTGGCCTTGTTCTCATTTCTTATTTTTTCATAACTAAATAATTAAAAAAATGTTAATCATATAACGCGAATACTGGAAATTAAATCATTACAACACGGCCATAAAAATTGAGTCACGTTTTTATCGTTTTTTTTTTTAATTAAATAATGTTTACGTTACTGTTAATTAAGACAAGTAACAAAGGTAACAAAACCAACAGGGGGAGTGACGTTTCCACACAAAATGCTCTAAGCATTTGGATCACATTCATGGCTGTATGCGCTAAGATCTCTTTGGCCTCCCTGCATGGGAAAATATTACAAAGCAAAAAGATATCCAAAGCGCGGCAAAGCGCTATTTCCACACATTATGGGCCGATCCTCATTTGCCCTTCACAGTTCGATCTCGTTCCGATCTCAGTCTGATCTATTATAATGGAATGGGATTGGACCAAAACTTGAGTGTTGCCGGTTAGTATGAATGCACACACGTATTTTTAATTAATAATATTTTATCAGACCGAGATCGGACCGAGACCGAACTGTGAACGGCATTATAATGAGAATCGGCCCTTGGTCAAATTTCGACCACAAGTTCTACTAGTAAAACGGGGAAGTTTAGCGTAAGGGCTAAATGTTCACCTGTCATTTCATAGTAATAACAACAATGCAGGTTTAAGCGCTGTGCTAGTGTAATTTACCACGTGCTTGTGTGCGAAAATAAAATAATATACCTACTCGTATTTTGATGACATTCACTGGAGAAGCGCGTCGAAGTAATAGCTCCATAGCCCATTCAGAAATGATAGGAGTTCCAGTAGTGGAATATATAGACTATATAAAGTTATAGCTTTTGTGTTTTATAATAAAACCAAATTTTTATAAATTTTATCGCGCTTTTATTACTACTACGCATCGTCACTTTTTTCATTTGACTACTAAAAATAGGCCTTTTTTTAAATTCTCTATCAGGCATGCATTTCTTGAAAGAACCTCTGTGTGCGTTATTATGGAGAATAAATATAATCACTGGCTGTGAGGTATTCTATCTTAAACCTGTATTCAATCTTAAACCTCAGAGGCTGAAGCTTTCAGCTCTCCAGCAACGCAAAGTCAGGAATTTGTATTTAAAAAAAGCCGAAAATTGGGGGCTTATTAGGTGCTAATAAGTTGCTATGTTTAAAAATTAGGTGCTCTAAAATTTTCACCGCTACGAACTGTTGAAATTTGCGTTGCTAGCAAAACATAGCGCAACGCAATGAGGATAACAGATATACGATAAATATTAATGGCAAGGAATTGAGTGCTAATTAAGTACTGAAAGATTATTGAGGTCGGATGACGGTAATATTCTGGGAACTATCGGGTCCAGGACCACCATTACGTTACTATGAGGTATGAACGGCATTTATTGTTTTTTATGAGTTATATATTAAATATAGTTATGATAGGTTGAATTTATAATAAAACCGAATCAGAACGCCCCGACTCCACGTAGTCTTGTCTGCCCTACCCCTAGAGTGTATTTGTATTCCCAGCCTCTGCCATTACGTCCTGGCGAAGAGACTACTCTTCTCGCAGCACCGAAGCCGTTGCAGAAGAAACTGTGTCAATATTCACGTGTAAAAAGTGAGTTGTGTTTTTGAAAGCACTTAATTATTACTTAATTACGAAATTAATTCTATACACGATTTTGATTCCGTTCTAATTTTCAGAAGACTTGATTTTTGCATCTGCTTTGTTCTGAATAACGACTTTATTTTTATTAGGAGCGTCTTGTCGTTGACTATACTTGCAGCACTTAATCAGCGATTAATTCCTTGCTATTAATATTTCTCGTATTATCTGTTATCTTTACTGTGTTGCTAGCGATACGTTTTGCCGGCAACCAAAGACATTTAAGTAGTAATGATAGACCGGACATCAGCAACAAAATTTTCACCTGTCACTTTTGTCCTAAAGGATATATTTTCGATTTTTGTCATTTAGTCTAGTGACAACGTCAGAAGGTCAAGTCTCATTCGTTTCATAAATTTAAAAATATTTTTAAAGAAAATATGCCCGGTTGTGCATTAACCTATTGTAAATCACGATATGGAGCAAAAATGAACGTGATTTCGGCTTGTTATCGTAATAATAATGTATACTTACCAAATAATCTTTAAGTTATATTATTTCTAGTAGATTGTTCTAGAAGAAAAAAAATATTATAATAAGCGCCTTCTATTATCCAGTAACGTCACT